>JAFISB010000002.1:0-663582 GCA_022560015.1 Diplodia mutila | reverse complement strand
GCAGATGCGGTCTCGGTAGAGGTAATAACGAGGTTATTCTTTAGTAAAAGAGTAACCGACGCTACGACTAGAGACTTTCTCTTAAGCTACTCTATAAAGACCTTATTAAAGGCGTTCCGAAGGCCGAAGAAGAAGAAGTTCTTTACCTTAACGTTAGGCTTAAGAATAATCTAGCGGCTAATCTTTTTCGGAGGTTATAGAGCCGTTTTCGTCCCGATTTTCTTACTAGAAACCGTAGTTTATTAGCCTTCTTCTCTCGCAGCCGTCTCCGCGTAGAAGAAGGCTTTAAAAGACGGAGGTATAAAAGAAGCTTTAGGCCCGATCCTCGCGCGTAAGAAAAGTAGAGAGGCGTTCTACCTCTTTTCGTTTCCGTGCGGAGGATTATTTAAAGACGTAGACTTACTAGAAGTCTTCGCTATTACTTGTATAGTCTTTATAAGGGTTTCCGCTATTTTTTCGAGTACGCGGACTTACGTAGTAAGAATTAAGGCGGCCTAGTTCTTAACTTCTTTCTTATTCGTATATTCGCGGACTACGTTAATAAGGTTTAGAATAGACCTATTCTTCTTTCGGTCGTCTTCGAGATACGCGGTCTATAGAAGATAGTTAATAGCGGCCTCGATAGCCTCGGGCGCGGTCGATAAACTTTTTCCGAGCTCGTATTAGATCCGTTTTCCCTCGAAATAGAAGGAAATTAGCGCGTATCTTAACGAGATAATTTCGGAAGCCACCTTCGCGGGTGCGCTAGCCTTCTATAGAGTAGAGAAAACTTCTATAAAGCCTCGCTTTATACTTACGAGGGTAGGCCGGGCGGTAGTAGCCTCGAAATTAACGGAAAACGAGTTCTAAGACCTATTCTACGCCGGCGTTAGGGTGCGTAGGGGTTCTATCGTAGAATCCTCTATCTATATATCCTCCTACCCTATCTATAGGGTAGAAGGAGGTAGCGTAGAGTCTAGGATTTAGGTTCCGGGGCCTCCGGGGTCCGTTCCGAAGGGGTTTTAGTCTATTTCCTAGCTCTTTCTTAAAAGAAAACGTGTAAGAATAAGAGAGAAGATAGGGGGATAGACTAAAAGTAAATTACCGGCTTTAGTTTTATCTAAACTAAGCCGTAAATAAAAGAAACCCGGGCGCGAGCGGGGGTTTTTCTTAATTACTTACTTCTAAGAAGTAAACGAAGTGCCTAATAGGCCGGGCCTTTTTAAGAAAGAACTAGGGGGGTTTAGAGAGGGTTTAGCGTTAAGCACGTAACCTCTAGAGATCCGGGGAGCGCGCAAACTCTATATAGAAGGGTAAAAAGAGGCTTCTACTAGACTATAAAGTAGATTTATATCGTAAAGAGGGGCCCGATTATAATATAAATTTATACGGTGCTAGCCCTATATATTCTTCTACTCTATATACAATTTTAGCCGAATTCGCTAAGGTTTAGATAGGTAGATAGACTACGGAAGTCGTACTAGCTAGAGACCTTCTAGAATATTACTTCTTCTACGTATAACGTAATAGCGCGTACGGCTACGAAGCTAAGAATCGAGATTTTAGCTAAGAAAATTAGAGGCTTTCGAACGATACTAGTCTTAGCGCGATTTTTAAGGGTCGAATTTAGAGGCTTTAGCCGAAGCTTAAAAATCGTATCGTAGTAGAGATCGTATATAAAATTCTATAGTATTTACTTAAATACTATAGTTTCGGGAGTTCTCTTTAGAACTACTTAGTCTAATATCTCCGACCGTCGTTATAGTATACGCGCCGATATCTAATAACTAGCTATTTACTACGCGATTCTCGCGGTTAATAGTATTTACTATTATAGTTATCGCGTTTAGCTTCGCTTCTTTCTTACTCTTATTCTTAAGCTCTTTCTACTTTACTTTAAATACGTCGATAAGTTTCTACTTAGAGTTAAAGCCTTTAGATACTTTCTCTAGATATAGATAGTAGTAATTAGTAAATATATACGCGTCTTTATAATAATAGTATTTAACGCCGCTACTACTACTACTTTTACTTCTACTCTTATTCGCGGGTTTATTATCTTTATCTATATTTACTATAACGTTATTCTTATTATAGGTCGTCGTACTTTTAGTTTTTTAGTTATCTATAAGGTCTTAAATAATACTATCGAAGGTAATCGTCTCTTTAACGCGTAGATAATAGTAAACGTTATTAATCTAGCGCTCGTACTACTTACTAACGTTAATAGCGATAATAAATAGTAGAATCTAGAGTCGCTCGTCGATATTAATATCTATCTTAACGTAACGCGAGAGCGCTACCGTCTATCTATTAATAAAATTAATAAGGTTACTATCGTTAAATAGTATATTATAAAGAAGGTTCGCGAGATAAACTTACTACTAGCTAAGTTCTTTATTACTATAGCGCTCGTAGAGAAACTTATACTAGATAGCTACTATATTTAAAAGCTACTCGCGTAGAAGCGGCGGTATAGATAGCTTAATAAGCCTACGCGTATTAGCGTTTTTACTTATCTAGTTATCGTACTTCTCTATCGCGTTCTTATAAAACTTTTTATTCGTTATATTATTCTTCTTATTCTTAAACTATATAATATTTAGTAGTATTAGTTATAGAACGTCGTCTTTAATAAAGCGACTAAGCCGTATAATCTAAAACTTACGTAGAATCGTATACTACTACTACTAGAAGTTTTAAATAGTCTTTAGCTTAGATACGTAGACCTTTTAGTATTATTTATCGTTTTTCGTTATAGTAGGTAAACGGCCTAGAGCGACGATTATTCGAGAGAAAAAGAAGAAGAATATTAATTTAAACGTTAATTAAACATAAATTAGACGATATCTAGTATTAGTTATAGGCTATAGTAACTAGTTAGAGGTCGTTATTAGTACTATAAACGATTATAGCGGTTAAGCTATCGTTATTAGCTACTATTATTATCGTTATTTACTTAATAAGCTATAAAACGACTTCGGCGAAGCGCTATATACGTAATAAAATAATTTAAACGTCTTTTAAAGGCCTTATAGATTAATAGCGGGCCGGGCTTATAACCTAATAAACGCGAAGGATAATCGATTAGAGAGTAGGGTAAGTAGTAGTAATAACTACCCGCCTATAAACTACGCTAAGCCTAATCGAGCATGAAGCAAATAACCTAGCTATAGCCTAATCGCTAAGGCACCGCCTGGCGGTGTCGATTAAATATTAAACATATATCTGGGCGATCTTACAAGCTAAGGTCGGTTCTGTCTCGATGGTCTAACGAGCTAACCAATATAGCTTTGCGTCATCCGTTATCATCCCCCCACAATCTCACTATCTGAGACCGGAGATCTCGGGGCAAAACACGAGCTGACACCCATGAACCACCACTCCCCCGTGCCTATCGCCCGGCTAAAGCATCGCGCAGGAAAGTGAAAGCGGCCGGACCAAGCAACACACGATCCTTCAACCGAAAATCCCCGTCAACAACCCCTATCGTGAGTTTCCCACTCAACATCGGGCCGAAAAGGGGTGGGTGCACGCAGAAAAGACAGCTACACCCTGGAAATCACAGCACGAAACAAAGTCAAAAAGAAACAAGCTTTTTGGATTGCCGCGCTGTCCGCGGCAAAAACAATTACAATTAATCCATTATCGGTTCAGCTCGAACTTGAAGTTTCTGGCTGTATAGGTAATTTCTCGTCGTGGCCTCTCGTTGTGCCCCTCGTGTTGCACCATACTCTCAGCGTTAACGAATTCCTCTCCTCCTCTCTCCTTCCTTCCCTCAGTTCCCGTCCACGAGAACGCGCTTAGAGGGCGAGCACGAAAGCGCCCATAGCGGCGGACAGACCGGCAGCGAAGCCGCCCGCCTGCAGGGCGCCGGCGGCGTTGGTCGAGGACGGGGTGGAGCTGGGGGTGGAGCTGGGGGTGGTGGCGGAGCCGGGTGTGGAGACGGCGTTGGAGGTGGAGTTGCTGCTGGAGGACGAGTCGTCGGTGACGGAGGTGGTCTTGCCGCTGTTCAGATCCTCGCAGATGCTGGCGGAGACCTTGGAGGATTCTGTTGGGTTTTCGTTAGCTGGATTGTGCTCCGTTGTGGGTGGGAAAGGTGGTGGGAAAACATACCCATGGCTTCCTCGGCCGTGCACTTCTCGGAGATGCAGCCGATGACCTCGGCGGCGAGGTCGTCGTGCTTCTTGCACTGGCAGGCGGCGTCCTTGACCTCGCAGCCGACCTTGGGAGCACCGGCCTTGATGCAGGGGATCTGAAAGGAGGGATGGTCAGCTAGGGGGACAAAGCGGTGGTGGCGGCGGGAGAACGTACGGCGCAAGAGGGGATGTCGGCCTGGGTGTAGGCGGCGGCCATGGAGGCCGAGGCGGCGAGAACAACAGCGGTGGAGAACTTCATTGTGTCGTGAAGGATTTGGATTTGTGGTCGTAAAGAATGAGTGGACAGCTGAGCTGGATGGATGGATGGGTTCAAACGAATGACTGCGAGAAGCTTGATGCCGAGAGAAAACACGGCGAGAGCGGAGCGTATTTATCTGCGGCTTGCGCGAGTAGGGAGGGGTGAAGGCCGTGGTCTTTGCTTGTCAATATTCGTGTACGAGGGGGGTAGTACAACGGCCCGTACCCCGTGCGAAGCTAGAAATGAGGGTTACCGATGCCGCGAGATAATCCCAAAGGCAGAGCGGGGGCTTCAGGGAGGCCATCGTTGTGCCGGGATTGGTGAGACGTTTGTTGATCTGAGGCCTTCACTGTAGGGCAGAGTGGGCGGGCGAATGGTGGGTAATTCTCGAAGGCTGCGATGATAGGCTCAGTGGACCGGAGGGCGCCAAGAGAGTCCGTCCGCCGTTTCTACACGGACCGTTGCGGGTCGGATCGACGCTGGACTGAGTCGGCATCAAAGCTTAAGAAGGACAAGAGTAACGTTGCAATTTGGACTGAGTCTCGCCACAGCATGTCTAACCCGAATAGACCGCAAACGGGCCATCTTTATACATGATAGATATTTGCGGTTAAGATCTCCTCTCGGGCCGACGACGACCATTTGTTGCGGTGGGCGGGATGCCGATGAGAAATTCGGAGTGCAAGTCTAAGCGGAAGCACGCCAACGAGGACATGGGCGCTAGCGAAGTTAGAAGCGTACGTTCCTACAGCGTGGTAGCGATCCGAATAAAGGAGTGATGGTGGTAGATACGGCGGTAAAAGTTTCGGGGAATTTTGGGGGCGTGATAGGCGATGGACCACCATGGGTCCCGGGCGGTAAGGCACCCACAGCCAAGCATTCCACCGCCCCTCCACGCCGCCATGACGGTGGATGATTCCGTGAGGTTGCAGGCTCGGTGGGCGATTGCCGGCTCAAGGATATACTTCCGATGTTGGTGCGCGCAATTCCGTAGGCGGTATGTCCATGAGGATTCCAAATTTCGGCGACGGGAGTGATTGCAGGTCCATTCCGAAGGTTGGCCGACGAATTTCCCGACTAATTGCTAAGGTGATTCCGTTGGGACCTGATAGGTAAGTTGGTTCATCTTTCCAGGCACAGAGAAGTTAAACTGGAGACTCGATCCCGTCCCTGGGAAGTTCAGGGCGATGGCAGCAGCGGGTCCTCGACAGCCAATGTGGAACGAGGAGCCATCGGTAACTTCCTCGCGGTTGGGGGCGAGCTGGAATCGGCCATCGCTTCGGAGCTCGGCTGCTTTCAGCCTTGGAGCTGTCTTCTAGAAGCCCCGCGACAGTCCAGAGAGAGGTTTGGAGGAGATGCAGACGACGCGCGGAGGGAGAGCTGGCGGTTCTTATAAAGACGTCTGCCCCGGAGATAGCAAGACTGATGACTTCCGGTGCTAAGAACACAAGCCATTGGCCTGCGCGCATACAGAATAGCTTCCAAGGAACACTGCTGCAATTGTTGACTCTGGTGGCCTACTTGCCCGCGAGTTCGCTTCGGGTAACGGACCAGTGAGAGGAGGATGCGAGAACGGTGAGGCTGACATAATCGAGGAACTAACTCCGCAACCTTCGCTCAACTCCGGATCCGCATCTCAACCGGTCCCCCGTTAGTGTCGTCTCATCACCCATCGCACTCCTCGCCGGCGCACCTTCACTCGCCACTGACGCATCTCCGCGCCCTCACCCTGAGCTACTCGAGTCAGTCCGAACGGTTCCGCACATCGTCATTCCCCCCGAGGCCCCCGTCGTTCGCGCCCAAGGCCAGCAACCCGACTTTGATGAAACACCTGCGACCTTGGGAAGGGCCGCCTGCCAGCGAAGCCGGTGCTCCCGGGGTGGACGCATCTGTTGGAAGGTGATGGATGACAAGGGCCGAGCTGCACCAGCAAGTTCTCGCGGGATGGAGGCCTGATATTGGCGAGTAGCTTTGGCAGCTAGGAGAACGAATGTCAGAACGTGTCGACGAAAGGTTGGGCCATCAAGCAGAGCAGGCCAGAAAGCTGGCTGCCGAGCAGGAAGAGTGGTGGTAGTATTATGACACAGGTAAGGGACAAGACGGATGACGTCACAATACTTACTACGGATAAGCTAGCATTAGAGATTGTTTGCAGGTGTAGTTGAACAGATGAAAGAGACGGATGATAGGACTAAAAACTATATTTGCAACTTAACCCAAGGTATATTCTCAACCACTGACTACGTCACAGACGAGTTGATCAACCGCAAGACATCAACTCCAGCCTTCACGACGTTACCAGAACGTGCGTAGCAAGGGACGCCAGCTCCCCTCTTACCATGCGCTCGTGAACTCGAACAAGCTCCATTCCCACTTCCACCATGCCCCTCACCTCACCTCACCTCCCTAACCCCCCTCCCTCCGTCCCCGAACGCACCCACCGGGATCCACGGCACCTCCCAAAACCCCTGATCAATCCGCTCCCCGTACCCCAACGCATCCGTACACATGTCGCCGCCCGCGGGCCCCACATGCGGACAGTGCACCTCCGGCCGCAGCGCCACCATCGGCGCGTGCACCATGCGGCACAGCAGCGTGTCCAAGCCCATCTCGTCCGCGCCGCCGAACCGCACCCCCGTCGTCAGGTGCCGCACGCACTCCCCGTATCCCCCCTCACCCTCGCCATCACCGTCACCATCACCGCCGCCGCCGCCGTACTGCCTGTTCGCCCCCGTGCAGTGCTCCTCGTGCTCCCCGCACACCGCCTCCGCCAGCGCGCCCCTCGCGTGCGCCACGGCCGCCGCCACGTCCCCCGCGAAGCGCTCGCGCGCGACGCGCGAGAGCGCGGACGCGACGTAGGCCGGCCAGTGGCGGAAGGTGGCGTCGTACTGCCGCACGCGGCCGCGGTCGTCGAAGAGCGTCCACGCGTGGATCTCGAGCGTGAAGGGGGAGGCGGCGGCGCCCCAGAAGGATGTGGCGGGGGAGGTGAAGTTCATGAGGATGGCGGAGGCGGCGACGGCGCCGCCACTGGCGGCATCGCTGGTGGTGGTGTTGGAGGAGGGCGGGAGGGAAAAGCCGGCGAAGTGGGTGACGGTGTAGCCGGTGGGGATGCCGAGGAGGGTGAAGGCGCGGGTGCGATTGAGCTGGGCGAAGAGCGAGAAGAGGTATTCGGTGTTGAGCTCGATGCCGGTGAATGTGCGGGTGACGTCGACGCGGCCGCGGATCGAGGGGCTGAGGAGGGTGGAGTTGATGACGGGGGCGAAGGAGATGGTTTGGTCGAAGATGCGAGTTTGGAGGGCGTAGAGCGAGGCAAGGGTGAAATTGGGCGTGGTGGTGATGGTGGCGGCCGGGATGGGGGTGGGTTGGTTCGGGGTGTTGAGGAGGTAGAAGGTAAAGATGAGGGTTGAAAGGAGGATGATTGCGAGGAGACTATGCGATGATGAGTGTTCGAGTATTGTCTTTTGCAGGGAAACCACTTACCCAAACCTGTTACAGCCAGCGATGCGTGCTCGTGGTACCAGACCTAAGCGAGCATCCTTCCAAATCGGGAATGTAGTAACCATCTTTCTCGCCTGTGTATTTGAATGCAGCTGGAAAGAACATTGTGAGTATATCCACCGTGTGCCGATGTGGTCTTCTTATACTCGGCATCTTATACCTTGATCAAGTGATTGCGTCACTTCGTGATGATGTTCCTGGGTAGTGATGTTTGCCTTCACTAAATATAGCGAGGGTTACACAAGCTGAACTTAGCATCTAAACAATGTCATTGGAAGCCTACATTTACGGGATAATCATCATGCTGTCTCTTGCACATTCAAATCCTGAAACAATAGGGGAGACAAATATTCCGGATGCCCGGTTCCATGTCTATTTTTGAGAAAATGCCAACGCATCATCAGGCAGACACCATCTGCCTTGCTAGTCCAGGAATACTACATTTGTTCAATATTAATCCCGATGGTACCAATAAGTTCCGTTTCCCGTTTCCGCTCTATACAAATGACTATACACGGCCATCACGCCGTTCACAACCCCACCTCATACTTCCTCCTCCACTTCAACCCCCCCTCCGCACCCACCCTCAACACCCCAACGTCCCCCTCCGGCCTCGCATCCCCCACAAATCCGGGCAGACGATCCAACACACCATCATCCCTCCCACCGCCACCACCACCACCATCGCCCCTCTCCCCCCGATCCGCCACCTCCGCAGCCAACTCCTCCCCCACCGCCGCCCCCATCCTCAACACCGCCCACGCATCCATCGTCCCCGTCCACCTCGGCCGCGCCCTCGCCGCCCAAACCAACACCGCCCACAACGCCGCCAAAAACGCGCCCAGCAGCACACTCCCCACCACCACCCCCGCCAGCGGCATCACCGGCGCCGCCGCATCCACCCCCTCGTCGACCTCGACTTCCAAACTGCCGCCGCCCCCCGAACCGCCGCCCTCGCCTCCCGCGCCGCCGCCGCGACGGATGCTCCCCGAGGGGTCCGTCAGCCAGATCTCGTTCGCCGTGTACGTCGCGGCCCTGAAGGCGGCGGCGACGCGGGCGCGGTAGGCGAGGGAGGAGGAGGACGGCGTGATTTGCGCGTAGGAGAACGCGTCGAGCCAGGCGCGGACGGGCTGGCCGGGGTCGGCGACGCCGCGGTGGGTGGTGGAGTCGGAGGCGGTGGAGGAGGGAGGAGAGGAGAAGCGGGGGTCGTCGTCGTCGGAGGAGGAGGGATCGGAGGGATCGGAGGAGGAGGAAGGGGGGCCGCGGCGTGGTTGGGTGTTGGCGCTGGTGGCGGCGACGGGGCAGTAGGGCCAGCTGCTCGGAGGGGGGGTGTTGGCGGCGGCGCCGCCGCCGGCGCGGTGGGCGAAGAGTTGGTTGCTGAAGGGCGGCGCGGGGACGTCTTGGCAGATGTCCGGCGCGGTGTGGGGGTCGTCGTCGTCGCCGTGCGTGGTGCTGCGGTGCGTGGTCGTGCTGCTGGTGAGGTTGAGGTAGGCGAGGTAGGTGGGGGAGCTCATGGCGTAGGGGAAGGAGCCGTTGCCGAAGAGGGCGAGGTAGAGGGTCGTGAGGGGGCCTTTGGCCGGGACGTCTTCGAGGATTTCGGCGGCGGCGGGGGCGCTGGCGCCGGGGTCGGATGGGGAGGTGTTGTCGTTGTCGCTGCTGCTAGTAGGGGGGTAGGTGTCCAGGAGAGGGCCGGGGATGTTGCCGTTGGAGTGGTTGGGGAGCTCGAAGTAGCCGATGGTCGTTTGCGCGGAGACTTTGAACACGCCGTCCGCCTGTGCGTTCTCGTCGCTCCCCGTTAGGTGCATGTAGAAGCTTTCTTCGAAGCCTTGCCGGTTGCGGGTGTTTTGGATTTGGGGGATGAGAGCGGTGCTGGATATGCATGCGCTGACGTTCCAGTATTGGTACGATCGATCGGGGTTGGCGTATTCGTACTGGTGCTTGACGAAGCGTGTGTCGTATTGCGTAGTAAAGCAGCCTTCTGGGGCATCCTCGATTGCTATTTCCTCGTAGGAGACCGTCGTGTTGATCCGTGGCGTGTAGACTTGCTTGAATCCGGTGTTGAAGCCGTACGGCAGCTGCGCGATGAAGGGATCAGATAGCCTATCCAGGTTCTCCAGTCCCAAGCCGTATTCCTCGTTACGAGCGCAGAGTTGTTGCCATTTTGTCATGTTTTCCCGCGTGCCACTCATCCAGAGACGCGGGTTGCAGTCTTTCGGTTGCCAGGTGGCCAGGGCCTTGCGTAATGCAATGGTCCCTCGATCCACATACATGTTGTTCCCGGGTACAAGATCAGAGAGGTGGGCAATATTGATGCTGTATTGTGTTGCGGGTTCGTAATCCCAGCTGGGCCTTTTTGTTTCCGAGATTGGCTTGAGGAAACCCTGTTGCACTGGATAAACTGCCAACCCTTCACTCATCAAGTCAGTAGTCTGGAAGATACCAAGAATCCGAAGGAACTGTCGACCCGGCCACACTCACCCAGCATTGTCAACACGATCGCCACCCGGAGAAGCTGGCTGTCGTGCTTGGCCCTGTAAGACGGAGACAGAAGTTTCACAAGAACACGCGGGCTTCTCCAGCCCTCATCTACAAGTGTTGCCGTCTGCCTCAAGGTAAAATTTGGGCGTTGCGTATGGTACTGCGCAGAAGGGACGGCTGCGTAGGCGAACACAGCGGCGGTCGTTGGGACTGTAAGCATAGCGGCGATGGTGGACAGAACCAGGGCGCCATGCAGCCATCGGGCAGCGACATGAAGCTCGCTGAACGCCGTGTAATCTTTTTCCTCTTTCTGTTCAGAGCTGAAGCTTGGCCTCCGTCCGATAAGACAGATAATGACCCAAGAGCCGATTGCCAGTACTGAATAAAAGGCTAAGATGAAGTAGAAATAAGCGCTTCCGCTCTCCAGTTGTACTGCGTTTTTCCTGTTTGGGCTATCGTGAGACGAGCTATCTGAGCTTATCCGGCGAGGAAGCTGCTCCATCTGGTACTGTTGGGCCCGTTGGTTGCTTTCATAGTAGTCTGGTGGCTGCTCCATGTCCATGGTCAGAGGTCACCATTGCTGAAGGGTAGAGACACCGTTGGTCTTCGCGTCAGGGTCTTGAGGCGGCTAAATAAATGAATTATTCGATTTATGCACACTTCCACGTATGCATGACGGCGGTGCGACGAACATGCCTAAAGCGAATACCAAGACATGATAATGCTTGGCAGGTCAGTATAGCTTCCGTATTGGGGCTGCACCCCGTGCCAACGGATAAGCGTTGCCGGACGTGGGGGGTACTCAATTCTCTCGCTTCGGCCTGCAACTGCCAAGGGTGCGTAATTACCTACGCGACCGAGGTCTCGTTGGCATTACGGAGAAATAAAAGAATTAAGAGAAGGGAAAGAATCATGGATCCAACGCAATTTATCCTCATTATTTGAGCCCAAACGTAAGAACGGCAGTGACTGAACATAGTGAGTGCGAAGCATCGAAGTGTTGAATAATGCCACTTAAAAAAAAAAAAGAGAGAGGTGCTGCAAAGAAACGCTGGTGACGATAAGTGCGGTGCCATCACGACTTGTTTACGTGTGATGTATTTTCACCACAGCACAGTTGCTACAATGGTAGAGCTCATGGAAAATGATATAAGCGGAGGATAGTAAGGTGAAGATTGGATGCAAAAAGCGGCTTCTGAATTTTATTGTATGTGTGGGGGACACGACATGAAGATACGCGAAAAGTCATGAAGCTCAACGATGAACAAATTTCTGCTGTGCCGCCTTGCACGATCTGTCTGGAGGACTGAGAATCGTGTTCTCGTACTCTGCAATCATCTGTTTCCCCATGAAGGATAGCGTGAAACCGTGTACTGTGTAGACATCAGAGCGCTGTGCGACAGATGCACCCTGCGTTGCAACCAGTAGCGGTGCCAGGGTGTCAGTTCGAAAGGTCAAGCGCTGTTTGATTTGATGACGGCAGCGATAGGAGCGATTCTCCACAGTTTTTGAGTTCCCTCTGGAATTGCGATCATCTCAGGTCGAGTCGAAGTAAAGTGCGGGGAAGATACGACATGCGAAACGTTGGCACAAGGTTGAGAGCCGTCCTTCTTGCCATTTTACTTCGCAATTGACTATCTGTCGCTCACTAATGGCATAAGGAGATGACAGCACGCCGTCATTATGAAGTTTTTTTTGCGATAATTGATTATGGCAATATGATAACAGAGTAGTTGACCTCTTACAATTGATCTCTCAAACACGCTCGCTCTTAGTGTGTATCTCTGAACTCCAAAAGTCTATAAATTACACAAAACGTGTGCTCTTATGGCAACACCAAAACATCCCAGTTGATCCAAGCAGTGCCGATGGAGCACTTCCTAAAGACACCGACTGGGATCGCCAGGACCACCGCGCGGCGTGGCTGCCACCTCGCCAGGTCGACCCTCTCGCGTCGACCTCTTCATCG
Organism: Diplodia mutila; assembly: GCA_022560015.1. Lineage (NCBI taxonomy): Eukaryota > Fungi > Ascomycota > Dothideomycetes > Botryosphaeriales > Botryosphaeriaceae > Diplodia > Diplodia mutila. Next base: position 651,260 of record JAFISB010000002.1, on the reverse strand, counting down.
AAAACACCAGAACTTTTCCCAACGGGCAGGAGACCGTTGCTGCGGGGGGAATGATCGGTAGGGGAGATTGATCGGAAGGAAAAGCGGAGAACCCCCGGGTGCGCAGCACCGAAGGCTCGAAATGCAGCCGACTTCATGCGCCTCTCTCTCAAAGGTACGCCAGCGGACACCGCATCGCGGCCAGCGCTGTAGAGGCGGTTGCGAGAGTATGAGGAGCGGAGAAAATTTATGAGCGAGGGGAGGAGGAAGCTCTGAAGGTAATAGTCAGCATCTGCGTTCAACGGAGTTGCGGATAAGACGTGGTACTTACAGCTTCGCACCCCTCTTCTGCTTTCACGCTTTACCACCAGCTGTTGGAGATGTTGTCCTGGACGACGGCGAGTCTCCAGATCTCGACCAGAGGACCCTCCTTGCCGGCCAGGGGGTCGTGCTTGGGGCAGGCGACTTTGCTGATGTTCTTCTGGATCTGCTTCATCTCCTTGGGGTTGAACGCCCTGGGCTCCATGTTGTCGCGCTTGCCGCTCTTCTGGATGGGATGTCAGTATAAGGCGACGCTGTACAAGCTAGTGGATGAACGTACCTCGGGAAGGAAGGTGATGTATTCGTAGTTCTCGGCGTTGACAACGCAGTGGGTGACACCGGCCTATCGTTTGTGGTCAGTAATCGTTGGTTGCGATGGTGGGCAAGTGGAGACTTACGGGATACACGATGATGTCGCCAGCGGAGAGGTAGATCATCTGACCGGGAGGAGGACCGTACTGGGTGCCGCCGACGAGCAGTTGGCACCGGCCCCTGACAATGGCGTGCATCTCGTGCATGGAAGAGTTGAAGATGGGGGTCTTGTTGACTTCGGAGTGGCCGTCAGGGTGCCAGCGGTTGCGTTGGACGATGTTGCGAAGCTCGCCGATGGCCATGGTGGTGGAGAAGGCCGAGCGGTAGACCAGGACGGGCATGACATTGTTGGGCGAGTCCGAGGTAGGCTCGAAGCGGTAGAACTCAGGCTCTTGGGCGGTGGAGTCGGCCATTGTGAGATGGGATGTTGGATTGGTGTTTTGTTTTTGGGAAGTGATGTCGTGTGTATAGGAGAGAGGAGCCAAGCGGAGTGTTGATGGTTCGACCTAAAGCGTTCGCCATCGAGAGCTTATAAGAAAAGAGAGTCGGGAAGCGCCGGCTTCACGCCAGTGGAGGCCATGCGGTTCCGCTCTGCCGATCCGGCGTTATCAACGTACTATGTTTCTCTACGCCTGAAGCGGCTAGGGGTGGTGTTCGGGTTGTCTCCGTTCCACGTGGGAATCGTAAGCCAGCCGCCCGTGCTAAAGCCGCCTGTCCCCTGACGGCGCATGTCTCCCACGTGGCAATTTAAGGTTCACCCGTGTGTTAGCGGCTCTGCGGTGTTATTCCACGAACCGGACGGTGTAGCGGACGCGCCGCGCGCAGTTAGCACTGTTAGGGCCTTCGCCGGGGCGTGGACCGGCCGCGCCGTTTTAGGCCAGGTTCGGTGGTTGGCGGACCAGCGGAGGCGTCGCAGGTGCGGGCGACTACTGGCGATTAGGCAAGGCCGGCGTTATATTCGAATTTTAAAGAGTCGTGCCAGAAGCAGCGGAGACAGGCCCGGGCAGCGCACTGGGCGGCAGAACCCCCTTGCTGGCGGCAAATAGGAAACACGAGCCCGGTCGCTTAAGGCCCACGCGGAGGCGCACTGATGCATCTAGCAGATCTGCCTAACAATAGGCGCTGCAGAACACCGTGTGTTTGTGGCCTGATGGCGGCACGGGCCTGAGGGATGGAGTGACACCACTGGTGCGGTCCCTTCTCATCACAGGTGATTGCTGCTTCGTGCGTTGACGCAACTGATGCTCTACTACGTAGATGCGATGCAGGGTCGTCTCGTCTTGCGGGCGATCGTGGAGTGGGTTGCCCGAACGAGTCTCCCGGGCGGGTCGGCAGATCCGAGCAGATCGTGGCACACTTCACTGCACCGCACTTCATCACACTCTATTGGAAACGGGACCCTTCTTCGTCCATCTCGCATCTGCAGGATGCATCTCGCCAGAGCTGCCGTCGCAGGCTGCAGAAATCCCTCGCCCTGGCCGCACGTTCCCGGTCGCGTTGTGCCGCACGACATAAGCCATGCATTTTCCTGACTCGAGCAGAGGTACGTACCTTTTCACCTCCCCGAGCCTTCCCGAGTTCCAACCCTATGCCACCAGGCCAGCCTCCAGGATGGACGAGGCAGCGCCCACACCCGCTCGCGACCGGTCCCCTCGTCGCCCACGAGGCAGGCCGTTCGATCGACATGACTCTGGCGGAGGCGGCCCGAGGGACTCACCGCGTGGCAGCCATGCCGCGCTAGCTGTGCCCCTTGGCCACTATCCTGCTTGCGTCGACGCGAACGCGAACGCTGCTGTTCGAAGGATCGGGTCCCACACGATAGCGCTCGCGAAGGCGTTGACTGCTCGAGCTGACCATGCTGCAACCGTAGATTTAGCCTTGCGTCAGACGGGCGCCGTGGGCACCAGGTGGCGCCCGCACATCGTCGATTTCTTTTCTGGCGCCGGCTCGACTAGACACACGTGCTAGGGCGCTCGTCCTCCCCGCGCCTCAGGTGAGCTGCCTCGTGGCATTCGTGCTGGTGCTGCCGCCGTGATGACGCCGCCAGATCGCAAGCCACTCTTTTTTTCACTTCTTGACTCAGGTGGTGGAGCCTGCCCTTGCAGGGTCGAGACACCGACTGGACCATCACTGCTCGAGAACGCTGCAGTCGGCCTGCTGCGGCTAAGGGGTCCCACATTCACCGCTTGTGGGGTCTTGGATGCAGCCTCTCCGTTGGCCATGGACCGTCCAGAACTGAGCGAAGAATGCCAGAGCGCCTTCTGCCAATGCGGCTGATCAGCGTCCTCGAGCGTTGACAGCAAGTGATCGACTACACCTCGCTGAAGTCCGAACGCCCCTGACGTCGCCCGTCCCCTAGCGTTGTTCCATTCACCGCACAATGTCCTTCGAGAAGGGCTCTGCTCGCGGTAACCTAAAGTTCCTACTCCAAAGGATCCGGCGCATAGACAACGTGCCTGTCCCGATGCGTCATCAGCAAGCCCATGCCGAACGCTCAGCTATCCCAGTCTGCAGCTACCCGGCGCTGGGCATTCGAATTCGAACCCCGCTCTCAGTTTCCCTCGGCGGCTTCTGCGGCACGTCCTCCACACCCTTTCTTAATCTGATCGGGCAAAGTTCCCCGAACCATGCCAGGGATGGCACCAAAACGCAGTTTCCCGGCCGCGCTTTGGCCCCCTCTCTCCACGAGCATTGTGCCGTAGTGGATCTGGGAGAGAGAGAGAAACAATCATCAGTGCTGCGAAGTAAGGCGAGAAACTCGACCCACTCATGCCAGGTGGAGCCGTTCCCCTTCGCGGCTCCGCTTCCCAAAGTCCGCGGCCACGATATTGCGGCTCGGCAATCTTCGCGAACCGTACCCACCCACCCACAGATCAAAGCAGGGGCGGAATGGGTGTAGGGAAGCAAAACATCCGAACAAAGTGTATGTGCTTGCTTGCTACGATTACCCTCGGACCATGCGTCTCGAAGCAGCCCGGGATTTGCTGCTCGATCTAGGCCTCAGCCCCCAACGGGGTCACGGCCGTGGCTGGATCGCGGCTTGCAGCAAGGGCATGCAAGGGAAATGTGGTGGGATTGCGCGCGCGCCCGCGGACGATTCCGGAAAGGCCGGTCGGACGCTGGGTTACGGACGATCCCGGGCGCACGTGTGTAACTGGGTACGTACCTCCGTGCCAACAAAATGGTGGCGTTGAGCGGGAATCAACGACAACCGGGATATGTGAGGGGGGAGGGGAGGGGTGCGGGAGGGGAGACACGGGTTGGTATCAATGGGATGAAGGCCGACGACGGTTGTTGGGGAGAAGGGAGGGGGGAATGAACAAGGACCCCCACTACCATGGGTGAGGCAAGGACGAAAAGGGAAGTACCGGGAAGACCTTTGCAGCAGATCCTCAATGGCGTAGGGCTTGCGGCCAGCCGCGTGGCTGCACTGTCCTCTTTTCTTTTTCCCTTCCCACGGCCGTGCACACAATCCCGTGGTGCTGCATGGGTGGGTGATCTTGGGCTTTCGCGCTTGCGGCGCGTCGCGTGGCACATGGCCGCGAGTCAACGAGTCCGGCTGGTGCCCCGCCGTTAGTACCTTCGAGGCCGCAGTGCTTATGTTTGGCGCCCCGAGAACGTGGGAGATCGCCAGTCCGAAGGCCAGCTGAATAAGGTCGTACTTCGGCGCTCGGTGTGTGCTCGTCATGCAGTCAGTTCGATAGCCTCAGAGACTTGTGCTGGTGTCGACTTCGACGACACGCTGCGGGGCTTTGCTGAAGGGGTCAAGTCTAGTGGGCCGCACTTCCGCAAGGGTAGGCGAAGCGGTGAACGACACTGAGGCAGTCAAGCTCCCCTTCTTTGCTGAGTCGGGTTCTCAAGGTCGGGGAAACCCTCACTTCGAGGTTCAGGGGACATTATGTTGAGGTCATCTGGAGCAATGTTCATGGGAACGAGGCTTACGTGCAGTATTCGGTTCGAGGCGTACAGTGGATCCCATTTCGTCGCTTTGGTATGGTGGACTACAGTGGCGTATCGCGGTTCTATCGTTGAAGTGTCAACTGCCCATGTCGAGTGCGGCTCCGAAGCCTTATCGCTTAACAAAACTGATATATTTGACCCACAGTCCGCCGCAGCTCCGCAGAATAGGGTGCGTGATACGCTTGTCGCCATTCCTACAATTCCAAATCGGGATTCCCAGTCTTTGCCTTGTTCGCTCTCCACTTGTAGTATTCCCCGGCCGTCACGATGGGGTACTTCATGGGATTCTCTGGACTGACGCACGTCGACACTGGTTCCAGCAGCTTGCTTCGATCGAACCCGAAGAAAAATGGCGCCGAGTATCTCTCCTTTCCGCTCTTGTTGATCACTCTGTGCACAGTTGACACAAAGTAGTCGTTCGTCTGCCGCATGAAGCAATCTCCGATGTTCACCACAAACGACCCAGGCACTGGCCTCGCTTTGATCCACTTGCCGGCCTTGTTGAGCACCTCGAGCCCCCCTGAGTCATCCTGCGAGACGATCGTCCAACACTCGAAATCCGTATGAGCGCCAAGCCCGGCTTGGTCGTCGGCAGAAGCGTCCTGCGCAGGATAATGAAGGATACGCATCCCAGCCTCTGGCCGAGTGATATACTGGTCAAAGGAGTCCTCGGGCAGGTGGAGAGCAAGGGCAAAGATCTTGGCCATCTTACGCGACAGCTTCAGCAGCTGCGCGTAGTAGTCAAGTAGTCCATCCTTGAAGCCTGGCGGGTCAGATGGCCAGATGCTGATGGACTTTTCGTCTCTATTGATGGCATCCGGGTCAACCGACGGCTCATAGGACCAGTTGAAGGCCTCACTCAAGTCTACAAGTGTCAGAACCTCGAAACGTTGAGATTGAGGAGAGGAACTGCTACCGTTTCGCTTTAGTGAGTTGCGGTTGTATGCGTTCATCGGATGGTAGCCGACAAACTCGTTTGGCACCAGCCCTGTCCACACTTCCATCTTCTTCTCTGCGTCCATTGCGAAGAATCGCTTCGCTTGCCGGAATGCCTCTTCTGCGTAATTTGGATCAAGACCCTACCATTATTAGGATGGGAACTCCCACGCGCGATAGCAACGCTTACATGGCCAACGATGTAGAAGAAACCGATGCTGTGGGCGGCCTCCCTCACTTTCTCAGCAACGGCTCGACGATCATCCAGGCTATCGCTGTAGATGCCCGAAACATCGATGATCGGGATCTCATCCGCATCTACGGATTCGTTCGTTTCGAACTGGTAGACCTGGCCGTTCTGAAGGCGCAATGTCCTGAGTGGTTGTGTTTCGCTCTGCACTTGGGACATCGTTTCGTTCCTTCAGGCTTCGCCAAAATGTGGCGGGTCAGCACGTCGTGCGGGGTTGAAGCAGCTTTATCAAGATGGCAGCAGTCCCCCACTACTCGGCGACTGGATGCCGATCGCGCGGGTGCTCACAACCAGTGCCGATACCGTTTCCTTCATCTTTCGCTGTCGACGAAACCAAAATGAGAACAACATTTTCAAATGGTAGATGAGAAGCCTGGTTTGCATCGGTTCATGGAAGAAAATGGCGGTCACTGCTCTGTTCTCACGAACACAGCCGTAGAAGCACGTCGCCTCCTTATCATCTTACCAACCTCTTGTCCCGAGTATCGTATTCCTCTTGACAAACCTAACAACTCACGGTGTAAGCTCCCAAAACTTCTCGATATCGGAGTATGGAATCCACTGTCGGCAGCATTATTATGCCTCTTCTTGCTGATGATTTTCGAGTGGATCATTGCGCCAGGATCGACGGTAGGCACGCAAAAGCCCGCATAATTGCGGGCCCGCACCTAAATGCCCCTGTAACTCGTACTTCCAAGAACTTACCTTTCTCCAGCTGATCTGGCGAATCAAAAAAAAGCGTGTTGTGCAAAAACTACCAACGTGTGGGTGTGAACCGCCGAAATTTGACATTAAATCTGCTTCAAAATATCAATTATTGTCAGATGCCACTGATCCTCAAAAACTCTTTTTCTTACTTTCTTCTGAAGGTCCACTGTGGCGCGAAAGCCAGATCAATCTATCTGAACAGTGGCAGCCCCTATCGTTAAAGCGTTCTTTGGCTGCAGGGTACCTCCGCTTCTCCCCACTTTGTCTTTTGGAGAACACTTCATCTCTAAATGTCTTGGAACGGGCCGTCCACACCGTTTTTATTCTTATCGCCGCCAGTGCCGAAGAGAAGGAGGATAAGCAGAAGAGGGGCGAGAGGAAGAGGAAGCGATCCGTCTCTGTTGATAAGGAGGCGGCCGCTGAGCAGCAACAGCAGAGGAACAGGAGGAGGAGACGAACAAAGAAGAGGCAGCGCCGCACGGAAGAGGTTGCCACCACCACCGAGGGGAAGGCTGTCGCTGCTACTGCTGCTGCTACTGCCTCCACCCCGGTCTCTCCCTGCACCTGCACCGAGCGGTAGCGGCAGCAACGGCAACGCAACAACAACCATCCTGCCTTGTTCCTGCCGGTAGCCGCAACGGCCGCCTCCCCGTTGCCCCCATCAGCAATGGACTGGTCCGTCCTGATCCGTGCCTTCACTTGCTACCAAGAAATTAACGAAACATGTATCCAGCCCGAAGCCGACGCTAAGGTCAAGCGCCAGAGAAAAGATATACGCCAATGAATCCGCCGTGAGCTACATCCAGTATCACAATCTTGGGCTTCTTTTCAGCCCCCGCAGATAATATGCTGTCAGTGACGACCATAGGATGGAATTCGCCAAAGTCATCTTTAAGTTTGCCGTGTCCCCTGCAGGACCCTGCATTGCGTCATTGAATTAGTCCGATAACAGAAAAGCGTACGTGCAAACTGCCTCGTGAGCCGCTGTTCCGGACCTTACTGTCTACCTTGAAATACTGGATTCCTGACTCATTGCTCAACACAACCTCACCCTGACTTTTGACAGTGTTGTCACCGGAAAAAGGCCAACTATCTGCGAGTTGGTTGGGGTCAGTACATATGTCTCAGGAGGTACCCTTTCTCGAATACACCGCCACTGTTAGTTCATCACCGCAAAAAGCCGGCGCTCGCTCTCGAATCTCATGTGAGATGGCATGACCTGCACCTCCCGTCCGCGCCAGGTCCAAAAACGCAAGCGACGACACATGACGTATAAGCGGACTCGGTTGACGTCTTGGCGGGCGAGCCACCAAGCGATCCAACGAGCGCGGCGAGAATCCCCTTCGAGCAAATGGGTCTTGGCTCCAGACTCCAGAGCTCGGCGGCCGTCGCAGTATCTCCGTTACAACGTCTATCTGGTGGGGTAAACGGATCACATTTCTGTCGATGAATGGCCGGGAAACACCAACGCCCCCTTCAGCCTCATGACGCTCGAAGCAGGCAACCAAAGCCTGTCCCTTGCATCATCATTCCCACCGGGCCATGGCGCGCAGCAGCAGGATTGCGGGGAAAAGATGGAAGTGCGGGGACCGTGGGCCTGCATGCAGGGCCAAGCGACGACCTGCCGCACGGGGTAAAGACGACCGAAACGCGATGCGAGCACGAGCAGGGCAGACCTCATGGCGAATAATTTTCCGCCGGGGTGCCAGCTTCGCTCGGGCGAACGCCCGCCGCAATTGGCTTGGCCCCGTTTCCTTTTTATAAATCCCATCCGACAGCTGCTGTCCCTTGCATCCACACCGGCAACCCCCCTAGTCGACAACCATGCGGATTAAAGCTCTGTGTTCCTTGCTCGTCTTCGCGGCTGCGGCCGCGCACGCAAAGTACATCGTGCCCGGCGGACGATGGCATGACACGGACGGGAACCTGATCAACGCGCACGCCGGCGGCGTCACCGTCGAGCCGGAGACGGGCAAGTTCTACTGGTTCGGGGAGTACAAGATCGAAGAGCAGGAAGAGGGCGGAGGCGTGACGGTTTACAGCTCCGAGGATCTGGCTACCTGGACTTACGAGGGTCTTGCGCTGGGTGAGTTTCCCATCATCGAAGCGCGCGAGTGGGCAAAAAAAAAAAGGCAAGAACAAAAGAAAGAGACATACGGATCTGACACGTGCACGCATTCAGAACCCGTCGAGGGCCACCCGTACATCTCGCCCGAGCACATCATCCAACGGCCCAAGGTCGCGTACAGCGAGAGCTTGAACCAGTACCACGTGAGTGTACACCCGGAGGGACCCCCTCTTATAGTCATCCCTGTTTACCAAAAGTCGCCGCTTGCAGATGTGGTGGCACGCCGACAACTCCACGTACGGCTGGCTGCTCCAAGGCTTCGCGACGGCCGACACCATCGCGGGGCCCTACACCTTCGTCAACGCCACCGCGCCGCTCGGCAACTGGTCGCAGGACTTCGGCATGTTCACCGACTACAAGGACGGCCAGACCTACGCGCTCTACTCCAACGGCGACCGGAAGGAGGGCCGCGACGTGTACCTCACCACCTTCAACGACGACATCACCGACCTGGACGAAGTCGTCCACCGCTGGGACAAGTTCGACCTCGAGGCCCCGACCATCATTCAGACCGAGGGGAGCTACTACGCGCTGATGAGCCACAAGACCGGCTACCGTCCCAACAGTGAGTTTTGGTTGCCTCCTTTCCCCCATCTCTTTCTGCCTACGATGCGGCCCGGTTGGGTACTGACGGTAATGGCAGATGTTGTGGCTTTCCGAGCGGATTCGCTCGCCGGTCCATGGTCTCAGCCTTTCATCGTGGCGCCGTTGAATACCCGGACGTTCAACTCGCAGTCGGGTTTTTCTTTGCGGATTGCCGGAGAGAAGAAAACCACCTACCTCTATCTCGGAGATCAGGTAAGCCAAAAGACTAAGAAAGTCAGTTCTCCGTTCCTGACAGCAGTGACAGTGGGACAGTAACTCTCTTTGGGAGAGCCGGTACCTCTGGCTTCCCGTCAACATCGATGATGAGAAGAAGACACTTGAGGTTGAGTGGCACGACGTGTATGACTTGGATGTGTAAGTGTCTGCAATACGGGTGGTGTTACTCCATGGCTGACTCGAACACACAGCAAGTCCGGAGAGTGGAGTCCTGTGGAAGGAACCGCATACTACGGAGCGGATGCAACCACAAGCGGAAGCGCGTTTAAGCAGGAGGCTGTGAGTACAATGCAGACACATGGGCCGGAGATGAACGGTACTGAACCCAGGTAGAATTTCGCCAGCAAGGGAACCATCGTGACAGGGATCTACGGCAACGACAGCACCGTGACATTTGAGGGTATCGAGGGCACCGGAAAGGACCAATGGGTCTCCTTCTATTACCAGAGTAAGCTTTCGGGTCGCATTCTTGCAGAATTTGACTAACGATCATCAAAGACATCGATGACATGGGCTTCGGAGATCAGCGTAAGCACCCAAACTTGCATGTACTCCGTTATTTGGCTAATCCATCTTCAGCCGGTGGCTCTCCCGACCGCATCGGCGGGTCTTGGCAACTCCGCCGCATCAGCAGTGTCGTTGTTAACGGCGACACTCAAAACGTGCACACTCTTTACCAGCGTGACACGCATAAGGGCATCATCCTCTCCACGCCACTCCTCCTCCCGCTCAAGGAAGGCTCAAACACCATTACCGTCGGCGGACTGAGCAACGGGTTCGATCTGAAGGGCGCGGATCTGGATAAGATCGTCGTGTACCCGCCGCAAGAGTAGCTTAGTCGATGGGGCCAACCGGCAGAGAGAGGAAGTGGGCCTTGCGGATAAAGCCAGCAGCATTATACTCGTATTCGTTCTCGTCGTATTCCTCGTACGTGTAGGTGATGGGAAACTCCGCTGCCATGCAAGCTCTCTTGAATCGCTCAGAAACGCCGTACGGACTATAGAGATCCAGTCTCACCGCCGGAGCCACTTTCCGCATCATGGTGAGGACCTTCGTGAGCACTGCTTCATCCAGAGCTCGATCCGGTACGTATACCCAAAGATATCCGCCCACATGCTCCAAGGTCGAAGGGATAATTTCGCGCAGGAGAGGTTCGTCAATCCAGTCGGGATGCGGCATAAGAGGGCCAAGCCACAGGTAGCTATCGTCGATACCGTAGCGGAGCGCAGTCATGCCGCCCAGCTTCAGCGGATGGCCGTAAAATCCAAAATCTCTCTCGATGACCAGTGTTTCCAAGCTCCCCGCGGCGAGTTGTAGGGCACTGGTATATTCGCTGCAATCGGTTGGACAGCAGTCCACTGGCGAATGTTGCGATTTGGAATGGATGACCAGGGACTTCAGCTCTCGCGGTATGGCCAACAGCTTCGCCAGCTCTTCGACCGAGAGATCCGAGTTCAACAGCTCCAGCTTCCGGAGCCTTGTCGATCGTTGTTGGCGGTGGACGTGGTCTCTGCACCCATCGCGGACGTTGTAGACGGTGAGTGTTTCCAAGGTCGGGTGTACCAAGACAGATTCGAAGTGATGAAGAGGATGTCTTCCGCCATTACGGTTTAGAAAGAACAGCCTGCCTTGGCGAACAGCCAGGTTAGTACGCTGGCTTGGGCACCGGCAATGGTCGAAACTCACAGGTTTTCAGACCGGTAAGGATCTCCCCTCGAGATGCGCGGGCAAAAATATCATTGAATTCATCACTGTCCAGGTAGTACGATTCGATCGACAGATTCACGAGATTTTCGAGAGCAGGAAGCATGCAGTAGTCGGCCTCCTCCTCAGGCTCGGCAGCGCGGTGGTTACCGCGATAACTGTCGTTGGCCCGCTTTATGAGGAAATTGCGCACCAGGCCGGCTCGACGCGGCTGAGCTCTGAGCGAGAAATGGAAAGCCTGAAGCGTAGTGGCACTTCGTATGATTACGGAGTCATAAAGGCGTGGCTCAACGGCATGGTAGATGCACCAGCAGGTTTGCGCTAAGGCCAGCAGTTCTGCCCGGGTGAGGCGGAGTATCACCAGCTCGAACAACTCTACCGGCAGGCTTTCCATTCCGGAGTTTGACAAAGAGGAAGACGGCGTAGTTTCGAGATGGAAATGAGAAATGAGATGGGGCGTTTGGAAAAGCGGCGGCAAGGACTTGTGGATAGTGCGGGGCTCGGCGCGCTAAAAATAGATTACGTCAGGGGTGATCATCACCGCCGTCTGGGAAACCACGACGCCCACGTCTTCCTTCCAACCATCATCTCGCACACCGGTCTGTCCGAACGGCCTCCCGCTGGAAAATGGCTTCGTTCCAGGAGATGGCCTCGCTGAGCTGCCGTCCACTTGGCCTGTCCGTCGCCCGCAATGGCCCGTCCATCGTGCAATTCCCCCTCGCGATCCCATGAGACGGCGTTCCCAGAAACAGAAACCCCTCTCTTCCTCAAACACGCATGACAGGTGCCTACTGCTTGTTCAAGCGCCGAGCCCGGAGCTCAAGCCATCCAGCAACCGGAGTTTCCACTGCAACAGATGAAGCCGCTTCCGCCACAACACAAGCATCCCCTCTCGAGCGGAAAAGGCGTCTCCGTCGGATCCAGTGGCCGACCAATACTCGCTCGTGTGATTGGGCATGTGCGTGCGCGCGCTCAGATCGACCCGTTTTCTAAGAACAATTCCCCGCCTGGACGTCTTTACGAGCCGACGGTGCGAACAAACGCCGCGGCAAGCAAAAGGGGGAGAACAAAGCTCAGCGCTGCCATATCGATTGATCGTCCTGGTCGACTCTCATTTCGAATTCGAGCCTTCTCTGCCACTCCGCCGAAGTCCAGCCTGTGGCGCGGCTTTGGTGTGAGGCGGCGGATGCGGTGGTAGTACCCTCGCCCACTCGTCCCTCGCAGTGTCGATCGCGTATTGCCTTTGAAACGATTGCTCCAGATGGCTATACGAACTGCATAAAGTAACCCTCGAGCACGGGCCCCGCACACGGTTCAGTCACAGCCGCACCAGGTTCTGGCGCTGTCCATGAGATGCCTTCATCGCCGCGCATCGTGAGCAATGCATCGCGCTCGACATCTCGACTGACGTGCTCAGAGGCAGGAGAGCTTCCAGACCCCTGGAATCCTGGGGCAGGAGCGCCACCGCGGTAGCTTCGGCAGCTCGTACGTGCGTCGATCAATTACCCGCTTTCACGAACGCCAAGAGCGAACCGACCCCTTGTGGTAACGAGCGAGCCATTTGGGTTGTATTCCTTAGCCTAGGAGCGGCCCCGCGACGGCGCATGCTGTCTATCGCAATCTGCTGCTCGTAATGGCGGGGAGAGCGGTCACGAGAAGGCCGAGCCGAAGGCACTACTCCGCCAAGCCGCCCGGATATAGCAACGCACAAGCTTCAGCCCTACGCGAACCAAGCAATAAAGTCTATACGAAGCACGGGGCTTAGGCTTGCCTCGGGGGTATAGATATCGCGCCCTTTCTCCAAGCCATCCGTCCTTTTCTCCAGCACCGCATCTCTCCCTTGCTCAACCACAGTCGCTCCTTCGACAATAATCACCAACAACCACACTCGTTCAAAGAAACACTTCACTTCAAACCGCCAGAATGCGTTACCAGTTCCTCGCCTCCGCCCTTGCGGCCCAGCTTGCCCTCACCGCTGCCATGCCGCAGCCCGACCAGACCGTCTACGAGACTGAGGTCGACACCATCACCTCTTGCGGTCCCGAGGTCACCAACTGCCCGGCTCGCTCGCACCCGGCCACCGCCGCTCCCTCCGGACCGGCCGCCACCACCGCCGCCGTGCCCTCTGAGTCCGCCCCTGCCTACGGCGGCGTCCCCGAGGTCCCGGGCGAGTCCTCTCCTTCTGCCCCGGCTGGCTCCGCTCCTTCTGCCCCGGCTGGATCTGCTCCTTCCGCTCCGGCCTACGGCGTCCCCTCCGCCCCGGCCTCCGCCCCCGGCTCCAGCGGCCCTGCTCCGTCTGCCCCGGCCTCGTCGGCCCCTGGCTCCAGCGGCCCGGCCCCGTCTGCTCCGGCCCCGTCTGCCCCCGCCTCCAGCGGCGTTGAGGGCAGCCACCCCGAAGGCCCCCAGACCGTCTACACCACCAACGTCCAGACCATCACCTCGTGCGGTGCCGACGTCACCAACTGCCCGGCCCGCAGCACCCACCCGGCCACCGCCGTCGGCTCCGCGCCCGCGCCCTCTGGCACCACCACCGGCGGCCAGACCTGCGAGGAGCAGGAGAACATGTGCCGCACCAAGCCCGGCGCGAACATGGCCCAGTGCTCCGCCGACCGTGCCTCTTGCGACGGCTACATCCCCGGCCAGCCCTCGGGCACCGCCTCCGCGCCCCCCACCTCGGGCACTCCCTCCGGCAGCACCGGCAGCCAGACTTGCGAGGAGCAGGAGAACATGTGCCGCACCCAGCCCGGCGCGAACATGGCTCAGTGCTCTGCTGACCGTGCTTCTTGCGACGGTTACATCCCCGGCCAGGGCGGCAACACCCCCAGCAACGCCACCGCGTCGTTCGCCACCCCCACCCCGGCTCAGCCTACCCCGTCCCAGTGGACCGGCGCCGCCTCGACCTCGTTCGTCTCCTTCGGCGTCATGGCTCTTGCCGCCGCCGCCGCCGCTTTCGTCTTGTAAATTTGATTTATTGATTTCCGTTGTGAGCAAATGAGTTGGAGAGTCGAGGGGCAGGAGAAGGGGGGAGGATTGGTTGGTGCGCGCGCGCTTGTTTTTTGTGGAGATGTGAGGGAGGAGGAGGAAGGGCAGAGCTTAGATATCCAATGCATTGACCCTGGCAATAAATATTTGGTGCACTTTTGTATTATAGAATACACACTTTTTTCCAAGTGATCGTGTCTTGTTCCCTTCACGGGGAGCTTGATCAAGATTGGCTTTGGGTTGATTTTTTAGATTTTGCTGTATATACTATCATTTTCCGAAGACAGACAGACAGAAGAAGAGGGGGGAAAACACTCCCATCATGTGATTTTAAACATAAAAAGAATCTCTAAATCTCTAATTTTTTGCGAAATCGTACTCTATCTGCGCGTATTGGTATCATGAAATGTCTATCGTTAATTGAAGCCCAACCAGCAAACGCCCCGGGGAATTTGACAAAGGAAATTATTAGAGAAAGGAGGAGACCGCGGATTATTGAGCGCTTCATCAGCGCTTCAGTGGTTCCAGGAGTTTGAGGATCCCCTTTTGTCACCGTGCGTGTAGAACAGGACGAAGGTTCGCAGCCGATGTCCGTGCATCTTGTGCAGGGGGGTGATGAAGTGAAAGTCGATCGTCCGGACCGTCCGGACCAGTTTACAGGGATAGCATCAAGGCGTTTTTCGTTCGTGCGGCGCAAATTTATTTGGTTTTCCACGCTGTGCGCAGTCAGCGAACATCCTTCGGCAGGATTGGGCCGGGAACGTGCTTACAGGCCATCAGCTCCTTTCTTTGGTTGTTCAGGTTGCGACCGAGGAAGGAGAGCTCGGGTTTCTTGTAGGGACGAACCGAGGATTGTCTGGGTGGGTTTATGATGATGATCAGCCGCATGGATCTCGCAGGGGAAGGGGAAAAAAAAAAGCTTGCCGCTCGCCGGCCAACAACGCCACCTCCTCCCCACAACCGGCACAAAAGGTTGACTTACGGCTTCGGATAGATCAGGCTCGGTGGCTTCAACAGCTTCAACTTGCAGCGTTCCGCCTTGATCATGTGTGCGTTGGCGAGGAGCCAGATGCCCAACGATTCTTCGAGAACGAGCTTGGTAACCATTGTCGCTTCACTTCTTTCTTGTTTCTTTCCGGACGAGAGATGCACCGCACGATATGGAAAAACACGGTGTTCGGGATGCGTGCTTATTATATAGCGCCCATTCCGGAGGCAAAGGGGGGTTGGGTTGGGAGACAGTGGCATCAGCATTGCATGCCCAACCGAGGAATGTCCGACCGACCGGTCGCAGAGTTATTTTTTTTGCTTTTGATCCGGCTCACCCCATCATGGCGTTTTGTGACACTGATAGATTGCGACGAAAGGCGGCTTCGAAATGTTGCAGATTCTGTGGATTTTGAAGGGCTGGGTCAGTCCATCCGGTAGGGCCGATAGGGAGATGTCAGTCGAGTCTCAGGTTCCCGGATCCACTTCTTGCGCAAAGTTGATACATGGTGGTGGTCTGGGTGTTTGCGCGGCTCTGATAAGGCGGATGCTCCCGAAATCGGCAGCGCCCGGTGGTGACAGACGAAGAGGCTTGGGGAGCTCGGTGAGTCACCGTTGGCGGACGACATCGAAGGAACTGTCCAAACACCGCAAGCCGTAATTTACAGGTGTTTGCTGAGCACAGCAATGTGTTGGTTGATTGAAGCTACTTTTTCAAACATGTGGTGAGGACGATTTAATGCGGAATGCCAGCGTTCCTAGATCAATGCGGCCAGTTGGACGGCTGGTCCGTCATCAACGGGATCTCCTGAAAACACCAACATCTGGCATCCAGCTATACCTATGGGCTTCGAAGAACACCACGACAGCATCGTCTTCGCTGATGCTCCTTTCTATTTTATTTTTTTCGAACGACCGAACGCAGCTTTTGTACTTCATAAACACAGCAGTGACTGGGCCTCGTTCGGTGCCCAAATGGAATTGGTCCGGTTTTCGGCCACTGCTCAGCAAATAGTGGGACCAGGATGCCTCGATGATTAGGTGAGCTTAGTGTATATCCCGCAGGCAGTGACATGATGCGAAGAAGCAGGAAAGACAGAGCTTATCTCAGTGTTCCACAGCATGACGTGTCGCAAGAGAGAACACTACTCTATTACCCAGCTGATCCAACTACTTCCGTCACACACGCTACTTTTCCAGCTCTGAGCTTGCAAAAACATACCGCTGACCGAGCGTCCACCGAAAGCGCAACCCATGACCCATCAGAATTGTAGGCTTACCCGTTGCAGTACCTGTCGTCCCGTAATCCAAAGCGCTCGAATATTTAAGTGTCGATCTATCCCGTCCTTCAATCCACGTTGCTGCCACACAGTAGTTGAGTCTGGGACAGCTCCCCATACATGGCTTGGATATCTCACAAGTTCTAGTAAATCCCGACGTACATACGACCCTCATTTGTCGCACTGTATGGTTGAGTGTGTAGCAGGAGAATACGTTTCAGATACGTTCAACTAAAGAATTTGCCAATGGCTTGAGGCAGGATCATCCGATCAAGCTTAAAATAATCCCCAAGGCAATTCAAGCGGGAGAGATCTAGATTCCCTCAGATAACCTTGTTCATCATCTGTTAAACTCAAAGCTAATGAGGAAAGCGGACATCTTATAGGTAGTAGCTTGCAGGGTATTGCTCCTTCACGTCTATATTTAAAGTTTGGGGAGCATTTAACCAGTCATATTGTAAAGCGGTCAACGCGAGCCCTGATGTGACTGCGTATCGGGCAATGCGGCTAAATCCTTCGTCCCCCCAAGCCCTACGCGGTTCCAACAGGGAAGCAGCTCTGGTTTGCAACATCAAGATACGAGGAGGATCAATACCTTGTAGCGTCACGTTGAACATGAAAGAGTAGTTTTGTTATGTTTGCGGAGCTAGTCAAAGGTCTGTACAGTTCCAAGTCAAAAGAAGCCATTGCATTTACAGTCCCTTAACCAGTACTTCAACAGAAACCACAAGTCTCGCTGCGCTCGTACAGAAAGCCAAATCGTCGATGCGCGCAACCAAGATATCGTACTTTCTTCTCGTCGTCAGGGCAATCGAACTGGAACATGGAACCCAGCAGCGTGTGCCAACGGACCCCACCCGCCTCAGCGCCTCCACGACGACAACCGTTTTCAACATGATGTTCACCGGAACACCACTGGCGTCCATCGTCGACGCCTCCGCTTCGCCCGACGCAGACCTACCGCATCAACTGCAACCCCACCGATGACAGTTGCGCGCTGCCGTCGTACGGAGCCACCATCACCGAGGGGCCCTCCACGTACGGCTACACTTACACCGCACGCCCAACGGACGAGTTAAGCAATTCTCTGGAGCAGGTTCTGGGCTGCGCGATCGATCGGGGCAAGACGCAGGCTGTGTGCGAGCTGTCGGCACGTTTCCAAAACGTCGCGGCGACGACGGAGTATGTATTGACAATGACGGAAACCCGCACGGAGATCATGTACCAGCCCGTTGTGATTACGGCGGGCGTGGAGAGGCTGGCGAGTGCCGTCACGATGGCCGCTGTAAAAACGGGTAGGCTGTTTCTCCGTACTTTTGCGCCCAACCAACCAGACTGATCACGGATTGCAAATAGGATAGGCCGCTGCCTAGGGTACGTCGACGGCAGTGACAGGCGGCGCGGAGCGACTTGTGGCTCCTCTTGTCGGAGTCACGGTCGTGCTACTCACCGTCATGTTGAGCCAACATATGTAAATAAGTGTAAATACTCCATGGGGATGGCAATGAAAGGCCCGTTTTCAGTTTAATACCTGCGGCCAGCATATGAACCGCAACGAGATCGGTAGAGAATAAGCGCATGTTTCACTTCAATTATTTGTTGAGGATGCAGACCATGTGTTCTATCTCATGGATCTGACGGAGCATCCGTTCTATCCTTCTGCTTATCGCAGCCACCCAAAGCGGGATCAGCAGGGGAAGTACCTTGGTAAATGACAAGGATATTTTGGTGCGTACCAATTAGAATGAAGGACGGATTAGTAGACCTGCCTGGGGTCTAGCCACGTTAGGGCTATTTTGTGTTGTACAAGACTTTGGCAATGACCAATGAGCATCCCTGTCTCTCAGCCTGACGCCAGTCTGAAGTGCCCCATGCTCTATTACATCCCGCTCCATTGCCCCACCGTCCTTCACTTCTCTCACCGAGAGTCATTCCAAATTCCCTAATACAGCTACAGAGAGCTTCCATGCCGGACAAATGGGAGTCGCAAAAGGAGAACATCAGACGTCTCTACGTAAATGATGAGCTGACCTGCAAGCAGCTGGTGGCCGAAATGAAAAGCCTGTATGGCTTTGAAGCAAAGTAAGCAAGCTCTGATTTCAGACTATGTTACCTTCGTAGTTATCTGACTCATCTCAGTGAGAAAGAGTACCAGCGACGGGTCCGCAAGTGGAGCTTTCGCAAGAACTTGAAGCAAGAGGAATGGAAAATCATCGGGCGTCGCTTTGCAAAGCGCAAGGCGGAAGATGATAAGGATAGCGATCTGACCGTGGATGGCTGCCCCTTTCCTCCGCTCAAAATCAGGAAAGCACTTGGGCGTTATCATTTCGATACCACGTCTGAGTATTTTCAGCGAAAGGTTGCCATCAGGCGCAGCCAAACCCCCGAAGGCATCTTGATCACCACTCCTCCCAAGCAGAGATCACTGTCTCCGAACAACAGCTTCAAGTGCCTCGTTTCCATCAATGACCTCCCATATTTCAGCTTCCTGAGTGTGATAGAACGCCACGGTAAGTACATATACTTGTTGTTTAGATCCTTGGAATTCACTTGGCTAAGCTCGGCCAGGTCCGCTCTTCGAACAACTTGCGAACTCGCTCTTCTGCGCCTCCCGCGGCACCTCCCGGGCCTCTTCATTGATCTCTCGAAAATCAAAAACAGCTCTATCTTTGCGAAGCTCCGAGCTGGCTCCTCTAGCCAGGATGAGTCTGGATAACTCGCGCTTGACCACAACGCTCAAGAACGTCAAGCTTGAAGACCAACGAGCATTCATGGCCACCGTACTCGAGCTGTCCAATCACCAGCGGAAGCACAGGGACTTGGAAGAACTCTTCGGGCACGCGGTCATGAAAGGCTTTGACTTACAGAGCGGAAAAAGTCAAGTCCTCAGCCTCGTCGCGGAAAAGGACCCCGTCGTTGAGTCTCTGGTAGAAACGCTCTTCAAGGTAGCGCTCCAAGAGAACCAGGTCAACTTGGTGCAGCTCCTACTCAAGCATACTCAAATTGGCCCTAACGATTCCCTGGGTCACGATCGGCCTTTGGACATAGCTACCGAAAGAGGCTTTACAGCCATGACGTTCGCTCTGCTCGATGCTGGTGCCCGTCCGGCTCAAACCAAGTTCGGAATAGCAGCCTGGACCACCTATGCTTACAGGATATTCCCCAAAAAGGACTTCCAATCAGTCCTGGAGAGAGGTGTCCTGGATGAGCCTGAAGCCCTCCCCGGTATCCTGGAAACAGGTGACGTCGAGCTCATTGCGTCATGCCTGGAAAGATCACCACACATGACTTGCCTGCCGGAATCCTCCATTGAGTTGGCTTTTCACTGGGCGGTTGGATGCGAGAAGACAAATCTATTCGAGAGGATTATGGAATCCGAGTTTCACTTCACTCGGAAGACATTCTTTGCTGCCATAGGGAGAAACGCCTATCATTTCGTCAAGGTGGCCCTCGAAAAGGGCATGGACGTCAACTGCGTAGATGAACGGCTTGAAGAGACACCCTTGTATTCTGCTGTCCGCCAGGATAAGATTCAAGTGGCGCGTGTGCTTTTTCGCTTCGGTGCAAATATCGACATTCCTTGTCCAAAGCAGACTTTCGAATATCCTATCCTTGAAGCTATCTCCAACGAGTCTGAAGACATGGTTAAGCTGCTTCTGAAGAAAGGTGCGGATGTCAATGTGTGGCACAGTGAGGGCATGACGTCAGTTGCCCATGCCGTTCTCAAAAAACAGCACGATATCGCAACTTATCTCGTGAATTGGGGGGCAAGCCTGGAAAGACCGTCCGGACGATTGGTTCCAACTCCCCTCCAGATAGCGGCGGGGAAGGGTGATCTGCATATGGCGAAGGTGCTTCTTGACAGAGGCGCAGATGTGAACGCTTGCGTCCCGAGCGTCGAGTTCCAAAAGTTCGGGTTCGAAAGTGCCAGATCTGAATTGCGTTCCATGAGGGGTCCAACAGCTTTGGCTAATGCAATCAGTTCCCAGGACGATCTTGGTCTTGTTAAACTCCTCATCGACGCTGGTGCAAATGTAAATGCGATGCGAGAGCCTCGGTTATCGCCACTTTGCACTGCTCCCCAGTTAGAGAAGTATTCCATGGTACAACTCCTTCTTGATGCTGGTGCATCGCCCATTGACGTCCGCGCTCTCCATTATGCGGCAATACACGGCAACCTTGATTTCATCTACAGAGCGATCGGCGGTGGCCTGGACATTAATGCCACCGATGAATTCTCTCAAACAACTCTTGAGACCATGTTTTTGGATGACCGGTCTCATCATGTATCAAACAAAAACAACAAAGCCGTCGATTGTCTCCTTGACCTGGGTGCCGACGCCAGCAAGTTGCGCTTGCCTATTATGTT
Organism: Diplodia mutila; assembly: GCA_022560015.1. NCBI lineage: Eukaryota > Fungi > Ascomycota > Dothideomycetes > Botryosphaeriales > Botryosphaeriaceae > Diplodia > Diplodia mutila. The sequence continues at coordinate 630,522 of JAFISB010000002.1, read as the reverse complement.
CCAGAGAAGCTACCCAAGACTTGCTCAGCGGTTGAGCAAACATGGAGCGCGTAGGTGCGGATCACTGGAGCTGGATGAAGCTTTCGAAGAGGGGGATTACTTTGCAGTGGAGAGGATTTTGACAGCTACCCGCTCCACGCGTCTCCGTTCCTCCGACATGAATCACCCGTGTTTCGGTCACCGGTACCTCGTTGAGGCTGCCACAATGGACGACTTAAATATGGTACGTGCTCTCATACGTGGCGGCATCGATACATCTCCTTCATGTGTGGTGGTTGCAGTCGTGAGAGCTTGCAACTCCAAAAATCTCGGGATGGTGAAGTGCCTGGTCGAAGCCGGTGCACCTGTCAACAACAACGAAAGATGGCTTGATGGATGCCGACAGGAGGATTACTCCTACAACCAGCTCTGTCACTGTTCACCATTGCAGGTTGCAGTAGTGGTCGGAGCAGAAGATATCGTTCGCTTCCTGTTGCAGTTTCCGACAGCCAAAGATCACCTTTCTTCCACGGGAGAGGGTAAAATGACAATGCATAAGGCGCAAAAGAAGAGAGTGCATGGAATTCAATGGAGTAAAATCACATCCAACAAAACAGAGCACTGGGAGCTGGGGGGCGGTCCCAAAGTCCTAAGTCTACTTCATCAAGCGGGAGTCAATATCTACGGATCCGCATCAGCTTTGCTTAAGACAACAGTTCTCCAGGAGGCCGTGTACCTTGGTGATGTTGAAATGGTTGAGTGCCTCCTCCACCTGCAAGCTGATGTCAATGAACCGCCATACTGGGATAGAGGAATGACCGCACTCCAAGCATCTGCGATCAATGGCCATATCGAGATCGCCTGTATGCTTCTAAGAGAAGGCGCTGAAGTCAATGCCGCGGGGGCTGAACGGGACGGTAGAACGGCTCTTGAAGGAGCTGCTGAATGGGGCAGACTTGACATGGTCAAGTTACCTCTTCAGCACGGGGCCGACATTACCAGTCCTGGGTTCGGGGAATGTCAGTTTTGGAATGCATCTACGTTGGCAAGGGAGCAAGGGCACAACGCTATTGCAAGATTCATAGGGTCGCATCGAAACAGTAAGGGATAGGCGAACTTTGTTTCACATCCTTGGAGTTTGGTTCATAATTCCACATTTCTGTTTTTATCTACTCTGTCATACGCAGTACCACACCAGATGTGCTGCCTGCGCTTCACCGGGTTTAACTGGAACAGGCCTTGAAAGTCAACACTCCAAGATGAACGTGAAGCAATCATCAGATGGAAGCCGCCGCATCCACATGTCCCAGTTATCTCCGCCTCACAACGCCTCTTAAACGCAGAGAAAGTATTTGGGTTCCTTTCGGGCTACATGAAAAGAGAGCAAAGATCATAAAATGAATTTACACTCTATTGCCTGCAATAACTCCACAGCATGTGCAGTCGGGAGTCTTTTTCAAGTTGATAGGGGATAGGCGGAGGCAGACCTCTATTGGGGTCCCCGGTCCTTCTCTCGGGACAGCATCCGGCCTTCCGTTCCAAATGAATGGCACAACCCGGGAGCTTTTCCTCGTTAGCGTTCACTCTATTGCCTCAAGTTGTGGAGCAACATCTTTTAGACGCCAGTCCCAAGGTCGGCAGGAGATAGGAGCCGAAGCTCGTCAAGATAAGGAAGGAGGGTATTCCATCACGCAGACCGTTGAAGCGCCCTCTCCGCGTCTGCACCCCAGTCTTTCGCTTCGGGCCGAAGACATAGAACCATTCTGACGTCAACTCGAAGTGGACGACTCAGGACACAGACCGATTGGCGTCCCTTTACAGCACCGTTCCGAGGATCTTGCGGCACGCCAACGGGACTCCAGAAGATTCGGAAATAAGGTGTAGCGAGATATCGGATATAACATTTCTTGTCTTCGGCGGGAGAAAGCCTTTTCGTAGAAGCCTTTCATAGCAGCCTCTCTGTTAATTCCCTTGAGCTTACCCAACGATGGCGCCCCCCTCAGCGACGACATCAGTCGGCCACAGCGCCTACATACCCAGCGATAACGGCAGCACCGCACCCGCCAATGGCCGCGAGAACGGCGCTGCAGCGGCGACGCCACCGCCATCCATCCCCAAGACCATGAAGCGCTGGGTCGTCCGCGACTTCACCGGACCGGACGGGCTCGAGATGGAGGAAGTGCCCATGCCGGAGCTGGGTCCCAATGATGTCCTCGTCAAGCGTACGTTCAGACACCTCCCTACCTTAGGATACGAAGAAATGAAAATGAAAAGAGAAGAAAGAGCTCCGGGAAAAAAAAACAAAAAGACATGAAAATGTAAAAAGAGAACACAAACTCACCAACACAACCCACTCCACAGTCTCTGCCGCATCTCTCAACTACCGCGACCTCGTCGTCGCCCGCGGCCAATACCCCTGGCCCCTCGCCTCCCCCACGGTCCCCTGCTCCGACGGCGCCGGCACCGTCGCCGCCGTCGGCGCCTCCGTGACTTCGTTGCGCCCCGGCGACGCCGTCGCGACGGTGATGAACGGCGACCACCAGTCCGGCCCGATGGACCCGCGGAAGCACCTGCAGAACGTGCTGGGCGCGGGGCCGATGGCGGGCACGCTGGCGGAATGGGGCGTGTTCCCGGCGGCGTACCTGATCGCGCTGCCGGCGAACCTGTCGATGGTGGAGGGGAGCACGTTGGCTTGCGCGGGGGTGACGGCGTGGGACGCGCTGTACGGGCTGGAGGGGAAGGGGGTGCGGCCCGGGGACTGGGTGTTGACGATGGGGAGCGGCGGGGTGAGCTGTTTCGCCGTGCAGGTGCGTTGATCTCTTTCCTTCCTTCCTTTTTCTTTTTGGTTGCCTTGCTCTTTTCCCTCCGTTCTTTTCTTTTTCCTCGTGCCATCTTTCTCTCTCTCTCTCTCTCTCCCATATGGCCCTCAGCATGGCCAGCGTGCTTGCTTAAGCACTGACCTCCCTCTTCAACCAAACCAGTTCGCCAAAGCCGCCGGCGCCAAAGTCATCGCCACGACCTCCTCCCCCGCGAAAGCCCAGCGCCTCCGCGCCCTCGGCGCCGACCACGTCCTCAACTACCGCGACGATCCCGACTCGTGGGGCGCCGCGGCCGCCGCGCTGACGCCCGACGGCGGCGCGGGCGTCGACCTCGTCGTTGAGGTGGGCGGCGCGACGACGCTGAGGCAGTCGCTCGCCGCCGTCAGGCCCGGCGGGCTCGTCTCGCTCGTGGGATTCCGCGGCGGGGCCGCTGCGGGTGATGATCTCGAGCCGCGGCTGCTGGACATGTTCTTCCGCTTCTGCGTCGTGCGCACCAGCTTCGTGGGCCCGCGCACGCAGTACGAGGCGATGAACCGCGTGATCGAGGCGCTGGACGTGAAGCCAGCGGTTGATGAGAGGGTGTTCGGCTTCGCGGAGGCGAGGGAGGCGTTTAGGTATATGGAGGGGCAGGGGCATTTTGGGAAGGTTTGCGTGAGGATCGGGGAGTGAGAGATGAGGAAGTGAATGAGAGAGAGTGTGTGTGTATGGGAGATTGAATGAAATAATGAATGAGGGAGGGAACGAGTGACTTGTCTTGTAGTGAAGAAGTGAAGAGATGGAATCTGCGATGATATCTTGCTTGAATCCTCCAGCTCGAAAACATATATTAAGAGACAATTCGAAATGGATACGTGCCTGTTTGAAATCCAGCACATGTGGTGATATTGTTACAGCTAAGAAAGTCGTGAATTTTCCCGGGCATGAAACGCTCAAAAAACACATCAAAAACGAAGATCATGGTACACACCGTTCGACACATCACTCATACGGCCTGCGAAGAATCCTGCCGCAGCGCATCTTCGCTCCCCACCCTCACAATCTGCGCGGCGCTCTTATCATCCACCGACGTCCCACCACCACTATCACCCGCGCCTCGGCACAGCTCCAGCTCCAGCTCCCTCTCCCACTGCTCGTCGATCCCGTCCATCCCCTGCTCGTCCCCGCTGCGCATGTACCCGGACCCGTCTCGGCGCCGGGACCCTCTGCTCTTCGGCCACCGGATCTTGCTGAGGTTTATGATCGAGTTGCCCCGCGGCGAGATGTTGCTGTCGGGCCCGCTGCGGATGGACTTGGCGAGCGAGCGCAGGAAGGGCCGGTAGGTGGCCAGGTTGGCGGCCGTCATGCCGATCGTGGCCTCGAGCGCGGACCAGAAGGCGACGGGCGGGGAGAGCGGCACCGCGCTGTTGGACGGCCGGATGGTGAAGAGGGCGATGAGGCGGACGACTATGCCGCTGCTGGCGCTGTGGTTGGAACAAGGTTAGCTTCGAGTTCTTTGCGGGAGTGGGGAAAGATGGTACGTACAATGCGCCCAGTCCGAGAAGGGCGAGAGCGCTGTATTTGGTGCGCCGGTTCATGGTGGTGCTGGGAATGATGATGAAGAGAGGAATGCTGTTGAGCGTCCAGTCGGCGGCGATGGAGACGATGGTATGGACGAAGGTTGTGCCGATGATGACGCTGTCGCTGAGGCAGGTTCCGGTGGTGTCGCCGCGGAAGTGAGTCCAGAAATAAGAGATGGGAGTGCATTGGTAGAGAAGCACGAAGAAGTAGGCAATGGAATAGGTCGTGGTAACACCCATCATGACTCTGATGGTCCAGATGTGCCACATGACTGGCGTAAGTCGGAGGTAGAAGCAGCAGACGGAAAGGCGGAAGAACATGGCAGTAGCGACGTATCCCTCCTCTGCGAAGATGACCATCTGTGCGCGGTTAGAGCTTTCTCAGTCAGTGGAATGGGGTCCGGCGTACTTCGTAGAGTTTGACCAAGGTGTCGGTTGGGAGGGTGTATGCTGGACTGCCAAATGAGTTCTTGGCGAGCAAGAACATGCCCGCGGCCATGATGGTGAAGGAGACGACGGCGCAGGCCATCATCCAGTCGTCCCATCCCCATTGGCGTAGCATGTGGACCCTCACATAGATGCGAAGAGAGAGGGTGGACCAGACCAGGACGAGGCCGAATCCACCCAGAATGTACATGGAATTGCCACGTCCGCCGGCAATGTCGAAAGCCATGTTGACGATGGTGGGTTCAAAGAGCGTGGGTTGAGTGGAGTCTGATCAGCAGCAGGGCAGCGGGAGGCCATTGGAACTTAACTGAACCGTGCCGTGTCCCCATGGCCACGCGGAGGGCGGAAGGTGTTTTAGGAGGGGAGGTCGGGCAGGTTTAGCCAAGGATGTCGATGGCTGGTTTTGACGGGACGCCAGGAGGAAGCGCGACACACTAAACTCTGATTGCCGAACGCCAGTGTTCGTCAAGCGAGGAAGAACTGAACTAAGAGAACGACCAGCAGGCGGCGGAGGTACAACCGATGGTCACTAGCAAAGAAGGGCCGAAGAGATCGCAACCGGTGCATCGCGGAAGCTCGTGTGCTAGGCCCGATCGAATTGATCTGCACCGCCGTCTCGAGGCGGACAAAAGCTCTGTTCTTCCCGCTCACCATCAACTCTCCAACCACCATGCGCCGGCAAATACAAAGAGTGGTTCTCTGGCTTTTCAGCTGTGGCTTGCTGCCCAACCCGACCCGCAAGCCGCTCCCGCATATATGCACTCCGCCCGCAGCCACGTGAAGGATGCTTAGGCTTAGAGTGTTTGAGGAGCTGCGTCAATATTGTGGTCCCTTGATCGGGAGGTGTTCCTTGACTCGCCGCCCTGGACTTGATGTGAGAGCGGGCTCGGTCCGAAAGTGCTTACCACCACACCACCAAACAGAAGGTAGCAGCGGGGAACCCGGGGAGTTCTTGTTTGACGGGCGTCCGCCCTGCGCCGCGTCTGCGGACACAGCCTAGTAGTGCATGGACGTACCTCGGCCCGTGGTCATGGTACTGGCCCGGTGTCCCTGGGCGGCGATCGTGCTGACGTCCATCCCACCTCCTTACGGTACAGAGTACTCGTGGTTGTCCTGTAGCGCCATCGATAACCCGCTTGCTCGGCACCCCCAGCCGTGTCGCGCAATGCCGATGCATGGAACCCCTATTCTGGAAGCATTGCCACGTGAAAACTGTTCACATGCGTCATCAGCTTATCCGTGCGGCATTCTTTCCACGTTGCTATCCGGCATCTGTGCGCAAGCATTCCGTCCCATCTCCCGCCCTCCACCACTCGCGCCCATACTTGGTGCACGCTACGCAGCACCGGTGGGTTGCCTGAGCAATTAAGCTTCCCCGCTCGCTGCAACCTCCACTTGCCGACTTCCACGCCTCTAGCATCGTCTGATTCTTCTTACTCTTGACAAGGTTGATGGCTGGTAGTGAAACTCGTCGTGATAATGGGAAGTGTTTTGTGGCCAGAGGCAACGTTTCGCCGGGTAGCGTTAGCGTCGAAGGCCCAACACCGCTTGTCCGTCTACAGTCACCGCCCAGCTCCTCCCCGAACTTGACGTTCGAAGCTATTGTAGCCACAGTTGCTCATGCTTTGCGGTATTTTTAGGAAAGCACCTGAGTCGTTGTCATCTATAGATCTTCCGCTGTGAACTCTCCCCCGCCTCAGCCTCCCGCCAGCGTCAGAAATGTCTCCTCTGTCCAATCATCCCCGTCCGCATTCCCCTAGCTCCGAACCTTCTGCAAACCCCCAGATCCAATCATCGTTCATCACCAAGCTCCCCGTTGAGCTACGGCTGCAAATCTACGAGCAAGTGCTCGGCCAACGCTCCGCCTCCGACATCCTCCACATCGAAGCTTACGACAACGTCCTCAAGCACTCCACCTGCTGGGACCAAGAGCACTTCTCCACCCTCCGCTGCTACGGCTACTGCCGCAACGTCGACTGGAGCGACGTCTACCTCAAACCCGAGCGCGCCTCCGACCACCCCTCCAGCTACGACCCCCGGCGCGGCCCCCGCACCGTGCGCTCCTTCCTCCCTCTACTGCTCAGCTGCCGCCTAATGTATGTGTGTCTCACATCCAACAATCCTACTCCTCCTCCTCCTCCGCCACCATCATCATCATCCTCCGTCCCCCCCCTTCCTAGACGCCACCACCGGCCCCCGCACACAATTCCCGCAAATAAACTAACGAGAGGGCGTCCGCCACCCCCGTCCTTTTCCTAACGCCACACCACCACACAGATCCGCCGAAGCCACCCCCGTCCTCTACTCCCGCAACGCCTTCGACTTCACCTCCCCCGCCGCCCTCGCCCTCTTCGCCCATTTCCTCCCTCACACCCGCCTCTCCTCCATCCGCACCATCACCCTCGCCACCGGCGAAGCCCTCTTCTCCCCGCAAGTCCTCGACCAATGGCGGCAGCTGAGACGCTCAGAAGTCCATCACGCCGCCGCCGGTGTTGATGACGAGGATGAAGTCGACTCCTCCTCCGTCAGCACCTTCTCCTCCTCCTCCTCTTCCTCCTCTCCCTCCGACGCCGATGCCGACGCCGATGCCGAAGACGCCGACCCGTGGGACGCCGCCGCGCGCGCCCTCAACGCCATGCCGAACCTGCGCCGGCTGCGGGTCGAGCTGCTGACCGAGCCGGGCGACGAGGCGCGCGCCGCCGACGCGCCGGACCACCACGGGGGCAGGTCGTTGACGGGGGTGATGGAGACGCTGAGGGGGGTCGCGTTGCGGCGCGGAAGATCGAGTAAGTCGTCGGAGGAAGGGGAGGAAGAGGGGGAGGGGGATGGATTCGTCGTCGCGCTGCAGCAGGCGGTCGCGGACGGGGCGTGGAAGGCGCGGTGGGCGGACACGCCGTTCCGCCTGGTGGACGGGGTGATGGTCGAGGAGGCGGTGAAGTTTTTCCCCGCGTGCGCGAGGGAGTGCCCCGGCGACGGTTTCTGGTGCGGGGACTGCGCGAGGTGTTGGAAGGCGGAGGCGGAGGCGTATTGGGTGTGAGAAGGGTACTTTGTAGATTTGGGGAGGGGGGTTTTTAGGTTGTTGTATCAGAACTGTGATGTAGAAAGGAGCATGATACTCATAATTTATTCCGTTTGCTCTTCGGTGCTGTGGACAAATCAGTGACTAAATTGTATTTGCTTTTAATATCTCTGCCTATACGTCTGACCATTTTGACAAGCAGAGATGATTTGAAAACGAGTGTATTAGATGAAGCTGCCTAACGGGAATTGTAGCGCTAGAGGATTAGCGTACAAGGATTGTTGAAGATGTTTGCCTTTTGCTAAGCCGAGGAGCTGAAACCCCTGTACGGATTAGCTTTCTGACGAGTACTAAGTAGCATGTCAGCCGATGCATTTATCGTCAAACCCGTCATATACAATAGCGAAACCTTCACAAAATATCCTCGGTCTTAGTAGAAATTCTATACTTCGTTTGTGATAAGCGCTCTGTCGATCAACGAGCGCGTAAATGCGCGCGGCTACGGAGGCTCCACAGTTGTGCCCAATAGCAAATGCAAGGCTTCCGCCGAAACTGCGCCCCCCTCAGATCGTCCTCAGCACGCAAAATATAACAATATAAGGCTGCAACAGTTCGTCCCATTACTTCAATTCATTCATTAACATGTTCTGCGAAAAATGCCAGTCGTTCTGGGACAACGTAACATCGCAGGTGCAATTCGAAACCAGCAGCGTTCAGTGGCCGGAACACTCTGCGACCATCCACAATGATTCTGAAAGTTTGATGAAATCATCAGATCATGGATGCCCTCCTTGTCGGGCAATTTTTCATGCGGTCACAAAAGAAGGTTGTCCGGATATTCCAGCCAATATTATGGTCCTGTTCGAGCTCGATCCTCAAGACGGCATGCATCCAGTTTTATCAGGCGAACTCCGAACTCCTCAGGGCCATGTAATCGTCAAGAAATGCATCATTGCAGAATTCTCAGAACTCCTTGAAGACGGTGGGTTACATACTTCAGCTTCCAATTGTTGCCCCAAGGCTGTAGGCTCACAATGGTTCTTCACAGATGACCTCCCATCTGCATTAAGCAAATGTCAGACGTTGGAGAATCAGAGCACGGGGTCAGACTCGGCTATCGAATTGGCACGCTTCTGGATCAATGAATGTCTCTCGAAACATCAAAGGTGCGGCCATTCCAGCTCGCCGCTCTCCTTCTTGCCGACACGAGTCCTGGATCTTGCAAACGAATGTGTCCGTTTGGTTGCAACAAGCGAAGCCGACATGGCCGACCGGCGATATATCACTCTTAGCCATTGCTGGGGCACAACTCAAATGTTTACGACAACAACAGCAACATTGGACGAGAGGCACAGGGGCATACGTATGGATGACCTGTCCAAAACATTTCAGGATGCAGTTCAGGTGACAAGGAAACTTGGGTTTCGATATCTCTGGATCGATTCGCTCTGCATTATTCAAGATGACCCGCAGGACTGGGAAAGGGAGTCCGCTCAGATGTGCCAGGTTTATTCTCACGGGACATTTAACATCACAGCCGCACACGCTCCGAACGGGCTTGCGGGCTGTTTTGTGCAACGGGATGGGCTTTTACGTCTACCTCTTTCGGTGAAGCTTGGCGGGGGAAGGACAGCTTTGTTGACACTATACGACTTGACCAAGAGGATACCGGCATCGAACATACGCTCCCAGCAATCGGGAGGGGGGCTAGGGCCGCCATTGTTTGGGCGTGCCTGGGTTTTCCAGGAGCAAATTCTTTCGCGGCGGATGCTCGTATTTCACGGCTCCGAAATGTCGTGGGAGTGCCTGTGTGGGAATGGAACAGAGCGCTATCCCGTCGCGCAGACCTCTCCGCACGCCGGGTTCCACAAGTCAATCCGACAAAGGATCACGGAGGACGGGGAGTACTTCAAAGACGATGACTTTGCCCGCCGAGTTCAGCATTGGGAATGGTGTAACGCTGTTATGGACTACAGCCACCGAGGAATGACCTATTCATCGGACCGGCTGATTGCGATCACCGGTATCGCGGACGCCATTCAGAGGAAGACCGAGAATCCATTTCTCGTTGGTCTATGGAAATCAGAGCTCTGGCTGGGCCTCCTGTGGAGCATTCCTCACGGACGAGAATATGCGCCGACTATATCCCGTGCCCTTGACCACAGAGTCAAGACCCTCCGAGATATTAAGAACACCGTAGCGCCAACCTGGTCGTGGATCTCCGTCACTGGACCAGTTGTATATCCTAATGTGATCAGACGCACTTTCTTACAACAGATTTGCGCTATTGGTCATGTGCAGATATCGGGTCCTCCGCAGAGGAAAACGGGTACTATGGAAATCTGTGGTCATACAAGAATGGCGTACATCAATTCCATTTACCCGTACTCATTTGGCGAAGACCCAGGTTGCCGAGCTGACATGACTTTCCCCTGCCCTGATGCTGAGAATGAGGATTTTCAGTACAAAGGCAGAAAGTTTCACCCAAATGCTTACTTCATTTTGTCCGACCAATGCCCAACTCGTCTCGGTAACACGGACTGGCAGTTGATGCGGGGTATGTGGCGTCCAGATGAAGTAGTGCCTCCCGGTACACCAATCACTTTCCTCGCTATTGCCCAGCAGAATTCCCGAGGAACAGAAACTCAACATCGAAACAATGACCCACTTCAAGTGTTCACTATTGGTCTCCTCCCTACAGGAGAGCCGGGAAACCAATATCGCCGAGTGGGATACGCAGTCTGGGATGATTGTGCTTGGTATGGCTACAAATGTAGCTCAGGTACGCGATTTGCGCGGTCCAAAGGAGACTTGAAATCTGTGAAACGGTCTAGGTTGCGCACTTTGCGACGTAAAATCGTCCAAAAAGTAATTGGATGTATTTCGCAACCGGCTTCGCAATCGACTGAACAATCGGCTGGGCTGATTGAGGAAGCTTATCCAAGCGAGGACGGATTTCATGATCATGAATTCGAAGAGGGGAGGCTTCCAGAACTGTCCAGCTATCATGACAGAGTAAACGTGCGGACAAAGACCTTGCAAGTAGTGTAAGCGAATAAATCCAGCTCATATATTGCGTCAAAACGTGTAATGGAAGGGGAAATGACCGCCAAAGCAGCCATCCAGGAAGTCATCTCACTTGTTCGATATTCCTTGCATCAATTCAACATTACAACACTATTCACTAATGCTTCCAGCCCTATCAAGTCACCATACCCTCTTCCAAACTCACATTCCCCCACTTACTTCGACACAGCTCTCATGATGGCCATCAATTCGCCCTCTCAGCCGTCACCACCTCCCCCTTCCCTACTCCAGTCACGCTGTGGCCCCTCTCCACCTCTGCCAACTTATCCGCATCCACTGTGCTCCTCTCCACGTTCAAGTCTGACGCACGATGCGCGTCCAAGCTCTCCTTGTTGAAGAAGTTGACGTACACGGGGAAGATCCATGCGGCGACATAAAAGGCCGTAGGGATGGCCATAGCGGTGTGGAAATTGCCGGTCGAGGTGGCGACGGCGCCGGTCACTGAGAAGAAAGACGTCGAGTTAGCGCTGTTGACTACCAGAAGGGTAGGATGGGAGCAAGAGATGGGGGTGGGGATGTAGAACGTACTGGGAGGAATGGCAGCGCCGCCGGAGATGGCGGCGACGAGCATGCTGCCGCCGCGCTTGGTGTGGCGGCCGAGGCCGCGCAGAGCGAGGGTAAAGATGGTGGCGAAGCAGATCTGCGACATCATTGAAATCAGCATGGTGATAGGTACATCACGCGTATGCAATTCGCTCTCTCGAAAGGGGCTGCTTGGCGCAGGAAGCTCCACTCACACTCTCAAAGCATAGCACCAATATCAGCATGGCCACGCTCGTCTTTCCATGCGTCAGTACAGCCGCGAGGCCGAAGACGAAGCACAGTGCGAGATAGGTCGCGAGCATGTAGCGCGGCTTGAAAGCCTTGCTGGTCATCAGGCCGGAGCCGACGAAGCGCATGAAGGCGTAGCAGCCCTGTCCAACGGCAAGCAGGTTCGCTGTGCACCCTCGTCAGCCCACAAAGTCACCACTTCCTTGAAGGAACAGATAAAGAGGAAGAAGAGACTCACAGCTCGTCGCGCTCGAATAGCCCGCCTCCTCGCAGAAGTTGATGAAGTAGTTCGCAACCGCCACCTGCGCGCCGACGTAGCAGAACTGGCTCCACACGCCGAGGAACAGGTTGTACTGCTTGCGAAACGGGCCTTCGCCCTCGCCGTCGGCGCCGTCGGCGTGCCCGCCCTCGGCGATCTCGCGCTCCTGGACCGCCATGTCCGCGTCCGTCACCTCCGGCATGGGCACGATCCAGAACATGATGATGAGCAGGGCGACGAAGCCCGCGACGCCGAGGTAGACCCACTATACCCGTCACCACCACCACAGTCAGCTTCGGTTCCACCCAAAGCGGGAAAGAAAACAGGGTAAAGGAGCTCACCTGCACGTTCCGCAGCCCCTGCTTGGTGTCCACCGTGTCGGCGAAGAAGACGCGGCTCGCCAGCAGCGGCGCGACGAACGAGCCGACGCCCTGCACGCCCTGCGCCAGGTTCAGCCGGATCTCGCTGTAGCGCGGCGGCCCGCAGATGGACAGGAAGTTGTCCGCGCCCGTCTCGAGCGTCGACAGGCCCGCGCCGACGACGAACATGGAGCCGCAGAAGCCGCCGAACGACTCCTTGACGCCCGACGGCCAGAAGAGGAGGCAGCCGGCCGCGAGGACCGCCAGGCCTGGGTTGTCGTGCAAGTTCGGTGTCAGTGGACGTTCTTCGTGTGTGTAGGGGCGGAGGGAGGTGGAGGTGTTGGAAACGAACCGGTCATGAAGGTGATGCGGAAGCCATAGTGTCGCAGGATCCAGCCGGATATGGTGAGCGGGCAGAGAAAGTAGGCGCCGAAGTAAGCGGCGGACAGGCCGGAGGCCTTGCTGGCGGTGATGTTGAGGTCGGCCTGGAAGTGCGAGTTCAGGACGTCGAGGAGGCCGTAGGCGAAGCCCCAGAGGAAGAAGAGGATTGTGACTGCAGGGTGCCAAAGCGATGTCAGAAACTTTCATGAGCTGAGAAATGATCGGAGAGCTGCGCCATCCTTCTACTGGCTGGTGGGACGTAATCAGGGGAGCTCACCGAGAGCATTTGGCAACAATGACTGCCTCAAGGTCAGATGTCCACCCCGGGTAACAGCATGGTCGTCAGCAACGATGGTTCGCTTGAAGATGGCCATTTCACTTGAGAGGTCTGAAATGGCGAAGAAAGTTGGAGTGCAATGAGGAAGCAGCGAGCGAGCTGCGAATGTGGGGTCCCGGAAATGTCCTCAAGCTATCCAACCCTCTTAAGCATCGATATTTCGAACCCTCGACATGCGGAGCTCGCGGTTATATTGCCACCGAAGGGTCGCTCTAGATTGGGGAAAGGGAAGCGCCCGCATGTGGAGATCCATTCGGCTTTTCCGAAAGGGCAACATGGCTGCGAAGTGTGAGCCATCGCAGACCACAGACACGCACCGAAAAGGCTGCATCGCCGCACGGCATGAGCCGACAGCGAGTACCGGGTTGGACCAGGTCTCTGCTTATGGCAGTAGCTGCCATTTGGTGGCTGAGGCGTCGTCGACAGCTCGGTGTTGTTTACCCCGGTTCCCCACGCAACTTGACCCGAAAACGCGGGGGTGGAGCGTTCTGGGGTGCATCAAGCGCTCGAGCCAGGAACCTGGGGATTGCCATGGCCTTTCAAGATTCCTTCGGCAGGGCTTAACCTTGATGCCCAGGCTCTTATTCGTCCTTGCTGTAATGCTTGTTGTGGCCAACTGCGGGGGAAGGGAGTGACTCCAACATGGACAGTCTCGCATACGAATACGCTGGCTGCATTATCTGTTGATGAATTGTGGCTGACAGCAAATGCTCTTATATATGACCACTTACATTTCAGGAGCGCAAGATTGCTGAACATTGTAGTGAGACGACCCCTTACCTGCTCTTAAACTCTGGTTGTTCGGTAAGAATGAACTTACCAGCAAGCCTGTCAAGAACTATCCCGGAAGCGACTGTCGGTCAGCATGTCTACTTTTTTTTCTTAAACATACCTAATGTGAATTCAAATAAATCACCTCCACTCAATCGAGATGTAGGTACATGATAGTTGCTTTAGTTGCTGCTGAGTAATATTAGTCCGCGCAACGACATATTCGGAGCCTAGACTTCTATCTCTATGTTGATCCCTTCGTCCTTGGATTCTGTCATCATTCATACCTTTGTCACTTTTAATAATGGAGCGAGTTGACAGTATACACTTGGACCCAATTAATTCCCCAATCAAGGGGTCAGGCAGCTTCTGAATACAGCACTAAGCATCGAGCGTGGTGAATATGTCCTCAGAGCCGGGCATTGGTTCCCCACTCATCTGAACACGACCATAGACTTACCTCAAGCGACTTCAGCCTTGACAGAGAATCTACAGTTGTTCTCGCCATCCTACCTCACGCCTCAGCAAGCGATTCGAGAAGCATACTGCCCACGTCCTTCAAGCCTTCCCACCAGACCGGTTCAAAACGGCTCCGCGACAATCAGCCGCAGAGGCCACAGCCTGGCGCCGTTTATCAGAGATCGGAGTATCTCCCGGTGATCGTAGGGCGTGCGAAACCTCCTTTCCAGGCGCCAGCCAGTGGGTCGTTCGCGCGATCTCCCCCTCCTCCGTCGCACCTGCACCTCCGGATCGGCTCGCTCCAGCGCGTAACTTTCCGCAACCTTGTCGCAGATCGCGTTTCGTCTGGCTGGGTCCCGCGGCGGGGAAAAACGTTCGTGAGCAAGGCGGAGCGTGATGAAGCAATCCTTCCCGGCCTTTGGGCTTGGCTTCGTTCCGGTTCGTATTGCTTCATCCATTGAGATGTGATAGCATCCATGAACGGGCATTGGTTTGTCTCCTTTTTGGGCCCCACTGATCGGCGTCGATATCGGCTCTCTGTGGATCGATTTTTCAATGATTGTTTGCTTGCTGGTGGCGTCGATAGTCCATTGGGACAGAGACAAGGTAATTTTGAGACGCGCGGACGCCAATTGAGGCCAATGGCTCCGTTCGCTTGTCAACCCATGGGTGGCGGATGAGAGCGCACCGCTGCGGACTCGGAAAGAAATTGCTGGATGAACGTGAGCTGGAATAAATGACCACGGAAATATCGCTGACGATGATCGCCCGGTGGCGGTTGGGCGTCATTCTCCTGAATCAGGCAATAAGGTTGCAATTTTCGGTTACGGCGGATGATGGAAAGATGAGCAAAAATTTCCAGTATTCCGACCTGCCCCAAGTTCCCCGCGCTTAGTACAGATTGAGGTTGGGCCCAGCGCCTCGTGACACAGTCAGGAGCTGTCGATGCAAGAACAGAAGGCAGCAGCTGGCGCAGGATTTTTCAAGTGTAGTCGCGGCCGGACACCTGCGTTTCAATCGAAAACAATTATGCGCCTGTCAAGGGTTGACTGTTTCTCAATGGTGGGGGGCGCTAATGGGAAGAGGGAAGGCCGGCCGAAACGTCAGGGTCCAAGCAGCTGCATCCCCCGACTTCCAAAAGCTCGCGGCTCAAACACACCCCGGTCCAGTTGCATCCATCTCTTTTGCTCCTTTCTCGCATTGGGCCTGGGCAAAGAGCCCCCAACAGGGGCGCATATCCTGATACTGGCAGTGAAGCTCGATGAAACCGGAAAAGCCAGGAGCTTACCGTGAAAGCATGATAGATTCTAGCAGCGTGTAACATGAATTCGGTGCCTGATCGGAACAACAGCTCGTTGCTCCACATCTCGTGCCCACATCCTCACCGTGGCAGGCGTCATAATCAGGCCGTGATGCACCATCACAATGGCGGTGATGTTATGGTATAATGTCCTGAATGGCTTCCCAAAGAAAAGTGAGAGAAAAGAGAAGAAGGGAAACAAAAAAAAATGTGTGGCTGTTTATACATCCAATCCTGTACAAATATCTGGTATCACACCAAACTCCGAATACGCGTTCCTTTGAATGATTTGTTTGTAGTTTCCCTCGCCTTCCTCACGCCGAGATGCCTTTGCTGGTCGGGCGGCTGCCCTGGACAGCCGGCGTCAAGCCAGACGGGCTCTTCTGCTCTTCCACAGGGCTCTTGCCATCGTCCGACGACGACGGGTCGCCCTTGGCCGCCTTTAGGCGTTCCTCAGCTGCGCGCAGCCGGGCCTCCAGGGCCTCGAGCTCGGCATTCTGCGACGTGAGTTCCTGCTGCCTGTCGGGGCGTCAGCGTGCTGAGGTCTGGGGCGGTGTGATATGCCGGGGTGCGCTCACTTCTGGTCCACCTCCTTCTCAACGTCGTCGAACTTGCCGCTCAAGTTGAAGATGTCGTCGAGCGCGGCGGAGAAGTTTTTGGCAATCTGGCTGTGCGGCGGTCAGCTTGAGGGGGCCAGAGGCGGGGAGCGCTGGGGCGGGGGCGGAGCGTACGACTGCGGGCGCTGCCTGGGGACCCAGTCGCGGTCTGGGCTTGCGGAGGCGCTCTGGCTGTCCATTTTGGTTTGAGGCGAGCTTCGGTTGTTGCGATGTTGCGAGGATGAGCGGCGTCGGGAGGGGTAAAGGTGATAGTCCAGGCGGTCTCGGACTCGGTGAGATGGTTGGAAGCTTGGACCCGGGGACGAGGTGGTCTTTCTTGGGTTCTCGCGGCGACGTCAGACTTAGAGAGTGAGCAGCAGGAGCACCGGGCGACGCGTGGAGAGAGTTGGCATCGCGGGCGCCGGCAGGACTTTAGAGAGGGCGGTGGAGGGGAAAAGGAGGTGTTTGATAAGTCAGTCATTTCCGCCGAACGCGGGAGCCTTCATGCGATCGACGCAATTGGGCAGACACCCAAGCCCGCCGCACGCGTACCCTGGACGTCCTGTCCCCAGCCCTACTCGGGGCTTCGAACGCGCCCGAGCCAGCGTTTTCAGCACGGGCGGCAGCTGCTGAGGGCGCGCCGACGTCACCGGCGCAGCGGAGGCGAGCAGCGTATTCGCCGCCGTGGAAAAGGGGCGGCTACGGCACGTGACAGGCGCGGCGAACATTCCGACAGCGCGCACCCATGCCAGATGCCAACGATGTTCAGGCGGTGAGAGGTGCGTGGGTTGGGGTGAGGTGATGGACGCGGCGCGCACGCGTCGGCAGTCGGCGGTGCACAGCAGCTTGCAAAATAATTGAGCCATCCCACTTGTATCTCACAGTGATATGCCACCTTTTTATTACGTGGGTATTTGAATCCCATCTCTGGACGCATTTGTGCAGCTTTAAAACTTGCATCTGCATCCAGGTCTTTGCTTCAGATACCTGCGCAAGAAGAGCATAGCGCCCCCCGCGGGGCATAGAAGGATCAAATATTTTGTAGCTTGTGTGGGTGGGCGTTTGCTGCGCTGGGCTGGCCTGGGCTGGGCGACCCAGCGGGCGGGCGCCGGTCGCAAAATTCCACTCCACTGCTGCCGACCGCGTCGCTTCCATGACACGCATCGCGAACCGCAACTGAACACGTCCGCGCTCATCGCTCTCGTCCCCCCGCCATCCTCCTCCAACTCTCCATCGCCGACAACGCCTTGTCCACCCGCCGCGAACGCCTCGCCACCTTAGCTCCCGTCCTGACGCGCGCGCCGTCGACGTCCGAGCTTGTCTGATGGTGCGCTGCAGCTCCACGTCTCCGCGCTGGCTCCCATCCACTCCGCATACCGCGTCGCTGCTCTCCACCGCGGGGGGATGAGTGGCCTCCCAACCCACTACACACCGCTAGAGTCGCTCCTGTTGTTCCAGTCTCTCGCTTGCTATGGCGTAGAAACGCAGGTCTTCGCCAAGGTCTCCGATCTGCTGCTGCAAAATGATGCCGTAAAGAACTCCGCGAGCTTCAGCCCCGACCGTCTGACTCCCGATGCCCTGCGCGACCTGTACCTGCATCTACTAAAGGAAGAGATCCGCGATGAGCTCGATCCGAGGTCCGAAAACGAACCGCCCGTCCAGAACGGCGACAGTCCGTCTAGAAAGCGCAAAGCACCGAGCCCCAGCCTGCCCTCTGTCCAGGAAGCTGCACAGCACCAGCACCTGCTGCCTAAGCTCATCGCGAAGCTATACACGCGCTATCGTCGCTATGCGATTGACGAGATCAGGGAACACGAGAAGCGTTACGACCACTTCTCACAGGAGCTTCGCGCCATTCAAAGCGGCGACTGGGATGAGCGTTTGCAACGGGAACACTTGGTCAACGGCGCGAGGGAGGCGGCGCGGGTCTCGCCTGCCGCTGCGCCGTCACCGGCTGTTGCTCAGCCCACCGCGGAGGTTGCGCCGCAGGATGCGCAAGGCCCAGTGAAAGCACCTGCTACAGCTCCTCAGGCCAGCCCACCTGGCAGCAAAGAGCAGTCGCCTGCTGCTCAGCAAGTACAAGCGCCGCGTCGATCCTCGGCCAAAATAGAGAGCATCATTAACCATGCGTCCGATTCTCCTGCTAATGGAAGTGCTTCTCCCCACCTGAAGCCAGCCGCGCAATCCCCGATTCAGTCTCAAGCGCAACCGCAACCTGTACCCCTCCAACGGACCCCGTCGCATCCACAGCAGGCTCAGCAAGCTCAGCAAGCTCAGCAGCAACAGCAACAGCAACAGCAGCAGCAGCATGCCAGAGTTCCTCCGCAGCAACCACCGCATGGTGGCCAATATCCTTCGCCCTACGGTCCGCCAAACGCTTCTACCTCCGTTGGAGGTTCTCAGAGTCCCCCCGCCCACAATGTCCCCATAAGCTCTCGTCCTTCGCAGGGACAGCCTGTAATCCTGCCTCCACCTCCGAATATGCAAAGTATTCAGTATCCTCCCCCGCCATTGCAGGTACCGTCGATGCAAGAAGGAAATGGGCCGTTCAATCGACCACCTTCAGGGTCTCCGCATCAGCATTCGAGGCCATTCCCGCCTGGGCCTCCACCAGGTCCAGCCCCGCATTCACCAAGCGCTCACCACCCTTCGCACGTGCAGCAGCCTGGTTTCTATCCGCAGTACCCGGGACAGCCTCCGTATCCGCACCCTCAACCCATGTATCATCCACCCGTCCAGCATCCGTTGCCGCCCAGAGGAGGAGGGGGTGTGATTTTGGAACCTTTTCAGGTCATGGCGCAAGATCCGGTTCAAGCTCACAAGGCACAAGAGAGGCAGATGCGCCAGCAACAAGCCCAAGCAGCCCGTCCGCCATCCGTTCGTCCCCAGCCATCTCCCAGGAACGCCGCTGCAACTCCCGTCAGACCTTCGCAAGTGCCTCAATACCATCCGTCTCCAGGCCAGCATCCGCTGTATCCGCACCCGAGCGCTGCTGCTTCTATGCGCAGGCCGCCTGCGTTGCAAGTGAACACTCGCTTTGGTTCCTGGAAGCAACCTCTGCCTCAAAACAAGCCAATTCAAGACTGGAATCCGAACCCTCCCAGTCCCATTTCCCCCGAGAGGTCTCCAGAACTACCGTCTAGCGCTCCGCCGAGCTCTACTTCAAAGTCGAAGCGGGCTGTCAAATCAAAGGAGATGCCAGCACCTGATGCAGCTGAGACGCCGAAACCCGGTAAAGGCTCCCGAAAAGGTGCAAGGAAGGTACGAGGGACGAGTGTGGCATCGTCTGCTGTGACAGGGTCTGCTCGTGGAAGGACTAGGAGTCAGTCGGTTGCCTCGCATGCAGATGAGCCAGGCCCAGATGTCAAGGCAGAGCCGAGTACGCCGGCGGAGACAATGGAGTCGGATGCGCAGTCCACCACAGAAACTCCTACATCCGGAGGTCGACGTACGCGTCGGAGGGCGGGTACGCTGCAATCAGTTTTGGAACAGTCTCAAACGGCAAATCACAAACGCAAGCGCGATCAACGCGAAGAATCCGAGACCGCAGAACCGGATATCCCCGACATCGACATAGACATGGGTACGCCCGGTCCGCCTACCTTCGTCATCGCAAGTCGAAATTTCGGACGAATGAGCGTACCGGTCATGAATGACATCACTTCACACAAGCATGCCAGTCTCTTCTCCCATCCGGTCAAGCCCAAGGATGCTGAAGGATACTACGACATCATCCGCCGCCCTCAGGACCTCAAATCCATCCGCACCGCCATCACCAACGGCTCCCGCGCCGTTGCCGCCACGACGCAATCCACCGCCGACACGCCCTCGGCGAACTCGCCCGGCGGGGCGCCCGCCACGCCGACGCAGATGCCGAGCACGAGCACGCACATCACGCTGCCGATATCGGAGGAGCTCCTGCCGCCGCGGGGCATCGTGAACTCGGCGCAGCTGGAGAAGGAGCTGATGCGCATGTTCGCCAACGCCGTCATGTTCAACAGTGGCGAGGACGGGGTCGTGCGCGATGCGGTCGAGATGGCGAAGGACGTCGAGGCGAGCGTGGCCAACTGGCGCACTGCGGAGCGCACGAGCGTGTACGAAGCCACGAGCAATGCCAATGCCGCCGGTGGTAGCGGCGGCGGCGGCGGCGGTGGTGGTGGTGGTGGTGGTGGTGGTGGTGGTACGCCGGCGGATGGCGATGATGAAGTGGGTGGGAAGCGGAGGAAGTTTTAGTTGGACGGTATGGAAAGCAGGGAACATGAACTGAGGGAACTGCTTGGTGAGGGTATGTAGTAGGATGGTTGTAATGATATTATCGATTTGACGACGGGCATGCAATATAGCCTGCCCAGCACCAACCTTTTTTTCTGCATGATTACCGTGGATTCGGTGCTGCTCTGGTGATTGTGCCCAGATGCTGTTGTCGAATGATGGTCTTATCTGTAGTTTGCTTTTATGAGCGCATTAGTGCATGGCGACTGGTCTGCTGTCGGACGAGGACCTGGGAGTCTCCGTATGTCGGCTTCAGCCACTTAGCTGGCCTGATGAGAGAGCTTCGCGCCTGAGTCTTGGTGAGGATGACAGTTGCGAGCACGTGAGAGTGCATTTTGGTTTTTTAGCAAGTGACTCTGACGTCAAGGGCTGCGGGATATGATCTTTTATAAATGCATGAGGAGTCGGGGGACTGCTCTCGTTCGATGCTTCGTCGCCAACGAGCCGAGCAAGCTTCAACTACGGGAAAAAACACGAATGCTATGCTCTGCTTGTTTTTTCTCGGTTACCAGATTTATTTCACTGGTCGAGGCGCTCCTGTTTTTGGACATTCGGAGCAATCACTCACTTTTATTCAGCAGCAGGAAGCCCTGCGTTTGTTCATCATCAGTGGTTATTGCTGGTCGACAGCATTTTCTGGTTATTCGGGGTGGTGCGGCGGATTGCTTGATGGGTGTGTGGAGGATATGGGCAGGGGGAAAGAGACAGGGGCAGTGATAAGAAGTTCGAGCAAGGACAGAGTAATATCGTATGATCTCCATAAGGGGCCTTTGCCAGCCAGAGTAGACTTTGTACTGCTGATGAGCAGGTCTGATTCTGCTCCAGGAGGACCTTTCAAATGTTTCGGGGCTGGGATTTTTGACGGGAAATCATGTGGACGATTGACATCTGAGCTGCACGGTCCAGACCGCATGCGTTGATGCCATTTTAGTGGCTTCGGGTGTGCATGATCGAGAACCCAGTGCATGAGGCCTCTCCACGTGCAGACGCCGCTGCGAATGTCATACAGAAAAGGTCTTTAAACTCAAGTTCATACAACTCTTCCTCTTTACTGATACACATTGTGTAACTATTGCGAAATATGACAGCAACCATATCGACTGAGGCCAATACTTCGTTGGTCAGGCTTGCCCCTGGACTCGGAACTCTGAGTGTTGCTTGGGCCATTTTGCCGACTGCAAGCTTTCCAGGGAAAGCAATCCAAAGCACCCAGCATCTTCGAAAATTGATGCTCCTTTGCTCTTTCAATGATGCGATGCCTCATCATTTTTGCTTTCTGCCCAGCTTCTTACTGTATCACGGCAATGTTCCGGCTTTTGTAGACCCTTCGAATCTCGGGTTTCTATTGTTACTGAGGCCGGGATGTCGTACCAAACGTACTGGCAGAGAGCGCAAAGAACAGCCAAGTGATTTGCTGTAGTATTTCGTACTATCTCATTGGTGAGATGATCTTTGACGAGCTCCTCAACCCTGGTGAGGAGGGTTTTCTCTCAAAGCCTTCAGCTTCGGCCACCAACACGAGCGGCATGTGACCGGTATTTCGCTGAGGTCATCCAGTACTGCTGAGTATGCCGAAACCCCGTGCCAATGAAAACTTTGAGTATGCACCAAGTGGTCAGAGGCCCGCGTCTACCTAACTGGGTGGATCGGCCAGCCTGACTAACAACTCAGTTGGCGAGACTTTTGAGTTATAGCACCCAAGGTAACAGACACCTTGATGTGTGTAAGGGGGGAAAGGGCTCCAAACGCTTAACTTTCTCGTTGGAGTTTACCCGCTAATCGCCGGGTCGCACGAATTGGGGGTATGAGGATTACCAGTGAAATACAGAGAGACCAAAACAATTCGGTTCAGGCTATCTCCAATGATCGCGAATTCTCCGGGAGGTAGCCCATGCCAGCATGTCGGGCGAGGAACTGGAACCGCTGTACAGGGACAGGCGTGGGCAGAGCTGTCGTTGCCAGATTGCGGCTACGTAGGACGCGGAATTGCAGTGATTACTGGCCAAGACTGCTACCCGGAGTTTGAATACAGCATCAAAGTGGAATTCTGAATGTTTTGTCTCTTGAAACCTCTTTCTCCAGAGCTGCACATTAATTCCGTGGGGGGTTGAAGTTTTCGTTTGGATGTCTTCGTAATAGTTGATATCTTCACTTACATCAAGATGTAGAAAGGGCAACGCGGCGGTCCCAACAACAATGCAGACATCGAGGACGTTGACGCGGAAGCTATATTTATCCATTGTGGGATTTCAGCACCGAGTAAGCCCCGGTTCACTCCTGGGATTTGCTTCTGTCGTGGCCTTGTCCCACGTCCATTCGTATGATTGGAAGAGTCTGAGATGCACTGGTAGTTGATCTTTCTGGATACAGAACTGGGCCAGGTCTATCTGGCCGATCTTCAACAGACTTTGGACATGCTCACTACAACACGGCGACTACGCTGGGAATATTAGAAGGGGCTTAGTAGAAATGAGTTGAGCTGACGGCACCGATGATAATAATGTTGCTAATGTTGTTGAAGATGATGCGGAGATGAAGGATTCGTAATAAGACCGGCATAGGCTTGCAAAGTAAGCTTGTCTGTAGAAATTGGCAAGACTGAGGAGGTGTTGCGGGTGCGCAGACTATCGAGAAATATTGTGTACTGGATTTCGAGGGATCTTGAACCTTTCTATCTGGACGTTCTGGGAAACTTTTTTTGGGGGGGTAATCTTGTTTGTCTGACACTCAGCCAGCTTCATTTCACCCTACCTACACCCACGATCTTACCATTGCGTATCTGAACGATGGTGGAATCTCTCAACAATCACTGCCACCATGTCCCTGAGTACGGCACTCGGGGAGATTGATAATTGAGTGAACCAGATTCCAGGGTCTACCGCCTGCATCGGATCAGAAAGCGCGCCTTCCCTGCCAACTGGACCCCTTCAAAACGGGACACTGCGGTAACGCGTACTTATACCATCTTGTTTCCCCATCCACTCCCCTACCTCTTCAACACCACCAAAACTCATCCTTGGCACAGAGTTTCTCCTAAACCAACTCATTCCATGACCAACACCTCCATCATGGTTGGTTCTCCCCCGCCGTACCCCAGCAGCCAGATGCAGTCCATGCCGGCGGACTTCGAGACGCAATTCACTGCCGAGTGCAAGCTCGATGAGACGCAGTCTGACATGGACGTCGCTGGTGCTCAGGAGACTGAGGCGTCGCCTTTCTCCCATCGCCCACCCTTCACCCTTGATCAAGGTGGGTGTGTCAGCGACGTAGGGGACACCACCGAAGGCAGCGGTGACGAGGATCCAAGCCAACTTGAAATCTTAAAGGGAAACTCACTCTTCGGCGGCGGTGAGGTGGATGAGAGCATCTCCGAAACGCCTCCGTTCAGCGTCGCAAATGAGGCAGAGCCTTCCGCCGTCTCACCTGCGCTCAACCACCCAGATCATCTCTCTCCCCCACAATCTCCACGCAGCAGCAATGGTGTTGACTCCGGCGACAATTACCACGTCTACGATCTCCCACCTTATCCTTTTGAGGTAGACCCGGTACTTGACCCCCGCCTCGGCACGCAGATTCCCCCATCCCAGTCACCGTTTGAGTACTACGGCTCGGTTGAAGACAACGAAGATTCGGTCGGCGCCGAAGAGGAGCGGAACGGAAGCATACGCAGTCGCAGCGAGACGCCCGAAGACTTTCCGCGCGGGCTCTCCAAGTACGAGTTCCGGGACCGGGACAGAGCAGTCGCCACGACACACTTGGACTGGGACAACTCGGGGAATTATGACCCCGCGGATGAAGGACAGGGGACCAAGAAGGCGGACGGCGCCGAAGGGAACGGGAGCAAGAAACGCAGGTCGGGTCAGACGGTGCCTCAGGAAGAGCACCAGCTGGATGAGAACGGAGAGCCGCGGCAGAAGAAGTCGAGGGTGATTTCGTTGGCGTATGCCCGTCTCATTGGTGCTTCGTACGTCCTCACTGTCAACCTGAAGTCGGGGGCTGGTAGGGAGTTGCTGCTCAAGTACCAAGGCCGGGATAACTGGCCGGATGAGTCCTACAACCTGATGTCGGATGAGCACATCGCGCGGAACTTGGTCGAGTTCAACGGCGAGGATGGCGAAGGTGGAGATGAGCCGGACTCTTCGGGACGACGCAGGAAGCTTCTCCGTCCCCGCAAGCGCCGTATCCGGTATCATTCGCCCTGCTCCGACGACGAACTCCCGCCCATTCCTGATCCGCTCGGCATCGAAGACAACTTGCGTAACCATCCAGCTGCTCGTGGGTGCGTCGAGTGCAGGGTGGACGGGAAGAAGTGCTCCCTCCGCAATTCCGACGCGACATGGCCATGCCTCCAATGCCAGGAGAAGCATGCCGGTGAAGAGTTCGTGCCGTGCGAGCTTGTCGTGCGGCCGACCAAGAAGACTCCCTGCGAAGTCTGCGCCGAAGAGAACAAGAAGTGCTCCTACGAGGACGCCGACGCCGACGCCAGCCGCGCGTGCCGCCAGTGCGAGGGGGAGCACCTGACGTGTATGGCAGGCCCGGACTTGGACTCACTGCCCAAGCGCGTCACTTACACACCGCCGCCGGGCGTCACGTACACGCCCTACCGGCCCTTCGTCTCGTGCACCGCATGCCGCCAGGTCAAGCGGTCGTGCTCGCTGAAGAGCAAGCAGGACAACCCGCCGTGCCGCGCGTGCGAGAAGGCCGGCATTCCATGTACATTCGAGAAGCTGATCCCAACAAACGCGGGCAAGCAGAAGGCCTTGCCGAAATCCACCCGTGTCGAGGACAACCCAGCGAGTCCGAAGCCCGCGGTTCGCGGTAGTGGTCCGGTGCGTCCGTCCGGCGGCAGTGTTGTCAATGGCACACCCGCGCGGCCGCCCGCTTCCAACCTTTTCGGCCAACTTCCGCTCCTCACCACCTCTTCGACCAACTCCATCGGCTTGACGCGCATTTACAGCTCCGCCTCCGCTCGGCGTTTCGCAACCCAGATCCCGGCTAAGAAGTCGGCAGCAAACAGCGCCTTCGCCGGCCTGACCACCATCATCCCCCCATCAAAAATCACCAAGCACCGGCAAACGCTTCTCCCTAGCTCTTTTACCGCTATGCATACCTCGACCTCCCGCCGCCCCACCACCGGCGAGGGCATAACAACCTTCCGCAGCGGGGCGCGCACCGCTACCGACGTCGCCGCCGCCCGCCGCCTGGCGCAACAGAAGAAGCTGGGCGCCGCCAGCCACCGCAAAGCCGACCGCTTTACGCACATCAACCCGTCCTCCACCCTCATCCACAGCCCCTCTAGCACCAAGGACTACGTGCCCCCCGCGGACCACGACATCCCGGCCGCCTACCACATCCTCCCGCCGCCCGGCACCGCCCCGCGCGACACCATGGTCGACGCCGCCGGCCGCAGGGGCTACTACCGCGAGATCGTCACCGCACTCGCGCATCCAGTGACGTTCGACCTCAGTCCCCCCAGCACCAACAACAACAACAACAACAACAACCCCAACCGCCGTCACCCCGGCGACCCCCTTAACAACGGCGACTCCTGCCGCTTCTGCGTCACCCCGGCCTTCGCCATCATGGGCCTCAGCTGGAAGAAGGCGGCGGTGATGGCGTGGTGCGACGGCCGCGGCTTCACCGAGGTCGCGGGCGGCCACGCGACCTTCGGCGCCGCGCCGCCGCGCATGTGCCGCGCGTGCGTGACGGCGCGCGTCGACGTGCTGAGCTGCGCCGGGGGGCACGCGGAGATGGAGAGCCTGTTCCCGGCGGCGTTTGTGGATCCGGAGGGCGCGGTGGAGAGGGACGCGCGGTGCGCGGAGATGGTGGTGAGGCTGGAGGAGAGGAGGAGCAGGAGGGCGGAGGAGGGCGATCGGTGGTGCACGGTTTGTCCGTGTCCGGCGGTGTGGCGGTGCTGCAGCGCGCAGGATGGGGATGATGACGAGGATGAGGATGAGGATGGGGAGGATGAGTTGGGACTGGTGGCGGCGGCGAGGGGGGATAGGAGGGAGGGTTGTGGGCTTTTCTTTTGCGACGAGTGCAAGGCCGGGTGGGAGGAATGCGGGCGCGATCTGCAGGAGCTGCTGGAGCGCAAGTTGAGCACCGAGGAGGGCGTTATGAAGTGCAGGGCGGACGCGGGGTTTCTGCTGGAGGAGGGCGTGCTGATGAAGACCGTGGAGGCCGAGTTGATGCCGCCGCCGCCGCCGCCGGCGGGACGACGTTAAGGTGGTGCTCTGCACCATTGGTTGGAGATGCTGCACTTGGCTGGATAAAAGTTTTCTTTTCTATGGTCGATGGCCAATGGTTACAGGGCGCTTGAATTGCAATTGGCGGCGGCGTTCAATCTTTATCGGACTGGGGCGTTGTGGTACCAAAGTTTTGATCCTGGGATCGTTTCGGGGAGACCGGGAAGTTCTTCATCTGGAAAAAGGTTCAGCGGCATCTCAAAAGTTCTTGCAATAAAATATTCATTCGTCATGTTCTGAAGAGTTTGACATCCGTGCAGTGTTTCTCAGTCCGGTGGTCAGCAAGGACTTCATGCCAGGCGGTCCTTGAATTTGTTTTGAACTCAGGGACCTGAATGGAGGCTGATGTAGTGGTCAGATCGACCCGATGATGAGCTGATTGGTATTTCCGAAGCCTCAATGCAGACTGGCCGCAAATTCAGCCCGTCAATAGCCTGGGAGCGACTCCGTGCCCGTGCCTCGGTCGCGGTTACGCTCGAAAGCAGATGCCATGGGTTTCAACCATGCTTGATGGAGTACCGAAGAAGTAGGTGAGGTGGAGTCCTGGAGTCTTGTGATGGCTTTCAAATGTATGGACTACAATAGCCTGTTTCAACGAAAGTCAGCATTGCGGCGCAAGCAAGTGCTCGAGGCAAGATATTGCACAGACAATGGAGGGAAGCTGGCTCGGTAGGTCCTGAAACAAAGAGGTGAGCTGAGGAATGAGGACACTTTGTCAAGAAGCTCGAGCTTCTGGTGTTGTCCCGGTTGCGAAGTGTGCCCAAGCTCCAGGCTTCGTTCTGCCACTGGCTGTGTTACTGTTCCTGTTGAAGTTCAGTGATCGGGCCATGTAGGTCTTTGGTCGCGAAGCTGATGGCATCAACCACGTTCTGTACTTTAACCCCGTAGCATGCGTGCAGTACCGAGGCGATAGATATGTTTGTTGGTGTTGGTGGGTTGACAGCATGACGTCGAAGACCCTTGATGAACAATGATTATTGATCCTATTCAAATGTTTGCTTCAATTTCCATGCAGTAAAGTTCACAGTGTACAGCAGGCACTATTTCGTAGTCTCAAATGACGCACGTATGTGGAGTGGAAGATAAAAAGCTCACTCTCAATCATTGTATCCGAGAGTTTTGGGGTAGGACTTAGATGTTGAGGGAGGAAGGAGTGGAAAGCCTCGATGACACTACCCCGGCCCTGGATACTTCTTGCCAATACTTGCTCGCCTTCGAACATTTCGTCTGCATGTAGTTTGAGTATATCTGCGTTCGAATGGTTCGACCAGGACCGGCGCCTCAGATACGGCGCAGCAGCTGTGATTACGCTCATTGGCCCCAAAACAGTATCCTCCGCAACATCGGGATCCAATCAAAAGTCCAGAAAAGCCCCCAAAGGAAGCATAAGCGAATCCAGGGATACCTCCATGCATGCAGCCAAAAGCAGTATCTCAGGTCCAGCACCAGAGAACAGCGTAGTAGGACCGAGTACGCCATAATTCCACCGTCCCCCATGCTTACCCGAGCTGTGCCACACGCCACAATCTCCTCGCGGTGCCCACTCACGCAAGGCGACAGGCCGCGCAGGCGAAGAAAAAGCAACGAAAGGTCAGCCAAAAAAGGGTCGAAGCACGCCGTACGTTGCCCCTCCCCTCACCTGATCCGAGATACCCACCCCACGCGAGATACCCCACCCACGTCCCCCTGACCAACCCACGGCATTCCTCCAAAACAACCCCGATCCCGCCCTCTCTTTCCCTTCTCTTTCTTGCCCGTCCGTGCCTTTCCGCGCCGCCAACGCCACGAGCCCGGGCTCAGCTGTAACAGTGTCTCGGAGCACCGATCTCAGATGTAACGTCCGCTCCCTGGCGCCAAAAAAGAAGCGGAAAGGATCGATATGCACTTTGTTGGTTTGGATGGGGTCCGAACGGTCGGTGAAGTCGGAGAAGAGAGGAGCCCACTGGGCCGCCGCCGCCTCCTGCGCCGCCTCCTGCGCCGCCCGCTCATCCTCCCCTTGGCCAAGGCCCGCACAAGAGAACGAGCTCGAGCCAGCCCCTGGGACGGATCCCCAGGAAACCCCAACGCTCGCTTTCGCCTTCCTTCCGTTCCCTTCCCTTCCCGTCCCGTTCCCCAAGCCATGCTCTCGGTTCTCTTCCCCTCCGTCTTGGAACTCGTGCTCTTTCCCATACTTCCCACAACGAGGGGCCATGGGAGATGCGGTTTCCGATGCCCGTGGGGCGGAGGAGATGCTCCTTGCTCGTGTTGCACCACAGTAGCTAGGGACGCCTTGTTGTTGGTGGGGGATGCTGGGGTCGTCCAACGGCGCTGCAGCAACGGCTGCATCTGAGGCCGGTTGTGGAGACCGTTGATTGCCGCTGCCTGCGGGACTCGCTGCCAGAGAGATGAATATCTAAGACACCATCTGTGCTGCTTTGCGATGGTGTTGCGTCCACGCAATCATTGTCGTCTTGAAGTGTCTCCATGAGGTGAACAAAACCGACAGAAAACACGATATCATTATTATCCGGGGACTGGTTGGTTTCGCGCGTCCAAAGGCGAAGTTCTGTCTGCTTTTTCTCTTGTTAGGCACAGAGCAAGGTGATGTTGCATTGTCTTTTGTTTGGGGGCCCTGTGCTCTTCAGCCAACAACGGACGTGGAGACTGTCGGAAAAGCCATGCTACCCAATTCCGGCACACACATCTCGACTCCTGCGATCCCGACCCGCGAGAGATTGAAGTGGATTCTCTGCGAGACATTGACGACGCGAAAAAGTAAATGTGAGTTGCCGGACGCGCCTCCGAAACTCTAACGTAAGAGCCACGAGATTTGACGGCGACGAGCGCCGGCCAGCCGGTCTCAGTTTCACGAGCAGCATTTTCTCATCCCTTCTCTCGTCTCGCCCCTAGCGTAATACTTGGGCACCTTTGCGTTCCAACACCCCGGACAGGAACGAGCAGTGTGAGCATGAGATCACGAATGGAGGCGTAGCAATAACAAAGGCCCGATATTGCCTTGTGTCATCACGTCACCAGCAGACGCGCCCATCTCGAGTCGTCCCCTCTAGTGTTCCATCTTCCTTGTCCCTTAGCAACAAGATAGTATCGCGGCCGGAGGGCGGGATTTGCACGCCAACTCAGAAGCACGGGCGGCCGTATGTAACGCGGTTCCAACTGGGGGCACAACGTGCCCCACAATAATTCCCACGCGGCCCCATCGGCGAGAAAAACTCGAATCCTGGCGGCGGAAAATCGGTGACGGGGAACGCGCGGAAGCGACCTTCCGAGGAAATCCGCTAAACCGCGCTGAGCAACGGATGGGCGTCCGGGTGCTCCCCTTTCGGCTCCAAGCAGCAAGCCAAGTGGAGCAGGTTGGGTGAACGTGTTGCAAAGTGGACGAAGTCTTGGCGGGGAAAGGAATGGGTCTGGTGAGGAGGAAAAGGCCCGTCAATTCAGAAAGGCGGTGATGATGACGCCGAGGGTGGAGGAGGGAAAAGAGCGCATGAAAGGTTGCTCTCGGCAGTTGCGTTCGGCTTGAAAACTGATGCACATTGGCGGTACTGTATAGAGAAATATGGTGTTGAAAAAAAAATCAGCACGGCGTAATTTTGCGCCTTTCATGGCGTATTCGTGGTTCTAAAGGCGACCCTCTGTGAGAGTCATTCACTGTGCCATAATACGCGATCCCAACCATTTCCACCTACGAAAACTGGCTGTCCTGGTGCGGCTGCATGACTAGCTCACGAGATTGGCTCAATGAGTATTACATTTTCCTGCAATTGCAAGAAGGTGCAGCTGAAGCGTTCATGGGGACTTGAATGCACGATGGTCATAGCAAGTTTCGACGTCCTGACGAACGCTTCTGCTCGCCAATCTCGTTACAATACTCAGTGAACCGACTTCATAACCGTCAAAGCCCCTCCCGTGCATGGATGGCGTGCAGCAACCAACGACCCAGATCCGATGTGGACGTCCCTCATCCGCCATCGACAAGCACTGCACGGATGGAAGACCATGCTGCCGTCGGCCTCAGCCGGAGGGCACGGACGAACAAGCGAAGGGACCCGTACTCAGTAGGCAACGAAGCATTCGAACGCAAGGACAGTGCGCTCAGCAGTTGAAAGCCATGGGTTCAGGATTCGGTTCACCGGCAAGTGTGTCACCGGGCATCAAGATGCGCCTGCCCAAGTCATTTCCTTCCCGTCGACCAGCCCAAGATGGCGTCGCAGTTGGCACGGCACGGTATCAGGGGAAAGGTGCGCCAGGGCCAAGGAGTCGGGTATGTAGCGAGATGGGAATTGCTCCGCGGGCAGTGCACGAATGACCATCCCCTTCGAAGCCAAAGATAGACGTAGAGCCGTGTCCCAGGGATGAGGCATTTGTGTTTGCCGACGCATGAGGACATGAGTCGGTTCGAGATACGCGAGAGTAGTACGCAAAAAGAAAGGTGCGCACATGGTGGCAGGGAACAGCCGTTTTGGTTGGGCAAGTGATTGAGCGCCATCCTTCGGGCAGCGAAATTGCCACAGCGGCGACGACTGGCAATGAACGAAGAGACCGAGCACCCGGTGTGCCCTGCGACGTGCGACGCAGGCATCGAAAGCAAATAAGAATTTCCGGCACCGATGCAACATGGCTGAGATTAAGACGCACGGCAGCAACACTTTACAATAAAAAATAGAGGTGTGGTTTAAAGCCAATCCTCGTAATGATAAGCTAATAGTTCTAGGCATAAATGTCCGCAATTTTTATTTGGCACCAGCTCTCCTTAGAACTTTGTAGATATTATTGAAGAATTGAAGGCGGTTTACGGGATATCATGAACGCCAAATCGTGTCGCAGCGGCCTGTACTGCGCCCTCAGCACGCCATTTGCAAGGTTGTATCAGTGCCTGAAGCTAGCGTCCTTTCCAGCTAGTGGCAGTAAGCTGCGCAATGCTGCAACCTGTTTCCAGCCCGAACCTCTACGCAAGGCAGCTCAGCAATAGTAGAACCCCTTTAACCTCCAAACAGCGCGCACACTCACAGCAGCCGTGGTCCCTCCCACAAAGCCACCCATAACCTCGGCCACCGAAAAAGTCCCTAGACCAACCTTCAACCAGCAAAGAGCCTCGATCAGCTCGATCAACCAATCGCAGAGCTCCTCCTACATCTGCGGATGCTCCTCATCCCCATATTCCAACGGTCTTCCCCTCTCTGACCGACGCCGTGATGTTCGCTTTGGGTATGTGGCGCAACCAAGTGAACCACGGGAAAAAAAGCCAACGAAGATTGCGTTTGCGGCCCGTCTTCGCGAACCCTCTGCCTCCTTCCATCACCATTCCATCATCCTTCCGCCGCCATTCTTCGGTCCTTCCATTGCCGGGAATTTCCTCATCCTCATCCTTCGTGGCCTTCCATCCGTCCTTTCGCACTACTGCTTTCCCCCTTCCCGCTGCCCCCACTTATCCTTTGCGTTAGCGTTCCGTCCAACCACCATCATCGGCCGCCGCGCCGTGGGAAAAAAAAAAAGGCGCCCTCGCCCTATCAGCGTGTCGCGAGGCGCAGACAGCGCCATGCACCGAAGGATTGTGGAAGGATGATCGAAGAAGCTTAAAAAATCATCCCGTCTCCCAACCGTCCTCTCCAACCCCTCTTTTTCCCACGTTCTAGTCCACTCTAGCTTAACAGTCTCGCATAGTCACACGCGCAACCACCCCCCCTCCGTGTGACTCCCGTCGATCCCGTACGTGTCTGCCCCTGCAGGAAAGAAAAGAAGAGAAAGGAGAGGCGAAAGAAAGGGGGAGGGGCTGGAGAGGATGACGAATGGCTAGCATTTGCGCGCCCCCGCCACGCTCTACGGATGTCAACGTTCTGCGCCACTGACGCCTTATGCCTCCTGAAAGAATGGGAGTAGAATGCAACCAGAAGGACTCTATGACAATATCCAATATCGGTGCTTACGCACACTTCACGTCGGTGGGTTCAGGAAAACGTATACGTAAAATCATGCAGTCTTTTCTCTTTTTTCCCTTCTTCTCCAACCTATGTACCGTGCGTTTCCGCAGCTGTAGACTTGATGCTTCGAGCATTCTTCATCCACTTGAAGAAGGGGTGCTTGATCCCACACTCCCAGTTCTCTCCCGTTCACGTCCCGATTCCCCACCCCAACTAGATACGTGTGAATAATTTACACACAAAATGGAAAAAGACCCAATGTTACCCCACCTACTCTCTCAACGCTATGACCAGCCAAAAGGGAGATGTGTAGATGAGAGAAATGCGAGGAAAAATGATAACCCATGAGAATCGGGTAGGGGTATTTTTTTTGTCTTCGATGTTGAAAGGAAAGAAGAAACCAAAAAGAAACGTGAACACGGAAGTAAATCCCAGGTATAGATGAGACAAGAACAGAGACAGACACATGAGACCCAAAACCAATCTCTGCCCGAGATCTTTCCCTTGCTCCGATATTGGTATGACCGTGACAAAAAGTAATATCAACGCTCAGAAGAAAAGGGGCTCAACGAACCAAGAACAAAAAAAATGTCAACGCTCAGATGATGTGAATCAGCGGGAAAAAACAGACAGCCACCCGCAGAATGACGAGGAAACACTCGGATGCTCATCTCTCAATGGTCAACAGACGACCCACCTCCCCCCTGCAACCCGGCTGATCGCCAACCGACCCCCGCTCAGACGCCACCTGCCTCTCGGATGAAGGAGAAGAAATGATGGAAAAATTCGAAACCCTCCATGCCATGCAAGAAACGACAAAGGAGACGAATAGATGGTATGATGATATGCGGGCGGCACATGTAGTGGCGTGTGGCATGTGAAAATGCGATGATTATGATGTCTCCTTTCTTTCCCAGCTCGACGAGATGGGTATCCAATGGTTTTTGACAAAACGCCCGTATGTGGTCGACCGAGTGCAGCGAAGGCCGCTTTGTCCCTCCTCCTGGTAACGATAAAGAAATATTGGTTTCCACTCTTTTGGTCCATGTTCACTGTCCCTCAACGCAATCTAGTTTTCTCCGCTCTCAATAGAGGATACTGGCTGCAAGCCTGCTCTGGGCGGGCATCGCGCGTTTCGGAACCGACGTGAGGGACTTTTGCCTCCTCTCGTTGCGTTTTCGCATGCGTTCCTCGCGTTCTGCCTTTTCTAGATCAAGCTGCCCAATCGCTCCGAAGAACGGCGAGGACTGCGTTTTGAGCTGTGTTCTTGGAAGTGGAGCCCCCCGGCGCTGGGGTTTATTGACGAAACCAGTTGGCGAACCTTCTTCGGGGTTCGCCAGCCGCACCGACAGCCTCCAGGCTCGTGGAACGGTCGTACAGCTCCTGTAGTTGCATATTAGCAAACGAAGTCCACCGCAATTGTCGCAAACTTACGTCATCATCCTTGCAGATTCTCACGTCCAGCACCATACTCTTCACATCGTCGTGGCGGGCGATGTTCGGATAGGGAAAGCCCTGGGCTCGTTGCATGCCGACGATCACTTCGCCCATGATTGCGAATTTCTTCCAGTTGATTCTTTCTTTGCCCTCCACGCCACTCGGAGGCGCTTCCTTCTCCTGGGCGCTCGATCTGTTGAGAGCAGCCTGGAGCGCGGCCGCGTTACCGGAGCTACCGGTCAGTGCGCTAAGAGCCTCCGCATTCGCTGTCTGACGGGGGCTTGTGCTCCCACCGAGCAGACCGGCGTTGGATCCACGTCTGTGTGGGTCGTTGACAAAAGTGGAGTTACCCTCTGCGGCAGAGACGAGGTCGCGGCGGTGAAGGGGAAGGTACGGGATCCGCTCGCCGGAGCTGTTCTCCCACGCAAGACGGTAGGCAAAGTGACTCTTCTGCGTGCCCATGAGGATCTCGAGCTTCATAAAGTCCTTGGCCGTGGCAGGCGAGAGGAGATCGCGTGTTGCTGAAAGGCGGTGGATCGCTGTTCCGTTCAAACCTGCGAGAATAGCGCCGAGGGAGTTGTAGTTGTTCAGTTCACGCAATTTGCGCGCAACCTTCATGAACTTCTCGAGCATCAAAGCGCGGTGCTTTGGCTTGTCTCTCAGCAGGATGAAATTGGTAACCCAATAGGCCAGGTGGTTGAAGTGCTCGATCATCCGGTCCACGTTCTCCAGACTCTTGCACTTCTTCTTGTCCGTCGCATTCAAGCTCACATGCCGCACCAGGTCGCGGGGTCTAATGGACTGGAACATGATCCAATCTACACGGGTCAGCTCTCGTGCGATGTTCTCCTCCGATTCGCCCATCAACAGGTGCCATTGTGTCTTCGTGAGAGTGACGCGGGGTATAGGGACGAGCAGCTTGGCCTGTTGCCGTGCTTGCTCAATGGCATTCATCATCGTTTGAGAGGAGCTGGTGGCCGTGGTGGAGGTGCTAACGGAGCGTTCGGGGTAGCCTGTGGTCGCCGTGTCCGAGGTGTGTGTGGAGCCGCGCGTGATGCTGATGGTAAGCTCCGTTGCGCTCTTGGGCAGCTCATCCTCGATTGCCTCATTCAAGATGGAGTGGCTGTAGAGTGCGTTCTCGCGGTGCTTGTCACTGCAAGCCCAGTCTGTATCGTCGTCTTCCACAACGGCTTCGAGATCAGCTAAGATCTCCTTGGACGCAACACCAAAAATACGGTTGCTGGACAGCCGATTCACGAATAAGAACACCATGCGTTTCGTCATGGGGTGGGCAAAGTCACCCGGGTATGAGCTGAGCCACTGCTCCATGATCGACAGGTGGCGCAGCTGCGCTATGGTGCGGACCATTTGCGGGCTCCTGTCGTGTTCGAGCGCATCGAAGCGCTTAATCAGGGCCTCGAGCAATTGACTTGGAGCGGCAAACTTTCGGTAGAGGGCCAGGAAGATAGAGACGAATTTGGTGTCCTGCTTGGACAGCGGCTGTGAGACCAGGCGGTCGACGAGCTGCTCGAACGTGTAGCCATTTTCGTCAGAGGGCATGACGGAGATAATGCTGGGCTCGTAGTCCGACGAGTCGGCGCCGTCGGAACCGTAGGACTCGTAGCCGGGGGACTCTTCGAGATCGAGGAAGGAGTTGGTGGGAGCGCGGTTCTTGGCGCGCGCTTCTGCATCGTTGTCTGAGAGGATTTTCAGACGCGAACCGGAGAATTCTGAACTCGCACGTTCATGCCGGCGCTTCCAGCTGGGGCGTGGAGAGACAGGCTGCAGGGCCGATGAATTGGATGTGGCGCGTCGGCGTTGTGCGGCGGCGAGCTTGCTGGCGGGGGTATCTTAAGTGGGCAACGACGTCAGATGAGAGTCCACGGTACGCTAACAGCCAGGGCGGCGCGGAAGAATGGAAATATGGGTGGAAGACGGCAAGCGTGAAACATGTCGCAGCAATGAAACGACAGCTGCGTGCGTAATGTTATATGGGACTGCGCCAACGGACCGAGCGTGCACGCGCCGCATCCATGGCTGGTGGCGCGGCGGGCAGGGACCAGGGGCGCAGAGGGGCAGGCGTTCGTGTAGATGCACTCACCCTGTCGCGACGCAAGAATAGCCCGCAGCATGACAGAAAGACAAATTCGCTGGCTTTCGGGCGAACCGTCTGAGCTCTGAAACGCGGGCAAGTCGCCGACCAGCGTCTTCGCGCGCTGCTCCACCACAGCCGGATCCACCTGGCGATGGGCCGGGTGGTTGTCGCACTTGCAGCCGACCAGAACGCATGGCAACGCCGCTTTCTGAACGACATCTGTGCAGAAGCAAGAAAACGTTAGCCGCGACGCCCGACAAGACGGTTGGGCTGCGATCGGCGCGCGGATTCCAGGCCCGCGGGCACTGATCCTGCTCCGAGCTGCCGGCTCGCGGCGCAGCCGGAAATGGGGAACGCGGGATATACTGACTTAGCATGCCCGGCACCTGTGCCAGGCTCTCCTGATTCATAACGTCGTATAGCATCAGCGCACCGTCGATCCGTGGCGCGGGCATATCGTCGATTTTTTCCGGCCAGCAGATGCGGTCGTCGTGCTCAATGTCCAGCTCCTCGAAGGGAACCTCGACCAGGCGCACCGTGTACACGGTGCCGTCAATGGACATCTTGCGCGTGGCGGTGCGTGCATGCGAGCGGGTGCGCAAGTCAAAGGCGCGGTCGATGAAGCGCGTCTTGCCCACGCCTGAGTCGCCAATGACGCCGATGTTGATGTCCTCCACGGCCTGCAAGGCTCGACGGTCAGCGGGTGCCGGGGCAGAACGCGCCGGGGCGGGGAGGGTACGTGCCTGCGCATCCATTGGGGCGTTGTGGTTCTTCTGCTGCTCGGGGGATTTGCGGAGGGGGTCGTCGGGGTCGCCGGGGACCTGGTCGGCGAGGCGCTGGATGACGCTCTGGTAGCGCAGGAAGAAGGGATCGCGGCTGATGGCGTCGCCGTCGTCGTCGCTGCTGCTGCTGTCGCTGGCGTCGGGGTGCCGCACGCGGGCTACGTGACCATTCTTTGCGCCGCCATGCGGGGGATACGGCGACTGCTTGGGAACGTGGGGCGCGGAATTGGCCCTGTAGCCGAGCGCCGGGCGCTGCAGCTTGGGCGGGCTGGCGGTGGAGACGCTCTTGGTGCGGGCTTGGTGTTGAGACGCGACGGAGGGCGCCAGGGTCGTGGCGGACGGCGCGCGCGAGCGGCTCTCTGGGTGCTGCAGCTGCAGGAACGGATCCTTGGAAGGCGCGGGCGGCGGCGAATCTGCGAGGCGCAGCGGCGGGAGCAGGGCGTTCGAGCGGGCGTGAGAAGGAGATGACGGCGAGTCTAGCTGGTCGCGGTGGTGGGCAGCGGAGGTTGAAGAGGCGCGGGACGCGGACGTGTGGCCTGGTGCTGGTGCTGGTGCGCGGTCGGAGGGCACTTCTATCGACGGGCGCCGATGACCGTTCTGACCGTCCCCCCCTTGTCGCTGCGCCAGCGTCATTCCGTTTGGGAAAACCCCCCGGGCACCGGCGGCGAGTCGAGGGCAGGGGTTGCGGGCGCGCAGCGAGCATGCACGTTGGTGGGCTCACGCGAGAGGCGCCGGGATGGCTTGCGGGACTGCCGCTGGGTGCAGGCAGGATGCAGGATGATGCAGAGGGAGAGCGGCGATACAGCGATGTCGATTATCGATGGAGGCTATGTGATGCGCACGCGCTGTGAGCGCGGTAGCGCCCTAGCATCCTTGACCCAGCAGACCCTGCGCACTGCTCTGTTTGCAGACGCCCGCTGCTCGCATCGTGCAGTAGATTGACTTCATCTCACCAGCCCGGTCATGCGCACGCCAGCCCTACCCAGCAGCTAGACGCAGCCCGCGTGCGCCCAGCACCACGCCCGCTCCAGCCGCCTTCAAACGGGGCTGCCGGCGTGCGTCCCGTCGCCGCCCGCGCATTTCGGCGGTGCTACAGTGGTGCGAGACGTGCGCGCTCGCGTCCGCTGCGAGCTCGCAGCCCGCATTTTTCAGCGATCCACGTCTCTAACGGCCGGGCAGGGGTGCAGCGGAGCAGCGAGCCCACCGCGCTGAACATCACTCACCTCGCAAGCGCGCGATACGGACGCAAGCGCACGTGTCGGGTACGCCCGTACCAACGCCCGGCCCAGCACCCGCAATGGCAGTTCTCAGCGCGCGGAGCCGCAGCCGCGAGGGCGCTGCAGAGGGGACGGGAACTGATGGCGCGGCAGCAACTAGCGAGCGGCGGGCAGCTCTTCGCGCTGGGCGGGCACGCGGGCCAGGCCCAGCACAGCCGCTGGAACGCTTCCTACTCGCCCGGGGAAGGTGTGGCGGCCGTTCCGGCGTCAACAAGAGACTCTGATCGCAGCAGATCATCACCACGGAGGCCCGTGAGTCCGCGTGTCTGAGATTGCTGCGAGGGCGCCGCTGCAGCCTGCGCCTGCGCGACACGCGCAGCGGCCCCGGCTGTGCATGGCGTTGATGGCTGTCATCGCTCTCCCGCTCAGGGGATAGGGAAGCGCCATGGGCGGGAGAGCGAAGAGCTTCACGCGCCCCGGCCGTGACCTCACGCTGACGGCTGCAGCGGAATGCCCGAGCCGGTTCCCATTGGACAGCCTTAGGGC
Source organism: Diplodia mutila (assembly GCA_022560015.1). NCBI lineage: Eukaryota > Fungi > Ascomycota > Dothideomycetes > Botryosphaeriales > Botryosphaeriaceae > Diplodia > Diplodia mutila. The sequence continues at coordinate 591,873 of JAFISB010000002.1, read as the reverse complement.
CCCTCTATCCAGACCTCACCCCAGGAATTAATTCCCCGTCGAAACAGGATGACGATGATGCCCACGCCAATTTCCACCTCCGAGATGCTGGGCGGCCCTCTCCAAACGCCCCGCTCTCCGCTCTCCGCTCTCGCTGGCCCCGTCCTCCCGTCAGCTAGACAGAAAAGCCGATCTCAATAATGCCAGCCAAGCTGCAGATCTGTCGTACGATTGATCAACCCGCGCCAGCCTCTGAAGCAGCGCGGATGCCCTGGACCTGCCTCTTTCGCCGCAGCGTCGCTGGCATCTCCGGCGGCAACGATGATGAACTATCTATAGTCCAAGACCCCCGTGTCGTCCATTGCCCCTCTGCCGGCCAGCCTGCGGCCCCGACTCGCGGACACCCCCTTCCCCTCATGCGGCAAAAGCAACACCTGGGAAAATCATCATCCATGTGCCATGCCGCCATTTCTCGACCTCAATTAAGCTTAACCTCCAGGACGCGATTGCGTGCACCCCGCTTAAACGCTAATACAAGATGTGACCACCTCGACATCAACCAGCAAGCGTCCGACCTTTTCGTCCGTCGTCGCCACCGATCGCCGTGCTTGAGCCGACGAGGAAAGCACTGCCGCTGGACGTTCGCGAGGATGAGCGACAGGCTGTACCGACAGGGGGGCGCCCCACATGCACAGGTCGTCAGCTACTTCAGCTGCACGTCTCCACTGCGGCCACTGACTCTCAACGCGCTGGTTGACTCCTACCTTTCCTTACCAAAAGCGATCCGCTGCTTGTCAAAGTAAAGCGCGAGAATCAGCCCACGGCGTCCGGACGCCCGCGCTTCTTGAAACCGGCAGAGAACACGCGCGCTGGGGTCGCATAAGGTGCACGACGGTCTCGAGACCCGCACTGCCACCCGCTGCCCCGTCGATTCGCAGAATCCAGCAGGGCTTTGCCAGATGCATGAGCGAGCAAGGAAAAGAGGGATGCAGAACAGTGAAGCTCACCGGATGCACCTCCACTTTCACCCTCATTGCGCGCAAAGCCCCGTGGACTGCCCGTGGACTGCCCGTGGACATCACTAATCAGCATCCACGCGGACCCTTGCTGCTGACTTCCCTCGACCCTTGCGCATTGCCAGCACAATGAGGAAAATTGAAGAAAAAAGATCGCCATACTGAAAAAAGAGCTCGTTCCACCCTTCATCAGCAAATCCAACGAATCACGCACGCTCCCTCCCCTTCCGAGGAGCCCACCCGTCTAAGCGAAGTATGGCGCAAAGGAGGAAGAACCGCATAGCGCGCGTGTGTCTCAGAAAATCCCCATGTTATCATCCGCACTTATCGCAAAACTATACACAAAAATAAAGTCTTCGTCTCAAAGCAATCTATAGTGGATCCCCCACTCCACCCAGCAGACAGACCTCCGCACACTCCCTTTTGGAAACCCGGGGCAAAGGGTCAATAGTCAGATCACTCGTTCTAAATTCCCCCGTTTAGTACTCATCACCGCGGCGGAGGACCGGTCAGAGATTTTCCCGCTCTCCCTTTGTCGCCATGGAATTGAGTCACATGCCTATATACCCTTGTCTCTTCCTTCTTAATTCTTCACCTCGGTATTTGCACGGTCCCCACCTTGTATTGCTCTCGTCCCCACCAAAGTGTAGCTTGTGTTGCAATTTACAGGGCCCCCGTAACGCATCGTACTCGGCTCGTGAAAACCGAGCTCTCCTATCCGAGCATGCGAGCGAGTACGAAACACCAAACACCCAGGCACAACGCATTACTGTGTAGAACGGGAGAAAGCTCCGGCGACAGAGCACAGCCCACAACAGCAACCAGCCCTTTTTCCCTAACATCGTACCGGCCTCGTCTCACATCCGTTACACCCACCACCGCAGCCTTCGAATGGCCCGCAGCATGTGAACGAGCCGCTGCGGAGCCGTCCGAGAGTACTCCCGCCAAAGTGGTCCCATAAAATTCCACCATATGCTCGAAATGACGTGCATCACAAGGCCTGCGCCACGCGGCTCGGCCCCTTCCATGGCCCTCACGTCCTACGGTGCCGAGAAGGAACGAGCGCGATAAGGGAAAAAGGATTGGGTGGAGCGCGCACACGCGCACAAAGCACCAACCAACCACTACTGCATCACGATCAATCCCTATACACGCCTCACTATTTCCTTTCACGTTCAGCCGAAAAAGGCAGGAATATCACGAAGATCTTATGGTGCGCAATCGACAAGGCTAAGCGAGAACAACGGAGCAGGTGACGCATCCCCGTGTCAAGTGTGTGAAGGGAGAAAAAAGGGACAACAGGGAGCAGGGTTGTGATGTCACGCTTTCCCAATTGCAAAAATATGGCATTCTGTCTCGTGCGAATGAGGGCGCTATGCATTCCCTATGAGGAAATTCGAAGTAAGTACCAGGATATAAATATGGATTTCGAAATCATGCAAGAATATCAAATACATGTTTCAACCTATCCATAGGTCTCCAATGAGTCACCACTGCGGACGACAATAGAATCCGGCGCTCGGGGTTTCGCAGAGGATGCCACACTTATGTTACGTAGGTAGTTGGATCCAATGTCCGGACGTAGATGTGAGTTTTAATTGTGGACAAATTCGTCCTGATATTGGATTGAACTACCTGCGTAAGTAGGGTACAATACATTCCGCGAAACAAGGTTGAGAGGGTCAAGTTCTTTTATAATCCGCCACGCGCTGAACGATTACGAAAAGTGGATGTGGTATATAAGAAAATTTATGCGACAAGTCGATGGTGGTACGCTCCGAGACAGATGGTAGCGCTTGCGCCATGTAAAAGAAACAACGAGATGGAAGTGCACCATCACATCGTCATCCCCTCGGAAAGCAGAAAGAACAAAAGGAAAGTGTATTGTACAAGAGATGTACGCCGAGGCCACCCCCAAACCTGCCTCTTTCGTCCCCCCCGGTCCGTCCGCCCCTTGTCTTCCCTCCCTCTTTATTTCCCCTTCTTCCAGAAAGCTAGCCGGCTAGGGCTCTTCACGCCGCCATGATGCTCTTCCCCTCCGCTCATCACTCCCTCATCGACAACCTTCCCGCTGTCCCTCCGCCAAAAGACGAGTCGAGTCGGGGTCTTCGCCGCAAGTTGGCCCTCGACCTCCTTCTCCTTTTCCTTCTCGTCCCCATCATCCCTGCTCTTAATCGGCAGGGTCGAGGACCGCTGGACACCCCTGGGCGCGGCGGCGCCTGACCGCTCCTTCTCCGGGCCTCCCGCACCACCCGACACCTCCGCATAGGAGGCAGGGGCGGGGTAAGAGACGGTGGAGGAAGCAAAGGTCACGCTCTTCCTCCTGCTCAGCGCCTTGCTGCCGTTGCCGTTGCCGTTGCCGTTGCCGTCTTTCACCCTTATCTCCATCGCGCTCTGGCTTCTCCCTCCCCTCATCGCGACCCGCGGGTCCTGGTGCTGGACTTGGCCCTGCCTCCCGCCACCGCCAGCGCCTCCCATCGCCACCCTTCCCCCTCTCCCTTGCGAAGAAGGACCCGGCCACGGCACGGAAGACGGCGCCGCCGAAACGGGCGATGTAACGGTTACTTGCTGCCGTTGCCCGCGAGCTTTGTTGGAAGCAGCAGCGGAAGCAGCGGCCGTCGCCGCCTCGAGGCTATAGCTTGACGAGGACTTATTTCTCGGGGGCATGGATGGCCTCTTCTTCGAGAAGCGATCGGGCGCGGGCAGCGGGGTAACTTCCGGCAGCGGCGCCATCGGTGCAGGCCTACCTGATGCTTTGCTGAGGAGAGGATGGGGTGATTGATGTTGGCGTTGGTTGTCCGCGGGCGAAGAGTTGAATAAGTGCTGCGGGATCCGCGCCTCGAAGGACGAGGAGTGGCGGAGGGCAGGGAGCTTGGGTGGCGAGCTGCTTCCCATGCTTCTGGTGCGGTTGGTAGTGGTGGTGGTTTCGAAACCGGTGTGCATGGGGATGGCGTCGGATGAGTCTACAGGGGAGAGAGTGATGCTCGGGGGCGAAGTGGTGGAGGATGAGAGCGGTGAGGATGAGGAAGGGGCTTGTTGGACAGTGATAATGTCGCCCGAGCTGCGCGGGCTGGGAATGTACAGTAGACCCGGTAGTTGAGGTGGGCCGCGTCGTGATGTTGCTGATGATGCTGAAGCCTTCTGGTTTGCGACATCGGCGACGCAGACGCTTTTCCTGTAGCGTGACTTCACCTCTGGCGTTTTGCTCCTCCTCTTGCTCCCCAGATCGGACGATACGCCTCTTTCGTCCTCGCTCTGCGTTTCCGTGGCAAGGCTGCTTCTTCTGCCGAACCCAGGAAAATGCAAGTGAAGAGGATGATGAGGCGGCAACCTTTCCATCTCATCCCTCTGGCTCCAGTCTGGACGTCTCCCAAGCAAGCTCTCGCCAGGCTTATTTAGCTCCCCGCTCGTTGGAGCACCATCACCTCCCTCGACGCAACCGGTGCTTTTGCTTTTCTGTAGCACTGTACCTCCGTTCCCTCCGGTCAAGTTGATATCCATCCTGCTGACAGGGCCCGCCCTTCTCGCGCTGGCGCTCTTACGCAACGACCGATGCCTCTCCGGGGCCATGGCCTGCGTATTCGTCCCCCGCTGCGTCGACACGTAGATGCGCCACAGCTGGTCTGCATCCGCGCCGACTGGCATGGAGCGCCTCATGCTCCTCCGGTTCCCGTGCGCCTCCTTGACTCGCGTCTTCTCACGCTCATATTCCAACGCCGCGATCCGAGCCTCCGCGATGCGCATCGAAGATGACTTGCGCAGGTCGACTCCCGGAGTGCGGATGCGCTTCTCGTTGGCGCGGGCGGACGAGGAGCGTCGCACATCGCCGCCGCTGTTGGTCCGGGCGGGTGATGGTCTCCGTGCCTGGACAGCTGCATTCGCGGCAAGGTCGACTCCGTCACCGTTCAGCGCGTTTAAGCGCTTCGCGAGCTCCCCGGCCGCGACAGGGGCGTTGAGGCCTTTGCCGGCGTGCAGGGCGAGCGACCTCCTCGCTGCCCTCCTGGCCTCCTGCCTCAGTGCTTCCAGTGTCACTCGGTCCTCGTTAGACCGAGACACGGCGGCATGATGCAGCGGTTCGGCCACGGTACGCGAGGCCAACAATGCCATGCCGCCGTTAAGCGCTGTTGCGGAAGACTTTTTCGAGAGGCTTGCGGCAGCTCCCGAATTAGGACTAGCGAGCGAGTGTGCCGACGCCGTGGCAGACTCTGTGCGTAGCTTCAGAAATGGCTGGTTAGGTCCATTGTTGCTCTGCTGCTTGCTGGAGGCAGCAGGGTGACGTGCGGCGACGGCGGACGGCGCCTGCTTCGAGATGGCAGTAGGTTCATTGGATGCCGGTTCCAGCGAAGCGAGGTAGCGCTCCAGGCGTCGGGTCAACTCGGCCGGATCGACGGGCACATGCGGTGAGCTCGGTTGCGGCGCAGGCTTGAAGGCATATTTGTTGAAAGAGTAAGGGTTGTTTGCCGGCTTGACGGTCGATGAACGCTTGTTTCCATCCGCGGAGACTTTGCTGGGGATGGAAGAGAAGCGCTGAATGGTGTGTTCGCAGTCAGCACGTACCGATGAAAGAGAATCCAAGGCGGATCGGAAAAATGCAGGCATGATGCAAAGGGGGGAAGATGCGAGTGAAGTCGAGGGTACGTAGAGCGGAAGACTGATATACATCCTTTACGAACCTTTGGGAGGGCAGCAGCGGTCATGATGGTCTGGTGATTAGGGGTGGGCCGGCCAGTTCGGTTTCGACGTTGGATGGACAACGAGTGCACGAGGCGCTACAGCCAGGCCGCCAAAAATCAAACGAGTGTGGGAAGATAAGACTAGAGAAACATCTGTTGGAGAGAGAAGAAGCCGGCTACAGATAGGATTTCCTATGGCTGCGAGGCGGCTATAGAGGAGGGCGGGGGGCGGTTTTTTTACTCGGCGGCTGCAACATCGGTGTGAAGGGTGGCAGCAGGGGCGCAGTGACTACGCCAGATGCGCATCTGGGACGAAGCAGAGGCCTGTTGGAAGTGGGCCATAGTAGGCAAGGCGCAACTGGATTGGGGAAATCGAGGTCATGCGAGCGCATGGAGCAGCTCGAGCAATAATGAGCCTAGAGTTGGGTCTTGCCTAATCGGGCTACGGCGCGCCCGGGTGGTGTGGTCGACTTGGACGGATTGCTGCGCATCTGCCGCGGCGCACTGCTGTGCGCCTGCCGCCGGGCCTGCTGGCCGAACGGGACTCGCTGCCGGACGGTCTTCTGCAGGCGGTCCACAGGCCGGTGCAGGACAGCATGATCGGGAGGATGACAGCAGCATCAGTCGATCACGATGGGGGCGATGTGAGGAATCGCCAAGGAGTCGATGGACGGTCAGTGGAGGAAGCTGCAGCGGAGTGAGCTGGATGCGGAGTGGGCGAAGCTGGGGTGCGCGGGCCAGCCTGCTAGTTAGTCCGGCTGTTATTTTACTGCGGCCTTAAGCGATCCAACCCCAACCCCAACCATGCCAGCAGCTGCGCGCTAACGGCTTGCGTCTCTATATCGCAGCCCAGTATCGCTGCGCGTCGGGACCGCCAGTGAGTTGTTAACCGCGCCGCTCAATGTGCATCTGGAGATGGTTGAGGTGGTTATTTGCAGGGTGGAGACTATTGCTGCGCTACTTCCAGGGTCCGGGCTCGGGCGGCGCTACGCACGTCAGAGCGCCTCCCAGCCAGAGGCCGAAAAAACGCGGGGAGCCCCCGTCTTCTTCCTGTCAATCCCTCAACAACTTCAACCTCCTGCATCGTGGCTTCATCAACACCATTATAGCCCCTCCAGCCGCAACTCTCGCGACATACCATGGATTCCCCCGGACTCAACTCTGGCACTTCATTTCACCGCCCAAGCCTCATCGGCCTTATTCTCAGCCTCATGGGTCCACGTGTTGCCGCCGCCACCACTTGCTCACACGGCCACGGCATTTCCCACTGCGCCATTGGCTGAATTTCATCTCCGCCCTCAAGCCTTTTCCTACGCTATGCAAAAACTCCAGATCCAACTTCAGGCCTTCCTCAGCTTTCATCATCGCACCCTAGTCCTTGCCGGCCTTGCAAAATTTCGGGAACCACACGCAATTCGCCGCCAGCAACATTCATTCCGCCAGCCCTTTGAGCTGCAACATCCTGGTGTGGTGAATGTTCCCGGCCCTGGAAAAAATCTCCGAACCGACCCAACCCTTTTTTTTCCCCCCTTCAACGGGCGGTTACTGCCGTCGGCTTCGCTCGCCGGCCAACTTCGTGCCACTGCGCGGGCCGAACGACGCCATACATACTCTAGTCTTCGGACTTTCGGGTCAATCTAAGCCCTATAGATGCTCGTGTTCTCCTGCGTGAACACAAATTCCGCATCCACTTCGGGGGCTGTTCAGATCTTGTCGATTGCCGACGCCGCTTGATCGACAGATCGTCTCACGCTTCAGACGGGAATAACCGGCCGGGTCCCCTAACCCGTTGAAGGATCAAGGACTTCCCGGACCTTGTCGGTCTCGATTCTTGCCGATGCGTGGAGATTCGACCATGGCAGCTCTTGGCACAAGCCTACCCAGGACTTTGCGCGTAGACACCGATTCGTCTCAGCCTACAGTACTCTCCCGCCATAAGGACCGTGGGGCCTTCCTGGTAACGTGGCTTCAAATTCTCCTTGAGCATCTCACGCGACCACATATACGACAAGCCACCGTCGTACATGGCGTTTTTGGTCTCTGCTCGTAAGTGAGCAAAGGGAAGACACCTGTGCGTGGTAGGACTTAGACGCCGCCAACGCTAAGCTAAGGCCAAGTAATCTTTCCTATTTGCAAACGCTCTCCATGCTATAGCATGGTAGTATATACCGTAGGCCTAAAAATGAATAGGAGCGGCACCATTTACCCCTTCGTGTGCCGCGAAGGACGCTACTAGACCATCGCAGCAGAAGAATGGTTGGTTCATAACGATCAAAATATGACGCCACCTCTTGCAGGCGGCCTTACACGAGGGCGTATAATCTGAAAGTTTACGAGAAACCTCTCGATTGGAACGGTGCGGAAGGAGTAAATTTTTCAAGCTTAAGTGGCGGCCGTGGCTGTGCGTGTTGACATCAAAATTAAAGATAGTTTCACCATTCTATGTGAAACGTTGGGGCTCTCTATGATCAGGCTGTTGGACAGGGAGTAGTCCACTAAACAATGAAAAATACTGCTTTCTTATGGCAAATTGCTTTCTCTCTGGGCAGTGCATTAATTTGATTGATGTACGGCATTAGACTAAATGAACTGCGACACATCGCCACACGGGCGGGCCACTCCGGAGTAGGGACCCTTCGGCAGGAGAAAGCTACATATCCCGTGCATGGCACAGAATAAATAAACACTGTTCGCCTCTACGACCTTTCCTACACCATATCCAAATTCCCAAAGGGTATACGAAACCATACCTTTCCATCCATACCAACAAAAAGAATTCATCCATCTCGTAACGCATGCCATCATTAGCCCGTGAGGATAGAGAGACAGAAAAAAAAGGGAGGGGGGGAAGTGATGACGGAAACCCTCAAGCACCTTACCAACCCACGTCACACTTTCACACCACCACTTTCCCTCCCACCTCCTTAGCCTTCCACTCCCACCCTCCCCTCCACGTCCCTCACAGCCCCATCCCCACGACCCCAACAACAGCCCCAACAAACCCCACCATAAACCCCCCACCACTCCCCGTCCCCACCCTCCCCACCCCCGCCGTCGGCGCCTCCGTCGAACTCGCCGCCGCCCCCGAACCACCACCATCACCACCACCACTACCACCACTACCGCCCTGACTCCCCGTCGTCGTCGTCGTCGTCGTCGTCGTCGTTGCCGCCGCACCGCCCGTCCCGGTCGCACCACCCGCCTGCCCCGAGCCCGTCGCACTACCACTCGTCCCCGTCGTCGTCCCGGTCCCCGTCGTCGTAGAACTCGCCGTGGACGACGAATGCGGATCGGGAGGAGGCACGATGGATGTGTACGTGGGGTGCGAGGAGAAGGTGGCGAGGGCGGCGGAGAGGACGGAGACGGCGTTGGGGGTACCGCTGCTGGATGTTGTGGCACAGCCTCCAGAAGACGATGACGAGGAGGTGGGAGCGGGAGCGGGAGCGGGAGCGGGAGCGGAAGCAGCGCCGTGGGTCGTGTATGAGGAGGACGGGGACGATTCCGGGGGCGCTGCGGGTAGGTGGGACGATGAGGACTGGGGAGTGGAAGATGCGGCGGCGGACGACGGACTGCTCGCTGCGCCTGCCGATGGAGGAGGAGGAGCGAGGGTGATGGTTGGTTGGACGGGGGTCCTTGTGATGGTTTGGCGGATGGTGGTGGTCGAGGTGATGAAGGTTGCCAGGGCGGCCGAGAGGACGGACGCCGCCGGGTTTTGGCTTGGTGCGGGGGACGGGTTTATTGTCGACGTGCTTGTGACGACGACGGTCGACACTTCCGGCGCTGGCGTGGGCGTGGGCGCGGGAGGCGAGGCGGCGGCGGCGGAGATGGCGAGCGTGATGGCCGTCGTCAGTTCCAGGACTTCTGGTCGAAGAGGATAAGCTCTCACGTTCGAGACTCCGGGATGCTTCTCTGCATGCTCACCAGACGTGCCCCCTGGGTGGATAGTCACGGGCAGCGTGCTGAGTACCGACTCCAAGCTTTCGACCAGCTGCGACTCGCCCGAGGGGCTCAGACTGAACGGATGTATCGTGAGGGTTGAGCCACCTTCCTCCGTTGTCGAAGCCTCGGAGCCTAAGAGGGAGTCAGTTATGGGTTCAAGCCTCGGGATGAGTGAGCATCATGACAGCAAGCATACCGTGATTCTCTCCATGCCTCAGCACCCATGGCCGTGCCGCCGTTGGGACAAATAGCATTGCAAACAACGCCGCCAGCGTTCCCGTTTGAATGACGCTGACCATGGCGATTCCGAATTGGGAGCTGGGTTGTAAAGGGCTATAAACTCGATCCAGACAGCAGTTTATCGGTGGGGTATGTTTGACAGCGAATGCCAAAGGCGAAGAGGAGCGACTGTCATCGTGGAAGAGATGCTCGTCAAAAGGAAGCGGAGAAGGCGGAAATCAAGGCGGCGGTCGATCGGGAACGTGCAGGAGATGTGTGATGAATGCTGGTTACGCGAGAGCGAAATCGTGGTGGCAATGGTGATGGTGCGGGAAGGTGGTTGGCAACGGTGATTGGGGAGGCTGGCTGCGAAGGGCTCGCTTAGAATGCTTGCTCGATAGTGCTGTTGATAGAAGGCCATTGAGCTCACTTCCATGGCAGGTGTGAGGGCGATTGGTTGCAAGGTCGCGTCATTATAATTGTTTGCGCGAGGTAGGAGAGCTGCGGGGATGCGGGCATTTTGATCCAGTTCCTGGGCCAGAGAATACACCACATGAGCCGAACCGCAGGATGACCTCCACGTTGCCTCCATCATATTACACATCCAACAAGCTGCATATCTTCAGTGCTAGTTCTTTCAAGTGTCATTGCATTCATCTAAACTATCATCTGTTGCATTGCATCATTCACTCATAAACCAAACACAATTACTCAGGGAATGACAAATCCGAGACAGCCAAACATCAAGCTGCACCCCAGCGCCATCACTCAACGGGCGGTGAAACCCCAGGTATAGTCGCTCAGAAGTTGATGAGGCAACCAGCGCCATTTCAAGACGAGGAAAATCCTATTCAATGCTTATTAGCTTTGCTCGCAATGACAGTTGCAGAAATTGAGATGCGAGAGGTGTGTTCGATATCAGACAGCAGTTGGCAATACGTTTGTCCTCACTTTAGGTTCAGAACAGGTCTGTTGTGTGATTGTTTCTCATCATTCGAACGGAGGGGGGTGGTGCAGAAAGTAAAGATAGTTACTCACATTCTCAAAGAGGTCGGATGTGCAACCACCACGCCGTGGCTGTACATCCGCCGGAATCCTGCAGCATTAGTGCTGGACACCATCAGTCAACCCTGCGCCTTTTGAAAAAGGTGTCGATGGACTTCTGGTTCTGATCGTGCTTGGAACTGCCCAGTCCGCCTCCAGTGCGTTTCAGGCCTTTCAAGTGTTCCTTGCCGTTGATGGTTACCACTTCCGTCGTCCATCCGTGCAGGACATGACTGGAGCTGCTGGAGCTTCCAGTGACTGGAAGCTTCTCCACAGCCCTGGCGGTGGCTGGGACAGGAGCGACGGATAAATCTGTCGCATTGGATGCGCTGGAGACACCACCTGTGGTACCATGTGCTGCCAAGTGTTTGCGCGACGAAGACGCGGTGCCAGTGTGACCCGACACTCTGTCCAATGCTCGTGCGACCGACGTACCTCTTCTGGCCATGTCCAGCTCGAGGTATCCCGTATTGGAGAACCCGCCAATGTACTCCAGCGACACCGGTCGCCCAGGCACCAAGAGCTCTGACCTGATAGTGACGCTGTTCGACGGGAGGCGGCGCAAGATGCGTCGCCAAAGAACCGACAGGATGATGCCGTGCGAGACGATGGCCACGACACATCGCTCCCCCGCTGCAGCCGAGCGCCACACGGCGGCCATGTGCTCATCCAAGAACGAGTCTACCCGTCTCGCCATCGATTCCTTGGACTCGATATCAACGAAGCCGGCTGGTCGCGGCCTGTTGGAAGAGGGCCCCTCCAACCAGCTTTTGCCTTCGAAGGACCCAAAGTCCTGCTCCTGAATGGCTGACGCTCTGGTTATCCTCAGGGCTGGCGACGACTGGGCGTCGAGAATGGCTTCGGCGGTCTTGCGGGCTCGCTGCAGCGGAGAAGCGAACATGTGCGTCAGGCGGACGTCGGTGGCCTTGAGATAGCGGGCCAGGCGCTGGGCTTGCTGGAAGCCATGGCTGGTCAATTCCGAGTCTTTGCTGCCTGCGCTGCGAGGGTCAGCGGCGAGGTCGACGGCGGCGTGCGACGGTATGTCGTACTATTTCTGGGCGACGTTGTCCACAGTCTCGCCGTGGCGGATGAGAAACAGCCTCATCGTGCCTTGGGCGAGAGCGTGGTGATGGAGACCAAAAAAGGTGGCAGGAAACGGTGTTGGGAAATTTTTGTACCAGCGGCTCTTAGCGCATTCGCTAAGCGAGGCTGCTCTTGAGCTTGGGCCTCAACACCACCTCTTCCACCCCGCCTTCTCACCAACCTCCATTGTTCTGGCTTTCCATCCAGGCTTAAAGACCGGCTTGTCAATATGTCTGGCAAGCGGGTAGATGTTTTCTGAAATGCATATCGCACTCGTGGCAGCCGGGCTTAAAGAAAGCTGTTGAACAACCTGCGAACCACATGATCCAAGCGGAGCGTAAATTGGACTGCAGGTGTAGGAGGTGGACGCTCAACAGCCTGATGCAAGGAAACAGGCCTGGGCAATAATGGATTGTGAATGGCTTTACGCTTCGAGAGCTGTCTCGCAAAGCATATTCTTCCCAAACTTCGCGGGTACTCCGGGACTTTTTTGTTTGATTCTAGTGTCTATACCTACTCCCCGATGAACACATCAACTGATCACTTACAAAGAAAGCATTTTCACAGAATATGGGAGGGTTCGTGGGACTTTTGCGATACACTGAGGGGCCGGTATGAGAACGTGCTCACGGGAGGCAAGACATATTGACGGACGTGCTAGGAAAGCGCTCTACCAATGCATGAACGGGCAACGGAGCTGTCTGGGAGAGAGAACATTCAGCCGCACACGGATCTACATGATCAACATCTGGCTCGACCCGGTCAGCCACGTAATCCACCCACACCAACCTAAAAGCGAGATTCCCATCATCCAGCGCGAATTTGGCACCACTTTATTGCCTCTTCTCGACCTTCATTTCCTTGGAAATACTCTATACAGAGTCTATACGCGCGCAAGTAGAACCAATCAAATGGCATTGATTGAAGACCAGACCGACCCGCACCGCCGCCCACCACCTCACCGCCAAAGAAGTATCAGTGCTCCAAACAGATCATCAACCGCACCTTACCCCATTCCGTATTCTGAAACTCCCGCTTCCCCCTTCTCCGCCCTACACGCCCGACAGCACACGCCCGTCCGCGCTCAGTTCCCCCATACATCCCCTTCCCGTCGATCACCATCCTCACACCAACAAAACACATCCACCAACAAGAAACCGTCGGAGAGCCCGAACGCCCCGAACGAACCCACATCACCAAGCCAATACTGCACCGCAAACACCACCTACAAGCCACACTTACTCGTTCACGTGCCCCACCACCCATCCTTTCCTACCCCTCCCACCAGAACTCCACCGCCGCCGCCACCGTCACCGACCATCCCGAAACAACCCCGACGTACGGGGGCACGCACGCTCATCACATCACATCACAGCCACGCTGGCTGCAGCTCCATGCGGAACACCAACGTCCTCCACCGGGTTTATGTGACAGACCAGGGGTTATGGGATATCCAGCCAACGAGATAGAGAGAGAGATAGAGAGGGAGCCAGATTTGTATCCCTTAGATTTTTAGACCACCGCAGCATATGGTCCGCTCTCCCCATAAACCCACGCCCCATCCTATCCCACAAACCCCGGTGGAACACGTTACGGACGTAGGTATAGCAATGCGCACCGCACGGGAAAGGATGATGAGCGGCCGTTCCCCGAAAGAGATCGGCACATACACGGGGTACCGCGGACCTGGACCACGGAGAGGAAGAGAGACGCCGGGACCACGGCAAAGGGCGGGAACGGATCGACGGGTAACGTAGGGGCCCGGGTCTCTGTCTCACATCCCCTGAACAGTGTGCTGCTCCGCCGGGCGCTTCCGCCGCCGCCGGAACCCATCATGGCCCCCGCCCCGCTCCTAGGCAGCAGTGGTGTTGTTGTTGTTTTGTGCCGTCGTTGTAGGTATGGATCGTACATACATACAGATATCTGACTCGCTTGCCCTATATGACGCGGACTAAGTATATCGCCCTCGGAAAAGCTTCCGAAGGGTGGTGAAATTTTCTGTAGGTGATCCAACGGTGACTGCTTGCACTGAACTCACCATCCCAAGATCCGTTGAGCATGCCACTTCGGGCGCAGGTGAAACGAAAGAGGGCACTGCTGAAGCAGATGATGAGCATGCTCCGTTCAGAAGATGGAACAGAACGATGAGCGGAAATGTAGTAGATGGAATAAGAAGTCCATTCATTAATCAGCTAGCTACCACCGTCAGCCTTACTAGGCGACAGGCTCTACACGCAAAAATGCGCAGGACAATTACTTTTCTACCGCGGACCAACGTACCCATTGTGAAACCGAAAAGAAGCAAACGGGTATCCCAGAACGCCAGATGCACCAAGGTTGTAAGGAAAGAGGGAAAGGGAAAACCAACACCATTACCTGCCCTTGCTCGCTTTCCCAGCAACCCAGAAGCCTCTAGATCAAGAACCCCGCCACCTGTAACATCTCATGCGCATGAGGACGTCTATCCCAGTAGAAAAGAGCTGCGAAGCAAGGCGCTCCACAGACCTATAACAACTGCCTCTTAAACCGCCAATCAGTAGTTGGCCACAACCTGTTTTCGGCGTTCCCGAATTCCGGACCAAACGGGACGAATGACGACATATTCTCAAGATCCACGGCCACCCAACATCGTCTCTTGAAACAAGAACCCTTTATGCGGGTCTTGAACAGCTGCTTCAAGGCACTCAGGTGCTGTTGCTCCATCGGACGCGAAGCGGTTCGCCGTGACCTGAGGTAGAGAAGACAGGATCGGAAGGGCCAAGCCCGCGCACACGCCGTAAGAACCCCCTGCAGCGACGACCTCTTCATTTTCCTCGCCATTGGCGGCAAGCCTCGTAAAAACTCCTCCTCTCCTTCTGCTCTAGAGGGACACATGACCCACGGCCACTATCGACCAGATGATCACGCGTCGAGGCGAGGCGGCAATGTATAAAGGGGCCAGGCTGTAAGGTGGAACAGGGCAGGCGCCTATTTCTTCAGTTGCGCTTCTCGGACATAATTTGTTGCGTGGCTTGCGCATTAATATGTATCAAGCCAAGTGTGGATTGGATTTGCGCCTTGTAAGTGGGTCCCTCCGTGCGCGGGCTGAATCAGGATCCAGGGCGGTTTTCCGTCCACGACTCGCGCGCGAGATCATGCGCACCAAAGGCAAAAATAAGCCCGGCGGGCAGGTCTTTCCGAGCCGGAAGGAATGTTGGCCGCATGTTCGCACGTGGTGAGTCGAGGTCGAGAAAAATACGAGAGACGAATTGCGTTCGAGTGTCGACGTCGCAAGCTCCGAGAATGATCCTGGACCTTCCCCTCCCCCCTGCTTGCCAATTGTTCTTTCTTGCTTCCTTTCACTGCTGATCACCCCACCGGCCCCATACTCATCTCCCGGCGCCTCCTCTCCAAGTGGGCCGTGAAGGGTCATACCCTTTGCAAGGATGAATCTTTCGTACGTACTCCACTGTCTCCAACGGAACGCAGATCCAAAATTGGTCCGGAAAATGATGCAAGAACCTCCCAACTCCTCTGCAATGCTTCTTTCTGCATAACGTCAAATAATTTCAGGGTCGATCGTATTCGTAGGTGATGGTAGCAACTTGGGACTGGGTGAACGGCAGATGGAACTTCCTGTAGAAAAGAAAAGAAACAAATAACATGTCAACATTATCTTTTCGGATACCGTGGTTGTTGCGGGCTGTCGTGCCTTGAACCTGATGGGCGGTGCATTGCCGTAAAGAACTGCGGAGACGCCGGTCGTTGCTCCTCTTCGCTGTCCTGCTCGCTATTGTACCATGCGGTGTCGATTCGAGGCGTTGGCTGCGGTTGCCTTGTCGTGCTGGGCTCTCTCGTTCTCGGTGGCGTGTCGTCGACATCGGGCAGGACGCCCATGTGCTCGATTGATGGCGCTTCGACGACCGTTTCGCGACTCGCGGGCACACCGTAGCTTGTCTCCCAGCTGTGCCATTTACTAGCCTCCGGGTCATGCAACGTAGCCATGGCGGTCTTCGGCGGCGGGGGCAGCGGCTGTTGCAGCTCATAGCCATCAAGATCCCAATGCGGCAGTGGCGCGGTGGCATTGATGTTGAAAAGCTCCGGCTCCTCTGGCCTGTTGAGCTGGGACTCCGTCATGGTGTGGATCGAGAGTTTGCGCATCCGATTCGAGACCTTGGAGAAGATCGAAAAACTGTTTGAATGAGAGTGATCGGTACGGGCGCCCGAAGAGTACGCTGCCGCTCTGCTGATGAAGTAGCGTGAAAAGACTGTCAGCGAGCCACCGACGGTATAAAGCGTGATCTCAACAGAGTTGAACATGATATAAATGGTTTCGGTCCACGTAAGGTCTCTTAGAGCCTGATCCTCGCGGTTGAGCCAGATACCGTAGCATCCGGCAGCCCTGTTCCCCAAAGTCAGCTCTGCACCGACGTCCGTATAAGTTGTACTTACGTTGCTGCAGTACCCAGCAAAGTAGCTGCGAAAACCGCACGCAGGACCATCCGCTCATGCCTCAGTAGCCTTGTCCGCTGCAAAATTGCGATGGGTATCCAGGTGAGAATGCAGTCGATGCCGATTCCGACGCCGGCCCACGCTAGACAACCGTTAGTCAAACAGCCAGAATATACCATCCCGCAGACATACAGAAGCGTGCGGCGTCGATATTCGCACACCATGTGGATTCGACGTCGTAATCAAAGTTGCTCATGAAAGGCTCGCACTGGAACGTCCACACCAGGGCTTCAGCGATTCCCAAGCTCATGATGACAACACAGAGGACGTAAACGAGTCGCCGGAACGTCCGGAAAGTGTGCGGTACTTGAAGTATATCTTGTCAGCTACGACTGCAATCCAGGCGCATTCCAATCAGGTCGGATACTTACGGATTTCGAGAAGACTGTAACACACTGAGACCTTGACGAGGGACACAACAATGTAATAGGACATCCAACCAAGACTCCACTTGACCATGTTGTTAGCGCGAGTTGGAACAACAAGAGGGTAGATGTACTCACATTCCAGAAGGGGACCGCCCATTCAGGCGGCACGTTCTGCACATGCAACCCGCTACCGTAGCGGTTCGTCATGATCTGAGACGTCCATAACGGAAACACGAGGAGGATCTGGCGGCACAAATTAGACGACTGGAGTCGCTCGAAGGTCGCGACACCGGCTTTCACGAGACCGGCGCGCGAAGGAGAGGACTCACGGTGGCGATGGCGGTTTGCCATTCGACCTTGCGAAAGCGTTTGAACCTCTTCCGTTGCACGATGATCCGAGTGATCATTACACATACTTTGCAAACCGTCAGTACGTCGCATGTACGGCGTGCGATGCCGTGCGGCCGTTACTTACGCGAGATAGCGTTGGCGACGCAGATGGTCGCCAACTC
This sequence comes from Diplodia mutila, assembly GCA_022560015.1. NCBI lineage: Eukaryota > Fungi > Ascomycota > Dothideomycetes > Botryosphaeriales > Botryosphaeriaceae > Diplodia > Diplodia mutila. The sequence continues at coordinate 574,549 of JAFISB010000002.1, read as the reverse complement.
CATGCGCTGGCGCCATCGTATCACCGGCATGTCGGGGTCATACTTTTTGTTGTAGGAGGAGTCGTCGCTCATGATGTAGGATGCGACGGAGGACCATCAGACCATGGATCGCCGCCGAAGAGAGACCTAGGGTAGGAGTAGCGAGGAAGCAAGAGCCATTCGAGGACCTGAGGGATGCCGGGGGACGGCGAGAGAAAATAGAAAGAAAACGTCCAAACAAGCATCTCACAGCCCCTCGCGAGCACCCTGGTCTTCTGGTCGTGAAGACGACGACTAACGGGTTGGGGAAGGTGCACCTTTGGGCTCGAGCGTCGTATCGGCAATGCATTGCGCGTGCTGATTGCCGATCATTGGCCAATGCCGGTGGTGGTGATGGAGTGTTGATAAGCTTGTCCTCAGTAAGGCTCACTGGCTACGGATTAGGACGGTGATCAGGGACCCTGTTGCTGCATGTTTCCAACGGCATCTATGCTCCGAGTTGGTTGTGGGCTTTGTGGGCACGGTAGGCTGGTGGAGATAGGCACGCCATCCAGGTGGCGTAGGCGTCAGAGCGTTCGGCATGGGGCGCGAATCAAAGTAGTCGGCCGGGCCGCCTAGGTTCCTGACCTGCCATCTGTGCCATGGCACAGCAGTGACGTGCCCACAGAAGGTGGCCTTACGGGGGGTGTGCTCCCCGGTCTGGCCACGTGAGATGTTGCGGGCCGGCGCCTAGGTGCGGATACGGCACCGTCAGGTCGGCAGGACGATAGGGAGCAAGGCCGAGATTGGGACAGGTGCCCAGGAGCAGGCCCATGAGTTGCGAGGCGAGCTCTCAAACGGCCGGCGCAGAAGCGCTGAGTCGTACGCGTCGATGCCCAGCCAGCTGCGTGACGTTGGTGTATCGTCCCGGGCTCGCCAGGAGGCTGAAGACTCCGCAGCCTTCCGAGTTTGAAGGCATGCTGGTGATGGTCTGTGCCGGAAAGCCCCCGGTACTATGTAATGCAGGTGCAGGGCGAGCAGCTCGCGGCCTTCCGTTTTCGTGGGCGCTTGGCGTGGATTGCATGGGTCGGGGGCGGAGATGCAGGTGCGGAAGACCGTGCCAGATGCGGAGTTCGGTGCCGGGCGGGGTGGGCCCGCGGTCGCGGGCTGCAGCTACAAGGCAGGAAGGTTGCTTTGCATCGCGTGGCCCGGCCTAGCCAGCCTCGTGGTGGTGAGCGGTGTTGAGACTTATACCGGGCTGGTCGCGTGGTGGTTGTGCAACTGCCGGCTTCGAGGGCGGGTGGTTCGCTGCTTCTCGATGCGCCAGGGTGAAGTCCGGCCCCCACGCCGTCCCCTGCCTGAGGCCCGGCATCGGCCTTCCTGTCCCCACCACCCACGCGCAATCTTCCATCGACCTTCTCTCCTTGTCTGCTCCGGCAGCGATTGTCGCGTTCATCATGGAAATCCGGAAGATCGTCGTCGGGATGCGGTCACATGTCGCCAAGGAAAGCCGTTATGACGATGATTGCCAGTTTTATTGGCAGCAAAATTGACCACAGGCATCGACGATTGTGCAATTATTCAGCCCTGCACATCTTCCATTTCTTCTCTTATAAACCATCACGCGGCTCTCATCCGGGTCCTTCGAACTTTTCCTTTTCTTTCCTTTTCTTTCCTTTTCTTTCCTTTTCTTTCCTTTTCTTTCCTTTTCTTTCCTTTTCTTTCCTTTCCTCCTTCTCCTTTCTCCTTTTTCCTTTCTTTTAAAACAACCCAAATTAAAGACCTCTTCCCCACAGTTGCAAATCCAGAAAGAACACAGCACCGTCATAGTCATTGTTCCCCTTGAACGTCTACATGTAGGGCCCCCAGTCTGCGATCCATATGTCAACCTGCACTGCTCTTAGTCTTCAAATTTGCACATGCTTCACGAGATATATCACACTCGAATGACGTGGGTAGTTGAAGTTGATGACCTAATGTGGTAGTATCATTCTTCACACTGACATCTATGTCCGCACATCTGCTTTGGCCATCCAAAGAACAGGCCTGTATGCTGTCAAAGATGAGTCAATAAGGACAGTATCCGTTGCAACACTCAGTACCACATCCGGTCATGGGGATATATTCACGCCTGAGATGACTCCATGCTAAGGCGAGTTCGACCAGACAATGAGGAAACTCTCTAGATACTGGGACCTCTCTCCTCTTTTCAACGTGAACTATTGCCTCCACATCAGACCATCACTTTTGGACTGTCGCCAAGGTCATCGCATCCTAAAACAGTTACTAGCTTCACATCACACATCACATCACACTTCACACGAAAGACTTCTTCCCGTCACATACTCATTCATTCACGTGCCATCTATCTTCATCCACATCCCAACGTCTCTCTTCCCACCATGCAGAGAAAAAAAAAGGTATTTACAAAGAACCACGCAAAACTCTTTCATCGCATCGCACCCATCATTGCATCTATGCGCTCCAAACGGCCGGGCCGGGGGCCTCGTACGACAGCGGGGTCTGGTAGATGTTTATGAGGATGCCGGCGTCATCGGCCTTGTAGGCGCCGGGGAACTTGACGGTCGGGCTGGGGGTGGCGCTGCCGCCGCCGGTGACGGTGACCTGGTAGCAGCTCATGTAAAACTGGGCGCCGCCCTCGCTACCCGCGGCGTGCAGGGCCAGGGCCTCGGCGCGGACGAGGTAGTCGCCAGACGGGATGGTCTTGGGGACTGTTGTCGGGTGTCTGGTTAGCATGGCATGTCCTTTTCTTTTCAAGAGCTTGGAGAGGAGAGAGAGAGGGGGGAGTCAAGACTTACCGGTGAAGGCGCGCTTGCCGCAGTTGGCGTTGAGGATCTCGGTGCCCCAGCTGGCGTCGGTGCCGTTGTACGTGTCCTGGGCCACCTTGAACCAGTCACCAGAGCCGTCGGCGGCGGCGGCGTCGTCGACCTTGGACATGTAGATCATGACCGGGCCGTAGTGGTTGCCGCCGATGGCCTCGGTGTCGCAGCTGCGGTCGTTGGGCTGCTGGTGCATCTCGACCGTCAGGGAGCTGCCGGCTGTGGATCGCATACCCGTTAGTATCCATTTGATTCTTTGAAGAGGTGGAATGGACCGGTAGCTGGTTGGAGGGCTTGACTTACCAGCAACGGAGCAGGTGGTGCTAGCATCGCTGGGGCTGGCGTTGCAGCGGATGTCGTTGGAAGTGACATCCTGGACGGGGCTGTTGCTCTGAGGAAGGCGGACACAGGTGCCCTCCTTGTCCTCGGTGCCAACCCACATCTCCTGGAAGGTGGCGTGGGCAGAGACGACCGAAGCGGTCGCAAGAACAGCGAGGAAACCCTTCATGATGGCGGTGGTGGTATGTTCAAAAGGCCTGGAGCTTGTTTGGGAATATGGTCAAGAATGGTAAAAAGAGCGAACGTTAGGGTTGTTTCGACCAGCGAAGGACTGAAGAAGGTAAAGATGCGCAGCGACTGATGTGCAGTGAAGAGGAAAGGATCCTTGACGGCGGCTCAAGGCTCTTATAGAGCGAACAGCAACCCAGGCAAAGTCGTGAGACTCCAAACACCGCCATGCGTTCTATCGGCCGGCATTCCGAGGGATCATCGTCCATCGACCCCGGGATGAAAGGGTGGGCAGCACGGTTGGCACTTTTTGCCGTCTTTCATCTGGGAAAGCGGCTCGAGACTGCCAAGCGCGGTTGTTTGTTTCCGCTTTTCACTGGTCCAGACTATAGCCGAAGCCATGTAAGACAGCTGTAGCTCGATCGGCGGCCCCTTTGGGCGCTTCGAGATGCAAGAGTGCATGATGTTGGCATGGGAGGTGCTTAAAGTCGAAACGGCTTGGCGGTGGAAGGGTGGTCTTTGCGACGTTTTGCGCCCCGACCGGCCAATGAGGTTTCCAAACGCGCAGCCGAGCCTCAAGACCGCCTCGAAACAGATCCGCTTTGATGTTTCTCCACATGCCCGCCCCCCTGTTAATTTGAAGCGGCACGACGGGCCTGTATTTCGGAGGGCCTGCGGCCGAGTTTTCCACTGCTGTCCCCAATAGTGGCGGTTCGACCAATCAGAGCCCAAGTGGATAAACCCGACTAACTCAGCCTTCGGGAAGTGGCTTACAATGCCGTCGTGTTCGAGCAAATATCACAAGACAAACACGTCATATTCGATATGTTCTACAAACAAAGTATAGACAAGAATCCGAGAACAGAGGTTGGGTACGCTTTTTGCCCACTCTAGCTGTTAAGCTTGGCAACGTGGTTCGTGACCAGGCATGTCCAGTCAGACGTGTTCGTGAAGATGGTGTTGCCATCGTCGTTAGTTTTGCCCCAGCTGAGCGTCGTGCCGAAATCCCAGAAGTTGTCGGCAGCGATGCCGTCGGTGTTGAGGGCCGTCGTTTGCCATTTGCCCTCCACGCTACACTTGTCACTCTGCACACCGTATTCCTCAAAGACACAAGGCTTGCCAGCAGCAACGCAGGCCTTGCCATGGGCCTCCACCCATTCGGAGCCGAACGGGTCATTGCTTTGGCCCCCTGGAAGAGCGGTCAGCATGGATAATTGGCTAGCTTCTTCAAAAGGGGAACTCACAGGAGTCAGGGTACAGATGGAAAGTACCATAGTCGAGAGTCTCGATCTCGAGGTTCTTGTTGTAGTCATTGCCCTCACCTTGCTGTTTCTTTGTCAGCCTTTATCCGTGAGGGGGCTATGGAAGAATCCTACCGTGTAAGGGTAGCTGCCGTCACCACCCGAGACTCCAAATCCTTCGTCTCCAAGGGTAACCAAGTGGTTGGGGTCGAGGTTCTTGATGTAAGCGCTGGTCTCCTTGGCCCAATCATAGAGGACAGTCTGAGAAGTGTCAGTCTCAGAAGCTGATACTGGCTCATAGCCGGGACACTCACGGTGTTGCAGCCGTTGCAGCGGGGCTCGTTGGCCAGTTCCCAAGCAAACACAGCCGTCGAGTTGGAGTAGCGAGAGACAACAGTCTTAATGTACTTCTTGTACTGAGTCTGGATGTCGGCATTGGCGTACCACTCTGGGTTCGCCGAACCGCCAAAGCGCTTCATGTAGGCAGCCATGCCGCCATAGTCCGTCCAGTTGTTGACGAAGTTGATCACGAGCTTTATGCCGCGCTGCTCAGCAGATTTGACGACGTAGTCAAGACGCTGAAGGCCATCAGCACCAGTGTTGATGACCGGATCCTGACCATCGACGAAGGACTGGAACCAGACAGTTCCTACACATCACATCAGTATGGGTTTCTTTTTTGTAGTTACTCGTCTTTAGGTAGCCTACCGTCGGTGGGAACGGTGTTGACATCGTTGAAGCCCCAGATGCGAAGGATCTTGAGACCCGACTCCTTGAGGCGATCGAGCGCCGTGTCGATGTCATCGTTTCCAGTGGTGAAAGCAAGCCAGTATGCGTTCGTGCCGGCGTAGTATTGGGTCACGCCGTCGATGTTGAATTTCAAGCCATCGACTTTGGCAAAGGTAGAGTTGGAAGCCCTTCTCATCAGCGGGCTGGCAGCAGCGAGAGAGGTGGCAGCCGCCACGCCAAGAACGGTCGAGAACTTCATCTTGGTTGAATTGTAAAAGAAAGGAGTGGTGGAAAGTAAATGAATGAGGTTGCTGTCTGCAGCTTTGGCAGATATATAGTGGACGAGCGATCGTAGGTGGCAACTGCCCAGAAAAGAACAAGGAAAATCGCTTTGCGACCGGCGCAGTGGGCTTCACGGGCTTCCTGGGTCCGTTTTTTCCAAGATGTAGCGCGAGTCTTGTGTCGTGCGGGAAACAAAAGGGTTGGTGGATCCCCGGACGGACCTCTTGTACGGCATCGCGGGACAGAAACGCCGCTAGGTGGGCTAAAACAAGTGCCAGCCGGGGGTGATATTAAGTGCCAAAGGCCCACAGCAAACGGCACAAGCACGCAGGCGCTTGCTTAGAAAATCCGGGGAAATTTGGATGAAACACGTCGTTAATCGGACCTTGAAACAGTTGTGTTTACCGACCTCACAGTCCCTGGAGCAAACACCCGACTGCATGACGTTTGCCGTCGCATATCGATCGCAATTATCATCCGAGGAAGAAGACCTTGAGTCTATGATCCGATGCGCGAAAACTAGCCAACATCACATTGAGTTACCATGCCTAGGCTTGGGGTGGTGAAGTCAACGACAGGAGTTTCTCCCATTGGATAGCGTCAATAGCTAGTGAGAGGAGTGAGCAGAGCGCCTTCAGGCTCCGTGTCTGATTTGGAATGGCGTGCCGAGCTTGGGCGGCTCTCTGAAGCAGAGTGGAGGTAATAGTGTTACAGATGCCCGAGCCGGCTGATAATCTGCCGGGGTTAGATCATCTACACGTGATGGCCATGAACGTCTCCAAATACATGCAAATTCGCACCGAAGCCTTTTGCCAACGTTCAGTTGCTAGCGAAGGCCTAGTCTCGATCCGCCGTATCCCGGATTTCCAACCTTGTCGCTAAAATGTTTCTTTTCCAGGTTAGCTTCAATAGTCCACCGTAGCGCCGCCAGACCACGGCTTTCACTTCCACTGCTGGCCGGACGGACGTTGGTGGACACGGCGTCGTTGGTTGCATCCAGGAGCTTCAACCGTCTGGATATCTGCAAATCTGGGGGATCTGGCGAAGGCGTCGTCGAAGCTCATGATCCGCCTCTACTTTGCCCAAAGCGGCAGTAGTGGTGTGCGGGCAGCCCCTCCGTCGTCCGGGAACTCGACGAACGGGAGCGCTTATGCAGCCTAGTCAGATGATCGCGGATGGCGCATATATGTGCTTCGCCGCTTCCAACAACTCTTCATCTCAGGCTCATTTGCTTTGCGCAGTTTTCAGTCAAAGCCCCTCTCGTTTACGCAGTTTGCAGTCGCCTCAACCACGAAAATGTCTTCGCAATCGTCGTCTCAGACCCCGGACGAGCAGCGCGTTGCCGAAGCGCGCGCCGCCGTCACAGCATCGTTGTCCTCGGTCGGCGGATCGATGAATGCCGAAATGCGGCAGCGCGCAGCGGACATACACGCAAACGCAGCGGCCATCGAGAAACAGGAGAAAGAACTGGCCAAGCAAACGGCGGCGCTGGCCAAAGACGGTGACAAATGGCAGAAGATGGCGGACCAGAACGTCAAGAAGCTCAACGAGATGGGCGACCTCCAGAACTGGACCGAGATGATCGAGCGCGACCTGCTGGTGGTGGAAGAAACGCTCCGGCTGGCCGAGGGCGAAGCCGATCAGGGAAACGCGAGCGGGACAAATGGATGGACGCGGGGTTAAAGCGTTGGGAAGGAGGGACTTTGGAGCTCGTCTCCAACCACAGCCCGCCGCGTGCGACGGCCGAAGTGCGCGGGGATGCAGCGGGTGGTGCAGGCTCAAGCCGCCTTGTACCGTACCTTCAGGTGACGCACTCGGCGGGGCCGGGGGCCTCCCGGGCGCGACGGGCGGCTGGCGCCTCGCACGCGTCGCGACGCCCACTAGCTTTCGCGAATGCCATGCGCGCCGTGATGGTACTGATGGTGCCTCGCGACGGATGATTAATGCTGCCCGTGTCTGAATTCTGCTGTGACCATGGCAACCGAGGGGCATCGAAAGGCCGTGTAGCTTTTATATATACGTGGCAGCACCGTTAGAGGTTGTTGCTTGCTGGTGACTCTGCGCTGCTCGTGCTGGATGTGGATAAACAGGAATCGGCCGGCGTGCATGGCGGATTCGCCCAGCAGAGCCCCTCGGGACATCTGAGACTTGTGCAGCCTTTGCAGCCGCGGTCGCGCAATGCTAGAATTTCCTTTCCAGGGCTGATTTTTGGGGCTTCAGGGACTGCAGGTATACCGCGAAGCTGCTCTGTGGTGGCCCGAGTGCCCACATTTCAAACTGAGTAAGCCTGTCGGTGACGTTAGGTTTGCTACCGCCTACCTCACGGCGAAGACGCAGACAACCAGCCCAACTTCCTCAGCACCCGCCTCCCCGCCACTCCCTCTTCATCACCCTCCGCCATCGACACGGGCTGGCCTGCGCACCACTTGACAAGGCCCGCGACACAGACGCAAAAGCCCAACGCGAGGGGACGCCTGCACCGCTCCTCTCTTTCCGTTGGAACCTTTGCCCTGCGCTTCCGACTGACACAATCTCGCGCCTTTTCGTTCAAACGCCGCCCATTTGCCCCAAAAGTCGCTGCTACCGACCCACTACGCCACCTTTCAGCTTCAGGCACGCGCGCTCGCGATTTTGACTGCAGTTGCGCCGCCACCGGCCACTCTTCCGCCCGCGCCTCACGCTACCTTTCATCGCCGCGATACCCGCCAAGCCCGCCATCATAAGCCCGCTGCCGACCACCCCATCGCAGCCGATCACCGCGAACCGCTGCAGAGTGAGGCTTGGAGCTGTGTGAGCTGGATAGCAACATCTGGGAGTGGGAAGGTCTGCCTTCCAGGCTGTGGTTGCGAAGATGGGGAGGATAAAAAAGGTCGCAACATCCAAGCATGACGCGACTCTGGTATGTCACTCCCCGTATGCATTTTGAGGTGTGGCAAGCCCTTGCTGACCCGAATTGATTCTAGTCTCCGTACATTGCGGAGTTCATCAAGGAGACGCTCGCGCTTCCGCTTCACAAGATACCCGCTCACCTGAGCACCTTCCCCCGGCGATGGCCTTTCCCTCGTGGCGACTTATATCACTGGATACCTGTGCTGAACCGTTTCGACCGCGTGCTCGAGTTATTCGTTGAGGAGTATGCTCTGGTCAGTGGCCCTCAGGCCCAGCCTTTCGGCAGGCGTCTACTGCTGAAGGGCGATGCGGAGGAGAGCAAGCAGTCATCGGAGTCGCTGCCCAGCGCTGCTGATCTCGATACCGCTGGCTACACTGCAGAGGGCGATCAGCAGCTCCTCGAGGATATCCTGAGGTTCACCAAGTTGTTACTGGAAAACTGCGGGAACCGCAGCCTGTACGCTAGCAGCGAGCATCTCAGCAAGCTTCTTAACACTACCTCAATTTCGCTGTTGAGGACGACTTTGCGTCTCACTCTCAGGCTTGCCCAACGCTACCATACCTCGCGTGTACGCATGGGCTCCAGCAGCACCGTGCAGAACAGCCTTCTCATCAGCCACTACAACATCAATCTCGACAACCTTCACAAGATCGCGCTGCCTTTCGTAAAGGGCTCCTCGCCAGCATCCGGCAAGGGCAAGGATAAGCTCTCTCTTGGCCCGAGCACTGACGCCCCGTCAGACAAGGTGCAAGTCGCGGATCTGGTGGGCAAGGTCAAGTTTGAAGAGATTCCGTCTACTCTTCGTGAGGAGTGGGGCAGCGTCTTCTTATCCTACTACGACACTACCAAGGACGAAGCCAGCAAGCCCGCCCCGCCCGAGTCGTTCGCTAGCCCCGGCGGGGCACCAAGTACCCCGACTCCCATCCGTCGTTCTACGCTCGGCCCCCATTCCACGCCCAGGCAAAACCGCACTGCGCCGACTGAGCAGTCACCACGTACTCCTGTGACACCCAATGCTCAGCATGATGGATCCCGTCCTGCTGGTCCAAAGTTCTTGGAGGTCCCTTACCGCGAGATTTCTTCTCAGCCTTGCTACGAGGTTATGAGGAGCTATGCTCAAGACGTGCCTGAGGACACCCGCTACGAACTTCTTCACCGCGTTCGGGTTGCCCAATCCCTTGTGTCCGATAGAACGGCACGAGAGAACATCGTGGCCATTCGGTTGCTTGCTATTGCCAACTTAGCTTACGTCCACCCTGAGACGACATTCCACCAAAAGATCGGACAGCCGGATGCTGATGAACCCCGCCCGCTTCAGCTTGCCTATCAACTTGCCGAGCTTATTCACCCCCCTGCAGAGGGTCAGCTCGGTGCCTCTAGAGAGCTCCAGACCACCGCCTTGTGCGCTTTGGAAGCCCTTACCAAGCACAAGAACAAGGGCGCCGATTTGACTTCCGCGCTGAGTCTCAACGTCAACCACGGCGTTCTCTTCTACGTAGCTCGTAAGGCAGTCGCTGAGCTTACGCGCGATGACGGACCCGGGGATTCTCTCGAGGATGACGAGTGGCGGGAATCCTTGTTCACTTTGCTCACCAGCATTCCGGGACAGGTCAACCGCATGGGTGAGAGCATGGTTGCTGCAGGATTGTTCGATATCTTCGTAGAAGTGCTTACCCTTCGCACTCAGAGGTCCGAGCGATACTACTCTCGCGTCTTGAGCTTCCTGGACACTTTTGCATTTAACCTGCGCGACGCTTTCCAGGCCTTTGTGCAGGCTAAGGGACTCGATGCTATCGCTGATCTCGCTGGACATGAAGTTGAGAACGCTTTCGCACGAGCCGAGCGTGGCGAAGGCATGCCCGATCAATACAAGACTCAACACACGGACTACAAGATTGCGTACTACCCCCAGCAGACCCTTCGCTGGCTCTTCAAGTTTATCAGCCACATGATGACTCATGGCGGTGGTGGCATTGATCGTCTACTTCGAAATTTGATGGACTCTCCGCGTCTTCTGGCAGGCCTCCGCACCGTCTTGGCGGAGGCTCCCATCTTCGGAAGTACCGTTTGGAGTATGACTGTCAACATTCTGGCGAACTTCATCCACCATGAACCTACGAGCTACGCCATTATCGCCGAAGCTGGATTGAGCAAGACTTTCTTGGAGACTGTCACGCAAAGGCAGATTGAAGAGAAAGCTGCTGAGGCGACCGCCGAGAATGTTACTGAGACGCCCTCACAGTCTGATGCGCCCACTACCAAAGAGGAGACTCCGTCGGATAAAAATTCGAAGCCTGCAGCCACTGGTATCCTTCCGGTTGCTGAGGCAATCGCTTCGGTTCCTCCCGCTTTTGGCGCCATCTGCCTGACTGAAGCTGGTTTGAACCTCTTCAAGAATTCCACCGCCCTTGAGAGCTTTTTCGAAGTCTTCACCAGCCCTGCACATGTGAAAGCGATCGAGGTGGACTCGGAAACAACACAGATGCTAGGCTCTTCCTTCGACGAGCTCGTTCGCCACCATCCTCCGCTCAAGCAAGCTATTCTTGCTTCGGTCAAAAACATGGTTGCAAGGGTTGGTAAGCTGTGCTTTGAGAGGGCACAGCACAAAGGCGTCGGTTCCAAGCTCTGGGTTGAAAGCAATGAAGGTAAAATTCTCGTCTCCGGAGGTCGCAAGGCTCTCTGGGGAAAGGAGGGTACCCACCACCAGCACTCTCGTGAGCAGACTGGGCAGTCGTCAAATCAAGGAGATGACGTGGAAATGACTGATGTTGACATTTCGGCAGCTTCTGCACAGGCTCCGAATATCGACGTCTCCATAGATGATGTTGTAGAGCACGAGGATCCCAAAGACGGGCCTACCACCACCCAATTCATCACCGCGGCGTCCAAATTCTTGGAAGGCTTTTTCGCCAACGACTCCCTTTGCTCGGCATTCATCGAGGAAGGTGGCCTCGAGTTCGTCCTTGACTTCGGGACTCTACCGTGCCTACCGTACAACTTCAACGAGTACTTTGCGGTCGGAGATGAATTCAGCCGCGTCATTCAGACGATCGTAGAGCAGAAGCCCCACCTTGCGTTACCTTCTCTAATTAGGCGGTTTCAAGCTGCTTGTGACGAGCTGGAACCCTTCATGCACAACGAGCGCCAGTCTGCTTATCTTGGGGTCTTCACAAACAAGAGCGCTGGCGCGGACGTTGATCCCGAGGTCGCCGCCAATGGCACGCGATTTGCAAAGGCCCTTGTTGTGGTCCTCACCCTGGCTAACGCACTATCCATGACATTCCAAAACTCAATGTTCAACCACCGTTCAAGCCAAAACATTTTCTCGCTGGTCAACATGGGCGACATGTACGCACACCTGATCGATAGTCTTGGTAGGCTTCAGAGGAGCTGTGTGTGGGAAGAGATTCTCCTTCAAAAGGAAATCCCTTCTGATTGGGAGAAGAGTACAAGAGTCAAGAGCAGTGGCTTTAGCATGGACGAAGCGAACAACATCCTTCGCTTAACCGACCCGCGTCATCCAGAGGAACCTAGTGACGCTGCGACTACAGAGACGTCTGGCCAACAGTCGAGTGGAGCTAACAGCGGCGAAAGCGGTACATCGCATGCTGGCGCAGCCCCGGACAAGGCATCAGCTCAGTACAAAAACACGAAGATTTTACGTTATCTACTCAGCCAAGTCCCTACTGCCATCACTCCCTTTTTGCAGGCATTGGGTAGATGCCTTCTCTTCAGGAGGACTCAGGACCAGTGGCAAAAGCAGAACGCTTTCGTCGTTGCAGACCAACTTGCCAAACTCGCTTTGGATCAGCTTAGTTACGAGCTTCCGAAGAAGAGCGCCGACGCTAAGGACCGTTACGCCTATTGGATTGTCATTCTTACTTCCATTTCCCAGATACTGATGGAAGGAAGTATGGATCGTAGTCCTCCGCACATGCTGACTCTAATCCTCGGGTCCTTCCAAACTCAAGGTGGCCTCGATCAGCTGAGCGGAATACTCGACTCCTTCTTTGACGAGGCGAAGGGCATCATTGAGAAGAACGACAGCCAGGAACTTCCGGAAGATGTACAAGGCTTGATGAACTTGGCACTAGGCGGCATCAAGATCATTTTGACTTTGTATGCGCACATGGTCAACCCGAAATGTGTGATAGATGCGCACCAGACAAATGCCATGAACACGCGCGACCGGAATCGGCCAAAGGGGGACTCCTTCTTCCCTTCGCAATTCCTTGTTGAGCTACGTATGGCCGTCATCAAACCGGTTGAAAAGATATGGAATTCGGAGCTCATGAACAAGGCTACGACGTCCATCGTCAAGAACCTTGTCGAGATCCTCCGTATTGTCCTCGATAGCGAGGGCGAGAACGAAGCATACAAACGCGCTGAAACCCCTCCAGCTCGGCTGAGGTTCACCTACAAGCCGTGGAAGGCACGCAACTTTGAGCACGTGGAAACTCTCAAGCGTGACGGCTTCGAGGAGGATCTGGCGAAGGAGGCGCTATATCGTTCCTATGACAACGCGCCGTCCGCCAGGGAGTATTGCAACGCAGCAAAGAACGATGCTCGATTTTCTCGAAACCCCGTACCTCCCTATGAGACCGAGCTACTCAAACAGACCGGCCAGACTCCATCAACTTCTACGACTCCTCGGTTGACAGCAGAGAGCGAGGACGAGGCTGAGGAACCCGGCTCTCAGTCCATCGTCATGTCCGATGCTCAGCCAGTTCCGACGGAGCCCGCTCCTTCCGTCAACGTTACCAGCAGCTCGGTCTATATTCCCCACGCCATTCGAAACTCCGCGTGGGGTCGTGGAACCGCAGCAACTGATGCTGGAAGTGCCGAGTATATCAGAGTCGAAGATCTTGAGGATGCGAGATCTGAGGTCCGGAAGAACGTCATCGACCGCGCGTTGGAAGTCGTCGATGTACACGAAGATGTCACCTTCGAACTTGCGGACTTGATATCTGCAGCTGTCGCAAAGTCATCCGACGCTTCTAGCATGCGCACTGAGATCGGCGAGACGCTCGTCAATGCCCTTATCTCCTTGCAATCCGAGGAGGACCTGAGGCCCATCGGCAAGAAGATTGCATCATACGCCCACCTTCTTGCCCTCATCCTCCAAGAGCGCGAATTCTACAAGGCGACTCTACCTCAACTGAAGGAATACTTTTCCCAACTGCTTGGATTCATCAAGACATCTCCAGAGCAGCGTGGGGAGGAGTCGTCGCCTTGGATTGGCCACGTGTTGCTTATCATCGAGCGCATGCTTGCCGACGATTCTCAGCCTCCTCAGATCCAATGGACTCCTCCGCGAGACGACGATGATGATGACTTGACACTCCCTGCCATTGAGCTCCCAGAGCCGATTGTGCCCGAAGAGGATAAGCGCGAATTGTTCAATGCCATTGTTGAAATTCTGCCTCGCATTGGCAAAGACGAATCTCTGGCACTCTCCGTCGCCCGCGTTCTCGTGATCCTTACCAGGAATAGACAGCTTGCCACAAAGCTGGGAGAGAGGCGTAACATGCAGCGCCTGTTTGTCATGACGAAACAGCTTAGCGGCATCACCAACGAACGGTTGCAGGGCTCATACCAGTTGATTCTGCGTCACATTATCGAGGACGAGGAGACGATTAGGCAGATCATGAGAACTGAGATTAAGGCGCTGTTCAAGGAGAAGGGCAGTCGTCCCCGGAACGCTCCTCAACAGATGGATACCACCGCCTACGTCCGAGCTCTTTGGCACCTTGCCATCCGCAGCCCTGACATTTTCGTCGAAATCACCAATGAGAAGTTGAAGCTTACTAGCTACGCTCGGGAATCGCGTAGTCAGAACTTCCTCGAACTCAAGGAGGAGGAAGCTCCTGCCGACAAGAAGTCAGAAGAGAAAGTTGGCACAGAGGGCGACCAATCCGCCAGTCCATCAAAGGCCGCCGAGACTGTCAAGCCCTCCACCGAGGTGGAGGCCAAAGGAGAGCTGGAAAAGACGAAGCCTGCCGACACGAAGCCTCCGGTCATTGAGAAACCAGACGGCGTTATTCACTACCTCCTATGTGAACTTCTCACCTACAAGGATGTGGATGACAAGGAGCCTGCCGCTGCGCCTACAGAACAATCAAAAGACACTCCTGCAGGTGATGTAGAGATGACGGACAGCGCAGAGCGTGCTACCCCCGTAACTCCGGGCAGCACTGCATCTACCCCGGCTCCCGCTCCCGAGCAGCAGAAGAAGAGCGAGAAGCCCGCGTTCAAGGCTGATCAGAACCCGATCTTCATCTACCGCTGCTTGATTCTCCAGTGCCTGACGGAGGTTCTGACGTGCTACAACAAGACCAAGGTTGAGTTTGTCACCTTCTCGCGCCAGGCTGACCCTCAGGCCATGACACCTTCAAAGCCACGTTCGACTGTTCTCCGGTATATGCTCGAGAACCTTGTCCCCGTAGGTACTTTGGCACATGCGGAAGACATTTCTTTCAAGAAGAAGTGCGCTACCTCGAATTGGGCCATTTCTGTCATCGTAGCCTTATGCCAAAAGACTGGCGAGCGTAGATCTTCCAAAGGTCGTGACGCCAAGGAAGAAGATGAGTCGGAGCTGCTCTTCGTCCGCAAGTTTGTCCTTGAACACGCCTTGAAGGCTTTCAAAGATGCCAACGCCTCTTCGGAGCCGCTGGACATGAAATACTCCCGCCTGCTCAACCTTGCTGACCTTTTCCACCGCATGCTGTATGGAAAGCCCACGAACAGTTCCAGCAGCTTCCCTGTGGACATGATTGTTGCTTCTCAAAAGCAACTGGCGAGGATCATGTATGAGAAGAACTTTATCGCCACTTTGACAACCGCCATTGCCGACATTGACCTCAACTTCCCGAATGCCAAGCGGGCAGTGAAGTACATCCTCCGTCCGATCAAGCTTCTCACGCAGACTGCTATCGAGCTTAGTCTGAATGCCGAGATATCGGGTGTTCCGGGTCAGGCTGATGAAGATGAAATTTCCACGGCGTCATCGGTTTCAGACATGGACGAATTCCGCGAGGAAACTCCGGATCTCTTCCGCAACTCCACTCTTGCCATGTTCGATCCCAGCAGAGATGAGGAAACTGAGTCCGAAGAGTCCGATGAAGACGACGATGAGGACATGTATGGTGATGAATATGGCGACGAGATGGAGTACGAGGAAGATATGGAGCATGATGGCGACGACGTGGTCAGTGATGAAGACGAAGAGATCGAGGGTATGGGCGATATCGAGGGTCTGTCTGGCGACGTTGGCGACGATGTGGAAATCGTCATCGAGGGTGAAGATGGAGAGGACATGTCCGAAGATGATGACGATTCGGCGGACATGGATGAGGATGATGAAGATCCTGAACACGACGAAGACATCGAAATCATGGACGACTTGGACGACGTCCCGGGCGACGACATCAACGATAGCCTCAACGGAGACGAAGATGACGAATGGGCAAGCGAAGACGATGAGGGAGACGATTACGACGAAGACGGTGCCGACGAAGATCACGGCCCCCCTGGAGGAATCGATAACCTTGTCCGCATTCTGGATGGACAGGGTGGCCCTGGCCTGTTGGAGCACCTTCAAGGCGACATGATGGACATGGAGCACGAGGGCTATCTGGATGACGAGATGCAGGAGGATGAAGGTATAACTGCCGACCTCCAACGGGCCTGGTCTGCGAATAGGCTAACCGCAGTAGATGAGGAAGACGAGGAGGAGGACTATGATGAGGACGACATCGCCTACGAGGCTGGACTTGAAGGTTTGATGACCCGAGAGATGCGCCACTTACTCCCGCAGCGCTTACTGAGAGCGTTAGACGATGAAGATGGCATTCCCGACCCTGCATGGGGTTGGGGTGCTCCTCCAGACTTCCGGGGACACCATCACCACCACCATCGTCATGGTATCATTGGTGTCAACCCCTTCTCGTTTATCCCGCCGGCTACGCTTGACCGTCATCTCGGTAAGTCCACATGCCCAACCCTGTTTTTTGATCCTACTGACATGTCTAAGTTCCAGCTTACCGAGCCCATCGCCCGGCTGGAACCCAGCGTGGGGCAGATGACGGTACAAACCCTCTTCTCCAGCGCTCCGGTCGACCCTCTTCGGGTGCTGGCGGTTCTGGCGGTCGTCGCGCCGGTTCGAGTGACTGGGTTCACGCCATGGATCCTATGCGGCCTGGCCGTTTCCCCCCTGGAGGCGACACTCCTGTTTCCTTCATCAGCAACCTTCTCAATATCATGAGCCATGGCTCCGCCACCATTCAACAAGATGGCATCACGGTGACCGTTCAGGGCATGTTCCCTGGTGATCCCGGTTTCCCTGACGGTGCTTTCGATCCCTATGCCCGTCGTGATCGACGAGGCCACGACCACCATTCTCGTTCATCTCGGGATGATCCGGCTCAGGCGGTCTCGTTCGTGCCGACCCTCACCACGACGCGCTGGCAAGAGGAGGGTCGCCTACTATTTGGTGGTCTTGCGATCGAGAAGTCTGTCCGCGTCGTTAACTCCATCCTTAGGCTGCTGGTCCCTCCCGCGATCAAAGCCACCAAGGAAGCCGAGCGCAAGGAACGTGAAGAGCGTGAGGCTCGCGAGAAAGAGCTCCGGGAGAGGGAGGAGCGCGAGCGTAAGGAGCGTGAGGAGCAGGAAGCCAGAGAGAAGAAAGAGAGGGAAGAGCGTGAAGCTGAAGAGGCTCGTCGCCTGGAAGCAGAGAGGAGCGCGCAGGAGCAGCCTGCTGAAGCCGCAACGGAAGATCAACAGATGGCGGATGCTGGAGTTTCGCAACCCGGAGCCACTGTTGAGGGAGAAGCCGCCCAAGGCGAGAGCGCACAGCCTCAGAACAGGGTTGTTGCCAACATCCGCGGCCGTAACGTCGACATTACTGATCTCGGTATCGACTTGAGCTACCTCGATGCTCTGCCTGAGGACTTGAGAGAAGAGGTCCTGATGGATCAGATCCAGACTCAGCGCGAACAGGCTCGGACTGAAGGCAATGAACCGTCAGATATCAGCCGCGAGTTCCTCGATGCCCTACCTGAGGATATCCGTGATGAACTTCTCGAACAAGAGGCAGTGGCCCGCCGTCGCCAAGAACGTGCAGAAGAGGGTCGTCGTCAAGGTGCACCTCCTCGTGCTGAAGAGATGGACGTTGCTACTCTTTTCGCTTCTATGGACCCTGGTCTTCGTCAGGCTGTCTTAATGGAGCAAGACGACGAAACTCTACGGGAACTGCCTCAGGAGCTTGCTGAAGAGGCCCGCCGCTTGGGCGGTGATCGTCGTCTGAACCATCACATAGCCGACATTGGCCGCCTCAACCGTGGTTACCGCCGCCATGATGGTGCCCCGCAAGAGGAAGAACAGGCACAGAGGAAGCAGAAGCCTCGTCCCATTGTTCAGATGCTCGAAAAATCAGGCGTTGCAACACTACTTAGGCTCATGTTCATCCCACAGCAGGGTAGCGCCCGCCAGACTCTTAACGGCATCCTGAAGGACGTCTGCCAGAACCGTCACAACCGCGCCGAGGTTATCAGCATTCTTCTATCCATCCTCCAGGACGGTTCAGCGGACATCAATGCCGTTGAACGCAGCTTTGCTCAGCTCTCTCTTCGTGCTAAGCAACCTCCGGCTCCACAGCCCTCCGGCAACCAGAAGACTCCGCAGCCTTTGAAGCGCTCGCTCACTGGTCCGCTCGCCGGTCAGCAACTCTCAAGCCACGGCGACATGTCGCCCATTATGGTCGTGCAGCAGTGTCTGAGCACTCTTGTCTACCTGGTTTACAACAACCCACATGTTGCCTCTTTCTTCCTTGCAGAGCATGAGACGGCGGTGGGTTTCAAGTCCAAGGCTTACCGCAAGGGCAAGGCGAAGGAGAGCAAGGCTTACAAGTATCCACTGAACGCCTTACTCAGCTTGCTTGACCGCAAGCTCATTGTCGAGAGCTCTTCTGTCATGGAACAGCTGGCTTCGTTGCTGATGAACATCACGAGCCCGCTGGGAATCCTCCTCAAGAAGGACAAGGAAAAGAGCGAGGAGAAGAAGGACGAGCCTGCTGAGGCCAGCACTTCTGCTCAGCAGCAAGCCGAGGGCACGGCCGCGGAAACCGGTGAGACTGCCACGACTGGGGAGCAAGCCACCACCACAGAGCAGGCCACCACTGCGGAGCAGACCACGACTGAGACCGAGGCCCCCGCGGCAGCTTCGACCGAAAAGAAGGATGAGAACAAGACCGAAGACCAGTCCGATGACAAGAAGAAGGCGCGTGGCCTTGTTCCGCCTGAGGTTCCTGAGTACAACCTTCGCCTTGTTGTCCACATCTTGGCTGCCCGGGAGTGTAGCAGCAAGACGTTCCAGAACACGCTGTCCGTTATCAATAACCTCTCGGCTATTCCAGGCGCCAAGGAGACCTTCGGAAAGGAGCTCATCAAGCAGGGTCAAGACTTGGCTCAATCATGCCTTGACGACCTTGACGAGCTGGTCTCCCAGGTCACCAAGGCCAAGACGGGCACCGACGTGCAAGGCATGGCTCTGTCGAAGTTCTCGCCGGCCAGCTCTGATCAGACCAAGCTTCTCCGTGTATTGACCGCACTGGACTACCTCTTCGATCCCAAGCGCTCGGATACCCAAGACAAGCCCGCTTCCACAATCGCAGATGGCCTGCCCGCCGAACAGAAGGCCGATATCCTCACCACGCTCTACGAGAACCCCACCTTCTCGTCCCTGTGGCACAAGCTTAGCGAGTGCCTGACAGTCATCCGCGAGCGTACTAATATGCTCAGCGTAGCCACGATTCTCTTGCCGCTGATCGAGGTGTTGATGGTCGTTTGCAAGAACACCACCCTCAAGGATGCGCCACTCGCCAAGTTGCACGCTCGGGAAGTCGAACTGTCGAGTCCACCGCCGGAGAACCGTATGGAGAGCTTGTTCTTCAAGTTCACTGAAGAGCACCGCAAGATTCTCAACGAGCTCGTTCGCCAGAACCCCAAGCTTATGAGTGGTTCGTTCTCGGTTCTTGTGAGGAACTCAAAGGTGCTAGAGTTTGACAACAAGCGCAACTTCTTCACTCGCCGCCTTCACTCTCGCGGTGCGGAGTTGCGTCACCCGCACCCTACGCTTCAACTCTCTGTTCGCCGCGAGCACGTCTTTCTCGACTCTTTCAAGTCGCTCTACTTCAAGACTGGCGATGAGATGAAGTACGGCAAGCTTAGCATCCGCTTCCACGGAGAAGAGGGTGTTGACGCGGGTGGTGTTACTCGCGAGTGGTTCCAGGTTCTTGCCCGCCAGATGTTCAACCCTGACTACGCTCTCTTCATTCCCGTTGCCTCGGACCGTACAACCTTCCACCCCAACCGTCTGAGCGCGATCAACCAAGAGCATCTTCTGTTCTTCAAGTTCATTGGTCGTATCATCGGAAAGGCATTGTATGAGGGTCGCGTGCTTGACTGCCACTTCAGCAGAGCCGTATACAAGCGCATCTTGGGCAAGCCTGTCAGCATCAAAGACATGGAGACTCTTGACTTGGATTACTACAAGTCCCTCCTGTGGATGCTTGAGAACGACATCACGGACATCATCACGGAGACTTTCTCCGTCGAGGCTGAGGAGTTTGGCGTCACGCAGACTGTTGACCTCATTCCTAACGGTCGTAACATCCCAGTCACCGAAGAGAACAAACAGGAGTATGTCCGCTTGATGGTCGAGTACCGCTTGACCGGCTCTGTTCAGGATCAACTCACCGAGTTCCTCAAGGGCTTCCACGACATCGTCCCGGCGGAGCTGATCTCAATCTTCAACGAACAAGAGCTCGAGCTGCTCATCTCTGGCCTGCCCGAGATCGACGTGGACGACTGGAAGAACAACGCCGAGTACCACAACTACACAGCAGCATCGCCGCAGATCCAGTGGTTCTGGCGTGCGGTGCGCGCGTTCGACAAGGAGGAGCGAGCCAAGTTGCTGCAGTTCGTGACGGGCACGTCCAAGGTGCCACTGAACGGCTTCAAGGAGCTCGAGGGCATGAACGGCTTCAGCCGATTCAACATCCACCGTGACTACGGCAGCAAGGACCGGCTACCCAGCTCGCATACGTGCTTCAACCAGCTAGATCTGCCCGAGTACGAGACCTACGAGGCTCTCAGGCAGCAGCTTCACACGGCCATAACGGCCGGTAGCGAGTACTTCGGCTTCGCTTGAGCATGCGTGGATGGAGTCTTTCTTCTGCTTCTTTATCGATGGTGTGCACATGCACAAAAACGGAAAAAATTGACGAGAGCGAATGGTCATGAGTTGTTGCTTTGCTGCATTTCAAAAGGCGCTGGCGAAGTGTTTTCCTTTTCTTGATTTACCAGTTTGCTTTTTTGCTGTTTTCTTTTGCTGAAAATTTTCCGGAGATGGAAGGAAAAGGAGGGGTTTCTCCTCACAAAGTAGATAATATCGGGTGGTCACCACTGGGAAGGGGGGAAGATGATCTTCTCGATTTTGCTTTTTTGGAGGGAGGGAGGGGGGAAGGGTTGGAGTGATGGGATTAACGGCTAGTTAGTCCATTTTCTTCTTTCTGACTTATTTGTTCTCTCTTCTTTTGTCTTTTTCTTCGATCCACGGCGATGAAACGGGGGAGGGGCTTGATTCAGCGTTCATTCGTTGTATCACCAGCCTACAAAGGGGGAACACACAGACTATTAGTTTTGTTGTAACTTCGTAGGGGGGAAGAGGGGAAAAAATGAAGAAGAGGTTAAAGACGGAGTGCAGGCCGTTTCTTTTTCCTTTTCATTTATTCCTTCCTTCCTTTCCTCTTCTTTTTCTGCCTCCATCTCTCTTCGTTCTTAGCTCGGCTTCAACGCGATGGGCGGCCCTTCCTGGGGTGAAGATGACGATGGTGGTGGTAGCTGGGTAGATAGCCTTTTCCCTTCTCTCTCATTTTCCTCCTCTTCTTCTTCTATTAGGGCAGAGAGGCAATTTATGCGGCTTAGAAAATTTATTTGACAGTGTGTGGCTTTTGTGTGATCAGGTGAATTTGCTTGTGATGTTTAAGGACCTGTGACACGCCGGTTCACGGGCTAAGGTATTATCAGAATGATATGCCGGGATCCAAGGTCAATGATGATGTGGCACTTCAAGTGATGATGGATAAGTTTCACGACAAGCCAGGAAGGTGAGTAGTTGAATCCTATGTCTGGATGTATTTGTACGGATTTAAATCTCGTATCTACGTCCGGATAGCCACTTCAACTGCCTACAAAGGAAGGCTGCCAAAATACACATTTGCGTCTGGATGCTTGCTCCAACTACCGATCAGTGAAGCATTTTTTTCGCAGGGCGCGGAAGGACCAGATATTTTGCAATCTGTTGCGGCGCAATACAAGCTGTTGTTCAGCATTACCGGGACAACGGTGATTATTACACTCTAACGATGGATGCACCCATCAGTAAGCCACTTGCCAAGGTCGTCTTATCTATCGCAGCCAGAATATATCATATAGGAGTGAGGGCACTGGATGTGAATTCAAAGAGACAGCGAACCACAGTCGCAGGTCATATTTGCATACCGAATGGGAAGCTGATCGGTGAGAAGGAAAACAGTGAAGTGAGCGGGACAAAGTATTCTGAAGTGTTTCCGATGATCAGGAGACTGCATTAAAGTTCAAGACAGGGCTGGCTTGGCCCGTGCTGGAGTATTCTCGAGTCAAGCAAAGTGTTGGCAGAAGTCAGTTGTCGGTGACCCTTTTTCCTCGCCATGCAAGTAGAGGCGATCTAAGCCGGTTAGATGACGATCACCGTGGGCGAGGCATTTGACAATCGGGGCGGGCTAGTCTGGAGTGTTTTGATCAACCCTCTCGCCAAGCCGGGAGCCGGCGTGAGCGCGAGCGCGAGCGGACGCGTGGAACTCGGGCGAACAAGTCGGTGGTCTGTGAGGCCTCTCCCCTATTGCATTTTCCTCTCTCGGCTCGCGAACGACAGCGCAACCCATGTCAGTCATGACGTATAGAGAATGG
Source organism: Diplodia mutila (assembly GCA_022560015.1). NCBI lineage: Eukaryota > Fungi > Ascomycota > Dothideomycetes > Botryosphaeriales > Botryosphaeriaceae > Diplodia > Diplodia mutila. Next base: position 552,096 of record JAFISB010000002.1, on the reverse strand, counting down.
AGGTGGAGAGGAATGCGACACCGGGCCAATCAGCGGGCGCGGCGGGCGCGGGGAGTGCGATGGCAGCAGAGGCGGTGGTGTCAGTGTGCATGCTGTTTCCCCAGGGCAGGAAATTGGGAGACGGTCGGTTCGGCGGAAAGCTAGTTGACATGCAAGGGCGGACGGTGTTTGATTCGCCAAGTCGTGTAGATTGCAAGCCACCAGCCGCCGCGATCCGGACGGCTGAGTTTGAGCCGCAACGGCTGCAGGGCAAGGGCTGGGCTGGCTGTTTCTTACCTCTGTCTCCGCACTCCAGCCACACCCTCCACGGTGCCCGCTCCACGATGAGCCGCGACCCTGACCTCATTTTGGCCTGGCCTGGGCGGTGGCGTGAGGCGCAGGCGGGGGTAGGCTGCGGCGGTGCAACGTCGCACGCCGCGGATAAGGTAGGTGGAGGTAGGAAAAGGGGTGGCTCCTGCGTCGCCGGCTTGACTCTCGCTGCGATTAAGGACCGCCCAAGCACGCCGCCTCCGCCGCCTTCTCCCGCCTGCGTGCGCGAGTGCGGTGCGCGCTCCGCCCGCGCTGCTTCGTGTTGACACTTTTCTGTTCTGTCGTGCTTCCTTCTTCTTGCGCCACCAACTGCGGCGCCGACTTCTGAAACCCTAGCTGTGCCCTATCGCACCTGCTGTTTTACATTTTTAGCACCGGCAATCTGGTCAGCGCATCGTGGAGTCGACTGAGATAAAGATCACCGCAATTCGGCATTCGTCATCCCCCTCGTATTTTTTTGATCCCTTCGACCCCAAATCGATCACCTTTGCAACGGCCGCTACCGTCCCTTCCCCGTTCGCTTGCACACAGCACCAGAGCAACGAAACACCAGCAACGACCGGTCAGAAGGCTTGTCGATGAGCAGCAGTGTGGCGGACCTTCTGCGGGCCCCATTGATCAACTCATCCCACTGACCGACCGATCGGAGAGCGGAGGCCTCTGGAGGCGGCCCCAGCACCCACACAGCAAAGCAACCCAGCGCCACGCACCACCGCTGCCTGTGCGCAAGCTCCACTGCAATACTTGCTCCACGTGGGAAGCTCGGCGTCGCCGGAGAGAAAGACGACCTCTCTCTCCCTCACCCACCCTGCCTTCTGCAAAGTGACCTTGTTTTCCCGCAGATAAAAACTTACTGTTCTCTGTTTGCTTTTCGGGAAAAGTTTGCTCGCTGCGGTGAGTTGCAGCTCCCGTCCTCGAGGAAAGTCCATCGGCAAAAGGGAAAAGGAAAGAAAGAGCACGGAAAAGGAAGGCGACGACGACGTCGATTCCTGCAGCAAAGATGGAGTCCGACAACAGACAACAGCCGCCCCAGCCCGACCGCATAGACACCACGGTATCCTCAAAATCCGCCTTCACCAACGATGCCGCCACAACAACAGCCAGCCCAGCCGCCATCACCCCGGCTTCCGCCATCACCCCCGCCTCCGCTTCCAGCACCACCGTCCCGCCGCTCGCCCGCGCCACCTCGACGTCCTCGCGCTTCTCGCGCATGTCGCAGGGCACGCGGCGCTCGCGCTTCGTCGAGGCGCTCGACGACGACCGCGACGACGACCTCGACCTCAACTACGAGACGGGCACGTACCGCGGCCGCAGCAGCATCGCCACGCGCAGCATCCGCTCCGTCGCCTCGTACGCCAGCCTGCAGCAGCGCCGGCGGTCGCGCTCGAGCAGCCTGGGCATCGAGACGGGGACCCCCACGCGGGGGAGCAGCGTGCCGGCGGTCGGTGGTGGAGGAGGAGACGGGGTGACGCCGACGTCTGGGAAGAGGCAGGTTTCGTTCAATTTCCCGCTGCTGCCGCCGCCGAGCGGCTCGGATACGACGGGCACGCCGACGACGCCCGGAGGCTTTAATGATAGGACTGGTGGCAGTCGTGGCACCAGCAATCCCTTCTCGGACGTGTATGGCACGGCTGATGATGCGAGGTCGATGAACCAGAGCTCTGCGAGCTTGGTGAGGGATGTGGATGGGGTGGATTATGTTGGGGAGAGGACGAAGGGCGGGTTTGGCGCGGATGCGAAGGGGGCGGAGGCTGGGATGCCGAGCCCGAAGCTGGAGTATTTCTTCGAGGCCAATCAGCAGCCTGGTAAGTTATTTTCTACTTTTGTGCGTTTACATGAGGAAGGATGGGGTGTTCTCAGAGCATTTATGATTGCGGGAGATTGCAACTTTTGCGCGAATGGCTCATGTTCTGCGCAATTTTGCACCGAGCAATCATCTCTGAGCCCAGATTCTTCGTTTGGGCGCAGAGAATGGGCTACTTGGAGCTCTCGGATAACTCAAACAACTCAGGCGCAGCTGCTGACATTTCTGTAGGCTTCAATCCGACTGTGCACTGTCCGGCAAGAAGGCACTTTTTCCGGACCAGATGGGTGACCAGCTCCATCATTCTCATCTCGATATACGCTACAATCGTCTCGGGTCTTTTCCTCGTCGTGGCTCTGCGTGGTCCGGAATGGCCTATGATCCGCAGCAATGGCTGGCTTACGCCGTCCAACGCGTCCCTCCTTGTCGCGATCCTGGCAAAGACGGTTGAATTGTCATTCGGATCTTCGATTGTTGCATTTCTGGGTCAAGTGCTGAGTAGACGGAGTTTGAGCGTGAGAGGGAGCGGCAAGGGCGTGACTCTCGCTGAAATGAGCATGCGCAACTGGGTCGGTGCGCCTGGCTACATGGTGGCAAACTTCGAGACGGTGCGATATGCGCTGTTCAGCATCCTGGGCATCATCAGTTTTATTGCGGCCATCGTTGCGACGGTGTATACGTCCGCCTCAGACGCTCTAGGTAAGTGGAATTTCACTCCTCAAAAATACGTTGACTGACAGCACCGCGTAGTGCAACCCCAGCTCAAGCTAGGCGCCTTGGAGACGAAGATTGCGAAAGCGAATGTGATGACCAAGTTTGCCAACAACCAGTACCTTGGCTACAATTGCGAAACGCCAATCCCCATTTCGGAAGATGAGATACATCGCAATGCAACCTGCCTTGACATCTCGTACGCAGCACAATCGTACCACGACTACCAACGATATGTCGCCGAATGGGACTACTTCGCCAAGAACAAGACCGTCGGCACTACGAAGGAGACCCGAGTGCCCGCTTTCTCTCAGTACCGCTCTGAAATCCAAGTTAACGGAACCTGGCTGGATGTTTCTGCTTTTGAATGGAATGGTCGCATCGTCAACAACGTCAGCTTGGCCATGCCTCACGCCGGCGTCTTGGGTGCCGCTACGGACGAGCGCAACGATATTCTGCAGCCTTCTGAACTCGGTGGCCTGGGGGCATACAACCTTGTTGCTTCAGTGCCCAGCCCTGCTATCCATGTTCTTTGCGCGAATATGGACCGCAGCGAGCTCGCTCCTATCGTCTATACCGCGTGGAACAACTCGGATGACCTAGATGCCCCCACGTGGCCCGAGCAGATTGGCTTCCTCAGTTCCGACTCGTCCATCAACACGACCGTCGTCGACGATCTCTTCGGCTGGCGCAAAAACGGCCAGAACGCTCCCATCTTCCCGCGCTACCCGTCAAACTACAACACAGTGCTGAACCAGACATTCTACTACGGCCGCGAGTCCATCTACTTGCTGGGGCGCGATGGGGATGAGGACGTAGAGCGTTACGCACTCTGTCAGCTGAAGGCATCGCTCACGCCCAACTGCAGCACGACATATAGCGCCGTGCAGGAAGGCTCCTCGCTCTCATCGTTCTGCGACCCGGAAAATGACCCCCTGGCGTACATCAACAGCGACGCAGGCGCAGACAGCGGCTCGGCAACCGTTAGTCTTGACTGGCCGTGGGTCGGGACGGAGTGGGCGAATTCGATGTCCCTGAGCAACGGCATTACGGACGGCAAGGCCAGCATCGCGCGGCTGCTGACGCAGTCAATCATCAAGGAGCCGAAGTTGCAGCTGGATCGGCCGAGTCTGGCAGAGGCGCTGGCGGTGCTTTCGAGCACTACCTTGTTGCTGAGCACGCATGATGCACAGATGGACATGGATTGGGTAAGTAGCTTATCACTCTTTTGGTTTTCACCTTCACAACGATGAAGCGGTGGCTAACTTCCCTCACAGGCCCACGACGACAACATCCTCCTCACGCCCGAAACCGTCAACTTCAACGCCACCCTCCGCGAACGCACTTACGCATCGGGCCCGACGGGCGAGCCGCAAAAGCTCTTCTTCATCGTCCTCGTCTTCGCCTTCCTGACCAACATCCTCTGCCTCGCCTACTTCATCTTCCACCGCGGCCTCGTCACCGACTTCTCGGAGCCACCGAACCTCTTCTCGCTCGCCGTCAACTCGCCGCCGTCGGCGTCGATGGCGGGCTCGTGCGGTGGCGGGCCGGCGGGCCGGCAATGGGCGGGCGAGTGGTTCATCGGCGAGAGCGGCGGCCACCTGTTCATCGTGCCCAAGGAGGCCGTGCCCGCGGTCGTCGCGGCGCGCGGCAACATGGGCAACGCGTGGCGCGTCGAGGAGGAGGCGAGCTGGCCGGCGCAACAGCAAGGACATTATCCGCCGGGCGACCTCAACCATCAGCATCACTACGGCCAGATACCGCAGTACAGCAACAACAACGGACCCGGAGGTCCTCTCGCCATCTCAACCGCCATGGCGACGAGCCGTGGCCCTGGCGGTGGTAACGCTGCCGGCGGCGGCGGTCTTCTGGCGCGCATGAAGCAGCGTTTCTCGTCGTCCGGCCCCGGTGGCAACTCTTCCACCGCCTACGCCCGCAGCCCTGATACCCCGTCCAGCGCGACCCGCCTGACTTCCTCTGGTGGCGGCATGCCGCCCAACAGCGCGTGGAGCAACCGGTCCTTCGGCGGCGGTGGTGGATACATCGGCCTCAGCGGCGGCGGGAACGGCGGCAGCCCGACGTCGCCGCCGAACGGGTTGTATCCGACGACGACGAGGGGCACGGCGTACACGGGAGCGAGCGGGGCTTCGGCGTACGAGATGATGTCTAGTGGCGCTGGTGGAGGAGGGCGGTTGGGGACGCCGTCGGCGGGGGCGACGAATAGTCCGATCAGTAGGGCGTACTCAAAGTTGAGTCGGAAGAGGACGTTTTTGTAGAAAAACCAACAGGGTGTGGAGGGATTCTCATCTTCTTTTCCTTTGAGGTATGCGGGCGGCATTGGTGAGGCGTTTTTTTTGGGGGGTTCTTCCCTCTTTTTTCTTATATATATATATCCTTTGGAAAGCGTGTAGCATGTGGTCCTGCTATACATATATGGAGGACTGGGCGCTCGATACCCTGGAGTGTTGAAAAGAGCTGATGTAAAGAAAAATTCAAAGAAGATAGAGAATGTCTGAAGATGTGACAAAGGAAAGATTCGTTCGTTGTCGAAGAGGATTTAAGTCTTACAATGCGTGGGTTGTCGAATCCCATGTCCGGACGTATTTGTGCTGTTTTAAAGTTCACGTTTATGTCCGGATAATTGCTCCAACTACCCCTGTAAGAATAATTTATAAGCCTACATTCGCATCTGGAGCTCTGCTTCAACTGCCCACGGAGGATGACAATATGTAGCGTACTTCTGGGGGCACGGAAGGTAAAGATTCAATTTAATCCGCTGTGGAAAGTTTTCTTTTTGCGCTTTCTATGTCTACAATTAATTACATTACGTAGCTTTCGTCCCCACGTTCTAACATGATTAGGAAAAGCAAATCCCCGAAAGACATCTCGCGCCTGCTGCCGGCGACGGACCCGCTCTATACATGGCAAATGTGCCTGCACATCTGGTGACAAAAGAATCGAGGCTACTTATTTCTGTCTCGTAGAGATATCGCACCCTCCGTGGGTATTTGAATCCAATGTCCGGACGTAGATGTAAGATTTGAATGCGGACAAATTCGTCCATACGTTGGATTCAGCTACCCGCGTATGAAGAATGTAGCGTCGCGTCCCCGGTGGGGTTTAGAGGGCTTAAATCTTCTGTCACCTGCTGTGCCTGTAGCTCCTTCTTTTCCTCCTTTTCTCATGCCGCCTCTGTACGTAGGGGAAGCCCGCCTTCTCATTCATACGTGTGAGAGAGCTCCTTGGTTACAAGCAGCTGACAAGCCTCATACACTCACAACCGTGATGGCCAGGCCATGTTTGACTCTTGAAGCCACTTCCCCTGTCATCTTTCAGTGGACTCGCGGTCGAAAAGTCGAAGACGCTATCGCGTCAATGGCGAGATGGAAGTCTCCTTGGCCTGCGATATACCCCATAGAAGCTCGATGCGGCTTTGTGGATTCATTGGGCAAGCAATCCGTCGATCGGTTGGTGGTCGCCCATTTCAGGGTTTCATCGGGATATCAAACTGGCGTCCTTTGCGAAAACACTCGTAGCGTTCTCACAGCCGTACCCTCCGATAGTGCACCCGGTCTGCGAGGGGACGCTTCATCGGGATGCAGCAGGCCCAAACGATAAGGCCAAGCGACATGCACGCCAGGACGGCAAGCAGCAGCTGCAGGGCCATGGTGTCGCGGTCCTGCATCGGTTCGAAAGCGCCGTCAACCTGTACACATCAGTCAGCAAAGCAACGCTCCTCGAGGAATCCCCAATATCAGCACTCACCATCATCCCACTCGTCCGGTCCATCACCATACTAACCCCCAAGACATCCCCCGCCTCATCCAACGCCTGCACCCGCACGACCTCGACCTCCTTCCCCGCCTGCGCCAGATGCAGCACGCTCTCGAACAACCCGCCCTTCTCCACCTCCTCCAAAACGACCCACTCCCCGTCCTCCGCGTCCGGCCCCGCGGCGCCCATCAGCCGCCACCGCCGCACCTCCGTCGCCCCGTTCCAGCTGACGTACAGCCGGTTCCGCTTCACCTTCACGTCCGGCGTCGTTGTCGGGTAGCCCCTCCACTCGGCGCTCTTGAACGCGCGGTACGACTTGACCCAGCCCCAGCCGAAGAAGGCGGCGGCGCCGAAGTGCGCGTCGCAGAGCACCTCGGCCTCGACCTCGGCCCCGTCTTTTCCCCTTTCTCCCTCCGCAACGGTCGGGATCTTGAACTCCGTGTACGCGGCCGAGTGGCCCCACCCGACGAAGACGTTGCCGTTCGGCAGCACCTGCACGGAGCCCTGGGAATGCGCGAGGATCTCGGCGGGGCTGACGAGCGCGGCGACGAGGCGGGCGGTCATGGCGTGCGTGTCGAGGCGGACGACGAGGGCGCGGCTGTGGCCGTGCGGCGAGGCGAGGCGGGCGTTGTTGTCGTAGGCGCCGTTGTCGAAGATGGTGAGGGTGTCGTTCGCGTGGTGGCGCACGTGGTGCTGCCAGGAGAAGTCGGAGGCGGTGCCGTTGGAGAGGTCGGCGAAGGAGGAGCGGGCGCCGCCGAGGCGCCAGAGGACGGTGCCGGTGCCGTTGTTCTCGTTCCCGTGGGGGGAGACGCACGTCACCGTGTGCGTGTAGCGGGCGGAGACGTAGTACAGCCCCGTGGCCGGGTCCTTGTCGACGCTGTTGATGTGGAAGAAGTCCCACGCGTCGTCGCGGCTGCGGCCGTGGGACTTCAGCGGCGCGAACGACTCGTCGACGGCGTAGTGGCTGGACGCGCGCCACTCGAACAGCAGCGCGCCCGTCGCCACGTCGATCTCCTGGAAGAGGCCGTCGTAGATCCAGCCGTCGGCCGGCCCGCCGACGGCGGTGAGGTCCGCCGGGACGATCTCGTAGATGGTCATCAGCGCGGTGCCGTCGGGCGTCAGCTCGAACTCGTGCAGGTCGCCTTCCAGGTCGTTGGCCGGGGTGAGGGTGTGCACGACGTCGTAGGAGGAGTTGAGCTTTTTGTTCCATCGTGTCAGCAGCACAGTACGATTGATCGTTAAGGACTTTGGAAATACCCACCATGTAGTACGTTCCGCGGCCGTGGGTTCCATCGTCGGTCCCCGACCAGAATGTGAGATAGGTTTCTCCCATGTAAATTTGAGGCCTGAAGTCCATGACTTCGCCCCACTTCTTCTCCATGTACACGAGGTTGCCCTCAGCGTCGAGGATCATCGGACCGGGCGTGGAGACGGATCGTCCGCGGGGTTCGAGGAAGACATGGCCGGGATCGCATTGCGTGCTTTCCGTGAGGACGTTGACGCGGGGCGAGGCGAGGTCGAAAGAAACATACTCGCGCCAAGGATATGCCCCGTACAGGCCTTGATCATACCAAAGCGGGTTAGACTGGCGCGAGGGCGCTGCATGTGTCAGAAGCGGCAGCACAGAGGCAAGGAAGAATTGAAGCTTCATCATGGTGAGTCAATGGCAGGAATAGCCGGAGGGACGGCAATGGCAGCAAAAGCACGACATGAAGCAGAGGCGGGTCTCGACAGATATTGTACAGGGCGGCAGCAGGTCGCAGAAGGGAAGCTCCGCGCGTGCCATGAGCCAAGTGCTGACGAGGCCGATGTGTGGGCGGGCCAAGGGGATACATCAGCGTCTCCAAAGTCGATCGATCTTCTGCCCATAGCTTACGTGCCGACCTGACTGGCTTCTGATAACTGCCCCTGGAACCAATTCTGGGCGAGTGGGACTGGAGAGTCTCGTCCCGGCTTGGGTTGGCGCCACCTCAAACACTTCCCTTTCCGGCTTCCAAGTCGGTCATTGTTCGCGGGAGAGTACGAATGCGAATGAGCCGCGTGTACTCGCAATCACGGCCATACTCGACGGCAGCATCCTTGGTGCGGCGACGTCGCGGGCGCAAGCATTTCGGGGGGAGTGTTCGGCAGTGGGCCGCCTGACACCGAACGGCCGCAGTTAACCCCGACAACTGTACGTAGTAAATCCGCCGTGTCGGCCCTTGGTTCGTCGCAAGGCCAGCTCCGTTTGATAGGCTGGATCCTGGAACCGGCTGATGGTCGGATCAAGGATGCCGTCCAGGTTTTTGCTTCATGGAAGCCGATCAAGCGGTGGCCCAAACACAGTGGGCAACAGGCTTATCGAAAGAGGTGCTGTGCGGCGCAGCGTCTGGTGGGCGGATGTGGTAATTGGTCACACGAGGGGGTTGCGCGGCCCGGGGTGTCGTCGACGTCAGCTAGCAAGCTCTTTATTTTAGCGACCGTCCACTAACGAAAATACATACGCGGCGTCTTGCTCACAGAACCTTCGTCCTTCACGCTGCGAGCTTTCTGGGGACTCCACAGTGATATTGGCGGCCCATGACTTGCCCCTGTCTGTGCCGCTGTCCACGCGTCCCGCCTTGGACGCGATCCCTGCAACTCTCTTCTCAGTGTCTCCTGCCATCGTTTTGCTTTGCATCTCCTCCTTTCCGTTGCAAGCAGTGTGCAGTCATTGAGAAGAACTGTTGCTCTTGAAGTTCGCTTAGACCCCGCGATCATCGGTTGAGATCATGAGTTACATATTTCTCCTGTGGGTCAAGACGCGATCGAAGCACAGACCTGTGAGCGTAATCGGTGGCCATCGCTTCGTGGATGAAGATCTCCATGCACCGCTTTTTTTTAAAAAAAAAAAAAAGAAGTGCACAGCATCGTGAAAAGGGTATGAGGATGGCGACAGCACGGGACCAGGCAGGCCTCAACCCTCCGAACCTTATTGTGACGTCGTGATAGATTTTCACGATGGGGGCGACTTCTCCTCAGCTTCCCCCACAGCATTCAACGCCGCTATAAACTTTGCAAGCAACTTCATCCATCACAACGGCAGCTTTAGCTCACTTGGGAGAGCGCCAGGTTAGTAGTCCTCAGTGAACCTTCATCTCTCCAACATTCACTAACCCCACAATAGACTGAAGTCCACTTCAGCCAAAACAGCCATCTGTGCGGTATCTGGAGGTACTGTGTTCGATCCACAGAAGCTGCAAGGAATTTTCCTTACCAGTCTAAGATTGGTTAAGCCTCATCTTTTTGCCCTTTTTCTTTTGCGCACTATACATACCTACGCAGTTTCCTTTTTGCTCTCCCTCTCTTCACGATAAGAATTGTGTTGCGGCAACAAGAGATTGGGAGCGTTAATAATAAGTTATTGTTGCATTACTCATAAAAATTATCCTACCGTTCATGTAAGTTATACACGCTTCCCAGTCTGAGGATTAAACCAGAACGCCAAAATCCATGTTTAAACCACCAACAATGCAGCTTCCATAGACGGAAGAAGAGAAAGAAGAGGATTCGAGAGTAAGGCGAGTACCTTAGGCATGGACGGAAGAAGAAGAGAAAGAAAAGGATTCGAGAATAAGGCGAGTACCTTAGGTTCCAGTCTCCGTCTCGACACCCGGCTTCCTTCCCTCCATCTTGCCCGTGATCCTATTCTTCAGCCGCCTCATGCCAATGATGCCCTCGTCTTTCGCAAACTTGACGTTGCGAGCAGGCTTCCACTGCATCATGCCGCGCTGCTTGCGAGCCTCGGTCCGCTTGTTCTGCTTGTTGGCATCCTTTGATGAACCGCTGCCGCTGCCGCTCGTGGAGCTGTAATTGGTAGAAGACGTCGTGGCCGTCTCGCCCGACGTCGACTTGCGGCCGCCGCCAAGCGTATTGCCGTCCCCGTTGCCGTTCGCATTGTTGTTCATATTGTCCGCATCCTGAATGCCCAGATCATCCGAGCCCGAGTCCGCATCGTCCTCGTCGTAGTCGCTCTCGTGGTCCTCGTCCGAGCTGGGATGATTCGGGTCGTGAATCGGGGCGTCGCGTCCGGGCTCGCGACGCTTGCGGCCCGCGGCATCCATGTACGCCTTGGGATCCTCGCCGAAAGCGCCCGACCAGTCAGTGCCGTCCCTGTTGAGCCATTTGGTCTTCTCTTCTTCAGACTCCTCCTTGAGGACATCGCGCCCCTGCTTGAGCGACTTGTCGTGCAGCTGCTTGATGCGGTCGGGCAGCTCCTTGTCGACGCGGCGCTGGCGCACGCCCTCGGCCATGCACGCCTCCCACGTCTCGAACGTCTCGCGCGAGTCGTTGTCCATGATAAAGGACTCGTGGCTCTCGTCAGTACCGGCCTTGAACCGGCCTGTAAACTGCAGGCGACCGACTTCCTCAAGGTCCTCGAGACCGACTTCGCCTTTGCAGTTGTCCTCTGTGATGTAGTTCTGGGTAAGGCGGGCAGGGTGGGCGCACTTCCAGATGGGGACGTTGACGGGTGTCTCCTCATTGTCGATGAAATGCTGCAACCAGATGACGGCGTGGGCTTCGGCTTTGCGCTTGCCGCTGACGTGGAACTCAAAGACGATCGGGGAGCGGTAGCGGTACTTTACAGGCAGACGGACATCGTTCTTGCCATCCTTCTTGGCCAGGTCCCAGTACATACCGTCGCCTTCTTCCAGCTGGCGTGCCTCCGTGCGGGGAATCTTTGCAGTGGATCCACCGGTACGCAGGCGAAGCTTGGCATGATGGTTGTAGTTGACTGCCAGGATGCGTTCGGACGAGAACTCGAAGGTGCCCACATCCCACCCAAGGAGGTGCGGAGGAAGGCGGGTCTCAATGCTGCGCCAAAGCAAAGAAATCCGAATACGGCCAAAACCGATGCCGCCGTCGAGCGGATACCAGCGCGTGACTTGAGAGCTAGTCTCCAAGATATCAGAGAGCTTGAGGGGTACGACGCCTAGGATCGGATCGTGTTCCCGATTGCGGGAGTCGCGAACGGTAACGGTGACGATTCCAGACCTCCAATCGCGCATGAAACGCTCGGTACCGGCGTTGAAGATGGGCTGAGAGGTGACGGCCTTGGCACGCGTGCGGTACACCAACTCGTCGTTGTAGAGAATTGTGCAGTAGCTGGTAGGCAGGTCCTTTCCTTCCTGATCCGTGGTTTCTCCATAAGGCTTGGCTGGCTCGAACTCTCTGCCACTTCGGCTGCCCTGTGTTCCCTTGATGTTCTCGAGTTCCAGGTTGACGATTTGGTGGACTACGATGCTGCAGACGCCGCTGGGCCAGAGAGGATCAGGAGGAGTGTGCTGGACTGCATCATCCTGCTCGGTATTGGTGACACCCTTCTCATCCTGTAATTCTGGCTTGTCCTTGAGCTCGCCGGCGAGAGCGTTGTTCTTGCCATCAGTGCGAAGCTCGGGCCTGAACTTAGGCTTGCTAAAGTAGCCAACCTCCCAGTGAAGCTCCCCCGGCATTGTGCTGTCGGCGTCCATGCCAGCCAGTTTGCTCACCTGAGGGTACATCTTTCCGGGATGTTGGATCATCTTTTGCATGGAGAGTTCAACCTTGCCAACAATATCATCGGCGCTGTGGCGATCAGAGTCCCAAAGTTCCACGCTCAGATTCTCATCGGCCTTGATCAACTCGGGCGTTACAAGAAGACTTGATCCTGTTAGTTCCGTGATGTATCTTTAGCAGGGGAAGGTGACTTACGCGGTAGTCTCTTCCCAGATGGGGTTCAAGTCATCCGTAATGACTCGGGTGCAGTACATGGGCTTGCCATATTTGGAAAAGGACAGAGTGATGTAAGGATCGCTGCCGCCATGCTTGCTGCCACGCTTATCCTGCTTGCTGAGACCAACAGCACGGTGGATGCGGATCCACATAACTCCAAGAGCTTGGACATCTTTCTGGATATCGTCGCCTTGGAGGATAGCGCGCATATCAATGGACATGGACTTCGGTGCGACATACATACTGGCTGCCGCACTGATAGCGTAGTTGACAAAGTTAGAGATCAAGGGAAGATTGAGGATATTGATACCCTTCTCGATCATGGGAATGCAGCCGGCCTGGACCTGGGGAGTTCCCATCAGGGTGAAAGTGAGAGTCTTCAGAAAAGGCGGCTCCGGCGTCAAGTTCAGACGCAGACGGACAGTGCCAACAAGGCCTTGGAGCTCAACGAAGATAGGCAAAGGAACTCCAAACAGCCCTTTAACTCCCAAATAGAAGACGAGCTGCATGTGCATGTTCCGGGCCTTTTCCGACGCACGCTTTCCAGACGGCTGAGCGTGGTAGGCAAAGGAACACTCAAGGTTGTAGTAGTCACCACCTTCCTCGTCTGCAGCAGCTTCCTGAGGGTCCTTCGTCTTCTTGTTCTCTTCATGGATCGTCTTCTTCATATCCGACATGTGCGAGTCGGGCAGCGCCCGCAAGCTCAGGATGCGGATAGGATTGCTCCCTTGGTTGATTTCTGCAACGCGGACATTCTCAATAACGCCCGGCACCGAAGCCTGCATGACGTCCTCAAGCGTGTCAGCCACACCCTGGAACATGTCGGGATTGATCAAACCCCAGACAATGCCGAGGAAAGTATTCATCCATTCGACCGATTCGGGAAGCAGATTCGCAGACGCCTGCCGCAATTAGCAACTTTTCTGTGTGAATTGCAGAAAAATATGCTTACCGTCTGGCCACGAGTCTTCTCGCTCTCCCATTCGACTTCCCGTCCGCTGCGAATAACCTCTTTCATCCACAGATAGACACCTGAGGCCACGCAGAAACCAAGCGGGATCAGCCCCAGCATACGGCCGCCGAATATTCTGCCAATGACTACGATCGCTGCGAGGATCCCCACGCAAAGGACGGTGGTGCGCTTCTCCATAGCCTCGAAATAGGGCTCATAGCTGACAGAGGGGGTAGGATGGAACAGAATATTTGTTTTCTCGCCGTGGATGGGCACATCGGACGTGGTACCCTCCTCGACAGGGTCAGGGGGTGCAGTAACATCCTGGTTGTGTTTGTACTCGGGATTGGACTGAGAGGCATCCGTCTTGATCGGCTTTGATGGTGTCAGCGCAGCTGCGAGGGAACAGGGCATGGGGCGAGGAAGCATACCGTGTCCTTGCCCAAGTTCGCATTTGGCACAGAGAGCTGCAGGATGTCAGAGTCAGATTTCCCAAAACTGCAAAAGCCAGGTGTGCTTACCTGTGGGTTGTCAACCTCTTTCATGACATCCTTCTTGACGTCCTCGATGACGACCTGGCCGCCGGTTGTGGGGTCGGTGACTTGTTTCTGGGTGCCTTTGACACCACGGGGGTTTTGGTTGTGAGCAGTGACATTCTGCTGGCCGGCGGGTTGCTGTTCGAACTGCTTGTCGCGCTCCGCCTTGTCCTTATCCAGGTTTTCGAGGAACTTCCTGACTGTGGGAACGGGGTTGGCGCCGGAATAGTGGCCGCCAGGGGCGTGCTGCTGCTGCTGTTCGGCCATGATGGCGACAGGGTGGCAGTCGCGGGTGAAGGGTGAAAGCGAGGGAGCAGGTCAAAGGACTGCTTTCGCCGATGCGCGGCAGAGTGAGAGCGCCAGCAGGGTCAATTGTGAGGAGACGGGGGCACAGGGAGAAAAATATCTTGAGCTGCGCAATCATGCGGCGACAAGGGGAGGAATCAGGATTGACGCAAGCAAGGAAGGCGTTTGTTTGGCGTCAGTAGCTCGATCAGCGCGTTTCTGCGAGAAGCCACAACGATGACATCATGTGGCTTCCAAACGCACAATTCCACGTCAATCGCAGGTGCCTGGGCCAGCCCAAAGCGTGCCACTGAGCGCCAAACAGGCCATTCGCCCGCCGCCGTAGCCGGATGAGGCTCTTGTGCCCTGCTTTCAGCTCTGGTCGAGCATCCAGCTGCTCACGCAGCAGCGATCCGGCGATGGGGTCCCGACGATCGCCGCCAGGATGCCCAGGCCCCGCCCAGCGCCCCGCCGGCCGACCTCCCCTCCCCACGCCTACTGCGAGTCAAGCCAAGTCAAGTCAACAAGTAGATCGCAACCAGCCAGGCCATGTCTGACAACCAGTTCACCCTCTTCACCAACGGCAGCTATTGCCTGGGCGGCGAGCTCGTCGACGACCACCTCGTCATCTCCGAAGAGACCGGCCGCATCCTCAAGCGCACCGGCTACATTGGCGGAGAGATCGTGGATCTGGAAGGGAACATTGCCGCCCCCGGCTTCCTCGAGCTGCACACAAACGGCGTCAATGGCTTCCACTTCACCCACTTTGAGGACGAGCCCCAGTACCGTCGCAAGCTGGAGGAGACGGCCGAGCACTATGTCTCGCAGGGCGTGACCGGATTCTGGGCTACCATCCCTACCGTGTCTCCTGATACTTTCCAGAAGGTTGGTAGTTGCTTTCTTTTTCAACCGTGATCCTCCTGCACGTTATTTCTTAGCATAGTCATAGCAATTTATCTGAAGCAAGAAGAGTTATCTCCATGTATTGACGTCACCTTGCTGGTTTCGTGCTTCCACATCTTGATATCCCTGTCTCTCTTGTATACCAAGCAAGCTAAAGTTTAGTGGCCTTCATAATCTGTGGCCTTAATCGGTTAATTCTCTTTATACATTGGCTTTTCACTGTGTATTTCGAGAAGTCTTTCGTTTCAAGTCTCCCTGTCTCTCGGTTTCCAAAGAGCCAGAAAGTGAAAACAGTTACACCTGATCTACAGAGATCTCACAATCACATAGATCCTCCCGTCGCTCCAGCCCCGCTCTCTATCTCCCGGCAGCGCCTATCTACACGGCGCCCATGTAGAAGGACCCTACCTCCACCCATCCAAGGCAGGCGCACACAACGCAACCCTCTTCCACGCCCCCTCAACGACCCCCTCTCCCGTCACCATCTACGGCACCTCCGGCCTCCCATCCATCAAACTCGCCACCATAGCGCCCGAGCTCCCCTCCAGCACCATCCTCATCAACACCCTCACCAACGACCACTCCATCCGCGTCTCCCTCGGCCACACCACCGCCACCTACGCCGACGGCCTCGCCGCCCTCAACGCCGGCGCCACCTGCCTCACCCACACCCTCAACGCCATGACATCGCTGCACTCCCGCCACCCGGGTCTGGCCGGCCTGATCTCCCTCCCGCCCAACCGACAACACCAGGCGCCGCCCCCTTACTACACCCTCATCGCCGACGGCCACCACCTCCACCCCTCCACCGTCTCCCTCCTCTACCGCGCCAACCCCTCCCGCGCCGTCCTCGTCACCGACAGCATCGAGCTCGCCTCGCCCGCCATCCCCGCGGGCACCTACCCGGGCCACGCGCAGATCGCCTCCGCCCAGCGCAAGGTCACGCACGACCCCTCGACGAACGAGCCGTACCCCTCGCCCAAAGCTGTCATCGCAACGGACGAGAACGAGAACGAAACCCTCATCGGCGGCTGCGGCACCCTCGCCGAGGCCGTCCGCAACCTCGTCGCCTGGAGCGGGTGCACGCTGCCCGAGGCGGTGCGGACGGTGACGGAGAACGTGGCGGGGCTGATGGGCGTGGATGGGCCGGACGCGCTGGAGGGGGGCGGGGTGGGGGTGTTGAGGGAGGGGAACAGGGCGGATCTGGTGGTGTTGAGCGAGGAGGGCGAAGTGCTGCAGACGTGGGTGGCCGGGCGGATGGTGTGGGAGAGGGAGGGTGGGTTGTGATGGAGATGGGATGGTGGAAGGATGGGTGTGTGTGTGTGTGTGTGTTTACTCCCTTACTTTTCTTAACCCTTAGCTTGTCCAATCTGCTCCCCAGAAGACCATAGAGTCGTTCCCTAGCTAAGTTTCAATAGAATGCTTTTTCTGAGAACTTCATGGAAGTGGGCTGCAGAAGATTTTGCCAAATCGGTTCCCGTGGAAGTTACTGCCCTCATTCGTGGGTAGTTGAAGCAAATGTCCGGACATACATGTTGGTTTTGAAATTACACAATTATGTCCAGATCTAGTCTTCCACTGCCTATGGAAGTCTTACATTGTCTCTAACGATGGGGTTGAAATAGCCAAATTGTTATTGGGGTTATTACGAAAAAATAACCGACATCTACTAGTTAATACCTAAACACCACCTATAAAGACTAAGTATAACTCTTCTACTAAATTCTATACTTTTAAAAGCGCTATAAGCCTTTAACAATAACGAAATATAAGTATATTTATATAAATCTATTAGTAGCTAAGCTTTTAGATACCTTGTTACGGTTCTAGGTTCAAAAGGTTAGATTATTAACAAGAGGTTGTACGGGTTGCGGAAGGCAAGCCGTACGAGGAGACTATCTACTATGAGCGAGTCACGTAACGTCACGTGACGTTAGAGAATGACTCAGGTGGCGGACCGTGACAACCTTCTAAGATAAAAAATAGAAAAATTAGATATAAAAGTCGTTACTTATACGATATAAGAGTTGTACTTGGTCTTTGCAGGTGGTGGTTGGGTGTTTGCAGGAAGATGTGAGTTGCCGAAGGTAATTGCCCCATTGTTATTGGGGTTATTTAACTACGATACTCTCGTGTCTCTGAAGGAAAACTCGTACGCCTTGAAATCATCCGATGCTGCCATACCATGCTCCTTCCACTGTAAAGTGCTGCATTACCATTTGATGCAGCTTAAAAAAAAAGGGAGAGAAAAACATCATAACCATAAAGCCGACTGAGCTTACACACCTCGAAACTATACTTTTTTGTGATCATACTCCAATTCCCCCCTCGTAAAAGCCGCTTGCTCATTTCTTTGCCTTTCCCTTTCCCTTACTCTTCTTCGGCTTCTCCTCCTCCTCGTCGTCATCACCATCTGCAGCTGCCGATTTCTTCGCCGCCCTCTTCCTCGGCGCGGCCTTCTTCTTCGGCTGCTTGATGTATTTGTCCTTTGTGATGTCACCCTCCTCGTCGTCGTCCTTCTTCGCATCCGGCTCGTCCACCACTTCGCCCTCATCTGACTCCTCAATGGCCTCTTCTAGATCAGGCTTCTCCTTGACGGCCTGCTTAGGAGCCACAATGGAGGAGGCCTTCATGAAGGGGATCGGATGGGATTGCTGGTTGTACCTGTATGGAGAACCACGAGTCAGTTCGCCACTTTTTAGTCGTTGTCTGCTGTTACTGGTGATACTTACAGCCTTGTGAATGTCGCCTTGGATTGCGTCTCGATCTTGACATTCTCCATGCTCATAGGGCCCACGCCTAGTTCCATGATCGCATCAAAGTCTTCCTTGGTGAGGAAGTAGCTGTCCATTAGGTCGATAA
This sequence comes from Diplodia mutila, assembly GCA_022560015.1. NCBI lineage: Eukaryota > Fungi > Ascomycota > Dothideomycetes > Botryosphaeriales > Botryosphaeriaceae > Diplodia > Diplodia mutila. The sequence goes on along the minus strand of JAFISB010000002.1, from coordinate 534,230 downwards.
CTTCAGGCACAGCTCCCTTGCCCTCCACCTCAAGTTTCTTGACGAGCTCTTGCCAGAGAATAGGAACGTACTGCTGTCGGATCTCGTGGCGGTCTCCAGATGTACGCAAGCGCATGTGACCCTGGATCTCCTTGACCATGCGGGTGAGCTTTCCTTGCGAACTGTTTTTACCCAACCACTGCGGAAAATTAGTCTTGAAGCCAGCCATACTGCCGGCCACGAAGCTCGCAGGTCGAACAAAACTGAACATGGCATGGGTTGGCATCAGACTCCATTGCTGCTGAGAGCCGTGGATCATTCTGTCGACCAGGTCACCGTCGCTTATGCTTTCCGCTGCGTTGTCTGCCAGTTCGAGCAGCTTCAGATTGCGTTCTTTGCCTTGACAATTGCCAGCACGCATAGGGTTGGTGCCGAGGTAGTTCTCCTGGAGCATGAGGTAGCTCAGCTCATGGTCATTGAAATAGAGCTCGGTCTTCTCGTTAAGCGTGTGCTTGCTGGTCTCCGAGAACATGTGACCCTGGAGAATCTTGCCAACAATGTCCCAGGGCTTTAGGATGATGTGCTTCTCCCATGCCTTAGACATTTCTTTACTCTTGTCGAAGTCCATGGCTTCTTCGTCGAGCTTTGCAGTAGAGACCATGTTGACGACCTGTCGAATATCCGCACTAGTTCCCTCGATCAGAGCATCGATGACGTTCTTGGGCATCTTGAGACCCTCACGGTATGCAATGGTCATGATTCTCGATCTGATTTGATCCGTCGTTGGACGCCTGAAGGGAAGGTCGTAGGTAACGTAGTCGAAAGGCTTCATCTTTGGCAAGCGCCGATCGTTGCAGATGAGAATCATGGGGATTTCAGACTTCTTGCAGACAGCGGCGAGGGCTCCGACTCCACCCCGGTCACCAGCAGACATGCCATCAACTTCGTCCATGATGAGCACCAGCTTTTTCTTCGACTCATCGACTTTCTTCCCATCACCTGCGAAGTATCCGAGGATCGACGTGGTCTCGAGGACACCCTGCAAGCCCTCCTGTACAAGCTTCTTGCTCCGGGAATCACTGGCGTTCCTCTCCACGACATCGTACCCTTCAAGTTTGGCGACGAGGTGTGCTGCAGTTGTCTTGCCGATACCGGGCGGGCCGTGAATTATGACAGCCCTGAAAAGGCCACTTCCATCAGGACCTCCCAGCTTGAAGCCCTTCCTCTGACTCTTGGGGAAGTTGCGCAACCAGCGTTGAAGCTTCTCCACTTGGGTCTTGTTTCCACAAATCTGGGTCAGCTGAGTGGGCGCATACTTCACAGTCCATAGACGGTTGTCATGGGCAGGCTGCGAGCCCGATGGTTGGGATCCAGGTGCTTGCGAACTTGCCGCGCTTGAAGCACCAGCAACAGCCTTACCGCCTCCAGCACCACCAGCGCCACCCTTGCGACGCTCTTCTTTTTCTATCTCTTCGGCCATTTCCTTGATCTTTTTCTCTTCGGCTGCCTGTTTCTTGTCATATGCTGCAGCGGCCTTGCTATCACCCCCATTAGCAGGCAGTTTCTCGATAAGGGCAAACAGCCCTTCTTCGTTGATAGTCTTGAGGTTGAACTGCTTGATCTTCTGTAGCTTGCTGGGACCAGCATCACTCCCTAGGACCACATAGCTAGTCTTGCTACTCGGCGCGCTCGTTACTTTTCCGCCATAGCGCTTTACCAGTTGTTGCCCGGCTTCACGATCAAGATACTGGAGCAGTCCGGTAAAGACGAAGGTTATCCCTGCGAGACAGTTAGGTTGTCCCTCGGGAATGTCGAGCGTTCCGGATTGAGGCGCCGGTCCAGCGTTTGCATGAGCGCCGGCCTTGAAAGGATTGAATTTCTTGGTGGGGTCTCCGTCCTTCGGGGGCGGAGTCGGAGGTCGCACGGTAGGGATACTGTCGAGAAGTTCCTGTATGGCAGCACTGTTCTCAGGCTCGTCTTTCTTTGCTTTCTTCTTTGCCGGTGTTGTCTTTGTTGAAGTGGAGCGACCGCGGCCCTTCTTGGGTGGTTCTGCCTCAAGCTCATCATCTGTCTCCGCTGACTTGCGCTTCCTGCCCGCCTTCGCAGCTGGTTTGGTTTTCTTCGCCGACTTGTTGTCAACAATCTCTTCGTCGTCATCCGGGACTACAAAGTCATCCTCAGGGTTGGCATCCTTCATGTCAACATCTGCTTCCGGCTCGAAATCATCCTCATCCTTGAGCTTCTTCTGTCCCTTTCCACTTGCTTGCCGCTGTGGAAGGGTCACCGGCTCGTCTTCGGAGCTCTCCTCGTAATCGTCCGCGTGTTTGCCCTTCTTCTTAAACGCAGCCGTGAAAATGTCGTCTCCGTCCTCATCATCGTCCAAGAAATCCTCGTCCTCGTCCTTCACTTCGGCGTACGCAGCGGGTTTCTTCTTTCGAGCGGAGGTACGAGTAGGAGTGACAGCAGCCTTGTCGCCGGCCTTGGCTTTCTTAGGAGTGGACTTGGGCGTTTCCGGTTTCGCAGCAGCTTTCGAGGTCTTGCTGGGGGCGGAGCGAGCGGGTTTCTTGTCGCCGAAAAAGGCTGAGGCTGTGGTAGCTTCACCCTCAGGTGTCGCTTCACGTTTGCTGATCCTAAGTTAGCTTGTGACCATATGCAGTAGACATCAGCACACACGCTTGCTTCTTGGGAGCCGGCTTCTTGGGCGTTGCTTTCTTGGGACTACAGCTGCGTCAGCATGAGCGACACGACGAAGAGTAATGGTGTGACGCACGGCTCGTCTTCGTCGTCCGAGTCTTCCACGACCTTGCGCGCTGGCCTTCCTCTCTTCTTGGTGGCGGGCTTTGCCTGCGAGCGGGGGGTGTAAGTTTTCGGAGGCATTGCTTCTTGGGACATGGATGATGTTGACCGCGGTCAACATTCGAGCTGCGTTTTCTTACGAGATGCCCGGGCGGTGGAATCTCGAAGGCGCGGGATTTGGGAAGGAAAGGGCAGGACTAATCGGGCTGTCGCAGTTGAGGAAAGAGCGACGCACCTCCTCTTTTGCAGGCTGCGCAGCAGGTTTGCCGCCAAAAAAGCTTCTGATATCGGCCGGCATAATTGCAGCGGATAGCAACAAGAGCTCAATACATGAATTGCAGCTTGTGGTGGGAAGGTGGCGTGTTGTGGTTGCAGAACACCTCCAGGCAGGCGGGCGGGCAGACGAACGCAGCGGCACGTCGACGCGTGAATGGATGATGATGTCGCGCCCGGCGCGTCCAGGCACCACCCTTGGCACTTCCAGGCTGGCGCGCGCTACTTACAGCTCCGAGACGTTTCTCCGCCCAGTGGTCCGAGCGCCCTGGAAATCATGAAGCCGCAGCTTGCTCGACACCTCCGCGCTTCCACGGGTGCATCCGCCATGCCTTCCCCCAGATTATGCCCTAACTTTGGGGCTCAATTGCGACGAGGCCTCGCTGCCGCCCCCGCGAGACCCCAATGCCGTACTGCATCCGCGTCCGGCCCCTCCCACCGCCGCTAATGCCAACCTCACAGTCCTCCAACATGCCCGCACCACCGCCGCACGCCCGTCCGTTGCACCCTCGTCAATCCTAGGTCCAGCTCTTGCGTCCCGGCCCTTTAGCACCACTAGCCCACGCCTCGACTGGTTGCTTCCCCGGTCTGGCCACAACAAGAAGGACCGCAAGGGCAGACCGCGCGTGCCCACCGGCGGTTCGATGCGCGGCACCACCGTCGTCTGGGGAGACTACGGCCTGCGTCTCAAGGACCACGATCGCCGCATCTCGGCGAAGCATCTCAAGATCGCCGAGGATACCATCCGCAAGCGCCTGCGTGGTTTGAAGTTCCGCCTGTACATGCGCATCTCCGCAAACATCGGCGTCTACACTTCCGGCAACGAGTCGCGTATGGGTAAGGGAAAGGGTAGCTTCGATCACTGGGCCAGCAGAGTGGCGATTAGCAAGATTCTGTTTGAGTTGAAGGGCGAAGTCCACGAACAGGTGGTGAGGGATGCGTTCAGATTGGCGGGCACCAAGCTGCCAGGTACGTCGTGTTATAATGCGGTCCCAGAATTTTGCCACTAACATTTCTCTAGGCCAGTACGAGTTCGTCAGGAAGGGTGATCCGCCCGTCATGGGTATCACGAAGGTTGGCGGTGATACCACCGTTGAATATCTGAAGAGACCACGCAAGAAGCTTCCTCTCGAGCAAACTGCTGAGCGGATATCCGCGACCACCCCTCCCTAGACTGTACAATAACACATGCGCGAATGAGCAAATATTACCCTGCTTTCCGCGTGGATCATGGATCTTTCAACCACTACTCATGGCAGCTGGCTGATGATGTCCTCGGTCAAAACACAGACGTTCTTAGGCTTCCAAGCTCTCTGTAACATGCTAACTTCATACCTCTACGGTAAATTGCAAAGGAATTGAGCTCTTCGCCGCACAACTCCAAAGCCATCACGATGCTGAAACAATCCGTGACCGGTGGGGTTGCTGATGCGATGTTCTAGACGGTCTCCCTGGCGCTGAGATCGGAGATCTCGAAGCGCTGGCTCGCGTTGAGGCCCACCAGGCTGACGTTAAAGTACCGCACGCTCGTCGTGCTGCCAGGCTTCCTGAAGTACCCCACAGCACTCCCATGCATCAGGGTTTGAAATGTCTCGTCTGGCGCGGTCCGATCTACGTAGTCCAGCTCATGTTCCTCGATGAACTCCCGGGAGTAGGTCGCCAAAACGCCCTGTGCCCGAGTCCCCCCAGTGACGGCCTTGCGACTTTGTCAAACCCAGTCTTCCGCCCCAGCCCTTTCACAGTCGTACACCCGATTTGGTTCGGTGCCTCATCGCCAAACACCACCTTGAAACGCGAGATCCCCTCCCCTTCACCCTCTGCCAACTTCCTCAAAGCTGACACAGGCATGGTAGGATACGGTTGGAGCTTCACGGAGGTGGCCATGACTTGAGGGAGTTCCAGGTATGAGAGCATGCTGTACGCCCGGTGCTCTCGCACCGCCACCGCCCTCAGCCAAAAGATTGGACACTGGCGGATGATTAAGGTGGTCTCCTTTCGATGGAACAAATATCAAGTATACCAGGCCCTCACGATGATAGTACGATTAAAAAATCCGATTCGTAGAGTCGTTGCAATTAAGGTATCCACATTCCCAACCACCATACAAAAAGTCCACCAAGACCCTCTCCACATTGCGACCCCATGAGGCCATCGCCATGCCGAGCAGGGGGTATCAGATCGTCGAAAGAGAGAATATCATCGACAGCATCAACAAGAAAACTACATCGCGCAGAGATCGTTCAACGTCCAGCTCCCATTAGGCACTCCTGAACTTTTCCAATCCCACATCCACTTGATGGCGCACAGGATGTCTATCCGCCCATCCGGGCCTCCTGGCTCTTTGATCCGGAACGCTCGTCGCCGGCCAGATCTTCAACGTCGCCGCCAGCGTGAACATCTTCAACCTGGTACAGAATCTCAGGTTCGACTTTCCGTCTGAGGATGTAGCGATTGAAAAAGTACGGAATCTGGCGAGCGCCGTAGGCAGCATGCTTTCTGGTGGGTACGCTGAAGACTTGGTCGAGCTCCTCAAGCGTTTTGCCTTTGGTCTCCGGCAAGAAAAAGAGTACGAGGAAGAACCCGACAACGTTCCATGCTGCGTACCAGCCAAACGCTCCCTGGGGCGTGAAGGCAGCCTGAAGCGAAGGCCAGGTAATCGAAAGGACGAAGTTGAAGAACCACGTGGTAGCCGTCGCAAGTGACATTCCGTACGCACGCACGTATAGCGGATAGGCTTCGGCGGAATATGTGAATGGCACCGGACCCTCGCCAGGAGAGTAAACGATACCAAACAGGTAGATTCCCAGAGCAATCAGGCCGACACGAACCGGCTTAGATGAACCTTGGTCGGAGATGAAGAAACACATGCCGGTGAAGAGTAGGAAGATCGCCATGAGCGGAAAAGTTGTGAGCAGAAGATTACGGCGTCCAAAGGTATCGATAGTGTAGATTGCAGGGATTGCAAACAAAAAATTGATGATTCCGAAGCCTAGGGACGCAGCAAGCGCTGAAATCGAGGAGAAGCCGCTGTCGCGGAAGATCGAGGACGAGTAATAAGCGATCACGTTTACCCCACAAAACTTGGCGACGTTAGCTTTTTCTTGTTAAATTGAGCGAGAGAAACCTTACCTGCTGCATAAACATTACGATCTCCGAGGCAATCATAGCACGTCTGTTGCGAGGTACGGTGATGATCTCTTTGATCTTGCTCTGGCCAATCTTCATGTTCTCTTCAGCTTTCAAAAGCTCGGCCATATAGAACAGGTCGCGGGCAGCTTGAACTTTGTTGTAGCGCAGTGTACACATGGCGTGGAAGGCGGCAGCGTGGCGACCCTTGCTGAGATACCAACGTGGCGACTCCGGACACAAGAAGACGAAGCAGCAAACCACGACGGCCGGAAGCATAGCGGACGCCATCATCAGACGCCAGTTCAATCCGGTGGCGGCAGCAGTATCAGGGACTTCGTACAGTGCAAGGTCGGCAACGTAGCCAAGCATGATACCGAAGGCGGTCCACTGTACATCCGTTAGCACCAAGGCATTCAAAAAGATTGGAGTTTCAACAGACCATTTGCCACTGCATGACCAGGGCACCGCGGATTGCCGGAGGGGTGCATTCTGCAGCGTAGATTGGGACCGTCGCGGATTTGGGACCGATACCGAAGCCGAGCATGAAGCGTGCCACGAACATGTGCCACCAGGTGTTGACAAAACCCTGCCAGAAACAGGCAATGGCAGAGAAGAGGCAGGTGATGAAGATTGTGCCACGACGACCAAACCAATTGTTGTACGGAACAGTCAACCAGCAGCCGATGAAAGAACAGCAGAGATATGGCGCGGAGTTGACAAGACCGGTGAGCCAGGTTGAACGTGCCTCGCCTTCGTTGTCAATGCCGAATTGTGGGGTGTAGAAGAGTTGTGCGCCGTTGACAACAGTCTCGTCTATGAAATGTCAGTCAATCAGCCGCCTCGGAGTCTCAGGGTGCATACCCATTCCCTGAACTGCAGCGCAAACAGAACAGCAGACGATGACAATGTACAGAGTCTTTGGTTGAGACCATTTGTTGGTGAACTCATGGTAGAGTGTTGAAACCTCCTCCTCTGTCAGGGCATCGGTACCCAAGCGGTCGTAAGACAATGGGTCCTGAGCGAGGATGGCGCCGATTTCAAAAGCACGAATGTCCTCGGGCTCGGCCAGGGCGTGTTCTAGCGCGTAATCTCGGCCCTTCTTCTCCAGCTGGGGACGAGTGTAACCAGCCAAAGGGTTCGCCAATTTGGCATTGGCATTACGGCGGGCTCGGTCCGCAGCCGACATGTAAGTACTACTGGCAACAGAGGCATTGCGAGCGCCCCGGCTTTGGCTGCGCTCGGCATCTTCCTTGAAGGCGATCTCGCCCTCCGAAGAGTGCTTGTCTCCGGACATGCTGGGCAAGCTTGGCGGACAAAACACCCAGGAACTGCGGAACGGTCCAGGTGATATGTATGTGAAGGTATGTTATCCTGTGGGAACGCGGAATTGGCGTTACTGTTAGGCATCTTAGTTTCTTATATCACAATAGCGAGGGTGCGGCTTACTGTTGTGTCGTCACAGGCAGTGTTGTGAACAATTGACCAGGAAGAATTGCTGATCAGGGGGAGGATGGACACATGAGAGGGCGAGCGCGTCGCGACTTGTTTGGGATCAAACAAAGAGCAACAGGCTTGGACTCGGAACACAGTGCCGGGAGGATGAGCAAAAGATGGGGATAAGCTGCCGCGCCGCGGGGAAGGGTTGCATTAAGAAGGTCAAGCAATGCATGGCGGAGACGACGGCTTACCTACGGCAGGCGCCGCTGACGGACTCAGGCCGAGAGGGCAGCGTTGCGATGCCCGTCGCTGCTGTCAACAGGAGCCAGGGTTCACGCTGCTTCCCCGCGACGGGCTAGCGCCACCACGGGACTGGCCAACGGCGATCGCCCACGCCTTGTCCATTTGCCGTGCTCCAAACTGCCATCTCGACGGCTAATGAGACGCCTGCCCGCTGAGAAAATGGCGGCACAGCCAGCAATGACATCAGCCAGGAGCATTGCCCAGCGCTCTCATGCCCCAGCTTGTCTGCTGACTCCCGCCGCGCCCAGGCGGCACACAGCACGAATCCTTCAGGCAGCGGGCGGCGCCAAGGCACACTGCGCGGTGGGGCAGCTAGGGACAATCCCAAGCCAATCCCACGAGCGTAAGCATGTGTTTGGTTTGCCTTCTGCCCATGGGGATTCCCCAACCCCCAACCCCCAGCAAGCGGCGAGGTCCGCTTCTCCGCACTCGAGTCAGCTCTCGGCGGGTCCGTGAGACATGGAGAAGCCAATGCCCGCTGTCCCGCGACACAGTCTCCCGCGCTTCCGGCTTCCGGCTTCCTTGGACGATACCGGTGAGCAGGCAGCGAATGCACTCCGCTCTTGTGCTGGCTACCGGCGCATGCAGGCCGTGGAAATGCAGCCTCGTGGCAGAGGGTTGCACAGTCGCGCGAAACACGCGGCATTCCAGAGTCGAGGTTGCAGCGACAAGCGATCGGCCGTTATGGCTTGCGGCGTGGCTTTCCCTTGGCGGTCAGCCGAGGCGCCTCTTTCGTCATGGACAGGGCTGTATTCGCGACATTATGACAGCGGCCGAGAGGTGAGCAGGGGTGAAATGCCTCGTTTGGTGCTCCGTCCGTGGGTTGATCTCTCTGATGTCGGTGGTTGTAAAGCCGAGCAGGAGGTTTGAAGTCCCGGTAGGCGGTAAGTCCGTCTCGGTAGTGCAGCTGCGCAAAACCTGGGCCTGGGCCTGAGCCTGGGCCTGGGGAAGTGGGGGATCGTGGAGACTGTCGTGACTGTTCCTCGCTCTTCGCATCCACTGCCCTTTCCCTCCAGTTCACCATCATCTCAGCCTTGCAGTTGGCTGCTGTTACGCCGCCCGCTCCTGGTTCGCCTGTGCCACGTTGCGTGTGCCCTCCTCCGCGTATTTGCCTTCTCCGCTTCCGCCTTGCCGCCTGCGGAGTTGGGTGAGATTCGCACCATCCTGTTGGCGACCGGGGTTTCACCAAACCAATGGCACCCAATCGCCGCCCTCTTCTACACCGGATGGCCTGCCTCCGAGCCACCGAAGACCCGTTTCCCGGATCCCTTCAGGCCCTGCCTTTGCTGCCTGAGCATCCGGAACCTGCGTCGCTGTCTCGTCGCACTACCTAGCCGCACAAAACCGTTGCCCGCAGCTGACTTGTATGTACTGCTTCGCCAGACTTCTCGCCTGGCCCCGGCAAGCCTCACCGATGGGCCAGTTTCTGCCTCGTCTGGCCGAGCTCGGCCGTGCACCCTCAACCAGGCCTCCCGAGATCACGTTTCATGACGACAGTTGAGCAGAGACAAGAGTTATAGCTCATGTATACCAAGGTGAAACGCTTGGACCCGACCGCCCCCCGCACTTCTTGTCTTGACCACGGCCCAGCGCCGCGCGAGTCAACACACTTGTGTTCTACAGATCGATCGACCGCCCGCTCTGCCATTTCAACGCCACTGAACGCCAACAAAGCCTCCAACGCGCTATTGTTCTGGGCGATGAGTCTCCATCGCGTACGTTAGGATAAGGGACGCAAGCAACGAGGCTCGTTGCCCGTCGCAACAGTCCAGGCTATCAGGAAGAACTGCTTCAGCCATTCTTCCGAGATATCCACCAAGAATACTCGTCGCAACCGGCTCTCGGTTTCGCGTTCATCAGGGAGGTCAGCAACGGAACACGCACTACCTCTATGGCGGATACAATACCAGATCTGAGCCATCTCCGACCGCGAGTGGCTTTACCGTGCCGTCATGCATTCCCCACACGGGAACCACTGCCGCTCGACCGGATGAGAGCGGCCAACCAATTCCCTAACCTGCACGTGAGATTAAAGCTCCGATAGCACACCAATCAAGTGGTCAGAGTAACCCTCGAGATACGTTGGCGCAACCACAGAGCTGGCACGAAAATCGACCAGAGAACAATTATTGAAGCCTGCCCGTGCTTCGGAATACAGGTGACGGTGTATGGTGGACGTACTTCCATTGCACGGCATTAAGTAAGATGGAATCCGTGGTGGAGGCCTGGGAGTGGCTGGCGACCTTTCCATCCTCGGTGGCGAGGCTGAAAGCATCCGATCAATGGCCTTCATCTTCCATGTGCATATATGCCAATTCCCTTCCTGAAACAATACACTCGCCGCTAATCTCCCGAGCCGCTTCTTTCTGACAGGGAAGTAGCTGCAACCAGGTGCGCGCATGACCCGATAGGGTACCTGAGTTGATGCTTCTCCCAGCGAGGCCCACCGATGGTCCAGAATTTTTCTAGAAGCAGCTTCCTCTGAGCGTGTGACGGGCATTGTAGCTCGCTCTGCTATATTTATGTGGGGTGCAAAAGTGCAAGCGATTCATCTCGTATGCAGAATAGATGTTCGCCCGCTGATGGCCCTATCCGCTTCCTTCCGACAGATGCTCTGCATTTCCGGGATACTGAACTGGGGATCCCGTGGCCAGTAAGAAAGCCTGGATTTCTTCATGTCCACGCCGTCGGGCGTTGGGTACGTCACTGGACATGGTCAGTTGTGTATGCGCCGTAACCGACTGTGAAGATCATTGATATCGATGAGCCTTCCGTCTTTATCAAGCGGTGGTTGTTTAACACGATAGGAAACCAAAAAGATTCCTTGCGATTTGCACCATATGTGCTTTAGTAAACGTAACTAGAATTTCTTGTCCAACATTGCAACATCTACAATGGCCCAGACGCTAAAAGATACAAGAATTCGTTAGCGTTTCTCGCGCATGTTTGCGAGCCGTATATTTTGTGCCTATGGTTACCACTTGTTTTAGCAAGTCAATTTGAAGAAAAAACCAGGAATACACGACGCTTTAAGCTTCAAAATAATCTCAAGAACAAGGTCTCGCCAAATAAAGTCTGTGAATAGTGCAATTAGCATATTGCTTTCCTATCACTGACAGACAGTTTTTCAGTGCCGAAAATAATGAACAGCTCACCTTCAGCAACAGTCAGAAAGGCTGGTGGAGAAGCTCGGAACAACGAACCGAGGGGGTGCAGCGCTCAGCCAATCAGAGAGGCCCGAATGTCGGAGAAGAGGAAGTAATCACGTGCACAATGCTGAGAAATCGCCGCGGCGATCGACTAGCTCGGACGTCATCTTCAACATTTCCGCGGCCACCCTGACAACACCTTAACTTCAACACCATTGTTCTTCGACACGCCCATCCTCAATTTGAAGAACCCTAACACGTTCCCGCGACCACAATATTCACAATGTCGACCTCCGCTGTGCCCAGGACGGCCATTCGCGCCCTCACCAGAGCCAGACCTTCGACCAGCTCGCGGACAACGCAGAGGCTCGCCACAGCCAGACCTGCTCAGAGATGCCTTCACCAGACGTCGTCACCCGCCTCGTTCGTGTCTGTCCGCCACAGACCAAGCCCATCCTCGATGCCCGCCCGCAGTGCGACACGATTCGGAGCTGTTGAGAGCCGGCGGACAATGTTCATCCAGACCGAAAACACGCCCAACCCCGACGTACGTTTTGTCCCTCACCCAACATTCCATCGCCTTTGGTCAATGATGCTTCGTGTCAATTGAACAAGGCGGGTGGGAGGGTCTTGTGCGAATTCGCCCGCAAACAAATAGCTAACAGAGAGACACCCGGACCCGCAGGCGCTCAAGTTCAACCCCAACACGCGCGTCCTGCCCGAGGACTTCCCGTCGACCTTCCTCGAGTACATGAGCCCGCGCTCGACGCTGGCGCCGCCGTACCCGTCGCCGCTGGCCGCCAACCTGCTCAACGTCGACGGCATCACGTCCGTCTTCTTCGGCGCCGACTACATCACCGTCACCAAGGACAGCTCCGTGCCGTGGGCGCACATCAAGCCCGAGGTCTTCAGCCTGATCAGCGAGTTCGTCGCCTCCGGCCAGCCCATGGTGAACATCGCCCAGGGCACCGCCGGCGAGGGCCAGGAGAGCGGCACCGAGGATAGCCTGGCGTACAACGAGGACGACGACGAGGTCGTCGGCATGATCAAGGAGCTGCTCGAGACGAGGATCAGGCCGGCGATCCAGGAGGATGGTGGCGACATCGAGTTCAGGGGGTTCCAGGATGGGATCGTCATGCTGAAGCTCAGGGGCGCGTGCCGGACCTGCGACTCCTCCACTGTAACGCTCAAGAACGGCATTGAGAGCATGCTTAGTCATTACATACAAGGGACTCATTACCTGCTCTGTTTCTTTAAGGAAATGATTGCTAACTGGTTGTACAGAGGTCACGGGCGTGGAGCAAGTCTTGGATGAGGAGGAAGAGGTCGCGTTGAAGGAGTTTGCGAAATTCGAGGAGAAACTGCGTCAGCAGAAGGGGCCGGACGCTACTGCATCGACTGTTGGCAAGGGAAGCTTGGATACTGTTGAGTAAGACTGCAAAATGGTCAATCTGTGAAGGTAGGAAAATGAAGGAGTGAACATGGTGGGTCGTTGAAGCTTTTGGCTAGACGCAGATATTGGCTAGGAGGGGAACATTTGCATCTGGACAAGAGCTTCCAATCCCTATGAATTGGCGTCAAAGATCTTCGGTTGTCCTGCGAGATACCCTGTACATGAAAAAAATATCAAAATTCAAGATGCTATGCGCATACAAGTTGCTCCTTATGGACCGAAGCAGTGCAGCTCCCCAGAGAGTTGCAAAAGAGACGAGCCTTCCTAAACATGTCTTGCAAATGATAGCGTACTGCGCATATGCGTAGTTGAATCCAATGTCCGGATGTATTTATATGGTTTATAAACTTACATTTACGTCCGGATATATACTTCAGCTACCCACAAAGAAAACCATAGTATCCCTTTCAAGAAAGTATTTGATAAAATTTCATAATTAATTGTTACATGGCACAGTCGGTCGCAGGAAAATTAAGCCGTCTTACGTGGGCAGTAGAAGTAAACGTCCCGACGTAGATGTGAGTGTTCTGAGCCCTCCCACGTGGGTAGTTGAAACAAATATCTGGACATAGATATAAGCTTTAAAATTGTACACATACGTCCAGATATAGGATTCAACTACCCACGGAAGTAGGGTGCGATGATGAGTAAGTAGTAAAGGCCACAATCGGGGCGCATATCTCAAGCCAAATTTGAAACAAGTTTGCCATGCCAGTGCTTCGACTGCCCATGATAAGGGAAACCACCCTGATTTAATTGTTGCTCTGTTTGTGCTCGCTAAGATTCTAAGGCGCCCAAAAATTATTGTATTTTGAATGAAGCCGATAAGATGAAAAGACTCACGCCAGCAGCTGGACCGCCAGGCTGGGCACAAATGTTGGAGGGTGGTTTTGGATTGCCTAACAGTGGTTGTAAATTTTTTGTCAAGCATGTCGATCACATAAATGCGTTCGTCGCTTTCTTAATCGACGGCATCGATATATATGTACCAAATTTATGGTCGTGGAAGTGAATACCGACATAGATCCCGCGCATCCCTCCGAGCACTTGCTCACACGTGAAATTACTGTGCGTCTGCATGGCATTAGCCTGCGTTTGCGGTGTTGGATTTCCATCGTTGTGTATGACACGATAGGACACTAAAACTAGTACCGGGTCACAAGGGACAAGCTGCAGATGCAAAGGGTCCAGTGACGTCAAATGGTGTACGATAATAGGTGGCCTAGCTTTGCTCTGGAACCACCTCGGCGGTAAGGTGGAATATCGTTAACTCGTGCATGAGATGCGATACGCCTGATGCGTGAGATAATGGCGTAAATGATGAGGCGCATCCTCTCGATAACCGTATGTGACTGAATTACATCTTGTACGTGATTGAAACACATCTCTGCAGTGGAAATTCATACCCTTGCTTTGGGCACCGTCCTGTTGATGAGCTACAGAAACGGTATGGGCACGCCGAGTCATGGTCACTGGTCACGTCTGCCCCAGCCACCTTCCTCGAGTATTTGGAAAGCAGGATGGTAGTAGCGCTCCTGCGGCATCCCTTCATAAGTGAGGCTGACGGCAGAACTAAGTATATCTTCTGGTGAACTGACGGCTTGTCTTGTTTTTTTTCCATCATCTGCGTGGTTCCTCCACATCCATGCGCACCTGTGGCTGGCAACGGGTCTCCAATCCTCCGCCGAAAGAAGACGAATCAATAACGGGAGTAGTAAGGCAGCGATACGCATGTCCGATTCAGGTCTTACGCGGCTCCAAAGAAGAATACTGTCATCGGACTTGATTTCAAGGCGGGGGAAATATCGGTGAGCATGCAGCTACCCCGTTAGCGGTATAACGGCAATGCAGCCACTCGCATCCGCGTGCCAAGTCTGCAGTAAAGCCCAACCAACACCTTCGAAACGGCAATCCCTAAACTCTATTGTTACAGCTGCTGGCAAGGGCTTGCCTTGCAGTCATCTGCAAGTGGAGGCTCGAGGCTCGGCCGTTCTGCGTCATTGCATCGGTCACACTCGCCCCAGCTTACGCATTGCCACGTCTCTTAGCAGCTACTGCGGCCTTCTCAACGCCATCTCCTTCTATCTTTTCCTCTTGTTCTCTCATCCGCTCCTTCCCGGTCTTTTCCCATCTGTTTGTTGATCCTTCTGTTCTTGTACCCTATTTTCTAATGGAAGTAATACTTTAGTCGCATTGTATGCGCCCATCTCACGAAAGACACCCTATCCTCGAAGCTACCCCCGGGCAAGCTATGATACGCGACCACGACCAAGATCACGATATTTACTCACATCCACGACACTGTGATTGTTGTGGAGCAGTCATGAGTTGGGAAATCCATGAGACCGATGTTCACTTGCCAAGCGGAAAACACTACAGCTTGAGTAGCTGTCGTCAATGCACCTGACACCGATACTCTCGCAATACCAATGGACTGTATAAAAAAGCAATTCGAAACCCTGGGTATCGACCACCAAAGCGACACCGCCGCAGAGGAAGGATCCGCTCCCCAACGCCACCCAACCCACAAGCATGACCATAACAAAAATCTTGTACTCAACGGAAATCTCGAAGGCCGAAGCAAATATAATCACCGCGACCTTCACCACGGCGACCACCATCATCTCTCTCACCCTCATCGCAACCCCCACCGCTATCGCCGTAGCGACGCGAAAATGTCCAACGAGGAAGAGGCATCGCCGTCATTCCCTCACCACCAGCGCCGCCCGCCTCAGAACCACTACCGCTACAGCGGCAGCAGCAAAGTCGACAGCGAGCTATATTACCACAATCCATTTTACTACCGCACCCACCGCAACCGCCCCAACCAGTTCAAAAGCGGCGACAACACCTCCCGCGGCTTCTCTTCCACCGACAAGGCGCTCAACGGCTCCGACATCCTCTACGAAGACGTCGACGAAGCCATCATCTCAGACTCGGATATCCCTCAGTTCCATATCCCCCGTGAACCGATCGGTACGCGCAAAGACAGCATAAAGGAGGAGGACCATCCCCTGTACCACCACCAGCCGCACTATTACCACGAGTACGAACCCCCACGCGGCCGCGACAGGCGGCCCCGCCCCAACACCAACACCAACATTCACTGGCCGCACTACCCGCCGCCTCCGCCACCGCTAGCACGGCAAACGACTCTGTACGCTGACGGACCGACGCCGGAGGACAGCCTATCGCCGTCGTCAACCTTCTCGAGCCCACAACGTCACTTTGACCGACGGCCGCAGCAGCTGAAGATGAAGCGCTTTCCCGCAGCAGCAGCAGCAGCAGCACCACCACCACCACCACCACCGCAACTACCAACCGAAGTCCCCCGAAGCAGAAAAGCCGCGCTGCACCACGACGACGAAGCACCGCCGCCTTCCTCACCACGCTTTCGACGAGGGGGGAAAGAACAAGAGCGACACTCGCCGCTGCTCTTCCCGCTACCCGCGCCCACGACGACGGTGGACGGCGGGTCGTCGCTGGTGGCGGGGCGGGGCATGAAGAGGTCTGCCGCCGGGTGGAGAGGCGGGAAGAGGAGGGACGCGGCTTCCTTCTTCCCGTCACCTCCGCTTTCCTTCGGTGGCAGTGATGTGCCTCCCCTGCCGGACGCGACGACGATCGACGGGACGGAGCTGTCGCTGCGGAGGGGGCGAGCGGCCGGGGGTAGTCTGAGCGACGACGACGGTATAGGCGAGTTTGATGAGGGGGTTTATGAGGGAGGGGGGTACGAATATGTCGGGCCGGATTATGATGGCGAAGGGATGCCTGCGGAGAATGCGGCGGGCGGACGCGGTGGTGGCGTCGGAGGTGGAGGCGGAGGCGGAGGCGGTCCGCGGAGTCCGGGCTGGGAGGTCAGCAGCATTCGTACGTTCACCGACGGGGGTGGGGACAGTGGCGTGAGGGGGGAGGGGGAGGACGGGTTCGTCCGCGGTGCACACGGGCGTGGGTTCTTCGACTACGCGCGGGCGGCGAGGGTGAGGAGGAAGGGGGAGAGGGTGACGGGGACGGCAGGTCATCATCCAGTTGTTGGTTCTGGTTCTGGCGGAGGTGGTGGTGGTGGCGGTGGGCATGATCGATCTGGCAGGGGTGTTTCGCCCGGCAGACGAGCTGGATTCGAGATCATAAGAGGCGGCGGTGGATGGGAGACGGAGCCGGAGCCGGAGTCGTATCTATTCGATGTCGAAGACGAAGACGTCGACGGAAACGTGCCAAGCGACTGGCCGCTGGGACGCATGACTGGTTTCACGCAATATCTGAACCCGAGGGGCTTCCCGAGAGACGGCAGACATGTTGGTGAGGGGCGCGGCGTTGATAAAGAAGATGATCGCGCGAAGGACAAGCGCAAGCATCGTCGCAAGAAACATAGCGACAGCAATCGCACCTCGACTCCGCCAGGGCTTCCGAATGGCCCAGTTCCAGCTAGCACTGCGGGTCCGTTGAGCACAATTCGTGCGCCGCGCACACCGTCAGAGGTCGCGGGATGCGCGCTGGGAACAGCGGCGGTGGGGTTGTGCGCAACGAGTGTGAAGAAGGTGGTGGCGCAGGCGATCAGGTGGGAAGTAGAGAAGCAGGTGCAGGAAAGATTGCGGGAAGAGAAAATGGAAAGGAGGAGACGAAGGGCGAGGAAGAGGGAGGAGAAAGAAAAGAAGTGGAGAGAGAGGGATCGACTGGAGAGGGAAGCAGTTGTTGCGCGCAGGGCGAATGGGAGGCCAGGGTTTGCAAGAAGGCTGAGTGACAGAGTTCCTCAACGATTCAAGAGGGCCATGAGTGGTCCCAGCGGGCTTAGCGGTCCCAGTGTGCTCAGTGGTCCCAGCGATCTCAATGGTCTCGGTGGTCTTAGCCTTGGTGGTGCAAGTAAGATAAAGGAGCGAACAGGTAAAGATGGGCTGATCAGAGATGATGCGGTTGATGATGGGTTTTTGGGGGATGATGACCTCATCGGAGAAGGTTTTCGTGTGGGGAACGACACAGAGTTCAATGTAAAGCCGAGAAGGGGATGGAGAAGAGGCTGGAGTCGCAGTCGTACTCCTGAACCCAGGAGACCAATTTCACAACGGCCGCCAAAGTTACCTGAAGAACTGTGGCGGCGAGGCGGAGGTGGATAGGACTTTTTCTTCATCCAGAGTGCCGCACGAGGAAGACAAAGAAGCATTTGGGAGGAGTCGCTGTTTATTGTCCAATGTTAATAATTCGGAGGTTGCGGCACAGTATATTACACAGGGCTTTGTCCTTCCGTGTCTGAAAGGATACCTATAATCTTCCATCGCGGACAAACGCATTAACTATACAAATGAATTTAGTGAGAAGATTCAGCTACCTACCTACTTAGGTTCATTATTTTTGGCGAGACATTTGGGAAAGGTGCGGTAGATGTCGGGTCTCTGTGGATGTACCTGGCGCATGCTTTGCATTTCCACAGAACCTGCTTGGCATCCCAGTACCCCACCTTGATTGGTTGTCCGCAGACCGGACATTTATCTGGCTTGGGAGTCGAGGCCTTGAGGATGAGCTCGGGTGGAAGGACAACGCTATGGGTGTTGAAGTACATTCAACAGGCGGTACACCAGGAAGATGTAAGCGGAAGGCCAGATGCTAGTGTGTAATGGAAGTCAGTTTTTTTTTTTCCCTTGCGATTGATACCACAGTTTCAGCAGGGCGTTTCCTTAAACTTGATCTTCGTAATTCCTTGGCGTAGCGAGAAGGCGGTGTTTAACCCTTGATACGATGGAGTGGCGAGGGTCGACGGCACATAATATTGGAAGAGACGGATAGATTTCTCGATAATCCAGATATTTCGAAACCCGGCATCTTTAATAAAGATTCCTTCGCACACGGAATGAAATGGAGTACCGAGCTCGTTCGGCTGCAGAATCATAAGCGCCCGTAGATTCAGTGTTGTGGATGGCTTCGAGGTTGCTACGATAAGGTGTGTCCGCTTCACCTCTCTCGTGCTGGTCCCGAGCTTGGTGCTCATGTACACATGAAAGCGGTCGTTAAAGCGGATGGTGGTGCCGACATAGGCACCTTCCTGTTGGAAGAGTCTGTGACGGGCCGATGGGTCGATGTCTTAAATGGCGTCTTCGTAAATGCCCCCAGCGGTGAGATCGCAACCGGGCAAGCTGGCCAGATCCCGAATAGACCAACTCCTTCGTCCCAAAGTCGTCTGAACATGTGTGGGGACTCGATTCAGCATGGATTCAGAACTTCATCCTGCCAATCCTCGAAACGTCCAGGAAGAAGCGCCCAACAACTTTGGTCCAGGCGAGTTTGGGATCCACAGCGGGCAAGGACGGAGACAGGTGCTCGAAGGAGGTCGTATCCGCAAACGAACACAAAGCGATCGAGGATAAAAAAAAAGGCATGCCTCAAGCGAGTGCAGAGGCCGTCGGTTCCTGTGGGGACGATGGGAGCATCATGGGTCGTTTTCATGACGACAGTGTGGTCGACTATGTGTGCATGGGCTGCGGTCGAAGTTGCCTTCGTAAGGTATTGCAAGGCTGTTGGGGAACCCTAAAAATGACTCTCCACGGGATAATGATTACGTCGACCATAGGAGATAATTTTAGATTGTGTGACAAAGTGAGGGAGGGAGTGTGGGGGGCGACGGCCTGGATCGAGCGGGTGGCGTTTGACTCGGACATGTTGAGCCAATCGTGGAGGTGGTGATATGAAAATGAAGTTGCCAGCTGAAACGCAGCGATAGAGTTGTAGCTATATTTGCGCAAGCTGATGAGGGGCGTTGCGTGGGCGATCCGCTAAGCAGAGGATCGGAGCCTGGATGCCCCACGATGCGCCAGGCTGACGTCTCACCGCCCGCGCTAGCGTTGTTTACGCCCAATGCCAGGGCTGCGACAGAACCCGTTCAACTTCTTCCTCCCTCCAGCACCCTAGGCTCCACCACTGCTGTAGTCCTTCCGGCAACCTGCAGCACGCTCACACGGCCCGCCAAAAGCTTCCGCTTCCTGCAGCCTATCCCGCGCCTCCTTCGCTGGTAGAGCAACCACCCCTCCATTCTCGCTGCCTTATGGGCCCGGGTATGGTAACCTTTGGAATGCTAATATAATCCCAGGCCACCGAACTCGTTCCTCGTCGACCTGCATATAGTTGTCCTCCGTGCCCGCCGCGCGAGCAACATGACTTCTTTCATTACCACCATGTTCGTCCACTCCCCTTCTCTGTCGCAGCCATCGTTCCACCACAGCCCGTTCCCCTCATTTCCCTCCGATCCGAAACCCCTTCCTCCCGTTTTTACCCTGCCTCCTTCCGCTCCCGAGCCGTGTATACGTGCCGATCCGCGAGATTGCGCATTCGAGGGGCCCGATAGCGGTGTGCCGGTGCGCCGCGACGCCGGCTGCTGGGACGACGCATATTGGCACCGGGCGCATCTGGGGTACACGCCGCCGACACTGCCCGGCGGTGTTTACTCCAGTCCACTACAAAAGGCGTTTGGCGAGGCTTTGCGCAGCAACCTTCACGCGCTGCTCACGCCTCAACCTTCCGCTCCGCCCAACCTGCCTTTACGCCCGACCCCGCAGCCGACAGCGGCGCCCGACATGCAATCTCGCATCCCTATGCGCGCACATGAAAACCCCTCGCCTCGCCGGGGAGTTCTCAAGAGCTCACGCCCCCCGAGGCGACCGCACGCTCACGTTGGAAACCAGTTCGGGAATGCCGAGGCTAATACACTATTCCTTGCTAGCAGCAACAACAGGGTTGGCCGTACCGGTAATGGCGGCACTGCTGCATTCCGCGCCAAGGAGGGCAAGCGTGGCACCAGTTCATGGCAGCTGAAGCAGTTCGCCGAAGCGACTCTTGGTAGTGGCAGTCTGCGCAAGGCAGTGCAGCTACCGGAGGGAGAGGATTTGGGCGAATGGTTGGCCGTAAATGGTGCGTTGTTATGACAACCAGGAGCGACCTCGGTGTAAAGTTTGTGGATCGGGACTAATAGTTGCGCCATGTGCAGTTGTCGATTTCTACAACCAGATCAACCTGATTTACGGCGCCATAACGGAGTTCTGCTCGCCGCAGAGCTGCCCTGAGATGAAGGCGACCGATGAGTATGCAGCGGAAATCTTGATTCCATTGACACCGCTAACGCAAGCTAGATTCGAGTACCTTTGGCAAGACTCCGAGAACTACAAGAAGCCGACCAAGATGCCCGCCCCCGAGTACATTGAGCACCTAATGGCCTGGGTCCAGTCTAACATTGACAATGAGTCCATGTTCCCCTCTCGCATCGGCGTCGCTTTCCCCAAGCAGTTTCCCGCCTTGATTCGTCAGCTCTTCAAGCGCCTCTACCGCGTCTACGCGCACATTTACTGCCACCACTACCCTGTCATCATCGCTCTTGGTCTGGAGCCGCATCTCAACACTAGCTTCAAGCACTACGTCCTGTTCGTCGACGAGCACCAGCTGAACCAGGGGAGCAGGGACTACTGGGGACCTTTGGGCGACCTAGTTGAGAGTATGCTCAAGAGCGACTGAGCAGGACCGGCGTAGCTTGACTTTTCGACAAATTTCCCGAGTTTCAACAGGGCATATTGGCAGGGCCTTTTCTGGGCGTTTTCGGGCGCGTGCGCATGGCAGGTCAAGGGCAATGGCGAATGCATACTATCGGACATGGATTTGGTGGTCGGTCAATGGCTTTTGGTCTTTCCTGCAACTTTCACCTTCTTGTTGTATACTTAATTTACGAGGTTGACTATGAGACGATGGAGTTGGGTTAAATTCACGGGCAGTCAAATGCGATCTGCCTGACTTGGAATGCTCACGCATTTCTCGCCCAATTACGACCAAATGAGAGCCTTGCGTGTGCACGTGCGGACGTGCAGAGATCCATAAGGCAGAAAACTCATTGGCTACGTCATCATCCAGTTCACCGGCACTGATGAAGCACCTCAGCGCGATTTCCCCACCTGTACGGACCTAAAGCGCAACCGAAATTGAATCTACGATACGGAGATAGAAGCGACGTTAGATGCACACCACAAAACACCACGCGATTCATGTTAGAGGCAGATGCTGCAGGTCTGGAGCAGGCGGTCAGGAAAACAGACGGCACGGCGTGGAAACCCGGTCAACACGCATCCACTGGGGCCGCATGCTTTTATGACACGAGTCCAAAATGCAGGAAAGGAGATGGCGGGAGGCTTTGGATCGTCTCGGCGCGCCCGCGGCGTGTACGGGTCGCGCGCGGACAACACAGCAGGGCGGGGAACGTTTGGTGGGGACTTGGAGGTCCGGAGAGCGAGTTTGCGCTCTGGGGCGCGAGCAGCGGGCACACTGCGGTGTTTGCGGGCGGAGGGGCGGGTGGGCAATGATGCGGTGGCGGCTCTTGCACCGGCCGCTCGGACGCCTTGCTGATCAACCGTTGTCGAGACTGTCCATCGCCCATGCTGCACATGCGTGCCCACCGCTCTCAACGATTTCCGCGCGGGGCATTTGTTGTTGGCGGGCGCGCGTTGCGCGAGAAAGAGGTGTGCGACGACAGGCTGAGCCGCCTCGGTCGCGCCTGCGGGAAGCTTACCGCGCTTTGACACAATGCCTGCCCGCTCGCGCGGCCGCCGCTGCCTCCCCGCGCCGACCGGTAGCTGCACGGGCGCGCGCGCTCTGGACTGGTTTCTGACCAGTTTGCGATAAGGAAGCCGCCGCCATGCTAGTCCGCTTTGCTACTACTGTTCCTGCATGCAACAAAACCTTCATCGGTCCCAGCGCCGCTTTATCTTCCCTCAATCCGACTCCTTCACGCTCCCAGCGGCAGCACTTCCTCCGGACATCTTTGCGCTGTGGCAGTATACTTCACTACACACTTCCTTCACTTTTCTCCACATCTCGCTTGCATTGCACATTAGATCAGCGCCCGCCTTCCTTGGGCTAGCTGCTTCTTGTTCCGCCTGCCAACACCTCACCGCTCACTGCTTTCAATTGCCGCCAGCCTTTGTACTCATAGCTTCGAACACCTGCATTCTTCCCGTCCGCAACCATGGTCATCGTCGACGGACAACAGGAGTACCTCTGCGAGGAGGAGAAGCGGCTGAAAGAGGACCGCCACCGCGAGCGCTACTGGAAGAAATGGGGCCCTTACGTGGCCGAGAGGCAATGGGCTACCGGTAAGCACCCATTGAACCGCCCTTTGTACTCGGATTCTAGCTGACTTGCTACAGTTCGCGAGGATTACTCGTAAGTCTGTCCCCCACGGACAATTGAGAGCGAATTGCTGACTTCAGGCTTACAGCCATGATGGAGATGCATGGAGCCGTAAGCTTGACCCAATTGGCCCCAATTGACATCTACTGACATCGTTTCACAGATTTCTCCCATGACATGTCTCGCTCCCGCGCGTATCGTTGGGGTGAAGACGGAATCGCTGGTGTTTCCGACACCCACGGCCTTCAGAACGTTACTTTTGCGTTCTGGAACGAGAAGGAGTACGTTTCACGATGCAAAATCCTTGAGCGGCACTGACTTGAGTAGTGATTATCTCAAGGAGCGACTCTTTGGTCTCTCGAACCCCCAGGGCAACCACGGCGAGTCGGTTAAAGAGGCACATTTTCACCTGGACAACACGCCCACTGTATGAATTCTTGACAAGGCCTCAGAGGTGGTGGCAGCCAGCTGACTATTCACAGCACTCTTACATGAAGTTCCTTTACAAGTATCCGCAGCGCCGATTCCCGTACGACGACCTCATCAAGGAGAACGCGAGGCGCGGCAGACTCGATCGCGAATACAACATTGTGGACACTGGCGTCTTCGACGACGACAGATACTGGGACATTTTCATCGAAACGGCGAAGGAAGCCGATGACGAGGATGAGCTTCTCTTCCGAGTTACGGCCTACAACCGTGGCCCCGAAGCTGCGCCGCTCCACATTGTGCCCCACGTCTTCTTCAGAAACACCTGGGCGTGGGGCCGTGAGACGCCGGATAAAAAGCCGAGCATTCAGAAGGTTGGCCAGACAACCGCCGTGTCCAAACACCACAAGATAGGCGAGAGATACTTCCAATTGTCTCCTTCGCCAGGCTATGGTGCAAGCGGCGAGGACGTCCAGCCCCAGCTCCTTTTCACCGACAACGATACCAATTTCAAGAAGCTTTGGGATTCAGAGAACAAGACCAAGTATACCAAGGATGGTATCCATGAGCGCATCTGCGACGAGAACGTGGCCGCCGTCAATCCCGACAACGTTGGAACCAAGGCAGCTGCATGGTTCGCCTTTGACGAGGGTGACGGAGTCCCGCCTGGCGAGTGTGCCGTCGTCCGCTTCAGACTTTCCAAGAGAAACGAGGGCTACCTTGACGAAGAACTTTTTGACGATATCGTCGAGCAGCGCAGGATCGAAGCCGATGAGTTCTACTATCGCCTCAATCCCTTGCCCATGGCCGAAGATCTTCGCAACATCCAGCGCCAGGCTTTCGCAGGCATGATGTGGTGCAAGCAGCACTATCACTTCATATGGGATGAGTGGGCGAACGGTGACCCTGGAATGCCCCCTCCTCCGGCGAGCAGGAAAGAGATTCGCAACAAGCACTGGAAACACATGTATCTGGACGACATCCTGTCGATGCCTGATTCCTGGGAGTATCCCTTCTTCGCTGCTTGGGATAGTGCTTTCCATTGCATTACGTTGGCCATGATTGACCCCGACTTCGCAAAGAAACAGATGGATCTGTTTACGCGCGAATGGTACATGCACCCGAATGGTCAGCTGCCCGCCTACGAATGGAACTTCGGTGACGTCAACCCTCCAGTCCACGCCTGGGCTACATTCAGGACGTTCAAGATTGAGCGGAAGATGTACGGGCGCGAGGATCTTGATTTCCTCGAGCGCGTGTTCCAGAAGCTGTTGCTCAACTTCACCTGGTGGGTCAACCGCAAGGATTTTGACGGCAAGAACATCTTCGAGGGCGGTTTCCTGGGTCTGGACAATATCGGACTCTTCAACCGTTCCGACCCTTTGCCCACCGGTGGTGTCCTGGAGCAAGCTGACAGTACTGGATGGATGGCTTTCTACTGCTTGTGCATGCTCAACATAGCCTTGGAGCTGGCTAAGCACCGCCGCATTTACGAAGACATTGCGTCGAAGTTCTTCGAGCATTTCATCCTCATTAGTGACGCCATGCAGTACCGTTCCGATGGCGAAGAGAAGTCTCTTTGGAACGATGATGATGGCTTCTACTACGATGCCATTTCCTGGGGAGGCCCTTGGAGCCATCAAATGCCCGTTCGCTCGCTTGTCGGCCTGATCCCGCTTTACGCGACTTTGACACTGGAGCCTGAGGTTATTGATAAGCTTCCGTCATTCAAGAAGCGTCTTAACTGGTTTATCGAAAACCGTTCCGACATGGCTGATCGCAACATGGCTAGCATGAGCCGCCGTGGAAAAGGTGACAGAATCCTTCTCTCGTTGGTGAGCGAAGATCGCTTGAGGAAGATCCTGAAGAGGATGCTCGACGAAGACGAGTTCCTTGCGGACCACGGAATTCGATCCCTGTCGAAATACCACAGGGATCACCCATACTCCATGGATGTCAACGGACAGCGTTTCGAGGTCGCCTACCTCCCCGGTGATTCTGATAGCGGCTTGTTCGGCGGCAACAGCAACTGGCGCGGCCCGATTTGGATGGCTGTGAACTTCCTGCTCGTGGAATCTCTCCTGAGGTTTTACATGTTCTACGGCAACACCCTCAAGGTTGAGTGCCCGACCGGATCTGGTGATGAGATGCATCTTGGTCATGTTGCCGAGGAAATTCAGCACAGGTTGCAACATCTTTTCGCTCGTGGAGATGATGGTCGTCGCGCCATCAACGCCGGAAACGAGATGCTCGACTATGACCCCAACTGGAAGGACTACATGTGGTTCCATGAGTTCTTTGATGGAGACACTGGCAGAGGCCTTGGAGCCAGTCACCAGTGCGGCTGGACCGGTTTGATTGCGAAGATGATCCACGATACCGGTATTCGCTGCCGTCTTCCCCAGACGCCCCGTACTCCGTCGACAGCTGCTGCGCACTACTTCGACGATGTCTTCACCAAGTACAAGGGCCGTAAGCCTAGCATTCGCAGGTCTTCGACTAGCCGGTCCATTGGCGGCCGTCCCGACTGGGCTGATCTCGAGGCCCCGAAGAGCCCGAAGGCGTCGAACGGCCATGCTGTAGATGACGAAGAGAGTGAGCGGCCGGTCAAGCCTTTCCAGAGAGTCAATTCAGTTGGCTACTTTGATGCAGAGGCGCTTGAGAAGAAGAAGCAAATCGATGAGCAGGTGGCGGAGTACGTGTCCAACCAGCTCTCACGGATGAAGAGCCACGAATCTGCAGGAGAAGGTGTAGGTGACGAGCTTGAGGCGCAGCTGGACGGTGCTTGAGCGGTGTAAGATGACAAAGTTCGCGGCCTTGAATTGGCGTTTGGAGGCAAAATCAGTAGAATGGCGGCTCACAAGTTTGGGGGTTCCTACAACAGCAGTAGTCTCGCCGAGTGCTTAGAATGAGCTACCTAGACATACCTAGAATTCCTACCTACCTAATATAGAAACTCTCCGGAGTAAGTTGTACTATGAAAGTTCGTGATCACTATAATGCCTCCTGATTCATCCGTATTATGTAATCGGCAGCCGTGGAGCTGGTTGGCCACGACTTTTGCCCAGCGCGTCATCCGAACGCGACCGCCGGCGCATCGTCCTCCTCCACAACCGGCCGTGTGTAAACAGCTTCGTCCACACTCTTACGCTTACTTCACGCGACATTTCTCTGACGCCATAAGTTCTATTCGGACGGGCTTCACTCCACCCCAATCCAGCAATCCGTCGCGACGCGAGGTCCGAGAGCACAACACGCGCGACGCGTCTTCCGGAACGAGCACCCCCGAGCGCCTCGCCTCTCCGCCCGCGGCATACAATACCAAAACCGAACGACTACACTCTTCTGGTCCCAACCTCTCTATCCACCGGCTAGCGCCTTCCCATATCTTCCCTACTTCAGTCCACGCAATTCATCCGACGGCCGACCCTCCCCAACCCAGAAACAGGCTCGCCTACCCACATTCGCGAAGACGAAGAGCGCGCGCACGACACAAAACGCCGAGACACACACCTGAAACTTCCCCAAGACTGCCGAGACAATAAACCGATTGCATTCGACGACACATAAGCAGAACAATCAGCGCAATGCCGCCCAAAACCGGCCGCCGGGGACGCGGTCGGCCGCGCAAATCGGCGACGAATGTTACCGCCGCTGCCGTCACTGCTGCCGGACGGAAAGGCAACGCGCGCCAATCTGCTGCTGCGGTTTCGAAGGGGAAGAACAATGGGGGTGCTTCAGCTGCCGGGCGGAAGAGGAGAAGGGCGGAGGAGGATGAAGACGAGCTTGAGGGATTTGAAGAGGAGCGGGAGGTAGAGGACGGTGAGGAGGAAAACGAAGACGAGGAAGAAGAGGAAGCGTTGGAGGAGGAGGAGGACAATGACGACGATGAGGCAGACGAGCTGTCCGAGCTGCCGTCAACGGCGCCCGTGGCTGTGGACAAGGGCAAGAAGGTCGACAAGCGGAGTAGCGGTGGTGCAACGGCCGGTAGCGCAACGAAGGGAAAGAAGAGGCGCAGCGAGGCGCAAGTGGAGGATCCGGTCGACAACGCTACGAGGACCGCGAAGAAACCACGCACAACGAAAACGACCAAGTCCGCGGGGGAGAATGAGAGCGAGAAGACGACGGCGAGAACCAAGGCCAAATTCGCGCATCTGAAGCCTCGCACCCGCCACATCTCGCAGTCGGTCATCACGACCAAGTGGCGGCCCGCGCCCCTGCCGGCTCAGGCGGCGGCGCGCGCGCTGTTCGTCGCGGCCAAGCGGCCGGTCGTCGAGGCGGCGGGGAGGAAGTCGTCGGCCGCGTCATCTTCGATGGGCGGCGTCATGGGCGATGGGTACGACAAGAGGAAGGCGGAGGCGGACGCGACGCTGGCGGGCGTGCTGCGGAAGCTGGAAAAGCAGATTCCGCGGATACCTTTCCCGCCGATGAAGGGGCCGGCGGCGGCGGATGTGTTCGAGCTGGAAAAGGTCGTCGAGAGGAACAGGGCGCTGGAGGTGCAGCTCACGCCGGCGGTGCATGCGGTCAAGTTGTTGAAAGAGGCGGTGAAGAGGGAGGAAGAGGTGTTGGAGAGGGAGATGGAGGAGTTGGACGTGCTGGAGCGGAGGGCGAGAGAGGCGGAGAATAGGGGAAAGGGGAGGGGGAAGAGGGGATTGCATCCGGTGTTGAAGAGGTTTAGGGCTGGAGATGAGCGGGATGGTGGTGGTAGGGAGGATGCCGTGGATGAAATTAGGATGGCTACTACAAAGGAGCGGAGGCCTGAGCCCGATGGAGATGAGGATTTTGAGATGGAGTTGGAGGGCGATGAACAGCTCGCACCAGTATTGGAACAGCTGCGTGGTCATTTGGAGTCTATGCAGGCGAATTTGGGCCAGGTTGAGGGGTTGGATGAGGCGATGAATGGGACGAGAGTCACATTGGATGGGGTCTTGAGGATGAAGTTGGGCGACGAGCGATATGAAGAGCTGGTGTTGTCTTAGGTGTGTTCGTGGTGAAGATGGGATGCTGGTGGAAGATTGGCACTGCACGCATTATGATACCCTTGTTTGCTTACCGTTGAGATATGGAAATCGCCATAGTGAATAATTGAAACTATTCTATGCTGGCCTCTCCGTTTCAATTGATGCACACACGAATGATTAGCGATAGCAGTGTGCTCGATGGGTTGGATACTGCCGTGACCCGTGCTCTACGAGCTTAAGACCTTGCTTTTTCTACAAGGATGTATATGCAGGCTACTGCAGGCTGTCTGGAATAGTTATTGGCTCCGGAGGACGATCACACTCACGATGGCTCGTGGCATGGGCCGATAACAATGATTTGCACTATTGCTTCGCGCACAGATGGGGTTTGCAAAACAAGCTTTTTTTTCCATACTCAACCCCCTTGCTTCAACCATCTTCACGGGTCCAGATTTGATCGGCATCCTATCGTGAAGATGCGCAGCGATCATGATCATCAAAAAGAGACGAGGACCGCTTGTTCCTCACCGCGTTAGCAATGCTTACACGCCCTGACGATAACGGTCCTCGTAAAGCTCGGTCTCACATCGCGGTCAGATGCTGCAGGTTTCAGGGAGAGGCAGCATGAGATCCAATTTCTACCGAACGGGCCCAATGGCTCGGTGCCTGGGACGTGCTGCTCCGCTTTTCATCTTTGCTTTTGCCTGGGCACGGCATGCGCATGCGGCTAAGAAAAGCAGCGGTCGCTACATGTACATACATAATATCGGTATTGCCAACGTGCGTCTGTATATTGAGCACAACTCAGTTGGGGGCGCAACGCACGTTTTCCTACGAGCGCACGTGCAGCACCAGTCCTCGCAGACATGATTGCAAACTCTCGCTGAGTGCGGAGTAAGTACGTAGTCTCGTCTAGTCCCTTTCACTCTTCCTCTCACCCGCTTCCTGAATTTCCCGCACCCCCTCAGTTGAGGAGTTGGGTAGAGTCAGGACGACAGCACGCGCTTGCTCCGGAATTGGCCGGGCAGCGGAGAAGCGTGCACGTAGACAAGCCCTGCGTCAGAAATACGAGCAGGCTGGTGAGCGGCGGAGGGCACTGCAACAACAGCTGGAGCGCGGTGTGAGCGGACACGGCGCCAGGTACGATGCAGGCGGCGCTGGACAGGATGCAACGGCGGACGTGCCCTAGCGGAGCGGGCCTGAGGCTGAAGGCGAGAGCTGCTGACCGCTGGGCCGTGGGTTAACGGATGCACAAGCTGTCGCTGTCTGCTGGTCGCGGCCTCGGCTTTGCGCAGGGCTGGCCGGTGGCCGGGGATCGCCCTGCGAGGGCGGGGCGGCGGCCGCGGCGAAGGGCCTCCCACAGTCGCGTGCGAACTTCGAGCTTTGGGTAAGCAGCGCAAGCCAGCAGCATAACAACACTGCGCGCGCCGCCGTCCGCCCGCCGCCTGTCGCATAGCAGGCCGCGCCCACAGCCCTCAGATGCCGAGCGCGCGCTCTCCATGCCTCCGCAACCTCTGACGCGCCTATCCGACGACGACTACGCGAATGCGCCTGCCCATGCGCCGTTCCGATCCGCAGTCCCCTCCGTCCCGAGCGACATAACCCCATTCGATGGTTGAGGCTACACAAAGAACCGCCGCAGAGGAATCGAATGGAGCTACGCCCCCGG
Source organism: Diplodia mutila (assembly GCA_022560015.1). NCBI lineage: Eukaryota > Fungi > Ascomycota > Dothideomycetes > Botryosphaeriales > Botryosphaeriaceae > Diplodia > Diplodia mutila. The sequence continues at coordinate 504,503 of JAFISB010000002.1, read as the reverse complement.
TTATGACGACGTCGAAGGATCCCCAGCAGAATGGCGACGACGCCAATGCCTCCAGGCCCCCGAAGCCGGAACAGCAGTCCCAGCCGCACGCGCCGACCCAGCAACAGTCCGCGCAGCAGAAGCAACAGCAGGGTGCCGACAAGAAGGCTGCCGGCGACGCCAAGGATGGCGCCTCCCACAAGAGCACGAGCCCGCCCAAGAAGCGGCGGAAGGTCAATCATGGTGCGCAGAAGACCAATCAGTGAGGCAAGAGCAAGAGGAAAGTGGACACACGGCTAACTGGCAGCGATAGCTTGCATCTATTGCAGACGTTCGGTGAGCCGCCTCACTCCCGCCCACGCGACTGGCGCACAAGACCGGTACACAACATGCTGACCATTGCGCCTATCTTGCCGCCCACAGCACATGACATGCGATCTCGTAAGTCTCGCCCGTCTGTCTTGAGCTGCGGGCGCACGCGCTGACAAGGCGCCCTTGCTGCGGCCCTGCTATTAGGAGCGGCCATGTACCAGATGTATCAAGCGCAATATTGGCCATCTCTGCCACGATGAACCGCGTGAGCCAGCGAAGCGCCAGAAGACGGACCCGCCCAGCGGGCAGGAGGAGGACCAGGCGAAGAATCTGGACCCCACCGCCGTGTCCGACGCCCCTCTCGGCCCGCTGGACCAGCGTCACGGCTCGCAAGATGCAGCCATTGGAGCCCTTGCGCCGCCTCCATTGCCGCACGCCCTCTCCAACGCTACCCCGGGCCCCATCGCCCAGCCCGCACCCGTCTCCGCGCCACACGCTTCGAACATCGCAGGCAACTCTCAGTCATGTTCGTGATACCTCCTGCCCTGCTCTGTCCCCCCTTCCAGCCCTGACGACAGCCTGCTAACACGAAGCTAATCACGAAAAGTCCCTAATTACAATGACTGGAACTTTGGCGCCTCCAATAACTTCCAGGACATGCACGCCTTCCATCCCTCCTACATGTTCAACGCTTCCGAAGCATCCAACGAGTACAACCTGCTCAACGACCTCCTAAGCAACAGCCTTATGGACGACGGCGCTCTGTACAACGGCGAGGAGATGAACAGTCTCTTTCCTGACCAGCCGCTCACTAACACGATGAATGCATTCAGTGGACAAAACTCACTGGCGCCTAGCCATCAGCAGAACAACCAGCTTCTGCCACCGTCGCAAGCTACTATTGGCAGTGCCATCTCAAGGCCAGCCAGCAGCTTCCCTCTCGACAAGGCGCGCGAGGCCTACTACATGACGGCTGCTGACCCCGCAGGAAACGACACTCCCGAGGAACGTATGAACAAGCTTTTGAAAGCCAAGTTCGATGCAGGCATGCTCAAGCCCTTCAATTACATCAAGGGCTACGCGCGGCTGTATCAGTACATGGAGCGCAACTTTCAGGCCATCTCTCGACAGAAGATTTTGCGGTGCATGGACAGGTTCAGACCGAAATTCAGAGAGCGCGTGCAGACCTTGACCGACATCGAACTCGTTCGAGTTGAGATGTGGTTCGAGCGACGCTTGATGGAATACGACCGGGTATTCGCTAGTATGGCAATACCCGCATGTTGCTGGCGGAGAACTGGTGAGATCTTTCGGGGGAACAAGGAAATGGCCGAGTTGGTGAATGTGCCCATCGAAAACTTGCGAGATGTTTGTCGCTCAGTGACCTGCTACGACGAGCGCCTTGCTAACAGCAGCACCAGGGTAAGATTTCGCTCCACGAGATTGTCGAGGAAAAGTCGCTCGTCAGCTACTGGGAGAAATTCGGCGCCATCGCATTCGACAGCTCTCAGAAGGCCATCCTGACCAGCTGCTCGCTGAAGAACCCCAATCCGGACTCAAAGGATCCGGAGATTCGGTGTTGCTTCTCCTTCACGATCCGGAGAGATGCACATAACATGTAGGTAGCGCTTCAACTGGTTGGATGGTGAAAAGCTGACTGACTCCTTTCTGCTAGTCCCTCCCTGATCATCGGGAACTTCCTACCAATAATTAATGACAGCCCGGGTTCGACCAGCTCGTAATCGCGCCCGTATACCATGAGCTTCCATCGATACATAACAATTCGAGACCACCCTCTACTCCTCCGAACGTATATATTCTCTCTTCACTCTCACCCCCTCTACCTCCTATCTTCTTGTCGCTGCGGAGGTTCTCACAACCTAGATGAAAAAATGCATGGGATTAAGGGCTTCGGGGGTGCGTATTTCAGCGCCCGGTGTTTTGGTCGATATTGTCGGTTCTATTTGCTGTACGTCTTACTGAGGCGTGTCCATTTATGAGCAAGTGTTGAGTGGGTTTTCTTCGAGTGAAATGAGCTTGAAACGCAAGAACAGGATTGGTGTGGAAAAAAGAAACAAAAAAGGACTTGGATTCACGTTGCGACCTTTGCGCTTACATCGATTGAAAGTATATGATGGCCCCAGTTCGTTGGCTCACCTGGTTCAATGGCGAAGCGCATGGAAATGTGTTGTTTTAGCTGCTTTTCTTTTGCCAGGCCTTTTGCATGCGATGCCTTCAGTCCTGTGTTTCGCGATTGAAAAGATAGTTTAAATGCGGAAGTCGCAGGCTGATGCGGCAGCAGCTATCGTCCCGCAGTGGTGGCGCGAGTGGAGAGGAAGATAGCGCAGCAGTTTCCGTTGGAAAATGACAGTCCAGTCCGCAAGGCCTACCTCTACTTCCCACATGTAGCAGTTTCCTTTTCACCAAGGTGCGCAGATGTGTGCGTACGCGATGCTATGCGAAGCCTGTTTGCCGCCGGCTCCAACTCACCGAACGCGGCACCTAGACCTTGACAATCGCACCACCTTCCTCACTCCCGCCCTCAACCGCAGACAAAGGCTCCGCTGCCGCTGCCGTTCTGACGCGTCCCCGCTCGCTACTAGCTGCTCGTCTCTCAGCCGCACCCCGATTCGAGAAAGCCCGCGCTCAGGCTGCGTCTTGCCGCCACTACTGCTCTCACCCTCGCACCGCCTTTGGCGGCGCAGTCACTGCACAGCAGAGCTCACAGCGCCATGAAGTCGCAGGCAAGGAGCCGCCAAGAGCAAGAGAGGAAAGTTGAAACTCTCGTTGGTACGTCCACCTCTAGGTTATTCCGTTTGCACTTCATACAGTACCGTCCGCCTTCTATCCTCAGCCTGGCAGTTCGTCCCTGAGCTCACGCCTTGAATCCCCACTCAACCTCACCTACGCTCCGTTGTCCTCACCTCTCTAGCAACTCGAGCTCTCACCCTCACCCCCTCCTTTTTCTCTCTCCGTGCTAACCTTCCCCGAAACACCAACAGCCTTCGCAACGACCCTCACCCGCCGCCTCCACCGCCGCCTCTCCACTCCACCCGCCACCACCACCACCACCACCACCAGCACGAGCGAGAGCCTCGACAGCCTCACCGACCTCGTCCCCGCTCTCTCCACCCACCTCGCCGCCACCTTCCCGCTCGCCGTGCCGGCCGCCCTGCTCCTGCCCAAGCGCGACGCGCTCGACCGCCTCGCCAGCGACATCTGGAACGCCGCGACGCGGCTGGGGCGAGAGCAGCAAGAGCAACAACCAAAAGGCGGTGGCAGAGCGTCGGCGGGGGCAGCGGAGAAGGATAAGAAGGTGGTGTGTAAAGTAAGGGCTTTCGCGGTGTTGGTGCTGGATGCTGTGGCTCGTTGCAGCGGAAGGGATGATGGCGATAACGATCAAGGGAAAGAGGCGGATAGAGGTCGGGGGAGAGAGGTGGAGAAGGGAGTGAGGGTGTTGAGGGTCGCGTTGAAGGCGGGGAGATGCTGTCTGGAGGTGGGGGTAGTAGAGGAGGGTGGGTTGTTGAGGGTGTTGGAGTGCGCGGCGGAGTGGGAGAAGAAGTTGAAGGGGCTGGTGGAGGGAGATGGAAGAGAGGAGGGTGCGGATTTGAGAATGATGGATGTTGATGTGGCGGAGGTGGTGGGGAGGTTGAGGGTGGAGTACTGGATTTTGAGGGTGGTGCATGTGAGTGGAACCAACTCTGTCCGCAATTTGTTAGCATTGGGCTTGCGCTGACTTGACGATTTGTTCAGGCCTGGAAGCAGTCACGACTTGACCTCGCAGAGCACATGTTCTCAAAGAGCGATCTCGAACCGAACCGACTTACAACCGATACGGTGGATATGCTAACGGATACACTGTTTGAGATCGGCAGAGACATGTTCAGCAAGCGCCAGTACGAGGATGCTGTCAGATGGCTGGACCGCGCCTACGATATTATTGGAGAACGCAACTTGGAAGAACTGGATCATGATGCCGTGGAGCTGCGACTGGCTATTTTGAACTTCCTGGTCCGCGCCTGTCTCAAGCAAAACACTACAGAATCGCGAGAAAAGGCTCGTGGTATTGTCGACTTACTCGATTTCGACTACGGCGATAAAATGGTTGTTCATCTCCTGAAGCTCGATGTCATCTCCTCAGATCCAGAGCTCGAAGTCGAGCAGTACTACAATGTTGTGATTCGGATGATTCGGTCGATCGTGCTCACAGACGCAAATTTCAGAACCGTCATGCACCATGCCCACATCATCAAAGGCAAAAGTCCTGAGCTGGCTTGTAAAGCGCTCGACAACCTGCTTCACGAGAAACTTTTCAATCATGAGAATGTTCAATGGATTGAGAAAGTTGCCGTTACGCAGATATGGATACTGGCCGATTCAGGAAATACCCAGCCTCCAGAATCACTCATAGACCTGTTGGACGCCGTGCTGCAAAACTCACGACAGTTCGACGCTCCGGCGACACATGCTGCGCAGACCATTCTCTGGAAGAAGATCGAGACCCTTTACAGCCAAGCGAAATATCTCGAATCGGAATCCTGGTGCAAACTTGCACTTCATCCGCTTTTCGCCAAGGCTGGAGACTCAAACAAGGCAAAGATATCCAGAAAAGTCATATTGTGCGCTCTGTCCCGACAGGAACATAACAACGCCCGCAAGGCATTTTTTGAGATGTCGGAGGAGGAAAGGAACAGTCCAATGACTCGATATTTGATGTACAAGAGCGCCATTCGGGACCAGCAGCCGGAATTCGCTGCAGATTGCCTCGATGTCATAAGTAAGCAGCCAGGCCGAGACTGTACACTCCTGTATGCTTGCGTTGTAGAAGCCCAGGAGCTTCGGGACCAACAAAGCGCCATTATTGCTCTTCAGAAAGCTCTAGAGAAATACGACTATGGTGCACCTATTGGAGTACATCTTCCTGCACTGCTTCGATCAACCATTAGACTTCTTGTAAACCAAATGAGCGCATCTCCGGACTCTAACAAGGACGTCATGAAGGAACTATGCAAGGTGTTCGAGGGAGCAGCGGTCCAAGCTACCAAGGATAGGACACCTCGGCCAGATAAAGAGCAGTCGGAGCCGATCTTCACTGGAAAAGAACTTGAATGGTTTTCACGAAACAGCTACAATCTTGCACTCAAACACTGCGGCTCAGCGCACCCATCGCACCTTCTATGTCTGCTTGATAAGTGCGTCCAATTCATCGGCCTCATCCAAACTGCTTCAACCAAAACGAACGGCAGTGCTCCCGCTTCAGACCTCGTTCTCCGGCTCTTGCTATGCCATTATCTGGCTTCATGCGCAGCTATCGTGTTGGCGAGATCTACAGACTCTATACCGGAGTCGTTGAACGCATACACAACCGTCTCAAGGCACGCCTGCGCTTTTCGAAACACGGTTGCTCCTCTTCTGCGAACTTCCGTCTCCATAGATAACAGTGGCCCGTCTACCAATGCCAATCAGTCAACTGACCTTGGTGTAGCTACCAGGACCGATCTCGCTGCCAAGAGGGCGCAGCTACTCAGATACGAGCTGGAGTCGGCGTTGAAACGGAGTGACTGGGATGGTCTCGATGTACTTTGGGACGAGTGCTTCGAGAACCCAGACGCCGTAGTCGGCGGAGCCAAGGAAAGCAGAAGCAGCTGGTACATCCGTCACCTTGAAACCCTCGCCGATCTAGCCCTTGTCATCCACGCAGAACTATCGAAAGCCGACACGTCGTCCACAACTACAACAACTCACCGCGCCCGCATCCTCGGCGTCCTCCAGCGCATCGTCAACCAAAGCTGCAGCGGCGGCATGGGTACCGGCAGTAGGACTGGCGCCGTCGCCCACCTCGCCCGCTGGATCCGGTGCCTCTTCCAGCTCTCCATCGACGGCGGCACCGCGCTCGACGACCCCGACGCCATCCCGCTCCAGTGCATCGAGCAGGCCACGACTATCATTTCCTCGTCATCCTCTTCCAGCACTTCCTCCTCCCCCTCCTCCTCTACACCCAGGCGGGGTAGAAACGAGGGCGCGGATGGGAATGACGAGGACAACGAGTCTCGTGGCTCGCATCGCCGTTATCCCCAAGTCGAGGCCGAGTGGCTGGCTTCGACGGCCTTCAACCGCGGCATTGACTTCTTCTGCGCCGGCGACGACGCGAGGTGCAAGTTCTGGGCGGAAAAGGCGATGGGGCTGGCGAAGGTGGCGGACGAGCAGAGGGGGCGTGGACGTAGTGGGCTATATGGGGCTTTGATGGAGAGGTATAAGGGGTTGTTGAGGTGGGAATAGCTAAGGAGGTTTTGTTCTCGGGGGTTCGGGGTTTCTTCCCAACAAGGGGGAGTGGTGCGAGGGGGGATGCTGTACTGCGGGGCTTGCTTTGATATTGCTTGATATCGCTGGGACGTTGATGGATGGTTGAGGTGAATTTTCTTACGGATATCGCCATGGTAGAAAACGAGCAACCAAGAGGATAATAAGAAGAGACAGCCAGTTATAGATTGATGCTTATAAAGATCAACTAGCCATATGAGACAGTGCGTCATTCATTGCAAGACAGGTTCGAGAAGGGCAGAATCTCATCGCCTCCAGAGAGTTCTCCTGTTCCATCTCCTTCCTCCCTACGCTGCCCACCACACGTGTTGGACACAACAATCGAAGTAACGAGCACACCGCACCGCAACTCGCCACCCGTACCGGCCGAGCAGCCAAAGAAACAAAAAAGGGTATGTATGCTGCGGAGAAAGAAACACCGTTTGCTATGCATTGCCAAAAAAGAGAAAGTGCAGATGAATGAGCTAATCATAAGCCCTTTCGTCGCTATACCTATCTAACGCAAAAAGAACCAAGGGATAAGAAGCAAAACACCCCCGCCTTTCCCGCAGCCCTAGCAGGAAAAGAAGGAGAAAGAAAATCCAAAATCCATTTGTCCCAAGAAAGAAAGACCCAGTAACTCCTGTCAGGATATACCCCTCTTTCCCTTCCCCTTTCCTCTCCGCCAATTTCCCTCCCCCTTTCTTTCCGCGTCTGCTGGTTGTAATGGAAATTGGTCATGTGTGTCGCTGTTGTATACAAAGAGAGAGAAAACAGAACACCCAACCACCAATTTCGCTCGGTAGAAGAAAAAAACCAGGAAAAGGTCAATGATGGATTGTGACGTCAGTCAGTGGAAGAGGCTGGGAATATTAAGAAGAAAAGAAAATGCTGTTTGGTCGGTCCGAGTCGTGAATGATAATGACGATTTTTCTTTTTGAGGATGTGGTTGGTGTATGAAAGTTTGTTGATGCATGAAAAGAACAGGATGGAGCAAGAGAAACATTCTCCAACTCAAGAAATCGCATGTGACCAATATCCTCCGCGTTGCTGCTTGAACTTCCTCTGAGGAGAAAGAGGAGGCTGCTCAGGTATCAGAGTAGAAAAAGAACCACCCTGCTTCTCCGTATCATCTGGTTGGGGAACAGCATTTGCATGCGGGAACTCCAAGAGAAGACGATCCGGTGCCAACAGTCGACAATCTTCCTGATCGTTAGATTCCTTGCGCTGCTCAAGACCTAAGATTTTACCCGGAAAGTTGATGCGAGAATAGCGATCTTCAGCGTAACCAGGTCGGAGACGTTGACCCGCCGGTAGGGAAAACGGGGGAGAGCGATTACGAGTTGAGCATGTTTTGCACATTACTCCACTTTTGCCGAAGTGTTTCGTGATCAGCGTTAATCTAATAGGCGTATCCTAAGGGTCAGTGATCTAACTTTCTCTTTGCGCGAAAATGACGGATTAATACTGACCTGAGCCCACTGAAGCTTCGTCTCCACAAGCTCCTTCTCCGCCTCCGCCAATTGCTCCTCGAGCGCCCTGTTGGCGGTCTGAACTTCACTGTTACGGCGCATAGCGACGTGGAGTTGCTCGTTCATGCGGTCCTCGACCTCGGCGCCTTGGAGATCCACCAACTTCCTCAGCTCCTCGACTTGGCCTTTCATACTCTCGTTCTCGTCCGTCAGCCTTTCGTTTTCTACCTTCGTGCGAACGAGCTCCGAAGCTAGAGCGACGTGCTCGGTATCAGACTTCTCCGTCCGTTCTTCAAGGTTGCGGACTTTCGAAGTCAACGAGTGAACCGTTGCCTTTAGGCCCTCCACTTCGGCCTCACGTTCCCTCTCAACCCGCTGCTTCTCTCTCCACTCAGCAGCGTAGGCTGAGAGCATCTCTGGGGTAATCTTCACGGAACACGCATCTTGAACCAACTTGTCTGCCCGGTACACTTCCTTATCCACACCGCCAGCGCTGCCAAAGAAGCCTGATTCCAGAAGGGAAGACTGAGTCGGGGCCTTGTCAATATAAACGTCAAACAAACGCTCCTTGAGGAAGGTTGTGAGGTGCGACATGTCTTTCATCTCTAGAAGAGTCTGAGAATTCCTCTGCATCAGAACAATGCCGAACTTCAAGATCGCACTCTCCAGGCCCTCGCTCAAGATAAGGTCGTAGATGCGTAGAACAAGCTGGAGAGGGAATCGGTAGGCGAACAGCGTCAGGAACCATTGCGTGGCGTAGAGCTGAGGGGAGACACCGCGGCGGTGCAGATGGCAGTAGAGCGCGGGCTCGAACTCCTCGAGCAAACGTTCGAATTGGTACAGGTGCAGGTGGAGGCCCGGCATGTCGTGAACGAACAGGTCGCGGAGGCCGTACTTGTTCATCAAGCGGACAAGCAGGCAGAAAGCTTCTTCTTCGGGCATCTGTGCCAAAATCAGTGTCCAGGCTTCCAAATCCAATACATCGGAGACTTACGTTGAAAAGCAGCGGCATCGCAATGAAATTGACGCCCTGTGGGTATCCAACCTCTGCATCAAACAGCGCATACGCCTTGCAAAGATTGAAAAGTCCATCCTGGAGGCCGGCTGCCATCAGGTATTTCGAATAACTGGTCCTGGCACCCAAGTCACGCTTGATCTGCTTCTCGAGCTTCTGCAACGCCGCAGCATCATCCTTTTGCTTCTTCTTTTTCTCCTCCAGCATCTTTGCGGCCATATGAGGGTCATGCGAGCCGTTTTGGGTCGGCGAACTCATGCCATTTACTCCGTTCGCGGTTCCTCCGGTCGTCGTCGTGGCAGGCGTCGAGTAGTCTGAATGTTGCGAGGAGGCGGATGACGTGACGGATTCCTTCTTCTTGTGAACATCTTCGCTACTGTCATTGCGGGGGAGCTGCGGGACATTCGAAAGCACCTTCTCCTTGTCCGTACCCCGAGCGACCAAGTCCTTATAAACAACCTCCAAGTCCTCGTTCTTACTCTGCGCGAGTACCTGCCAGACGACGCCTCTAATTGGTTGAGGGATGCCGCTAGCTATGGCTTGATTCAGCTCCTCGGCACTTGTCCTGGCTACAGCGGCGGGGCCCTCGTAGACGACGGATTGCCAAAGGTCCCAATCGACAGGAGGTGCACCCTCATCTTCTGGACCGATGGCTGTGCCAGCGGCGGTACCGGGCGCGAGATTGGGGTTGACGGTCGGTTGGTGGGTTGGCGCTCCAGGGCTGGAGGCGACACGGGTCATCGGCGGAGACTCCTCCTCTTTCTCTCCCGGGACACTGACGCTCAAAGACCGGCCAGCCGCGAAGCTATTCTTGGGAGGAACAAGATCGACCTCGCCCTCCTCGTCAATGGCAATGCCGGCCTCTTCACGCATGCGGGCGAATTTGAATCGGTCCTTGAGGCTGTGGCGGCTCGATCGTGCGCTGCCGCTTCCGTTGCTGCCTTCGTGTCCGTTTTCCATGATATCGTGATTACTGCCGACCGTTGCGACGGATGCGTTGGTTCCCCTTCGGCTCGTCTCCTTAGACGACGGAGGTGACTTCTTCTCGCTGCTTCCTCTGGAAAGCCATGCGAATGGACTTGTGAGAGAGCGCTTCGGAGCTGCGGGCGGAGGAGCGAGCTCTACTTTCTCGGGCGGAGGCGGCGGCGGAGGAAATTGGACGGTGGGCACATGCCCCGACAGCCCTTGCATTGAGCCGTTGGAATCGCGATCGACGATGGGCTTGGAGGGCAGCTCTGCGAGCGTCGAGTTGCGTGAGTGATTTGCGGACTTCTTACCCTCTGTAACTTTGTTAGTGAGACATTTCGTGACGTGGGTCGATCCTTCCAAAGGCCCTCGCGGCTGCCCCAAGGGCTTGCTGCTGCCGCTTTTGGGCAAACCCGAGACTCAACTCGCAGTTGCCAGCACGCCCGAAGCAGCTTCGCAAGAGACCCGCAGAGGTTTCGATTGCTTACCTTCGTCGAGGTTCACCTCGTCCATCGACTCGCTGGAAAGCACGCTGGTGGCTTTGAGGGGTGGGGACTTTGTGGTGCTGGCATTATCTTCTTTATCGCCGGTTTCGTCGTCGACTTTATTGTCGTCGTGTGCAAAGTCTTGGCCGTTCGGCTCCATGTGCACACCGTTCGGCTCCGTGTACGCAGCGTTCGACTCCATGTGCTCAGCGGGCAGAGCAGGCACAGGGGGCACGTCAAACACGTCCGAGTCCCTCTTGTCGAGCGTGGTTTTCGAGTCGGTCGACGAGCGCCGACCGGTCAGCGAGCGTTCGCCGGAGTGGGAGCGCGCCATGCTTGCAGCGTCCTCGAAGTTGTCCTGGGCAAAGGAGATGGCATCAGTGTCGAGCCCCTCCTCCCTTGCATTTTCCACGCGAGCACCTACATTCTCGTGATCAGAGCTCCCGGTCTGGGGCCGCGATCTGTTCTCCTCCATGTCGGACTGTGCGGACGCGATTGTGGGTGTGTGCTGGGGCCGGCGGACGAGCTCCGGTGAGATGTTCGTGTAGCCGAGGATTGTTGTCGAGTACGAGAAGGGCGTTCGGAGCGCGGACGGAGGGACGGAGCAGGATCAATGGCGGAAGGTGCACAAGATACGGGTCGTAAAAAGTCGTGAATGCAGGTGGATTGTTGTTGAGAGAGCGGACCAGCGGGGAGAGACTGGCGGCGTCGTGTTGATGTGATGTCGAAGCGAAGGCGCAGCTTGTTTAACCACGAAGATCCACCGTCGCCGAGCAGAAGGGGAAAGCCACTCGAGGAGCCACGGCAGCGCGGCGATCAGCGCCAAAGCGCGCGCTCTTCCAGCCTCCGCCGATCCTACCGGCGGCCTTGTCTCTTAAGGAGAGGGGGCGACCGGCACAGCAGCAGTCTCTGGACTTTTTTCCGCGCGTCCTTGCAGCTTGCAGCGCATCCTCTCGAGCGATGCGGTCACCGCATATGTCGGCGAGCGGGTGCCGTTGCCGTCACCGTTGCTTGCTTCCCTCAATGGCGCGACCCTTAACTTGAAACACGCACATGTGGGGAGACCCTGGGAGCCTGGCCCCCGCCGCCAAGCAAACTCGCTATCACCAGCAGAACGACGTTGACGCGCGCGTCCGCAGCCTCTCTGTTGCTTTTTTGCTCAACGGCGGTGGGGTACCTCGCGGCACAGTTACCGGGCACGCCCCTCAACGCCGGGCGGCGCTAGTCGCCTTCCTTTCCCAGCCGCATCTGTTTCAGAACTTGAAGAATGCATCCTTATTTTTAGCATCGCCGACTGCTGATTAGACGATAACCTGATCCGCATGCCTACCACCGATTGCGAGGGTCTTACACAGCCACATGCACCTCCGGCTGGTTGGCCCGCCACAACTAGCTCAGATCTGGCCGCTGCTTTATTTCGTCCACTCGAACAAGATAAACAATGTGTACAGTACTTTCACATGAAGAGCCGAAATGTTCGCATGACTCCAAACTCGCCTTGCTGAGCACCTGCACTCTATCTCCTCAGTCGGTGCGATCCACCGACACGTCTACCGACACGTACACCGGCACCAAAGCAGGTTATGAGCCCTGCAAGCCCCGCCGAGAATGCTATGTTCTGTTCACGTGGGCAATCGAAATAGATCTCCGGACGTAGATGGGAGTTTTAACCCTGTACAAACACGTCCAGGTATATTATTCCTCTACTTATGTGAATTTCAATTTGCTGTGATATCACTAAAAAGTCTTTCCTATTCATTCATCCCTGAACCAATCGAAACGTGGCATTGAAATTGCCGGTGGACGTTGTCGGGGCATTGCGCCGACTGAGGAGATAAGTGGCACACACACCATGATGTTGTGGCACACCTGCATCGAACTAGTCTCTGCACACGCGAAACTTCGAATCACCCATTGGCTTATCCGAGGGTTCGGTGAGCTTGCAAGTAAGGGAGGGCTCACAATCAAACCCGGACGAATGGCACTCGATAGTTCTGCTCGTGTGGAAGTACAACAATAATGAACGAACAAGAGATCTTTCGTTGCTTTTGCTCTACGTCTATGTGCCTAACCTAATGCGGCGACTGTCCGCCCGTCCCGCAATCCCGGGTTTAGACTGCAAGAGTATATTAGCCTCGTCGGTCGATAAAGCGGCAAACCGTCACGCGGACAGGGTAAACTTACATCTCAGGTCCCAGCCAATCTGAGGACCCAGCTTAGGGAGCTCCTCCGCAACGCTCTGGACGTCCTTGTCGCCACGGCCGCTAAGGCAGATGACAACGTCCTGGTCCTTCTCCATAGTCTTGGCCAGCTCAATGGCTCCGTAGATGGCGTGCGCCGACTCGAGGGCGGGGATGATACCCTCGAGCTGCGAGATAAGGCGGAAGCCGATGAAGGCTTCGGCGTCCGTAGCCGCAATGAACTTAGCCCTCTCGGAGTCCTTCCAGGACGAAAGCTCGGGCCCCACACCGGGGTAGTCGAGACCGGCAGAAACGGAGTGAGTTTCGCTGACTTGACCGTACTTGTCCTGCAAGATGTATGTGCGAACACCGTGCAAGACACCCTTTGTACCACCGGTCAGGGTAGCACTATGCCTGGCGGTATCCACACCATCTCCACCAGCTTCGACACCCAAGAGCTTGACGCTGGGGTCGTTGGCGAAGGGGTAGAACATACCGACCGCGTTGCTACCACCACCGACACAGGCGACAACAGCGTCGGGGAGCTTGCCGCGCTGCTCCATCATCTGCTGCTTGGTCTCATCGCCGATCACGGACTGGAACGTACGGACAATGGTAGGGAAGGGGTGAGGACCAATGGCAGAGCCAATGATGTAGTGCGTGGAAGCGAGGTTGACCACCCAGGCGCGCATAGCCTCGTTGACGGCATCCCGGAGAGTCCTGGCACCAGCTTCAACGGCAACGACCTGCGCGCCAAGAAGCTTGATGCGGAAGACGTTCAGGGCCTGACGCCTGACATCCTCTGCACCCATGTAGATAGTACACTTCATGTTGAACTTGGCGCAGACAGTCGCGGTTGCAACACCGTGCTGGCCAGCGCCGGTCTCCGCAATAATCTCTGTCTTGCCCAGTCTGCGGGCCACCAGAATCTGGCCGAGCGCGTTATTGATCTTGTGGCTTCCGGTATGATTGAGGTCCTCCCGCTTCAGCCAGATATTGGCGCCTCCAGCGTGTTCGGTCAGCCGGTCGGCCAAATGCAGATGACCTGGACGGCCCATGTAGTCGTAGTAGGACCTGTATTCTTCCCAGAACTTGGGGTCGTTCTTCGCTTCGTTGAAGCCCCTCTCCAACTCCTCAAGACAGTCCATAAGCGATTCGGGGACATACTGGCCACCAAATTCGCCAAACCTTGCTGGAAGAGCATGGGGATTCGAGGCGGCTTCGACGTTGAGAGCCTCGATTTGGTCAGCAAGTCCGGGTCCGTCAGGGACATCGCTGTCCTTGATAACCTTGTCGACATGAACACCCTCCGGCTCCCTCGCCTCTCCGAGAGCCTCGACGATGCCGACCTCGCGAGTGGTACTGTTTTGACCAGGCGAGCGACCGGTAATAGAGCTGCAATATTCTTGAACCTTCTTTGCGGCCTCGCCGGGAGCAGCAGAGCTAATGACGTTGATGATCTGGGAGCCAATGACAACACCCTCGGAGAGCTTTCCAACACTCTCGAAGTGATCCCTTGTGCTGACACCGAAACCGACGGCGGCAGGAACGTTTCCAGAGTATTTGTGAACGCGGGCCAGCAGTTCAGGAAGAGCAGCGTTCAAGGTTCCGGTAGCACCGGTGACGCCCATACGCGAGACGACGTAAATGAAGGAATCGGCAATCTTGCACAGCACGCGCATGCGGGCATCGGAGGTGGCGGGGGCGATGAGAGGAATGTACGAGAGCCTAGTTTGAAACGGAGTCAGTGGGATGGACACTCTGACAGCAGAGCTCTCACATACCCGTAGCTGGAGCAGAAGTTGCGGAAGCGGACGGCCTCCTCCGGAGGAAGATCAACGATGATGAAGCCATTCACGCCAGCCTCCTTCGCATCCTGGAGCATTTTCTCCTCGCCGTAGCTGAGAAGCGGGTTGTAGTAGCCCATGAGCATGACGGGAGCGCGCAGGCCGCGAGCTCTGGCGTCTCGGACCATCTGGAGAACCTGCGAGGTGTTGACTCCATGCTTGAGAGCAACCTGTACGTTCTCGTCAGTTGTTGCTCCGTTGTATTCGAGGCAGCTTGCGGCTTGGGATGGCAACGTACGGTGTTGGCCTTCTGAATAGTAGGGCCATCAGCGATAGGGTCGGTGAAGGGCATGCCGAGTTCAATAACATCTGGGCAATTGTTAGCTCGCTGTTCTTGCCGTTGTGTGCAACCATAGACTTACCGGCACCACCAGCTTCCATAGCCAGCAGGACATCAGGAGCCTCCTGCGGCGTAGGGTAACCAGCCGTCACATAGGTGACAAGAGCAGGCTATAGAGCAGTCAGACCACGCTGTTCAGTATGTCGGCGGAGAGAAGAGCGTACCCTCTGCTCCTTCTTGCACTGCTGGAAAGTCTTGCGGATGTGGTCGGCCATGACGGGCGGATTGTTGCCTCAATTGGCGTGTGAATCGATGTGTGAGGTCGTAAGGAATATGCGATCCGGGAAATAGCGAAGATATAGAGGGTCGAAGGAGAGGTGGATGTCAGTGGGGTCACAGCGTCATGAGTCAACCCGTAAATGAATTTCTCGGAGCGCCGGCGTGGAGGGGCGAACAAAGCCGATGGCGGGCGGTCCGGTACCACGGTAGGCCGATCCCCGCTGGCCTGCACATCGCCTGGAGATCCAGCCCTGCCCATCTCCATCAGCTAAGTTGTGCGCTTGCTATTGGATTCTGCCGTCAAATTCCGAAGCCACTCATAATTCTTCCGTGAATTCCCTTAGACGTGGCGACTCTGTTTTTCTCACCGTCACGCAGCACGGTAGTTTATGCGGAAACGTCCTTGCGCCGCATACCCAGTATAGCATTGTGCGGCTACATAAACGCCAATATGGAAGCGAGGGTGACTCAATTCATCTTTGTGCCGTGGGGTCCGGGTCTTGCAAGAACAGACCCTGAAAATGTGCCTGGCATGATACTTGGATCGTTTGACTCATACCAGCATGCATCATTTCGTAGTTGATTAGTCTACAACGGATTCCCCTCTTAGGCAATCTACCAAACCCATAACCGTGTCGCTAACCCGAAAGCAGAGTGCTGATATGCACAAATGCCATGCGTCAAGTCGCTTACAAGTTGGTCAGGTAGTCCTCCACCTCCTGCGGGCTCAGCTTCCGGAACCTGGGGCCCTTAGCACCCTCCGCACCCTCGTATCCAAGCAGGCGGTCCTCAGGGGGTCCGACAATACCTATACAACGTTAAACAGACGCCTTCACCTGCAGAGTGAATACGTACCAATTTCCACGGTGTCGCCGTTCATCTCTCCCTCTATGGTCTCCTTCAGCGTGAGAAGGGCAATGTGGATCGCATCCTCAAGCTCCAGGCCCTCGGTGTAACGCTTCTCCAAGAACGTCTTGGCGCTGGTTGCGCTCTTGCCAATAGCAGTGGCCTTCCACGGGAAATAACTGCCGCTGGGGTCGACTTGGTACAGACTCGGGCCGCCCTTCAAGATACCTCCGGTCTTGCCAGCCACCTTCTTCTTCTCGTCGTCCGCCGTGTCCTCCGACTCAGGCTCAATACCCTCATCCCAGCCTGCAATGAGCAAGCTGACACCGTACGGCCGCACACCACCAGACTGGGTAGCTTCTTGCATGACACGGGCGACGTCCTGCACCAATATCCTTGTGGGAGGGTACTCATTGTAGATGCGCTTGTAGCCAGTGTGAGAGACCTTGCGTGCCTTGTCGACGAGGATGCGGTAGTCAGGGCCCATGCCCGAGTAGACCATGCCGATGTCAGGCGTTATGAGGCTGATTTTCGACGAGGACTGGGCGTCGATGAGCGGGGAGGAGGACTTCTTCTCGGTAGCGAGCACAATGCCGTTCGTCGCTGAGCGTCAGGTTAGTCGCGCTGTCTCAAAGAAGTCGTCCTGATGGATAGCCGTACCCTTAATGCCTAGCGACGTAACACCTTGGTTGACGGCGTTGAGAGCATACTCTGGGGTCACAGTCAGCTACCGCAATGTCTCGGCATACCGCCTCGCCCGACGACGACAAACTAACCAATCTGCACCAGCTTTCCGCTAAAGAACTTGTCAGCATGCGTTGTAACCTTGACTCGGACTGCATGTATTTACCTGGGCGAGAAGGTGGTGAGCGAGAACGAGTACCGGTCGGCCATGTTGGACTCGCTGTGAGGGTCGGAAGACGAAGGCGAAGAAGGATGGAGGGAGGATAACACCGGCTGTCAGCGGTGTGGGGGGATGCGGAGGGATGGGCGGCGGCGATGTGTGAAGCTGGTGTTGGAGCTCGGAGCTGTAGGCAAGCTCGCATTACGCGGTTGGTCGCTCGCGCCGCCGCGGATGCCAAGAGCGCATCACGTGCTCGCGGCCTTTCGGCAAGCGCCACAAAATTGAAGAGGCCACGCCTGCTTTCAGCCATTTTTCTGTTGCCTTCTCTGCCTCCCTCACACATACCCCGCGCGCGATTTTAAGGGGCTCAGCCGCCCGTTATGAGCTCGGCGATGCAGCTGCCAGCTATCTACCCTTCACATGCGTTGCCGCTATCATTGCTGAACACTTAACCTCTCTTCTAACAGGCACGAAACCACAACCTGACCCAACAAAGCGCTGCCTGCTCAATCTCAACCTTTCGGATCACGCACGACCCATTATTAGCCTCCACGTTCATTGCCCGGAAGCCCGTCCTTTTGATCATGGCATCAAGCGGTTTCCAGGCAGCGCCGGGCTGGCGCTGGCCAGATGACGCTCCGCACTCATCCGAAGGTCCTACGAGCGCAAAGCCAGCCGGCGATTCCCAGGCTCGCCATCGCCCCAGTCCCAGCACAACAAACATGCCTGGGTGGTATGAGCCCGATGAGGAAGTTCACCAACCCGAGCAGAACCCCCAGCCCACCGGTGCAGCAGAGAATCAACGCAAACCAAGGCGCTCCTACGGACCAAGGACATGTCGCATCTGTCTGGAAACTGTTCTTCCCACCTTCAACCAGCCTTCCGAGAATATGCCATCAATGTTCCAGTCTGAGCCTAACGTGACGTATGAGTCGGAAGAAGGCCGTCTCATCACTCCGTGCAAATGCAAAGGATCCTCGCGTTATGTGCACGAAGGATGCCTCCAGTCGTGGCGTCATGCTGATCCGGCGTACGGCAGGCGAAATTATTGGCAATGTCCGACTTGCGGGTTTCGCTACCGTCTTGAACGCATGGCCTGGGGTCGCTGGATTAGTAGCACCGCGACTCAGATTTCCCTGACCTTTGGGATCTTTCTCTTGGCGACATTCCTACTCGGCTTCATCGCCGACCCGATCATCAACCTCTACCTTGATCCAGTTGGAACCGTGGTCCCATTAGGAGGTAGTTCGTCCAGCTACGAGCATCTAACCCGCGAAGAGGACGACCTTGAGGGATGGTCTTTCCATTTCGTCAAGGGTTTCGCATCTCTGGGTATCCTCGGTTTTGTGAAGTACATCTTCGTCAGCCCGATCAGGATCTTCCGAGTCGGGAGCGGAGGCCTGGGTGGGTCAAACCGCGGCAATACTGGTCGCGACAGACTTGCAAACATCAGTTGGGGGGTCGTCCTGATCGGTATTGCCACCGTCATCTACGTAAGTGTATGCCTTGGTACATGCCGATATCTCTTGCTGATTTTCATCAGGGCGTGTGGAAAGCAGTTCGTGCCTGGGCGCGTAGGACGCTGGAAAAGGCTAGCGAGCGCGTCATGGACGTACCTGGTGACGACGAGGATGAAGATGAAACCTCAGATCCACCTACCGCCGGCCCATCCAACTAAGATTCTCATGTATGATCTCGCTGAGGTTACCACCCTGGTTTGGACCGCCCACCTTTGAGTTGACACGTCACCGTTCTACAGCTCTGTTGCAGAAGGGTCTCAATGTCGTGCCGATCGAGTCTGTGTGCGAAGAGAAAATCGTCTTTCGTGTTTACGCCCGTGTCTTCGACGTCTTGTCTTAGCTTGGGTTCCGAAAGACATGGTCACTCCTCCGCTTCCAATCCTGTCCTTTCGCTTCATAAGTGGATTGTTTGAGGTCAAGTGGCACATGTTTTAAAGCAATCGTTCGCATAATAAATTTCCTGCAATTCTCATTCATTCATTACACCTCTGTTGATTTGGCTTCTGTGACAACGTTCGGCAGATGTTTAACCCCCAGGTGCTACATTCTGGGGTGGCAGTTCTTCATGGGTATCTGGAGCCATTATCTAGACGTAGAGGGTGAGATTCCAGCTGTACTCTTGCGTCCGGATGATCTCTTCAACTACCTATCACAGCGGGTTCCAGAGTTCCCATCATGGACGGGTTATCCTCGGGGAGGGTGGCCGCCGTTTCGACCCTTCGTGAATTCACTGATGTGCGCACGGACCATTGAGATATTCCTATATTTGTTTGCTTCCCTTCACTTCCTCCTCTTTTCCTTTTCCTCTCCGTCACGCGTTCACCATTTGAGCCAGCCCACAACGTGTCCGCTCATCCTGCGCCAAATGGACTTCGCCTTTGCGAACCTGGCCTTCACTGGCGAACACTCTCAACAACACTCAAGCCACGACTCGTCCACGAAACCCCGTGAGCCCGCAAGACCCATCGACAACGCGACAGACACCATGGAGCGCCAAGAGCCTCGCCGCGTCCCGTCGTCTGTGTACTCACGCTCGGTCAACCATGAGACCGCATCCACCTACTGGACTTCTGAACAACCGCCGCCAGCGAACCCCATGCTGACGCAGCACCCGCAAAGGGCACAGCCGCTCCCACCGCCCGTCGGGCCTCGAATGGCCAACCCGGACGCGCACTCGGCTCCGGGCGGCGAGTTTCGTGAGGAACACCGCCAGATCGACGACATGATCCGCAACCTCGCGTTAAACAATGAGCAAGGCGATACCTCACTCAAATATGACCAGAGGCAGGGCCATGAAACAGGCACCGACGTCCACAGACCCATGATCCTCACTCCAAAGAGTGCCAAGAAAAGTCACCGCGACATCAGCGACCGCTCGCTGAAGTCCCTAGTCCCCACAAAAGCAACCCTCGAGCTGCTTGAGCACATCGTCCGCGTCGCGTGGGACGGCAATCTGCAGGGAAAGCTATGCGAGGTAGCCCTCGCGATTCACAAAGATCTTCGCAGCTGCTTCCACGGAAACCCAATCACCTACGAGACTGCGAATCGTGCCACCCACATCGTGGCAGAGATCAACCTAACCATAGACTGTTGGTTGGGACAGATGCGGGCACTACAGGAGGCTATTGGCAAGATCAATGTGAAGCGGGACACCCCCAACTTCATGGAGCTTCATAAAGACGTCCACGGTATGGAGATCAAGAAGTTCAGGTTGATGCTTTCGTACGTTACATAGCCTCCCCTCCCTTCCCTCATCCATGAGAACCCATTGATACTAAACGCAGACCTATCCCTACCCAAATGGGTGCAGAGTGCAATGCAAAGATCGCGGGCTTGATGTACAGGCTATTCTACGACGAAGTTCGAGACCCGTTCCAACATGAGATCAACACGAACCCACACCCGTCGCCGTCCGAAAAGACCATCATGAGCTACTTCACCCAGCTGGGAAAGCAGTTCGTGAAGGCCCAGATGGCAGCCGAGCACCTGAACACGACTACTCTCGCTTGCTGGGAACAGTGGACTGTCATGAGCGAGGAGATTGCGAAGCAGGCGGCGCTCATGCAGTCGAACAGCCCTGCCGCCGTGGCCCTACGCGCGAAGGGCAAGGTAGCCCGGGTGTTTCACCACGGCGTGCGCCGCTCGTCGGCCAAGACGGCTACAGTTCGTACCGGCAGCGGTCGTGTCGAGATCTCAAAGCCCATCCCGCGCCTCGAGGCTCGTTCGGGTGCGGTTCGTAACACGATCATGGACATTCCGGGACATCCCCTCGACGCGACGGGTGAACTGGACGAAGACGAGAAGCGGCTCATCCGCCAGAATATCATGTCACCACCGTCGACCCCCCGTACGCCTCACTTCAGCCCGCGCGAGCGCCCCCACGGTTTCGGTGGCGGCACCGTCCAAGCCGGTCCGTCCTCACCTCGCGTCCAGGGTGAGCTCTACATTGAGCGCGCTCGTCCCTCGTATGAGAGCAAGCGTCCCTCATTCGTCCCCATGGACTATGACCACCCCGCTCTCAGCAGCCACCCTGCTCTCAGCAGCCACCCTGAGTACGAAGAGGCCCGCTACGACGACCCGTTCGTCAATTTCGAAAGCAGCCCCGGCCACCAGGATGATTACGACATGCCTGAGTACTATCACCACCGGCCAGGCGCCCCTTCACTCAGCGACCAGATCCCTAGCCGTTCCGACCTCTTCGCGCGTTCCCGCGACACCTCCTTCTCCCCAGAGTACCACCACTACAACCACCCCAGGAACGCGTACTCCGACAACTACGACGACCGCCGCCGCGAGAACAACAACAGCACCGGCAGCGGCAACGGCAACAACAGGTTCTTCGCCAACTACCCCCAGTACGCCGCCGAGCACCGCCACCGCGTCGCGGCCGAGGAACGGGAGCAGGAGGAGGAGCAGGAGCACTACTACCTGCACAACATCCACGTCCGCGGTCGCCGCCAGCGCCAGCGCCACCGCACCTCGTCCGGCCCGCCGCTCATCGAGGGCGCGCCGTACTACAACACGCTGACCGCCTTCCACGAGATGGACCCGGAGAAGCCCGACGCGGAGCTCGACCCGGAGCTGAACGAGGTCTGGCACCGCGCCATGGCGTTGCGCCGCCTCGAGGGCGGCCCGCCCGCCGAGGAGCCCGAGATCTTCGAGCCGACCGAGGCCATGCTGGCCATCCAGCGGTCGTACGACATTAAGAACAGGCAGAAGATGGATGCTGGTGGCGGAAAGGAGAAGCGGCCCGCCGCCCGCCGGAAGGGTCGCGCGGTGCAGGAGCTGCGGCGCGAGGAGCGCAAGCTGCAGTGGGAGATCGACGAAGTCAGGAGGCAGAGGACGGAGAAGCCTGAGGTGAGGAGGGAGCGCTACGGCGATCGTGGCGGTACTTCTCCCAGTGGTGGTGGTTACGATGGCCTCGGCGTTGGACCTTCTGCTGCTGCTGCCACCCAAGCTGGGCCAAGCCGCGAGAAGAGAGCGCTGAGGCACAGCTTGAGCGTCGCCGGCTCCTCTGGCGCCGGGTCCTCGGGTTACTCGGACGTGCTGAGGGGGAGCCTGAGGAGGAGCGTGAGCGTCGGCTGCCATTCGTCTGGCCCGGCGTCTAGGAGCGGTTCGCGTTTGTCTGGCAACCACAACAACGCCGTTACCTTTGGCGTCAGCCGCCACCGCAGTAGCAGTGCAGGTGGTGGTAGCATGTACGGCGGTCCGGCCCAGTCTCGCAGCCGCGAGCGCCGCCAGCACCAGCAGCTGCTGTCGCCGGTCCAGCAGGAGTTCAGCGGCATCTTCCGCGACTCGGAGGGCCTTCTGATCGAGGGCAACATGCGCGATGGATACCGCTACGTTGACGAAGAAGACGTGGTCGACTGCTACACGCGCCTTGAGAGCGCCGGCTACTACAGCGACGAACCGAGCGACCACGGCAACGGCGGAGCCGGAAATGACCGCTATGGCTACGCCGACAACGAGTACAGGGAGTCCCTCGCCCCGCTGGTTCAGTCTAGGGAATCTCTCGCCCCGCTGGTCCAGCCTGGAGAACCTCTCGACCCGCTGTGCCAGCCCAGGATCCCCCATGAGGCTGAGAACCCAGACCTGTTCGGTGATGTCGATCAAGAGATGTACGCCTCGGACGAGGAAGAGCCGTGGCGCAGGGTCTAGAGGCTGGTAATGAGAGGCGGGGCATTACCCGTGCCTGTGCATACACATTTGCTGCCAAAGGAGGGACGGCGATGAATGATCTGGGAAACGATTGGTGAGCGTTTGCATCTATTCCCCCAACATTGAACACTGGATTGTTGTGAAAGGAGCAGTGGCGCTTATTTTCCTCGACAGGGTTCTGCATGGTTTGACTGATGGGAAGCGGTGCTTTACCCGTGCCTGCGCATGCATCTTGCTACCAAAGGAGGGACCGCAAAAGAAGAGGACATGGGTACTACCGGTGAGAGCTGACCCCCATTACCCGCTTTGATATGTTGGGCGAAAGGAGCAGTGCCGCTTATTCTACCTACAGGTTCCCACAAGACTGGAATGATGGACGCGGTGCTTTACCCGTGCCTGTGTGCATCTGCACCCAAGGAGGGACCGCGAGGTTTGCTAAAGATTTCTGGTAAGAGTTGTAACCCATCCGTCCCCGTGCTCAGCCTTGCTTGCGGCCGAAACAATGCTGCTTATTTGCTCGACAGATTTCGGTTGGCGACTTCCGTTAGGACGGGCGCCTCTTTGCGATTGACTTTTCTCCGACTTTCTTTAATTTTGCAATTTTACGAGCCAGGACCGCGGTTGGATCAAGCTCCAGCGTTTTCAATTGTGCCTTGGTGTTGCCAGGTCGACCCTTGGAGACGGCTGCGCCTCATCTTCCGCTTTCTTACCTGGTCATCTCAGCTCCACCACGGACCGGATACCGGAGCTGATAAGGTCGTGACGACAGTGCTATGCGTAGATAGTAGCCGGTAGTCATACCTGATCAATTCATCAAAATGAACAACTCGTGGGTTCTGAAGGTGTGACGTAGTGCGGATAGGCGAGGTGAGTGGGGGTTTGAAGCATCCATCCGCATGCGCCTGGTTGTACGTATGTCCCTTACGGAAGTGGTCAGTTGCAGTGGAGACGCTCATCGGAAAAGCCGTTGAAAGCGCCACGTGCATTTCCCTGGTTCTCCCCCAGAATCGGCTACTCTTTCTAGCACCTCTTCCACTCTGACATCTGACATATTGTCAGCTGTGGATGACGGAGGTGTGCTGTGGGGTTTGTCAGCTCTCGTACGAGGCCCGGATCGCTTAAGTATTCCGCAAGCTCGACTGGGAGAGCCTCAGGTTCGGACGGCGGCTGTCCGGCCTTTTATGAAACTTTCACGGTCAAGCACGAATGTGAAAGCTCCCAACTTCCCTCCTTCTTCAGCTCTACAGGGTGCGCAAGCGTGGTGCCACAGACCGGCTATTGCCATGACACGCGGGCTCTTCCGCGTTTGCGGGAACGGTAAGTAGCGTTGGCGGCATCGAGATTCTCACGTTGCTCCGACAAAGGCAGCCCCGCCACAATCGCGATCCTGCCGACACACACGAACACGTTGGAAAATTGCCCAATGGTGCCCGTTTTGAAGATGCGGTCAGCGGGACGGACAACAAGAAGGTGTTGTTGTTCGCCAAGTTGCTGGGTCGTTGTCAACGTCTGTCCCCTTTTCTTCTCTTCCTTCCATATTTGGAATTCTGTCCACGAAGGAGATCGGATTTATGAAGGTGGAAATAATGAGGGGGTGCAGCGGGATGGCCCTGATCCGAGGTGAGGCCGCTTTGACGCCAATAATGCCAACTCCAAGTTATTGCAATGCGGCAAGTCAGGAATTTCGCCGATTAATTGTCAGCGATTCATCTGGCCAAGGAAGCCAAAATCTCCGGGTCAAGCCGAGGCGCTGCACACAGGACGACGCGACTCAGTCGAAGCAGGACGAGAAATCATGACGAAGTGTCTGTTTGGAGCTAGGCGGGTAGGGCGGTCATCTGAAGTGCATATTGGTTGGTCGGCAAGGCGTCGGTTGTTGATCGTTTCGGGGCGCGTGTGTTTCTCTTTTGGGCGAGCAAAGCAGCAGGCATCACGTAAACAGCAGTAGCCGGAGTGCATGCCGAACGCTCAAACGTCCATGATCAACCGGTCCGGAAGCGTGGCAGCAGGTGTGGCAGCCAGCAGCAGGAGCACTGTTCACCGTGGGCGGCGTGCGTGCAGCGTTCGGTGCAGCACCAAGCAAGGCTGTTGGTGCTGACTATTGGTGTCATCGGGCGTGAGGCTGAAGAGCCGCCGGCGGTGGCGATCCTGGCGGAAGTGTGGGAGGGCAGGTTTTGGTGATGGCTGATTCGTGGGCGTAGGGGTGGCGGTGTCGCAGCAGGAACGCGACCGGTTGCGAAAAGGCTGGAGAGGCACGAGAGCACAAGAGGGCTCGCAGTCACGCGGCTGGGCGTCACGCAAGCCAGCCCTCAGCCCTCAGTGCTCAGCCCTCAGCCATCGGCCCTCAGCCATCGACCCTCGGGCGCGCGCAAAGAGCAGCAGTCAGGCCGCGACATCTGGCCAGCTCACCGCTTGCACGGGGCAGTGGAAGGTAGTGCTTAGCGGAGACGGGATGCTGCCCTGTGTGCCTGGGGCTTCCATGTGAGTGGGGCGCAGGCTCCAAGCGTTGACGTCACTTGGAGCCGCTGCCCGATGCTGCTCCTGCAGGGTCCGACTGTCCAGCCCCGACAATCCCAAACGCCTACATAGCCCGCTGCCTCGCTGTCGCGCAGTGTTCCAGAGTTCCAGAATTCCAGAGCAAAACGCTTCCAGCCGCCGTTGCAAATCCTAAGCCCGCCGCCGGCTCTTAGCCTGCATCCTTCTCCGACCACACCACCATCATGTGCGCAAGCGAACTTCCACCCAATCCAGGTACGTTTGTGATGCGAGGCCGGGGTGCCTGCATGATATGACCTGTCTTGCATTCTCCCCTATCTACCTACAAAAGACGGCCCACCCCGCCGCCACCCGAGATCCCTCCCTCCACCATTTTCTTGGCATTCTGGCCCCCTTCACTGTACCACTTTGCAAGTCATACAATTCTGACGAGCAAACTTTTTCTTCAGGCGAAGCCCTGGTATCTCGCACTTTCTACAGCCGCCGCAATACCGGTCTGGATAAGCCCACGACTGCTCTGAAACCTGCCATCGCATCATCCACGCCCTTTTACTGGTCCTACCCGCCGTCCTTTCAACACGGGGCCCGGCAGATCAGACACTTCCGCTACGCCAGCCACCCGACGTCACCAACCACTCGCCACTTCTCTTTCGCCGCCCAGCAGCGGGTCGCAGCCGTCGTGAAAGACGACCATCGAATGGCCGCATCCCGTTTCCGCAGTGGCCTCGAGAGCATCGCTCAGGCCACCCCATCATCATCCTCCTCTGCAGCACGCCGGCCCTCTTCGCCATCAGCATCCTCGTCATCTACCAGCAAAACGTCCAACTCTGCTGCATCCACCGCCTCAACAACGACATCTATCTCCACAGCCGCCATCCCAGCAACAACAGCAACCTCCTCCGGCAAGCCCGCCGCTGCACCAACAACAATATCAAAGCCGAAAGCCAGCGCCCAGCAGGAGCCAATGTCTCCAACAACAGCAGCTACCCAGGACATCCGCCGCGTCAACGACCTCGAAGCCGCGCTCGCCACGGCCCGCACCCAGCAACACCGGCTAGCCATGGAACTGGAGAAGCTGCGGATGCAACAGCAGCAACAGTCAATCAACGAGCAAAACCACCACCGTCGCCACCACCATCATCACGACCACGGAGCAATCCGCCGCCCCTCCGCTCCCGCCCCGGTCGTGCCATCCATCTTCTCTTCATCCATGTCGCACTCGCCCAGCAAGCGGAACAGCGACTACGGCCTCATGATGATGTCGTCGAGCCCGCCGCGGATGACGACGTCGCTGTACGGCAGCAGCCATCCCGGCACCAGTTCGATACCCGAAGGATCGCCGGGATCCGACGAGGGGTGCAACTGTTGCTGCGGCGACAGCGGCAGCGTCAATGGCAGTAGCGGTAGCGGCACCGACGACGGCCTGGTGTCGGAGCTGATGGCCGAGGCGGCGCGCAGCTGCGAGCGCCAGGAGGGCCGGGTGGAGTTCCAGCGCGAGATGGCCGCCCTGCGCGACCGCATATACACGCAGGCGGAGGAGCTGAGCGAGCGGAGGAAGGAGAGGAAGAAGTGGGACCAGGAGAAGGAAAGGTTGATGATGGACTTGAAGGAGAAAGAGGAGAGGATTAATAAACTAATCGAGGGGAAGAGGGATAGTGTGCAGGGGTGATTGGAGGGATGCATGGTAGAGAGAGGACGAAGTCGCATGAGCATTTGATAGCGTTTCTGCATATTTGAGATACCAAGCGCAGGCTTTGACTGCGAGTACACAAAACGATGTTTAACGATACAACATTGGAACACTAGCATCTGGATCAATTCGTGAGTTGAGATGGTCTTCTTGACCGGATGAAGAGTGACAGGTGAAGAATATTAAACCTTACTAACTTTGTGAGGGCTGTAGTTGGGCTGTGATAGCATGTCTCTGGCTGTATCAGCCTTGCGGCTCCTCTTACAAGCTTCAGGAGGCTCTGTATTTCAGCCAATCAAGTAATGTTGGCTGCAGCCAGAACGTTATCTATTGCTGACTGCATATACGAGGTGGATTCTGCCCTGGCATCCAGGAAACCCCCAAATTAATTGAGTGCGACGTGGACAGCTGACATTTGACCATGGAGGTCAGCCTCGTTGTTGCCTACACGCCATAGGCGCTTTTCACTATATCTGCTGCAGGAAACCGGAAACCTAGAAGCTCCAGACATTTTTACAGCACGTATTCAGAAGCAGACGCAATGGAGCTTGCCGACAGGTCTCGAAAGCGACGTCGAATCCACGAAGAAAGGAAATACAGCTCGATAGTTCCCCAAAACACGGCATTAGCAGCGACCACAATTTACCAGGATTCGCTTTCCGACTCTCAGCTCTGCAAAAGCTGCAGCAAAATTAATTTCCGGCGCTTCTTCACCAATGAAATTGCCGAACACTCGCTCGGCTACCTTGAAAGTTATTCAGATCCGCAATGTGCATTCTGTGCTTTGATTGAAGAAGCGCTCAACCTAGCCTGGGGAGATGCAATGTCCGTCTCTTTCAAGCCAAATTCCACTCTGCCGGAGCTTTACATGAAAAGCAAGAGTCCATGGACTTTCACCCACGAAGGTAGCCGCATGAGGCCGCAGCCGAGACTCCTTCTCGCCATCGATGAGAAACCACCTAACTACAGCCTCGGACGGCCGCGTATTAGTCTGGTTGATTCAAAAGACCGGTATATTTTCGCGGAGGTGGAGCTCATCTCTTCCATTCCAAATTTGCCTATCGCGTCCAAAGAGGGGCATAACATGCCCACGCTACTCCGACAAACCATTGATCCTCACTTCGACCTAAGTCTCGCTGCAACTTGGTTGAAGCTGTGTCAGCGTCACCAACACTCGAAGGACTATCAATGCGAGGATCGAATCAAACGCTATCCCGGGACCGGATTCCGTCTGATCGATGTTGTGAATGGGTGTTTGGTGCAAGACAAAAAGGTTCATCCCTATGTGGCGCTTTCATACGTGTGGGGGAATGTACCCGGTTGGCTCAAATGTACAACTGGGAGCGTACACTACCTCAGTATACCCGGGATCGTGACCAGCCCAACTCTGTTCGCCACTACTGCAGAACGCGTACCGCAGACCATTTTGGACGCAATCACTGTCACCAAGAAGCTGGGCTACCGTCGCCTCTGGGTGGATGCGCTGTGCATCCTGCAGGATGATCCGGACGAGAAGCGCCGTCTCATTCATGGTATGGACGACGTCTTTGCCAATGCTGCAGTGACGATAGTGGCTGCCGCAGGCAAGGATGCGGATGCTGGGCTTCCAGGCATCAGTCCCAGAGAAAACAGGCCACACGAGAAGCATTTCATCCTCAAACGGACCACCGGGCCTCGCCTGACCGTGGCGCTGTCAAGACCGTCGCTCGTCAGCCTGGTCCGCAAAAGCCACTGGAACTCGCGGGCCTGGACGTACCAGGAGCAATGCATGTCCCGGCGCTGTCTTTACTTCACGCCGACCGAGGTTTTCCTCAGCTGCACACAAAACCAGTGGCGCGAAGGCTACACGGTTGACGGTTTCACCCCCGGATGTGCAGATCTTTCCGTTAGGTTCGGATCGCCTTGGTGGAACAGCGTCTTACGAGCGGACCGCGACGCCTGCCCGTCATATTTCCTCACTGATCTTTCCCACGGCGTGGGCTTCGAGGACTACTGGCGGATTGTACACGAGTATACGAGGAAGAATCTGTCCTTTCCCGACGACATCTTGAATGCGTTTGAAGGCATCTTCAAGCGATTCATCTCGTCCGACCCGGGCCAGGGGTCCAAAGCAGCGGCTTCCGTCAATGGCACGAACGGGATACCGCCAAGTCTTTTTCCCTTCGCCCTCTTGTGGCTTCCTGGGAAGGGTGCGTCACGACGAGATGCCTCGGAGTCTCCGCCTTCATCCGTGGGTAGCCCATCACCCTCAGTACGAACGCGTCGACTCCCGACGTGGTCATGGGCTGCCTGGTCTGGACCCATCAATTTCATCGACGAAGAGAGCGGGGGTTTTCCCAAACGAGCCGGCGAAGCAGATATGTTCCAGCCCCCCGCCTCCCGCTCCGAGACCTGCAGCATCGTCGATCACTGGTACTGCATCGACTCTATATCAGAGTTTCGCCTCGTCCACCGGGGTCCCGATACTTCTTTTGAACTCGACAAAATGATTGACTATCGTTGGTGGTATGCGCAGCAAGACACCAACAATGTGAAGTGGTTTATAGAGGATCAATACCAACTCCAAACACCGGGGGAGCTCGTTTTCTACGCTCCGGTGCACAGTGCTCAGTTCCGTTATGATAGTATCATTGACTGTCACAGTGAGTGGCCGAAATTCTGGGGTTTCCGGGCCGATCCCGCCCCATGGAAGGGGATTGATAAAATGGTGATAGTATGCGCGTCGGGGTGGTCACTAGCGGACCGAGTCTTTGTGATTGGAGTACGGACGGAAAACGGTATTTCAAGGAGGGTGGGCATCGGACAAGTGTTCTGGTGGCACTTACGCAAATACAAAGATTGGATGGAGTGGCATAAGGAAACCATTCGGCTGCTCTGATACGGACGATACCCCATAGTAACGCTTTAGTGGGGACTATATACGGGAATGAGTTGGGAGTCTGCTTCAAAATCTTTTATTTTCCATGTGCTGTAGCCAAACCGAACAATCTGCTGAAAGACAGCCATACAATTCTCATCTGCTTGAAGACAACAGACTACAGATTTCGGTAGCCTTTCCGTCCAACCCGCCTACGCGTCACCCATCACCACATCATCCTCAATCTCAGCACCAGCAACAACCTGATCCGCTCCCTCAGGGTCGTCGCTCTGATCCTCACCCTCCACCCCTCCGTCCTCGACCCCAACCCCATCCGCATCCTCCCCACTGACCCCATCCCACCTCTCCATCCCCTTCCAGCTCTTCCCCTCCGCCAACAAGCTCAACACCGCCCGATCCGCCGCCTCCGTCTCGGCCTCCAGCTTAGTCTCCCCCTCGACCCACTCACCAACCCACTTCTCCCCCAAACCGACCCTACACCTAACCACCTTCCGAGCCCCAGCCGGGGCCGCTGGCTCTTCCTCCCTCTCCTCCTTCTCCTTCTCTCCATTCCCCTCCTCTTCCACTTCATCATCACCACCATCACCACCATCCCCCGTCCACTCCCAAACCACCTTCTCCGCCCCCGCCAACCGCCCCAACAGCGTCTTCGGATGCACGCACTCCACCCCGTCCCTCACGACCCGCCGAAACACGCCCATCAGCCCGATCTTCTCCAAAAAGCCCTCGCAGGCCGCGATCTCGCCGTCCCCCATCCCCTCTACCCCCTCACCACCACCGGAAGAGGGAGAGGGAGAGGAAGAGGACGGAGACGAAGCCGCCGTCGAATCCACAAAAACCGCCCCCAGCACCGCCTCCACGACGTCCGAGAAGAACTTGTCCGCGCCCACGCGCGCGAACAGCCGCCAGGGATACCGCCGCTCGCCGCGCCGCCCCAGCAGCGCGCCCCAGATGGCCTCGCGGTGGCGGTCGTGGCGCGCGGCGGCGGGCGCCGCCGAGGCGAGCAGGGAGGGCGACGAGTGGCGCATGAAGTGCCACAGAGCCTTGCGGGCGGGCGGGGCGGGGACGGTTTGCGGGTCGGTGGCGGTTGTCGTGGTCGTCGTGGTCGTCGTCGTCGAGGGGGATTGGGGTGAGGAAGGGGCGAAGATGACGTCGGTGCGCGGCTCGAGGATGGCGGCTTCCATGCAGAGGAAGGCGAGGAAGGGCGCGTTGACGAGGGCGGCGCGGATCGAGTGCATCGTGCCGTGCGGGATCTCGTCGGCGGCGCGGCCGCGGGGCGGCGGTGGGGTGGGGTGCCCGTCGGCGTTGGCGGTCGTTGGAGGTGGCTTGCGGTAGGCGTGCAGTCGCCTGGAGAGGATGTAGTCGAGCACGGCGTCGCCGAGGTACTCGAGGCGCTGGTAGGACGAGGAGGCGGCTTCGCGGTACGAGGAGAAGGACGGGTGCGTCAGGGCCTCGAGGAGGAGGTGTTTGTTCTGGAACGTGTAGCCGATGAGCTCCTCGACGCGCTCGAGGTGCGGCGGCGGCGCCGAGGCGTGCTCTTCCGCCGCGTGGTCCTGCAGGATCTTGCGAGAGTGGTGCAGCGGTCGCCACTGGAGGCTTGTGAGGAGAGCTGAGGTGCAGATATATGCCTTTTGTATGCCGCCCTCGACGTACGCGGCGCCGATGAGGGATTCCACAACGTCGGCAAGGGTCTTGGTGGACAGCGCGCGAGTTTGTGAAGGCGCTTCTGGTGCTTTGGCTAGGATGTCGCCCACGTAGCGAGGTCGCCATTTGGACCCCGTAAATGCCTTGGTGATTATGAACTTGTCTAGGCCGGTGCGGCGAGAGGCTTTCGCAAGGGCACCGTTGGAAACAATGCGATCTTTGCGTTCGGTGAGATAGCTTTCAGGCCAGTGAAGGAAGTCTGCCATGAGCTGAATAGCAGTGCTGAATTTCAAGATGCAATCGCCCAGGAATTCCAACCTCTGATAGTCGTCTTCGTTCGTAGACGATGCAGTGATAGCACGGAGTACCAGTCCATGATCGACGAAACCCACAGAGCGTACCGCAGTGTTGTTGCAAAGCTCTTGGACAATCATGAAAAGTTCGTAGCGGTGCAAGATTGACGGTAAGAAAGCTGTGAGTATTGCATAAGGAACCGGCAACCTGTCCATTACCAGGTGTTTTGCTGGTAGCATATGTTCTTTCGTGTACATTCCATGTTGTGTAGGATCCCGGACATGATGCAGAAAGTCACGCCTTTTGGGAAATACTGAGAAAACGACCTGGACAGTTGTCTCATCTTCTTGCTGGAGATCCTTGTCATCAGACATGCTGACATCAAGGCTTCGGAAACCGCGGAACATTAAAAGGTGACCTTGAAGGCCTACCTGATGCAGAAGGCCTATCGTCGGGTTGTGACCCGCCTGTAGCGCTGCATAGACTTCGAGTGCGGGTCTACTGTCATTGTCGAACGCTCGCAGCTGGCTCCCAACTTCTCCAGACGCATCATGTGGAGCGATTAGGAAGGGGAAATCGTATCTTTCTTCGGTCATATGATGCCCGAAAATAGTACAAAGAAGAGATCTCGTGAAATGACGAAGTGATGTTATTTCTGTTTCGTTGAGAGTGATGGTGTCCATTGGTTCGCTGCTCAAATTATAACGGATACTCTCATTCCAGTGAAGAAGGAAGTCGGGGACCTGACGCACCGGCTGGGGGAAGAGGATGACCAGACTGACCGTTTGCGCTTCAATGGGTATTGATATTCTCGTTCTGTACCACGGATCTGAGGACGGTAATGAACTCACGATCTGAGCCTGCGGAACCCATGGATCAAGACGGGTCTGAGCCTGGATCATCGCCGGTCTCTCATCAATAACACCAAAGTCTGGCCCGTCTTCCGAATCGTTGAGCAAAGGTAGCAGGTTGTCGTTGATCAAGCCCGCTTTATGTAAAGCGACGTAGGCATGGAAGGCTGCATCTTTTCTCGCAGCCCTCTCCGTCAACCATAATCCTGTCCCTCGGTGCTGGCGAATTTTGGCGTTAACTGAATTTGGCAAGGTGACGGTGGCAGTCGTGAGATCGTTCTCGTCTACGGTGAAGGAGAAGCGAGGCCGCAAATCCACATGTCGGCCGCCGCCAAGTAGGGCGCAGAAATGGTACAGGTGTTGCATTGAGTTATCGAGCGTGAGGAGAGCCCTACTGCATGTTAGCAAATGATTCCGATAAGGGTTGGAAACATACCCAGTGGTTTCGCAGCGGTAGAATTCGTCTCCCTCTTCCTCAAGCTGTTCGCGCTGTTCCGCCGCTTGGACTACCCGTAAGTCGTTCAAATAGGCTTCCTTCATTTGCTCCTCCAAGCCCAGCCAAACTTCTGGTGATTTCACAAATGTGGAGTCCTCAGGGAACATGATGACAAACTTGGAATCCTGTTTCCTTGCACGGCCGCGGCGTTGTATGAAAGACTTGAGGTTCTTGGGGGGCTCGAAGCATATGACAATGTGACAGTTGGATACGTCAATGCCTTCTTCCAGCACGCTCGTTGCAACGATGAGGTTTTTCTTGCGGGCACGGAAGTCTTCAAGGGTCTGCTGCTGGTGTTTTATTTCTACCAGGTCGCCGATGCCAAGATGGGACTTCCTGTGTACAGTCATGGATGTGCCAACGAAGGTGCCAACGTTGAATAGATGCCGAAGCTGAGGGTGGTTCGAAAGTACATGGTCCATGGCAGCAACGGTTGCGCGTTGCTCGACGAAAATAATGCCGGTGAAGTCTTCCTTCCATTCTGAAAGTAGAAGGTCGACGAGAACATTCATCTTTGGTGACAGGTTGTCTTGCATGCACGTATGGTGGCTCAGAGGCTGGGATGCCGCCACCATCGCAAGAGTGTCGTGAAGACGTTTGCCCTCCTCTTCTGACCAGGCAAAGAGTAGGTGGCTCGAGTTGGCCAAGAAGGCATCGAACCTCACAATGCAACTTCGGATGTAGAACTCTGTTGGAGGACTACCAAGTTCATTGTAAATGCCAAGCGCTCGTGAATAAAGCTTCTTCAGCTGCTCATGGATGTAGGTTTTTCTGTTGCTTAGGAGTTTCTCGAGTTCCTTCAGTACCTGTTCCCTGGTCTCATCTGTGGCCTCAGATGCCTTTTGGCGCAGGCTGATGATATATGGATCTTCCAAGATGTTGTACGCGTAATAAACATCCGCCAGGGAAGCAAGAAGCGGAGGCCCGGCCGAGGGGTCTAGGGACCGGTCAGGATACTTTAGTTGCACAAGCTCAGGCATGTGTGTGAAGCGCAGGAGTTCTGTTCGATTAACCTTGGGGGTTTTGGCAATTGAGTTGAGGCTTCGTTCGATAATCTGCAGTCCATCGGCGTTTGCACTGACTACCGGGCTGGCTGTCAAGCCGAGGATCTTGGGAAGGCCGTCCTGACAGCCATTCGCAAGCAGTGGATGATAGAACCTCTGCATGATAGCACTGGCAGGGTGGTTGCCTCGACACATGTGGGCCTCATCGAAGATCAGGAGGGCAACTCGTGAGATTTTCACGAAGCCATGGGTCAGGGTATCCAGCAGTATAGCGGGAGTTGATACGACGACGCGGACATTTTTGAGCACGGCATCCCAAATGTTCTGGTCGCTCCAGCGGTCGACGTTATCACTGCCGCTGAGAAAGCGAATCTCATGGGCGGGAAGATGCTTTTCAAACAGGCAAAACTGCTGATGGCACAGGGTGACAGTAGGTGCAATAAACCACACCAGCTGTAGGAAGGTCAGAAGAAGAGACGGGTAGGTCACGAATGGCAGTTTACCTGGTCTGGGTCGCAGGTTTCGAGCTCGGCAGCGGCACGGGATATTGCGCTGCGGTGGTCAGTGATGGCATCGGCGAGGGAGTTGAATGGTCCTACACATGGGTCTTTCCGCTACCGGTGTCCATCTGCAGCGAAGATTAGTTGCGATCAGGAGGCATTTGATTGTCTGCAGGGACGCACAGCGACAATGATGTTTTGCTTCAGGCTCTCCTCCACCATTTCAGCCTGGTAGGACCGCAGGCGGAAAATGGCAGAATCTCGGTTCGGTGCGCCCATGGTGGTTAGGCGGCATGGACCGGGCGCAGGACGTGAGTTTGGGGATCAGCTGTTGCGGCGGGGTAGTTAAGGCGTGGAAATGGAGGCGGATGGTTGCCGGTGTTTGCAGCGTCGGGCGTTGGCAAAACAGCCGGGCAAACTGCAGGCGCGCAAACTGCAGCCGACGCCCAGCAGCAGCACCTTGCCGAAGCCGCACTTGCGCCATGCATTCTTCACAAGCACAGCAACACCTACGTGGGGCCCTTTGCACGACACCTGCGGGAGGATCCGGCTAGGCACGTAAAAAGACCCTGCGGAGAGGGCCGGGAGGAGATCGTGCACAGCCACACAGCCACAACGCGTCGAAAACGCAACGACCACCGCTGCTCTTCCTCCCGCCGGCGACCGCATCTCGGCCCTCGACTACTGACTCTCAGCAATCAAAAGGCCAGCCCACGACTCGGTACACCACCAGGCCTGCAGCGGACAGAGTTTCACGCCATGAACCGCGTTTCCGGCTTGGCGGCTTAGTGCCTCAGGATGACGACGCCCATCCCTGCCGCCTTCCCGAATGCGCCACAATTTAACGTGCGCACTCCCCCCGAGCCACGCGGCCAACGTCATGTCCTGCCATCCGCAAGAACACCTTCCATGTACCTGTCGTGACTCGCCTGCCATCTCGCAACCCCCGCTATCACTCAAAGAGTCTGGTCCCGCCCTGCGCCTCGGCAATGGACGTCATCCCACAATCACTTTCCAAGCCTCCTCCCCTGCCCCCTCGCCCTGCGAGGCCACTTATAAGCATCCCTCCCGCTCGTTCCTCTGAACTTGGCGATTCAAAGTCAACTCCCGCAACTCTGCAATCCTCATCTACCACCAGCACTACTGCTACCACACCTCGAACAGCCACCACACCTCTATCGACGCCACCCCCGCTCCCCCCACGACCAAGCCAAGAGCAGCAACGCCAGCAACGCCAATCATGGACGGCGACGGCGACCGCGGCCTCTCCTCCTTCCTCGGCGGAGGCAACCACAACAAGCCGCCCCACAAGAAAGAGAGTCTCCTGGAGAAGCTCGAGCACAAAGTCGAGCAGAAGCTCATGGGCGGCAAGCAGCACGGCTACGGAGGAAACCACCAGCAACAACAGTACGGCTACGGCGGAGGGGGATACGGCGGAGGAGGAGGCCCGGGCGGCGGGTACGGGCATCCGTCACCGTCGCCGCAGCAGCCGGGCGGCGGCCACCATGGCGGCGCGCCTGGCGGATACGGCGGGCCACCTGCGCACCAAGGCGGCGGATGGCATGACGGTGCTCAACACGTGGGGGGACACGGTGGAGGCGGCGGTGGTGGCGCCGGCGCTCTCGGGCATCGGCCGGGAGGCCTGCTCGGCATGGGAGCGGGCAGCGGGCACCACAACCAGCCGAACTTCGGTGGAGGTGGCGGCGGAGGGCCGCCGGGTGGGTTCTTCGGCGGAGGCGGAGGTGGGCATCACCAGGGCGGTGGCGGCGGGTTCGGTGGTTTCGGTGGGAACCATGGTGGGGGGCACCACGGTGGCAGTGGAGGAGGAGGACCGCCGGGTGGTTTTGGAGGCGGGGGCGGAGGGCACCACGGCGGGTATGGCGGCGGCGGCGGGCCCGGGGGCGGCGGTCCTGGAGGCTATGGCGGTGGTGATTTCGGCGGTGGGCCCGGCGGTGGTGGCTTTGGTCACCATGGCGGTCCGGGTGGCGGTCCTGGTGGGCCGGGCGGCCCTGGCGGCTGGTGAGCGCGTCGAGCGCATGTTCGTCGAGAGCGTCATGCACGAGGAGGATTTACGACTGATGGGGTCGAGGCTAGAGAGGTTTTGGGACGACGACGAGGATAAGGAGAAGGAGAAGGATGAGGAATTGAGTAGTGGAGATAGGATACCCGGATGACGCCAGGACTACCGCTAAAAGTTGCGGGTTGTTTTTCACGTTTGTAATGCACATTCTTATGAAATTGAAGAAGCTGATACGTTTATCTTGTCACTCAATTCACTTCACTTCCGCTACCCTATGCTGCCTTGCAGGATTCTCTGGCGTGCTCTGTTTGCGTAACAGATTGTGGCAGCAGGGTAAGCTCAGATCCCGTAACATGTATGAGTCAAGCTAACCAGTGGGTGACAGAAAAATTGAGCCTGCCCACATCTGCCTCGCAGAGATGCTACACCACACCTATTTAGGGCGTTGGAGCTAATATCCGGACGTGCTCGTGTGATTTTAAAACTCACATCTGTGTCCAGAGATTGGATATGACTACCCATGGAGGGGGAGTGCAGCGTCCTTGGTGGGGCTCAAAAGGCTCAAATATTCTGTCACCCGCTGTGTAGGCTTAGCAGGTTCCAGAAGGTTCCCCGCCGGGGACGCTACAGTGGCTTCGTGTGTACTCGAATCCAATATCTGGGTGGTACGATGCACGGGGCTGAGCTCGTTGTGGCTGGTCAGCGTTGCGCTTATTGGGCGTGGTTCTTTTGGCCCCAAGGCTAATTGAATGCAGGGGATTATGCGACAAGCACAGCCTGATGCGCCTCGCACATTACCGTGTGTAAAGGCTCTCATTGGCTCATTGCCCCGATAAGGGTTAACCGTCTGCGCAATTGCGCTCACGGAGTGGCAAAATCGACGTGCGCAGGTGCGCACTTGGGCGGCCAGCCTCCTACGCATTTGTAACAGTCATAAGGCAGCCTTTCTCACCTTCTTCTAATTTGCGCCTTAGTTCCCTCATATCTGTGTTGTGCTTCTCCGTGAAGGCAATGCGAGTGTCTTTTGCTCGAGTATGCTACCAATCGACCCGACGTCCGCACCGGCCCTGGCCGAGATTGAGGGAAACCTTGAAAAGTTAGCCACTCCAGTTCCCACATTTCCTACAATGCTAATACTGGTCTCAGAAAACATTCGCAGATCGAGACTAGAAAAAGATCTTTGAGTATCTACAACTTGGAGCAACCGAGCAAAGGAGAGCATGTTGATCTTGGCAACGCGTACTGCAAAGTTGCAGACGTGGCTTCCGGTATATCATCAAGGAAACGTAATCGGCGACATAACAAGAAAGAAGGTGCATTTGTGTGTCCTGTGATCAAATGCAGGCTGAACAAACGGACATTCGCTACATTCGAGAAGCTCAGCGCTCACCTGCTGATGTCGCACTCGAGCAGCGACACTTCCAATTGTCCGATAGGTGGATGCACCGAAAGCTTTCTTCCACTTTACCTCATGGCTGTTCACACCCTTCGTCATTTCCCCAGAATGACTGGGAAGCTCAACGTTCTGGACTTGGTGCAGTCATTCGTACCTTTGTATCACTCTCTGGCGCCCACGTTCAACGTCAGGGGGGTCCTGGAATGGGTAGCGAGTGCCATCAATTTTTCCCTTCCATCAACAGCCGAAGCAGAACTCCAACCACGTTACCTAGACCTTCGGAAGATGAATTTCCTTCGCAAGACCGACTGCGCTCTCATCCCAGCTGGGGATATTACCATGAAAGAGAAACATTTTGCCGAGCAAGGCCTTGGCTTTCGGTCTCAAAAAGTCATCACCGAGGTCCAAATAGGGGCATATCGTTATGGTGCACTGCGGGCCATCAATGTTTCAGACAACGAGGAGATTCTCGTCTGCTATTTTGTAGATGAGGGCCGGAAGACTGGGAAGTTTTGGATCACCAAATTCGAACTTGCAGGTAAGCGGAGGAAGGGTCACAAATCCTACGGCAGGAAGATTGTGGGCCATCTCATGACGAGTCTCACCAATGCTACGAAGCTTTTGTGCAAAGCTCTCAACCACTATCCCGAATTCTCTCCACCGAGATATTCAATTTTTGACGGACCACGGCGGAAAAACCGATTCACTCCTGCCGCAATGCCTTTTCAGTCATCCGCAGAATTCACGTGCATTGGCTTTCCCGCTGCTCTGGGCCTTTCTGAACTCTCGCTTTTGCGGAACTTTCCCTCGATATCTTTCACTCTTGCGGGAATATTCGACGAGAAGACCCCGTGTACCATTTCGACCACCGAGGTCTCGGGGCTGTGCGACGCCGGAATATACCAGGGCGGCTATGTCAATACCATTGTGCAGCATGCCCTGGAATCAAGAAAACAACAAGTCATCCGTATCGTTATGGGGAAAACCCTGGACATGCTGGGCTTGGATCTCGAACAATCAGATTGCTCTAGCGAGGACAGCTTCCTTACGGACTTCTCATCGTCGGCATCGGACTCCGTAGAGGGTGAATCACAGTCGAACGGAATGTCTTCTATTTCGGAATCGCCATCCTCGGGGCACAAAAGTCAAGGCGATGCACTTTTCAAGGTGAGGAAACGCAAGCGTGATGAAGATGAAGAGGGAGGTTCCAAACGCCCACGATACGAAGCTTCTCTGCCTGGATGTAACGGCGGTAAAAGAAAGTTTGCTTGCCCCTATCGAAAAAGGTTTTCACAGAATGACGATTTGACCACGTCTTGTGTTCATCCTTTCCAGGACGTGCACAGAGTAAAGTACGTGTCAGTCACCAATTTCATTGTATCGTATGACTGACATGCCTAGGGAGCATCTGTATCGGCAACACGCTTTGTCATTAGTAGTGCACTGTGCGCGTTGCTTTAGACGATTCAAGGACTCTGCCGATTTGACAAAACATCTGCAGCCGGAGACTGGATCAAGCACATGCAATGGGCCTCGACCCCAGCCATTGATCTACTTTGGCCAGTCAACGCTGAGGGAACTGAAGAGAAGGTCAGCTAAAACAACGTCAGAAGAAGAGAAATGGAGGGTTGTTTGGACAGTATTGTTTGGGGACGCGTTGGATGCATTCGGGAACATACCATCTCCATGTAAGCCGCCCAAATATTCGGGTTGCCATCATATACGCGCGTTTGTTAACACGTTTTTGCAGATAGTGAGGATAGTATGCCTTCTCAGAGCTGGACAGAGGACGAGTTTTCCCGGTACGAGCATTTTCAACGCCACACGCTACCTCGTTTGGTGCAACAACACATTGCGAGAAGGCTCGACGACGAAAACCCCGCAGCGCACATCGCGGAG
Organism: Diplodia mutila; assembly: GCA_022560015.1. Lineage (NCBI taxonomy): Eukaryota > Fungi > Ascomycota > Dothideomycetes > Botryosphaeriales > Botryosphaeriaceae > Diplodia > Diplodia mutila. The sequence continues at coordinate 464,852 of JAFISB010000002.1, read as the reverse complement.
GCAATACTCAGCAGTGTCCCAGAGATTATACGGGCGATTCAGGAGGAACACAACTATGGAAGAGGCAACACTGATCGCACCCCCACATCAGAGCCGGGCTCTGCACCGCAAAGGAATACGGCACAACCAAGCACAGACGAAGACGGAAGCATGTTCTTCGTACCTCCCACGGTAAATTCCACTGTCGATAATACTACAACAGTGGAGAGGTCAGTCAGGCCGATGACTACACCGGTGGAAGATAGCGATTCCGGCTACGGCACTGCCCACGTGTATAATACATCTGGCCAACCACCGGATCCACATGCAGCGCCTCCCTACAATGACGCCCTCATGCAATTTCCCGAAATGGGGCAATTCGACCACCCCGCGCAGACGAACAATGGCGACGCGCCAAACTTCAGTCTCGAAAGCATGGCCGGCCTGAACACCACGGATTCCGATTTACAGCCCTTTCAAACATCGACGCAAATCCCTTCTTCTTTAAGTTTTCCATTTGCCGATGATTTCCAAGAGCTTTACGGCTATGTCTGGGACCGTGATGGAAACCTCATTCGCCATTGAACGGAGATTCCACCACGCGAAACTTTCCTCGCATAACAACACGCATGGGTTAGACTCTCTTTTTACGCGTTCCGATATCCTAGATTATTTTTTCCCTTACATATACAATGACCACGTTCTTGAATAAGTCGACTCTATTGGACTCTCCTTACCAGTTGAACGACCACACCGTGTTGCATGCTCCCTCACATTGACGCCACTACTCTCCACTGAGAAGCCGATTTACATGTAAACGACCTCGGTGATGTGTGCTCTAAGCATGCACATTCAGTTTTAGAAAAGTTATTGCAATTTTCATCACTGCCGTCTACCGGCGGAAGGTAACGCGAATACGTGGGTCGAGCTATTTGTTCGCGCGCCGGCGACCACTGTTCAATCGCCGAACTTTGGAATGATCGTTTTGACAAGTGTAACGGCCGGTACCACAACTCTTTTCCCGACTTCAAGCGTAGCAAGGTATCAACAAGGATTCAGGCGGACGCGATATGGTACTCAATATTACATTGCTTTTCTATCTTTGATGCAGCACACAACACGCCGCGGATATACACACACTCTTATACCAAGACGGGGGTTTACCAACACTGACCCCGCGCAACTTGTTCATCAACTTCGTCACTCACGTTTGAAAACGTCTATGCGCGCTCTCCGAAGACCTTGTCGTAGCCGACGAGGGTGAAGCGGTAGCGGACGTTGTCACCTTTGTAGACGCGCTCGACGGCCTGCTTGCAGCCCTCCTCGGAGATGTCGATGGTCTCGACCCAGCTCTTGATGCCCTGCTTGGCGGCGAGCTCGAGCATCTCGATCATCTCGGGGCGGTTGCCGATGTGCGAGGCGCCCATGGAGCAGCCGTTGGGGGCGAAGACCTGGGCCTGGATCTGCGGCAGCGGGTTGTCCGGGAAGCCGACCATGTGGAAGCTGCCGTTGACCTTGAGCGTGCTGAAGTAGTCGGGCAGGTTGAACTTGTCCGTCGCGTCCGCCGTGTTGATGATGAAGTCGAACGCGAACTTCCACGGCTCCGCCCAGTTCTTCTCCTTGGTCACGATGAAGTCCGTCGCGCCCAGCTTCAGCGCGTCCTCCTTCTTGCTCGGGCTGTGCGAGATGGCGTAGACCTCGGCGCCCAGCGCCTTTGCGAAGAGGATGCCGAAGTGGCCGAGACCGCCGCTGCAAATCTGGGTCAGCGCCTGTGCTCTTACGGCCACCGGTTCCAAACTTTACAGTACTTACATTCCAACGATGCCGATCTTCTTACCGGGACCGGCGCCTAACCGCTTCAGAGGGCTGAAAACGGTCAGACCGGCGCACAGCATGGGAGCAGCCAAGCTCGTCTCGAGGCCGTCGGGGATCTTGAATGTGAAGTATTCGTGGGCGCGGACGTGGCTGGAGTAGCCGCCCATGGAGATGGTACCGTCGGGGTAGGGGGCGCCATAGGTGTCGACCGAGTTGGGGCAGTAGTTCTCCTGGTCGGCCTTGCAGTTGCCGCAGGTCAGGTCGGCCGAGATCTGGGCGCCGACGCCGACGCGGTCGCCGACCTTGCAGGTGGTCACGTCCTTGCCGGTCTTGACGACCTTGCCGACGATCTCGTGGCCGACGCACAGCGGGAGCGGGATGTCGGCGCCCCAGCCGCCGCTGATGGTGTGCACGTCGCTGGCGCACACGCCGCACGCGTCAATGGCAACGTCGACGTCGCGGTCGCCGAACGGCTTGAGTTTAAACTGTGGGAGCGAGGGGCTGTCAGCGATGGTGGGGCAGCGGCGCGGGGCACGTAGCGCGGGCGACGGACCTCTTGCTTGGTGAAATTGCTCCACTTCTTGATGTCCGTGACACAGAAACCCTCAGCGGTCTCGGGATAAGGCATGATGGCGGCTGGTGAGTGGAAGTCAACTGGAGATTGGGTAGGAGGGATCTTGGAGAAGAGAAAAGGGAAAAAGTGTTGGTGTGCCGGGTGAAATGGAGGGGGAGGGGCTTTAATATTGCCGGGACATGACAGGCGTCCGCGACGCGCCAATTGAGCCGATGCGTAAGGCGCATTGGCGGGAGTGGGAGTGGCACCGTCCCAGTCGCTATCTTAGAAAATCCACTTGTATGCAGATATGCATCATCGATCGGGTGCCGGCTGGGAATCGCTTGCGGTAGCCCGCGACGACCCGTCTCGCCAATTTTGACCCACAAGCGCTGCCTTCTGCTTTTGTCCAGAGCCTCAGTGCAGCGTCGCTGTGTCGCTGTGTCGCGACTTTCGTCGCGCTGGTGGAGCTCTGGCAGGTGTCGCGAGCTCAGAAAAGAGTGGATGAGATTTACCACCAATGAGAACAGCACATACCCCACGCGACTGCCCCTCCGGACGGTGAGACAGGCCCCCGCGCGCAGCTCAGCCAGGCTGGCCGCAAAACGCCCAGCGGGAGCTGCAGTCAGACGGTCTCGCCCGCGCAACTTGCCTCGGCGCGCCGGCATCGGTCCGTCAGAAACTCGAATTGGATTGTTGGACGGGTTCGGATGATGATGGCGATGACGCGCACAAGCCGTGGCCGCGTTTGACCCGCTCCGCGCTGCAAGATGCCCCGCGTTCGGCACACTTTCCGCCGCCGCCGCCGCCCGCCGCCGCCATCGGCCTGGGCCTTCACATCGCATCTGGCAAGCCTGGCGCGCCAATGAGACAGCGAGCGCAAAGCGGTGCCGGAAAAGCCACATTTCCGGAACGCGCGCTGGAGTTGTGATGGCGGATTACACACTCCCCTGTCTTCCCCAGATTCTCACCCCAAATCGGCAAACCGACGGAATGCGGGGTGATCCGCCCGCCCCCTCCCTTTGGGCATCCCGCCCCGCGACGGCAGCTATCCCATAACCATCCTTCCGGCAAACAGCGCTGACGCCCAACCTCGAAGACGCGGGGGGAGCGCCATGAGGATGGGAGCAGTATAAAAGGGGATGCGCGCCATCCCGCGGGCGCCCGGTGTGGTGGCATCATCTGCTATCTAATTCGCCCGCCGAGAACCATGCTCGACGCCATCAAGAAATTGACTGCAAAAATGGGCTCGACCTCGACCGCCGACGCCAGAACCATGAAGGCGGTGCGCTTCCACGGCCAGCGCGACCTGAGGCTGGAAGACATTCCAGAACCGCAAGTGGCCAAGGGTCAGGTCAAGGTACATACATACTGTTCGCACATTCCACCGCGGGGGCTGGAGCGCTCACACTACTCAACCATAGCTGAAGCCTGCTTGGGTCGGCATCTGCGGGAGCGGTACGATGCCTTGTGTGCTGCCCGTGCAACCCTCACATTCCCCGACCAGCCCAGCACCGCCTCAAGCACGCGCGCGGTTTTACCAACTCCCACTGCTTCCCTGCGGCTGACGGGTGGTCGACGACAGATCTGCACGAGTACATGGGCGGCGCAAGCATCTGCCCCACCACCCCCCATCCAATCACCGGCGAAACCGTGCCCCTCACCTTCGGCCACGAGTTCAGCGCCGTCGTCGAAGAAGTCGGCGAGGGCGTGACCGACTTCGCGGCCGGGGACCGCGTGTGCGTGCAGCCCATCATCTACGACGGTGACTGCGGCGCCTGCAAGGAGGGGCTGATCAACTGCTGCTACAAGAATGGCTTCATCGGCCTCAGTGGCTGGGGCGGCGGCCTCGCCGAGCACATCGTCACCCCGCAGTCCTGCCTGTACAAGCTGCCCGAGAACGTGTCACTGGAGATTGGCGGTGCGTCCACACCCATCTCCTTCATCACTTCTGGGTCGTAACTGCCTCCCAGCAGCCAGCCATCCAGCCTAGCCCAACCAGCCACAAGGAGGAAGGCGATGATGATCTGACAAGTGACACGCACACGTAGCCCTCGTCGAACCGCTAGCTGTCGGCTGGCACGCCGTCAACATCTCGCCCTTCGACCCCGCCACCACCGGCGCCGTCCTCGTCCTCGGCGGCGGGCCCATCGGCCTCGCCGTCATCCAAGCCCTGCGCGCGCGCGGCGGCGACGCCGTCCCGATCATCGTCTCCGAAGTCTCGCCCCGGCGCAAGGAGTTCGCGCGGCGCTTCGGCGCCCACCACGTCCTCGACCCGACGAGCGACGACGTGCCCGCGCGGTGCCGCGAGCTGTGCGGCGACGGCGAGGGCAAGGGCGGCGGGATCCACGTCGTGTACGACTGCGCCGGCGTGCAGGCCGGGCTGGACGTCGCCGTGCAGGCGGTGCGGGCGCGCGGCACCATCGTCAACATCGCCATCTGGGAGAAGCGCTGCAGCATCTTCCCCAACGACTTCTGCTTCAAGGAGCGCTCGTACATGGGCGTCGCGACGTACCAGGCGGGCGACTTCCAGGCCGTGCTGGAGGCGATAAGCGAGGGCAGGTTGAAACCCGAGGAGATGATCACGAAGAGGATCGAGCTGGGGCAGGTCGAGGCGGAGGGGTTCAAGACGTTGATCGAGGACAAGGATAACCAGGTCAAGGTGCTGGTGAGGGCGAATCACTTGGATGTGGAGTGAAAACAGGGTGAAAGGGATGAGGCGGCGGGGGATGAGAGCGAGTCCTTCGATTCTATCAGCGGTTGTATAATTTTACAAATTGCATCGTCATCATTGCCCCCCTTGCGCATGTATGCAGATTGAGTTGCACTGCGCTGTGTTGTGCCGCTTTGTCGCTGTCTAATTAGTGGACCGCATGTGCTACCTCAAACGCACGACCGTATTGGCCTTGGAAACTGTATCCGAAGCTTCAGCGTTGGTCAATTTCAAAGATAAAGAGAGTAGTGTTAGTGTAACGAGAGCGAGGTCAACAAAAGAGATGAGTGTTGGCGTCCAGCGCCGACATGAGAGAATGACAGAGAAGCAAAAGAAAAAAAAAAGGGAATGACGCCGTAACTGCCCCGTTATGCCAGATGCAGATATGGAGAGAGAGTGTGTGAAACCCACGCGACATGCTTGACACACATGCGCTCAGAGCCGAAAAAGGCCGTTAATCGTCATCATCATCAAAATAAGAGAAGTGGAGGAGTAGGAGTACGAGAGAAGGAAAAGGGAAAAAGGGTTGAAATGTAGTATGGGTGAATAATGCCTGAAGATATCAGAAAAAAAAAACCCCCCTTCCTCCTCCTTCTTATCCCAAATTCTCCATCCTCCATTCCCTCCTCTTCATCCCCAATCTCAACCCAAAAACCTCCTGCTCCCATACCCCATCGCCGACACGATCCCCCCATCCCGACACCACGTCCCATTCGCCACCTTCCCCATGCCCACCCAGCCGCCCTGGTCGCACACCTCGAACTCCCTCCCGCCCTCCGTGCACCTCACGCTCCCGTCGCCGTCGCCCTCGCAGTCCCCGGTCGGCCGCGCCCGCACGTACCGGTCGTCCCGCACGCCGCCCGCGCGCCCGCCGTTCGTGCCCGGCGCCTCCGTCGCGTTGCGCGCGGCCCGCTCGAAGGGGAGGCACATCATGCCCGGCGCGACGGGGCGCTCCCAGCCCCACGCCCAGCCGTCGGGCGCGAGAGAGGGCGGGAGCGAGGGCGGCGCGGGCTGGTTGCACGTGTAGAAGCTGCTGGCGGAGTGGCAAAGGAAGGCGCCCGGGGTGCAGGGGAGGTAGGCGGCGGTGTTGGGGTCGGTTTCGACGTAGGGGGGGTGGCCGGAAGGGGAGGGGTAGGAGGAGGAGGAGGAGGATGAGGAGGAGGAGGAGGATGAGGAGGGAGAGGAGGAGGGGTAGGAGGATGAGGAGGGGGTGGTGTATGGGGTTTCTGGAGCAGTCAGTTTGCTGGATGTCTTGAGGGTGGGGGACAGAGACTTACCGCTGCTCATGACGATTGTGCTCCACGATGAACTGCTCGTCATGCTTCCAGCACACATCGTCGTGCAGTCGTTCGCCTTGGCGCAATAGTCTCCGGGCATTTGACAGTCGCACGCCAGGACCGGCGCGGTGCAGCTCGCCGGCGGCGGCGATACCGTCGAGTACAGCGTGACGACAGGTTGAGGGGGGCAGTTTGTGCTGGCAGCCCCAGCCGCACACGCCTTGTTGCCTCGCTGCGCAGTCACCTCGCCGAAAAGGTTGGCCGATGGGTGGCCGGACCCTGACGAAGCCCTGGTAAAGTTGTTCACGTTCGAGGCGCTCGCAGCGGTGGGCGTGGCGGTCAGGAGGGACTCGATGTACGAATTGATGAGCGACGTGTCCGTGGTCGTGGCCCCGGGCGTTGAGCTGACAGCAGCAGATCCGGTCTCCCACGGAGCCGGCGTGACGGCTGCTGAGACTGCGGCTGGCGTTGCCGTGCCGCCGCTAACTTGCACAATGGATTTGATGTAGTCGTTGACCAGCGATGTGAGATCCGCGGCCCCGGTCCCCGTCGCCTCCGCGACGCTGGCGGCCAGGAGCGAGGCGATGTAGGCGTCTACCGCGCTGGACAACTCCGGGCTCCCCGAGGCGATGGCGACCTCGAAGTTGGCAATGCCGCTTCCTTGGGCACCAGCGCCGACGCGACTGGCCCAGCTGGCGCGACTGGCGCGACTGGCACGACTGGGACGAGATGTACTTTGGGGAGCTCTCACGAAGCTGGAGGTGGATGACTGCTGAAATTGCGAGTACCTCGGGGACTGCGAGGACTGCTGCGAGGACTGCTGCGAGGACTGCGATTGGCCATTGTTGGAGGAATCTGAGTTGCCGCAGGCAGGCGCGGCTATCTCGCAGGCGCTGCTCCCGGTGGCGGGAGAGGAGGAGCTCATGCCATTGCTGTAGACGACGTCCGAGCCGGGGTCCGGGTACATCGTGTCAATGCCCTCAGGGGAGGTACAGCTGTTTATGCCTTTGAGGTTGGCGACGTAGAGGTTGGGAAGCGCGCACAAGTCACCGCCGCTTCTCCCCTGAATGGTGACAGGCGCGCAGTTCATGTAGAACTCGCGGTTACCGGTGTGATTGATCCACGTCCAGGCAAACAGCGCCGTCCCAGACGGCGCGCTCGTCGGAACCGTGAAGTCGTAGCTGCCGCCGGTCTTCCCCGGACAGCTGCCGATCATGCTCTTGATGACCTTCCAAGTCTTGCCGCTGTCGTAGGAAAGTGAAATCTGACATGATCCGCCGTCGTGATTCGCATACCCCTCGACCGTCATGTTGTATGTCTGGCCGGCTTGGTAGGTGGCGCTGGAAGTCAATCCTCCGCTTGCTTGGTCTATTCCTCTGCACGGGAAGTCGGACCCGTCTGCCTGGAGAGGAGACTTGATGTTGTAGTCTCTATCCGCAGAGTTGCCGGCCGTGGGACTATCCCAGGGCTTGGGGTTGCTCAATTCCATGTGTGCATGGACAAGAGAAAACAGGGTGCTTGTACACAGCGTTGTGAGTAGTAGCGAGCGAAAGCCGGAGCGGGTTTTGTCAGTCGTGAGAATCATGATGGCAGTCGTGAACAAGAAAAGAACCACTGAACGAATGTGACGGAGAGAATCTTGCTGAACCAACAGTAACCGGCCGGCGCGATGCAAGTCTTAAGGGAACGGCAGCAAGGGAAGTACCGCATCAGCCCCCCTCCTGCACGAAGACACCTGAGCGTAACGGAATTCACGCGCAGGAACAATATGCTCAGCCGCGTCGAACGAGAGTAGGACGAATGTGCAAAGGGCAGGCTCAGCCACATGGCCATAGACTTCTTCTGGCCAGAGCATCGCATATTTCGCGCGCGTGGTCAGGATATCTCGACCATTTGCAGTGGTCTTAGGCGTTGGTGGTACGGTTCCTGCAGGTGATGGGCGGGAAGGGATACATTCCTTGCTCTTTTGATCCAGGAATGCTCTCCCTGCCTCCACCTCGTAGACAGCAGAATGGCCACAATGCGGCTCTACGATACAGTGTGTGGCTGGGGGAAGATGACAATAGCACTGGCGGGGATGAAGATTGGGTTTAACTCTACTTACACTTACGCGTAGCAACGCGATCCTGTTCGCGGGTGGACGCACCGTTGAACGCCACAACCCAACGGGGATCGAAATGTATTGCCCGCCACCAGCAACGTTCCTGTTGTTGCCAATATTCGGCACGCCACATGAATGCAAAGTGAAAACAACGGCGCAAAATTCGACATCAGTCGACCAGGAACTCCTCTATCTCCTTGTCACTCTCGGCTTCGGCTTCCTCGCGCAGCTTGTTCTCGTGAGCTTCCAGCATCTGACGGACGAATTTGCGCTGGCGAAGCCTAGCCGTGCGACCCCAGTCATCCTTGTCCTCGTCCTCGCTGTCGCTGTCTACGCCTGGTATCGCGACCTTGGGCTGGTTCTTCCCTCCGCGCAGATCATTCGCCGACAATGTTGCACCGGTGTCTGATTTCGAGTCGGCTTCGTGCTGCCTTCTCTGGAGATAGGCTCCGAGCTTCATCAAGTAGGGCCTCAGCAGACAATACGCGCCGATGATGGTGACAAGGCGGATGTAATCGAGAGGGCGGAGCTCGCTGAACTATATGACCGTTGGTCAGCACGCGGGCCGAAGCTTAGCTGGAGTGGGGCCATGCGCACGGTCTTCGAGGTCTGAGTGGTGAAGTTGTTGCCCCAGACGGAGAGTAGCGAAAGGATGTCCGTAGCTTCGTGAGCGCCGGCATCGCCTCCATCGTGCTGCTGCGCCGCCATTGTGCTGCGGTTGACTTTGTTTCTGCACGGGGTCGTCTGATTCGGTCTGGTGAGAAGCGCGCACCCTTTCTACTGCTCCAAACCGTCGTTGTGGAGAAAGCGCAATCTCTCGTGGAGGTAAGGCAGGTGAGCTGGAGGATGTGCGCGCGGGCCTAGAATCCACAAGAGCTCCGGTCGAGCAATGACGCATCCCTGCCAATAAATCGCTCCCGCGCATTCCACGGCTCAGACGCGTCCCCGTCGCGTCTCCCCCAACCACACCGTGTCGCCGGCTCACAACCACCCAACCACCGCACGATATGGCAGAGCGAGACAACGAAGACGCAGCCGCCCAGAAGGAAGAGGTAAGCACACACCCTACCGCACAGCAAACCCGAGCTAAACCCATCCCTCCAGCGTCTCAAATCCGCCCTCTGGTACAGCATCGGCCAGTTCGTCGACAACCAATGCCAGCTCAAAGACCACAACGCAACGCCCCAATTCATCGGCGCGCTGACCGAGCTTGTCTGGGCGCAAATTGGTAAACTCCCCCCCCCCCAAAAAAAAAATTACTCGCGAAGGAAGCTCGATCCAAAAACCTCTATATCTCGCCGTCAATATCCAACGCCCGCCCGACTTGCATCCCATACTGATAAAAGCTCCATGGCAGAATCCGCCTCCCGCGACCTCTCCACCTTCGCCCGCCACGCCGGCCGCACCCAGGTCAACACCACCGACGTCCTCCTGCTCGCGCGCCGCAACGAAGGGCTGGAGGCGCTACTGCGCCAATTCGTCGACGAGCATCGCGCCGAGCGGCGGACCACCGAGACAGCGGCGACTCGGAGTAACGGTAACACCACCGCCAGTGGCCGGGGTAGAGGCCGAGGTAGAGGTGCATCAGCAGCAGCGAGAGGAGGGACCACCCGCGGGAGGGGCCGAGGGAGAGGGAGGGGGAGGGGTGGTGTTGGTGCCGGTGGTGGGGGATGAAAAGGTTTCTGGGAGATTTGCATCCGGGAGGCAGCAGCAGCAGCAGCAGCAGATGACAGCGAGGGAGAAAGGGAAAAAAGAATACGATGTCAATTGGGGGAATACAGGCCGCCTGCAGCTGGCTCGAAGCGGTCGAACGAAAGGAAGGATATCACGGATGCGCCGGATAGAGCTTTCGGGCAGGACGAGGTCATCGGATGCGTGTGTGCTTGCAATTGGCAGCTGGGAGCTGGGCAGCTGGTCACTCAAATCGGAGATAAGGGAGAGAGACGAAGGTGGCAGGTGGGAAAGAGAAAAAAAAAGTCGTGATCTGTGGCGGTGCGTCTGTTGCACGGTGGGGACTCCAACAAGCTTCGAGTGGGGGTGGAGGGCGAAACATGTGACAGGCCAATGCAGGGGGGGACGAAACTCGGTGGGTTGTTGAGAAAAGATCGTCACACTCCGTGCACAGTGCTGGAGACCAGAGCAAAACGCACACCGCAACGGCCCGCCTGATTCGTCACGTGTAGTGACCGTCGGTGGGTACTGATGGGGACTCGAACTATCGGTTGTTGCGGGGACTGCACAACGAAAAATGGGTTTCAGGGGGAACGCTTTTCGTCGCACATGGACAAGTGTGCAGGCAGCAGCATTTGGGGCCTCATCAGGTCCATGATTTTCATACTTGGAGCGCATGTGATAGATGTGAAAGATCTCATTTCTCGAACTGATTATCTCGTTATCATTAACAATCTCCGCGGTGGTCGTCCACCTCATAGCAATGTCATTAACAGCTGTCCTTTCATCTGCCGATAGGCAACCCTCTTCATAAGTCTGCGCTCTGCAATCGTAAAAAACTCAGCGCCATAGCTGTGGTATCCAGTTTGCTTTTCATAACACAATTCAAGAATGGAAGCGACGCCTGCATCCGGGCAAAAGGGTGCGTCGGCGCGCAGGTTTCACGCGTGGTGAAGAAATCCGGGGGTCCGGAGACACGAAGTCGAAACATTGCAATGCTTTCGTCTCTTCTTAACGTGATCGATACGTGTCGGGTGGAAAAAGCGAGCAGTGGCCAGCGCACTAGTAGTGTGTGGTCTTCTCGTAGCCGTAGGGGTTGGAGGTGGGGCCATTGGCAGCGGGAGCAGCGTAGCTGCCGGTGTAGCCGGCGTCCTGCTTGTAGGACTGGTAGGTGTTGTTGTTGTTGCCACCAACAGTGGAGCCGGTGTAGGCGGTCTCGCCGCTGGGCCTGGTGTCGACGTTGGGGCCACCAACAGCGGCGGCGGCGGGCGCACCGGCACCAAAGGCGCCCAGCTCTGAGTCGCCGTTGTCACCGGGAGTCCTCTTCTTGCTGCGCCTCCAGAAGGCGGCGCCCTTGCCACTGCCAGAGGTGTAGTTGTTGGCGGGCGAAGGGCCGAAACGCTTCTCCTTCTGGACACGGCGAGCGAACCAGAACTGACAGAGGGCGGCGAATAGGAACAGGAAACTGGAATTCTCATGTGAGCATGGTTGAGAGCAAAAAGAGCTTTTGGTTTGTACTTACGCTCCGATGACAGCGACGGCGAAGCATGCCTTGTTGAAGCGGCAAGCACTGCCGTAGCTGGCCTGGTAGGTAAACTTCTCGCCATCGCCAGTTCCGAAGCCATCTTTGCCAAAGCCCTCGCCAGTCTCGGCGTTGCCGCGACCAAGAGGGGTGTCGACGGTACCGGTGCATTTGTCGATGCCATCACGGGTAAGGACGGCGATGGCAATGAAAGCGCCGCAGAAGGCAACATCCAGAGCCATTCCCAGGAAAGCAAGGATGCGGATGCCACCGAGGCATGGCGTGAGGACGATGGCGAGGATGGTGTACAGAACGCCCACTCCCGAGATACCCTCAACGGCCTTCTGCCAGTTGGGGATGGGCCGATCGCGGTCGGACAGGACGGCCAGGAAGTAAGAGTAGAAGCCCAGGATGATGGCCGCGCAGCAGAAGCACAGCATGTACGGGAGAGTCCCGAGAAGGCGACCGAAGAACCCCATTACGACGAGGTTGGGCGCAATGGGCCGGTGTCGAAGTAGCGAAAGAGAGCTCGAGAGTGGCGTCGGCGCTGGGTTGTTGCGCGGAGGCCGGTGGATTGGGATCTGGAATGCGTGGCAGGTGGTGGCCAAGCCAGGAGCAGAGCTGGGAGGACTTGGGTTAAATGTGTGACAGGCGAGAAAATGACGCAGCGATCAAGCATCGGCACGACCAGGCAGCCCACATTTTGTGTTGCTGCGTTCTCCAGACTGGTGTGGTGATCGACGGCAGCCTTTCGTCATGTGGAGCTTGGACTTGCAGGGGGCCCGTCACGCGAGAGCCGCTTCCGGACTAGCGTCCTGGGTGCGCCTCTCCTCAGCCACAGTACTAAGGTCTTGTGCGCCCGCCGTCGCGATCCAGGCTGTGAGAGCACAGCAATCGCCATCGCCGGCTCAGACTCCATTGGCAAGCCGCCGCAGCGCCTCTCAGCCATCTTGCGCCGAGCCGCTGCTTTCCCCTGGATTCGCATGGCGCCAGTCGCAACCCTTCAGCTGTGCCAGGACCCCAAGGGAGACCTCCCTCAACCAGCATCCGACGTCACAGCCCCGTCTGCTGCGATAATCCGAGACCACCTTTGGGTACTGTGACGTCTCTGCACCTCCGCTTCTGGTTGCGCTATCTTCCGTCAACCAGACATCACTTATCAATTTCTTGAACTACACCACTGGCCGGCTTCTCTCCTGCCTCTCTCACCTTTTCTAAATGACGCTGCTGTGCAACAAGCTCTGCGACAATCTTGCAAAGTTTCCCTGTTTTGATGGGTCAGTTGGCTTGGGCTGCATGGGCGCGTCACCCCGTTGGTTCGCGGGGGAATGCCTCATCTCGCTTCAGTCTCGCCTGACCCTGTTACCGAGGACCAATCCCTCTGGCTCTGAATGGAATGCATCTCTAGTTTCTAATCAGAGACCTGAAAGCGGAAGCATTTGGAAAACTAACTACGCGAAAAGCCACTGATGACGAGACAAAAACCGACAAGGGGTAAGAATCGCCCTTGTGTTTCCCGGATGTCACATTGCCATTTTCCCGGAAGGTAAAGCATCTAATCAAACACCTCTCTTTCATAACGTCATAGGGTCATATATTCATTACCAGCACCCACCTCCTGTTAAGCGCTCTAGAAGCTTGATTTCAGCTGCAAGCCCCGACTAGCTCACGTCCACCTTGCTTCGATTCAAGCCAAGCCGTGCTTTAAATGAGTAGTGAAAGATCCAGATCCAGATCGACCACACCCTCCAGTAGGTTATCCGGCAAGCGCCCGCCCAAGTTGCGGAAAAGTCGGCCCGCACGGCACATCACATCTCCACCACCGTTAGTTCGAGTAGCCTCAGCTCAAAGCGGACGACCATCCGGCAGACTGATATCCACGAGCGCCTCGCTGAAAGAACTGCCACCCCACTGCTCTTCTTCATGGTCGAGATGCACGAGAGAAAATCAAAAGCTTGTCTTGGATTCAAGCCAAGAATTTGGACCTTGTGCTTCTGGTCTGAATCATTGCTGGCTATGTTGCGTTTGTGACGACACTGGTCCGGGCGGCTTGACGACGGCATGTTTGCACAATTATCGCGCGTCTTGCCTCTAAGACCCGCCCACCCTCAATACGTTCCAAATGGTTTGACCTTTCACAAACCACTCATAGTTGGACTATTCTAACGACGGGCAACTGGGTCATCGCTAAATGCGATCTCATCTTCAACCTACCGCAAGCGCCGCTGTCATTAACATACATTATTCTTCAAAGGCCTATGCACTGCCATGCTTCTGGCTTTTGAATGGAGCAAGTGTCCGATCAAGCGCCATGCTTTCCGCGTGTCTGAGCCACGAGATGCCCAAAGGCCCACCTACTTCCTCCAGATTCCCTACCGGTACGGTCTCCTTTGGCTATTCTCTCGATTATGCTACACTGGCTCATGTTGTAGAGCTTTTTCATGGCCAAACTCGACGGACTTGATCCTCGCGAGGGGCGGACTGATCTTAGCGCGCTATTCGCAGTTTCCCTCGGGGTACAGAAACTTAAGCTAGGGATACCGCTCGCTGGAAGCTGCAGCATTCCTATCTGGTATCTGGGCGGCCCTTCACGTCCCTAAAAGAACGTCATAGCTTGAATCACTTATGTGGGGAGTGGTTCCGAAGCCTCTTGGTGTTGCACATTCTGGGTTTGGACGAGAATGAATGCCTGGACGGTCCGATCCCAGGATAGTTGTAAGTTTTACACGTCTCTTGATATTCTTATTGATGTTGATGGTTCCTCTCTCTCTCTCTCTCTCTCTCTCTCTCTCTCTCTCTCTCTCTCTGACTTGCTCGCCTAAGCACAGACCTTAAGCTAGTGGCCGATCATATTTAAAGTAGACGATGACACACGCTGGACTTGCTAGACATAATATTGGAAATTCTTTACTACTCCACTTACACACGATGGCACAGGCGCCAAGAGTCTGGAATCCCTTCCCTACTACTTACAAGCAAAAGCCTTTACAATGTTGCTATTCCGTTCATATACCGCGATATCGTCCTTCAATTCCCCTATGTTGAACAGCCGGCCGTCGACCTTCTCTGCGAGTCAATCTTACGAAAGCCTCGACTGAGTGACTTCGTCCGGACGCTCACCATCAAAGCCGGTGACTACTATCAGATCTGGACCTGACAGCCCATGTATCGCTCCCCGGCATTCAAAGATCCAGAGCTGCTCGAAATTGCCAAAAGAAAGCTGCGAGCGCTCGGCGACACCGATAATCTCTGGGACCCTTACCCGAGCAACGACTCCCCGACGGTCCGCACGGATGCCTATCTCCTGCTCCTAGTGCAGCTGTGTCCGCAACTAAAAAAAACTGCGGCTAGAAGACACCACCGAGTTCATCCCGTATCACCGCCTCGTCCAAGCGAGCCATCCGAATCTTGAGAAGCTCGAAATCGTCCGAACCGACGGCGGCACGCCGATGAACCCTAACGACCAGCCCCTCTTCCTTAAGATGCCCATCATCGACTCAGCCTTCGACTTATCCTCCCTTCGCGACCTAACATTGCGCGTCGACGGCCTCCGGCGCGCCTCGTCACGGCATCAGTTCGACGACGACCGCGTCCCCTTCCTCGGCGCCGCGAACCGCACGCCCCAGCTCCGATCGCTCTCCCTGATCGATTGCCCAGACCTCAGCCCCGACGAGCTCATGTGCATCTTCAGCATGACACCCGAGCTGACCCGCCTCGACCTGGTGCTGGCCTTCGAGCAGATGCGCGACGTCGACTGCACGGCCATCGGCCGCGCGCTGGCGCTGCTGCCGTCGCTGCGGCATCTGGTGCTCGAGCTCGAGTTCTTCCACTTCGACCCGCGCACCACCCCTGCGGAGCAAGGCGTTTTCCGGGGCTGCCTCGGGTCCGCGCTGCGGCAGCTCCAGTACCTCGAGACGCTCGTCGCGCCTGTCGGACTCTTGCTCGAGTGGGACGCGAAAGGCTTCGCGGAGACGGGGCTGGCGGATGCGCTGCCGAGAAGCTTGACGGCGCTCGCGTTGACGAGCACCAAGACGGGGCGCAGTATCCCGTGGAATGAGGAGGGGCTGGTGGCGGCGTGTGAGGCGTATTTGGGCACGCGCGAAGTGGCTGCGCCGAAGTTGGGGAGCCTGGAGCTGAGGATGCGGCCATATCGTTGGCACGGGCCCAAGGCGTTGGATAAGAGGACTATGGAGTCGTTTGCGAGGATGTGTGATGATGCTGGCGTTGCTCTTAAGATACACAAGAATTGGTGGACGAGATTGTGGGAATACAACAGAATATACCACGGGCGCTGAAAGGACTAATAATTGGTATCTTGTATTGTCAGTGCAAGGATCATGGACCCAAAAGGTCGAAAGAATGGAACAGATTGTACCCAAAACTAAGAGCTTCTAGTAAGATCCCGAGATATCGACTTGGCCAACTCGTCTGATGAGGCCCTTGGTTCTGGTTTCCTTCCCGTTGGTGCTTACATCATTGAGCTAGTATTTGTCAACAGAGAAAAAGTACATCATACTGCTTGGAATAAACGAAAACGGAAGATCAAAGAACATTGGCGTATATTTTCTCCCGCATCTTCTGGTTAGCACGAAGGTTGTGGTCGTACAATCAGCGGTTAGTGTCGTGTCGTCGCCTTGCCGGATAGGAGTGGGACTTTTGGACGTTTTCTGATGATGCAATAGGTTAAAATCATAATGTTGTCCCTCAAACAAAACGACCAAATAAACATTCACGTGAGCTAATTTGGTTCGAGCGGAATAGAGGCACCTTGGGCTCATTTCCCATAGACCTGGTAAAAAGAGTACACGAGTTCGTAGTCAGCACCGGCAACGACTTACAGACCTGTGACCTCCCATAGGTCGACACCTCCGCCCGCCGCCGCAACGCCGCGCGACTCATTCTCCAAACTTTTTTTCTGCCCATCGCAAAAACCCCGCCACGCCCACGCTCACCACCGCAGCAGCTCTCCGCTAGGCAGCTAGTCCTACGACCTCCCTCCCCCCAGGCTTGCGCCTACGCACACCCACACGAACCGAAGGCCCCGCGCCACCCGCCCCACCCCGCCGTCGCCACCCGGAACCAACCTCCGCACCACCACCACCGCGAACAAACAGCCAACAAAGAGCACTGCAGCAACGCCATGGCCGAGTCCTTCTACGACGAGATCGAGATCGAGGACATGACGTTCGACGCGACGCTGCAGATCTACACGTACCCGTGCCCGTGCGGCGACCGGTTCGAGATCGGGCTGGCCGACCTGCGCGACGGCGACGACGTCGGCGTGTGCCCGAGCTGCAGCTTGATGATCAAGGTCATCTTCGACGAGGTGGGTTCCTCTTTTTTTTTGTTTCCGGAGAAGGGGGCGGGGAAGGGGAGCATTTGAGAGAACATATCGTAGGCTGACAATGAGGGGCTCTGAATAGGACGATTTGCTCAAGGACGAGGAGAAGGATGAGGGTGCGCAGCCTGTTGCTGTTGCCGCTTGAAAGATGTGTGTGGGAGAATGATTCAGAAATGAAAAATTGCCCAGGTCGAGAGGTATGGATGGCCGCAGGACACCCGCGCCGAGGAGCAGGACTGGGGAGGTGATGAAGCGAACGGAAGATTGGCGTTCGGCATGCGAAATCCGCAGACGAATCGCAAGACTTGGTTTGGGAGTGCGTTGGATACCTGTCCCAAGGGGTTGGTAGTTCATATATCCCACAGGCACGGCAAGTCGGCCTGTGGAAGCTGCGCGCACTACTGAAAGTAGTCAAGGCCCGCTTCTTGATCGCCGGTGCGCGAATGATGAGGCGTTCACAGCAGGCTCAGGCCTTAGCTTGAATGTGGTATCAAATTACATGCGCAAGTATAAGGTTTACTTTTGCGCAGGCTCTGTATGAGTCATTAGTATAAAATTGAGAGACATGGGAAGAACTCCTCCAGCTTGTAGTGTATACTGCCTAAGTGTGCTCGTCGGCGGTCATTGAACATTGATGAAAGGCACGGGTGCAAGCAATCGTCGTTAGGGCTGTCCTCTAACGTCACAATCGCGGATGACGACACTGGCCCTCAATGGGCCGAACAAATGAGATTTCCCGTATCCCAATAGCTATGTTTATAACCAGCCAGCCATCCGTTCAAAACGAAACCATTTAACTCCCTTCGCATGCACGTCTGGTCTTCGCTTTCAAAGCACGTCCCACCTAGGGGATCTCGCCCTCAGAAGTGACATCAATGCCCAGCTCCTTCCGGATCAGCTCCGTGAGCGAGCTGCCATCGCGCAGGTAAATCCAGTCACCGATGCCGCCATCGGCCTTCTGGTGCATCGACTCACCGCGGACAACCCAGTCGAAGCGCTTGGGACCGGTGATGGGCGACGACAACCAGATCTGTTTGTTGGGCGGCTGCTTGTTCAAGACGTAGGTACCGATGCTGCGCTTCTCGACGGTAAGGACGCCGGCCTAGAGCAAATCAGTGATCCGTCAGTGAAGTGCAATTCGATGGTCGAGATTAAGAGGGGGTAATTGTGATATCCTCGTAGCACGACGCAGCTGGTGCTGGTGGGAGCTCGAGCAAACGGAGATGCTGCGGGAACGTGGAAGAGAGTGTTACCGAGTATTCCACCTCGACACTCTCACCAGAGTCCTGCTTGTCCTCCAGCTTCTGCTGCAGCGCCTCGAGATAACCGTCGGCGTGCTCATGGTACTCAGAGTCCGAGATCTCGGTGGGCTGGACGCCAGCAACAGATTCAGACGCTTCAGTCTCCCTCGGCGGGGGGTTCTCGGCATCGGGGATGATGCTGCGAGTGTTCGGGGAGCTGGAGAGGCTGCGGCGGAGGACGAAGCTGTTGGCAGCGATGGGCGAGCTGCGCGAACGGAGGGCGGAGCTGACGGCTGGAAGGGCTGCGCGAAGGCGAACTGCGGAGCTCGTGCTGGTGGAGCTGGCGCGCAGGGCGGCGCGGAAGGCGGCGCGAGGAAGGGTTGGGAGAAGCATGATGGGTGCGATGGGGAGAGATGAGGCCAATTGAGATGGTGGTCAGTTGTGGAGAGAGCAGCGGGGGAAGAAGTGTCGTCGTGCCGAACAGCTGTGGTGCAACTTTGGTGACGAAAGAAAGCTCGGGTGCTTGCACAATCGCAGGCGACACGGGCCACATGGTGCCCGCAAAGGCACCTCTTCCCCGCCAATCCATGCTCTCCACTCCCCGCGGCAACGTGCTCGTTTGACACGACAAACCAAGGCACGACTGCTGACCCCGCCCGTCAACGGCTGCGCTGTGACTCGCTGCACCTGCATTAGAGCTCCGAGCTAAGCTCCAATCCTACCAGATCGGGTGGTGGGCCTAAAGCGGGGATCCCGTTTCCGCAGCCCTACTCCCATTTTCCCTGAAGCGCGGAACGTCACCGCCAATTGCAAACCTGCCCTCAACCTACTCCTCCGCCGCCATGATCAACGCCGTGCTCGTCTTCAACAACCATGGCCAACCACGCCTGACCAAGTTTTACACCCAGCTGGTACGCGCCCACAACACGCCGCAGCCCCGCTACCGTTGTCCCACCCGATCGCTGACGCGCGACATGCGCTGCAGGACACGTCCGTCCAGCAACGCCTGATCTCCGAGATCTTCACGCTGGTGTCGAACCGCCCCAACTCGTCATGTAACTTCCTTCCGTACGTGTTCCCCCTCTCCAGCATTCCCCACCAGCACCCCGCATTCCCTCCGTCTCAGCAAAACCCTACCTTTCCCTCACCCTTTCCGCACCATCACCACCACCATCGCTAACCGCCTCCCGCCCCGCGCGAACCAGCCTCCCACCCCTCCTCGCCTCCTCCAGCAGCTCCCCCACCAACGGGCCCTACGCCGACACGCCCTCGATCGTCACCTACCGCCACTACGCGACGCTGTACTTCATCATCATCAGCACCGCCACCGAATCCCCCCTCGCGCTGCTCGACCTGATCCAGGTCTTCGTCGAGGCGCTCGACCGCCTGTTCGAGAACGTTTGCGAGCTCGACCTCATCTTCAACTTCGAGACGCTGCACGCCACGCTGAGCGAGATGATCGTCGGAGGCGTGGTGGTAGAGACGGGCCTGGAGAGGGTCGTGCAGGGCGTCAAGGCGCAGGGGAGGGTGGCGAAGAGGCCGGGCGGCGAGAGCGGTGCGTTTGGCGCGTTTGGGAGGGGCGAGGGGCTGTGGGCGGCGAGATGAGAGGGAAGGGAACAAAACCATGTGGTTGTGGGAGGTCCAGGAGTCGCGGGTTTGGAAAGATATGGTGAATATGGAAGAGACTTACACAGAGGGTTGGGTTGCGCTGCGCGGGATTGAGTGCGCCTCTGCATTATGGGCTCTCTCCTTGCCAGTCTTTGGGGCTGCGCCGCTCGGCAGAATGCTGGTGGTAGAACGGAGGGCGACCAGCAAGAGATGGTCAAGATAGATCGGGGTTGGTTATGGGTATAGACGGTTTGGGTTAAAGCCATTGCTTTCATGTGTCGCGTTGGCTCCGTAGCATCATTGTGCAAATATAAAGTCCACAATACACAGTACCTCCCAAAAAGAGATACTCCGGCTGTGAACCCTCGACTGGCTTGTCTGCCTTTGGGAACGGCTTTGATGGAGTCGACACTTTTCCGTTTCCCTTTCTCGTGGTCTCATTAAAGTTTATTTTGCCACCTACTATTTCTTCCCTTCCGCAGAATGAAGCCATGATGTTGCCCAACATCATTAATGAATGCAGGTGCACATGATAGCCTTCAACAAAGGCTTGTGTGCACAAACTCAACGTGGAGGTTTAATATGCTTCCCTGTGAATATACTTGATCAAACACGGAAGTCCGGAAGGCTCGGGAGAGCGAGAGAAACAAACAGTGGGCCCTGAGTATCTTGCGACCACTAAGATGCCGCCGCAGGGAGGCAGTCTCGCTTAGATATACTGGAACTCTGATGTTTGAGAACTGTCGCGGAGAACGACTATTCTTAAGCCATTCGGATGAAGGAGAGGCACACGGTCATGTGCGTAGTCTCGATTAGGCTGAGCGCAACGTCATGCTCAAGTGTATGGCTTTTCAGAGGCTTCGGCGGTGTGTGAACAGACCACTCGGAGGCGAGAAAGAGATATCAATCCAAGCATGAGACAGCACTGGCAGCGAATGGCGGAGCACGAGGATAAAGATATCATGTGCCAATCCGGCTGTTGTTCAGTAACTTTAAAATTTGACATCAAGGTCCACTTCCCTCAGCTGCACAGCGGTATGCTGGGAACATGTCGAACAAACTGCTGAAACTGATGGTACTAACTTGTTTTCTGCTGGGGAAATGCGGAGGTGTCCGAGGCTCGATATACCAAACAATCTCCGGCAGTCACTTCCAACAACATGTGGTAGAAGTGGTGCGGTTCCTCATCAGGGCGTCAAGATGATGAGCTGCATACATAATCAAGAAAGTTATGAAACGTCTTCAAGTTTTTGGTTTCCGCACAGGCGAGCACAGTTTCGAGCTTGTGCTCTGCTCACAAATGCAAGGTGCACGAAGAAAATGGAACTACAGAGGACTAGTTTACGAAGTTCTTGTACTGTGACATAGCTGCTGTACGAACGCCATACTTGGCTGTGTCGAGACTGATGGCTCCTTTTGAATGACTTGGAAGATGGCCATAACAGGCGAGCTGAGATAATCTGCTGCACAAGCCACGTGCACTCCGTCATTCTCGCAGCGCGCGGAAACGACCGGCTGCCAAAGGACCCCCGAGGGCTTCGCATGTGACTCAAGCATCCAGCGTGTCCCAGGTGACGATGTCCAACCTCCCCTTCAGAAGTCCAGCCCAGCCCCAAATCCCAGCAATTCTGCCATTGTACCAACGCAGTTACTTCTTCAGAAACGCTCTGCTTGAGCGTACTGCACACCTACAGCCTGCAACATAAACACTGGTCGTGGCGATTGGCGGACCGGACCTCAGCACTGCCGCGCTCTTCCCTGCACTTCCCCCAACACCGCAGACCCGCCTTCCACGGCATACCATCGTTCCTCCCATGAACGCACATAGGTCTCTCAACATTGATGATCCTCATCAACACTCCCATATGCTAACCCACAGCACCATCACTCAAACTTCATGCATAACACTGTTTTCTCCTAATGAGGCCGCGTCATTTTCCCGTGAGCGGTGAGTTGGATGAACGTTTGGGGAGCCACCGACGACACGGCCAGTGAACCCATTGTCAATCAGTTCTCATGCTGCAATTATCTTTGCAATTCTTGCGATGCAAAGTGCATGCTCGCCACCATGCTTCATCAGGAACAGTGGGCGATTCACTTGCTTTTAAGCAAGGCGAGAACGGCAGAGAGCGCGTGACTTCTCGGATTGCCACTGTTGACGAATACAGTCATGTGCACTTGTTTTTGATAGGGTTTGCATTTGTTGAGTTTCGCAGGCGACATCAAACGATCACAACATCAAGAGGGAGAAAACTTCGGTTGATGATCATGTCCGACATCTTGCATAATAGACCCCTCCAAAGTCAAAGAAAACACAGTCGAGAATTACTAGCTAAGCTATTCCTATCAAGCCCCTTCTCACCCACTCCCAATACCCCAGCACCTGTTCCTCCCTACCCCCTCCCAACCACCCATCCCCTACGAAAACACCACCCCCTCCGGACAGTCCGCAAAAAACTGAAACAGTGCCTCGCTGCTCCACGCGCCCCTCAGCAGCGCGCAGACGCACCCCGCGCGCAGCGCCGCCAGGATGACGACCCTCAGCCCGGCCTGGATGTTCTCCCTGCCCTGCTCCTCGCGGAAGAAGCGCTGCGTCGAGCCCATGGGGTGGTACAGGCCCTCGAGGTCCACATGGAACGACTGCGGCACGCCGAAGGCGCCGGGGACGAGGACGGTGGACTCGCGGCGCGAGAAGGTGATGACCTTGTCGAGGAGCGGGGCGGTTGTCTGCGCGGTAGCAGTGGCAGCGGCAGTGGCGGCGGCGGCGGCACCGTCCGTTGCATCGGGAGGGATGATGTTGGTGGCTGGCGAGAGGTGCTTGCAGCTCTGCATGACGAGGTTGCGGAACTCCGGGTCGGTGATGAAGAGCACGCCGACGAGCTCGCCGATGATTCGTTCCGCCGTGGACGTGCGGCTCCACTTCGTGAAGACCTGGAGGGCGGCGAACAGCGCGCCGGTGCCTCCGCGGTCGAGGTCCTGGCGGTTGCTGGCGCGGATGGCCGGCTCCAGGACCCTTTCGAGGTCGCCGCGGTCCTGCTCCGAGCTGGCGACGAAGCGGAGGTTCATGCGCGTGCGCTCGAGGAGGTCGTGGAGATCGCCGGCGGCGGTGGTGAAGAAGCGCCAGAGACGGGGGGCGCGGTCTCGGCCGAAGAGGTAGCCTTCCGGATGCCATTCCAGCTCGAGAAGACGCCTGGCCAGGAACTGCGCGTCCTTGCGCTGCAATTTCCAAACTGTATCATCTGCGGCCAAATGGCTGGTGGAAGGTAAAATAACCCATTTGGTAGGGGATGGAGGATTGTACTGGTCGAGCGGGACTTCTTCAAGAGCATGGATATCTTGCGTACTCCCACCAAAACGACGAAGGATATCGAAAGGGGGACCGCCGATACTGTTAACCTGAACAAGTTTGCACCATCGTACTTTAAGTTGCGAATTTGGACTGTGACGATGCTCAGAGTTGACCAGAGTCTGACGAGATATTGATGCCATTGCGATATGCCCATCGGCATTGGGTTGCATGACATGGCCATTTCCTCCTGGAGATGGCCAAGTCTTCGGTGGCTCGGGGTCAACTATACTGTAGACTTTCCCTTCTCCATGTGGGATGGCACCGAGCGCGAGCCAGAAAAGGCTTCTGAGTGACAAAGTGTCGGGCTTTATTGATTCCAGGTACGGGATATCGTGAGCGATAAACCTAAAAGCGAGACTAGGGCCTTCACGGCACGGAACGATGGTACCAGTGATACCGCGAAGCGGATCCCGTGTCTCACCATCAGGTTGCATTATCGGAGGTCCTTCCAAAGTATGACGATGGCCTGGGGGAGCTGCGGCACGCAACCGAGCGGACCCCGTCACTATGCTGTTTTCACTGCGATTCCCATACCTTCCGGCCAAACCGAAAGTCAAGATCCAGAGGCGGTGCACAGGCAGGAAGGTCTGGTTCTTTTCGATGCGTAACGTATCACCTTTTTGGATGGGAAGTTGCGGGTAGGCTTCCAATAATTTACCGAGTCTAACCCATGAGGTGGGTGACTGGCACTTCAAGGCGGAAGAGTCGACATCAAGTCGCAGTGGAGTGTCACCATGATAGACTGGCTCATCCGTTGGACCCTCCTCCTTGATTGCTGAGACTTGTTTTTGAAGCTTACTCCACATCGAAGATGTCTTTGAGTGGCGGTCAGCAAGTGGATCGGGGTTCTTCTGGCCTGCAAAGTTCGGTTCATAGGCCAAGACAGGTGCTTTGACTCGACGAAGGATTCTGATGGATTTACTCCATCCCAGCCCCTGGCTGATATATCCGGAGCTGTCGCGGACGGAGCGCAGAGCTTGGTGTCGCTCTGTTTTGGATGCCTTGTAAATGAGTAGAGGCCCGCCTACAAAGACAACAGCCACAGCCACAACCGCAACGGCAACCCAGATGCCGACCGAGGTCGCGACGTCGGAACGGCCACTCATGTCCATAGCATAGCGAAAAGGTCGGGGATGCAGAGTGGGAGGGGAGGAGCTTTGTTATTGATTCGAAGCAACCGGCGAGGCTGAGGCTCAATCAAATGAGGTGTCGCTCGCTGACCCGTAATGATGCGGCTTGCATATGCGGGACCCTGGTCTGCCGTGGCCTGCGGCACGGCCCCGTAGCCTCGCGTGTGGATGAATTTGGGCGTTTACTTCGTGGCACCACAAAACAAAGCCAATTGAATGAGGGGAGTCGTGGCCTGTGAAGAGCCTCAGCCCTCAGCCGGAAGAACGATCCACCTCAACGGGAGGCTGCACCTTGCCCCAAAAGCAACACTTGTGGCGGTTTCGCAGCTGCCAATCACAGGATGGGGCATCAGGCCAATTCGGATCGCGCTGCAGCTGACGAGACGGCCCTGCCGCATAGAAGACAGTTCAGCGCCGCGTGGCCGCGAGTTCACACAGGTGTGCCCAGAGGCAAGGGTGGGAATTAGGCCTAGAAGCTGTACCCTCAGCTGCCGCTGACAGGCTCAGGACGAGTCGAGAAGATGATCTTGTGACGGACTATGTCCACGACTTCCAGTTCTTCTTGTCCATTTTCCTCACTCGTACCGGGCTTTCGGCGAATGACAGCCACCGGTTTGGGGAGCTCTTTAACCTCGCCCGTCATGCGCTGGTGCTTGCCGACATACATATGGACGCGCTTCATCCAGGCCTTGTTCTCCGGCGCGTCGTTGGGCGAGTAGTGGGGAAAGACGAGTTTGCCAACGGGCATGTGGGCGTTGGGCGACGGAACGGCATCGGGATCAGGCTGTGCGGCGGACGAGTGAATGGTGCCTTGAATTTCGAGCATAGCTAGGCCGGAGGGCGTCTGCAGGAGCTGGGGCAGCGGGTTTTCGACGGTGAGCGCAGTGGCTGATGCGGCAGAGGGAGGGTGGAGTGGAACACTGGGCATTTTGGCGAGGCAGAATCGAGTGCGGCGCCGAGTCGCGGGCTTGGTGGTGGAGGAATAAAAGTGTTCGGGTTGACGCGCACGAACGCGCCATGCGAAAGCGAAACACGAGAGGAAGGGCCGGGATCTCACGGCTTCCATTCCCGCCGCCCCACCACATCATCTACTGCGTAGGTTCCATCGCCGTTTATCTCTCATGAACTGCTCGAAGGCCCTGGTAGCTGCCCCGTCAGAAGCACAGAACTCGAAGTCGGGCCTAACCTGTGGCTCCTTGCCAAATCTCTCTACACGAGTCATCCTATGAAGAGGATTGTCTGCTGTGGCTAAGGGTTCACTCGTGCGCCAGCCTATTGGCCTAGCCTATCTTCTTCCATGCAATACGCGTTCCGCGTATCTCGTCTTCGCACCTCGTAGCTCGTATTCACCGATTACTAAGAGATTTAGCATCTGCCCTTACTCAGTTGGGTATCCATGCGTCCGCGCCCTGCACTGCTGATTTGCCTTTAGCGGCAGAAGCCCCCCGTACCGCACTGCCACAGACTTCGCGGCTGCCAACTTAATACCTTGGACCCTTGCTACGACGTGACCTGCGAGTCATTAGGCTCCTGTTCCCATACAAATCTCTCCCCTCTCCTCCATCCCCATATTCTGTTCCAGCCAGACAGTTCACCTGATTCACCATGTCAACCTCAAAGTCGGCCATCTTTCCTAACTACGACCCCAAGGTCCACGAGGGTCTTCAACTTGCTTCGATCTACGACCCAAAGATATCCGAGGCCCTCCAGCCCGTCGCACAAGAGCCCAAGTATTCCACCGACAACAACTGGCACGAAGCTCCCCAAGTCTTCCTCCATGAAGAACCGAAGTACCTTGCCGAAGATGGCAATCACAATGCTACTAGCCCGACATCCCCGTATACTCCGACGACCCCGGCCCCGACTTATCGGACATACCCGATCAACCGTATGAGCGACGACGGCATTTCATTGACAAGGGCACCGACAGTCGATCTTTCAACCATTGATCTGGAAAAAAACAAAACAAAAAAAAAGGGCAAGCAAAAGCGGATCTGCGGTTGCACACGAACGGTTTTCTGGCTCTCTCTTGCTTTGGGTATTTCCATTTCGGTCGGCGCTTCCCTTGCCGGTGGCCTCCTTCCAGTGACCCGCAAAAATGATGCTCAATAGTCCACTGGATTGGTATGTGGAGCTTGCTGCTACATAACACCTTACGAATATTTGCTGACATAGCGACGGCGCAGCCTTTCAAGAGACAGCCCTCATCTCGACGGGAGGAGAGATCACGAGGCATTCGGAAGGCAGTCATTGTAGTCTGTCAGGCTTGGGTCTTAGACGGTTGGACTCCTGCTACAAGATATCGGCGCAGACGGGTCGATGCCTTCCCCCGTTGAAAAGTCCGCCGGTTTCCCCAACATTGTTCGACGATAAGCTCCTCTTGTTGGATTCCCGACCTTGGGGTGGTCTATTGGTTTCATTTGGCGAGTTACCTTGGCATGGGACTTCCTTCAACTAGGCTCAACCACTCAGCAGGCCTCGGAGGATGTCCCTGCATGCTGTGCTACAATCGGTCATCGGAGAGCCAAGGCGCCGTCAACGGGCTAAGTGACGTCCAGCGCCAAACCCAACCAGTCGGCTTGTTTCCTCATTTCAGCTGGTGCTTCAAAAGATCGCTTGCAGCCTGGGGGGTCCGGACATCCAACAATCCTGGACACTCCAAGCAGGTTTTTCGAATTTGGGCTACCGCACACATGTGGTGGTCTGGATCTGGATCTGGATAATTTGGCCCCCAATTACAAGCATCAGGGATTCAATTCGTCAACCGCTTGCCAGAGTTTCGCTACGGGGCATCGATTCGGCCTGTGTCCTTTCCATGCTGACAGTGGCATTTAGCATCAGTGCGCATTTGCAACATATTCTGTCCGCTTCTGATGAGAAAGAGCAGCATGCAGCAGCAGCTGGCGATCTTGCGGGGATGTTTGTGGAACCATAGAGCTCGTAAAGGCGGCACAACGTCAAGATCGAAATATATCTGGGTGGTTCTTCGATTAGTGCAATGCAACGCCCTGTTGTATGCTTAATTTAGCTTTTCTCCGGCAGCGAGTATCAATTCCTTCTTAAAGTATTCACCTACCGCTTCCCATTTCCCTCAAAACTGATCCCCGTTTCGAAATCCTCCACACTACCGCCAATTTTGAGATATGGACAACCGTTCAGATCATCCCACTCTCCATGCGTCAGTCGCAGCAGAAGACAAGCCAAGGAGCCCCTCCACCATCACTAGAAATCATGAGCGCCGTGCTCTTGACGCCCCCGAGCTCTACATAGAGGAGCCCAAATACCCCGTTGCCCACACCTGGCCCACCACCGCCCCCGAGGCTATCACATCGGACGACAAAGAAGTATCCTCGATCCAACGACCCCTTCACACAGCACACCGCAGGGGCTTCCTTGGCCGCTCCCCTGCCACCCTCGCCCTCCTCACCCTCCTCGCCATCCTCCTCATCGGCGCTGCAATCGGCGGCGGCGTAGGTGGGCATCTCGCAGCGTCAAACAAACCCACCGCAACCATCACCGCCACCGTAACGGCGAACCCGTAAGCACTGATCCTCCCCCACCCCTCCCTTCACTGCCCACCTATAAAATCCCAACGGCGCACGCTAACCCAACCACCCTCAACCCACAGCAACCCCACCGCCACCACCACCGCCTCTCCACCCACCTCTTACTCCCCCTCCAACACCACCGCCATCGCCACCGCCACCGCAACCACCTCTTCCCCCTTCCACTTCACCCTCTACGCATCCCCCTCCTTCGCCGGCGCCGCCCACAACGTTTCAGCCGCCGCGAACGTGTCGCTCCCCTGGCGCGCGCGCAGCTACGTCTGGGACCAGCAGGGGAGCGACTGCTGCGCGCTGTTCTGCCGCGAAGGGAGGGACGTCGGCTATCGCTGCACGGGGGTGACGTATCAGAACGACGTCAGCGGTGGAGGGGTCGATGGGGTGGCGGTGCAGTGCGGGGGCAATGGGGAGGGCGGAGAGGCGCCGCCGGGGGGATGGTGTGAGAACTGAGTTGGAGAGGAGTTTGAGAATGCTCTTGCAAATGCTATTCGTAGGATTTTCTTCCACGTTATTCCACTCCTTCTACATAGCTCACTTGCGCCTGCTCGTACCCCATTAACTCTAACCTTGCTATCGCTCGCCGCAGCAACCGGGTTCCCTCCAGCAGTTTCAGCCAAACCTTCACTCCCGCAGCCCAACAATCTTCTCACTCACCTCCCAAAGCTGCCGCTCTGTCTGTTCGTCTCCTCTCGCCCAAGGCGCGTAGGTGATATCCTGCCTCTTCCACGTGCCCGTCTCCTCATCCATCTCCGCCGGCTCCGCCTCGCCGCAATCCTCACAGTACAAACCGCCCTTGCCCTCCAGCACAGCCGCCGTCGCGCACCACACCGTCGTCGCGGCGCCCTGCTCCGGACTCTTGAAGATCTGACGATACGACTCGTACGCCTTCTTCTCCTCCTCACTCAGGTTCTTGAACAGCCCGGTGAAGATCCCACCCGGGTTGACGCTGAGCGCGCGAACCGGGCGATCGCCGGCGCCGTACAGCGCGTCCACGCGGTTCGCGTGCAGGACGTTCGCCGTCTTCGCCGCGCCGTACGCCTTCCAGGGACTGTAGCCGCGGCGCGCCCACGACAGGTCGGACAGGTCGATCTGGGCGTCGGCGTGGGCCTTGTGGCCGGCGGACGAGAGGTTGACGACGCGGCTGGCGAAGGCGGGAGTCGATCCCGCGACGAGGGCGGGCAGGAGCAGCGCGGTCAGCAGGAAGTGGCCGAGGTGGTTCGTGCCGAACTGGCTCTCGTGGCCGTCGGCGGTGAGGGCATGCGGGCAGGCCATGATGCCGGCGTTGTTGATGAGGATGTTGAGGGTGCTGGATTGCGCCAGGAAGGCGGCGGCGGCGGCGCGCACCGAGTCGAGCGAGTCGAGGGAGAGCTCGATCAGGTGGATCGGGCTGCGGCTGGGTGAGGTGGAGAGGATGGAGGTGCGCGCGGCTTCCCCTTTGACGAGCGTGCGCACGCCCAGGTAGAGTGTTGCGCCGGTGACGTGCAGAGCGCGCGCGGTCTCGAGGCCGAGGCCTTGGTTGGCACCTGTAATGAAGATGGACTTGTCGGCCCATTTGCCAGTGAGGCCTTCATCTTTGATGATTTGGAGAGCTGTCGGTCTCTGATCTCCGGGCCCGTTGGGGATGGTGTGAAGATGCGCGTAAGGAGTGATGCGTTCAGACATGGCTGATGTTTGCCAGGCTTGAATGGTATGGAGATGGCGAAAGTGTATCGAGCCTCCAATTGCGAAAGGAAAGGAATTCAAGCAATGCAGTTGTGGATCTGGTCTTTAGTATCGGTTGGTAGATTGAATTTATACGTCCAGATGGACGCAGAACTTACCGCCCAAGGAAACGGAGTTAAGCTGCGGCCATGGCTTTAGGTAGCGTGTATTCGAGAACATTTCGTCCGTTGAAGCACAGAGGATACATGTTCTCCTTCCCGTACGATGCAATCCTGCAACTGGATGGGTGGAGCGGCGTGGGTCGGATATAGGACGAATGGCGGACGAACCCACCGTGTTCTTGCATTGGTGGCCCGGTGTTGGCTGACGCCTTTCAGCTAAGACCCACGTCATGGCACCAACAACCAGCGGAATGCAGACGATAGCAAGGACCAAGCTGAGCGACAGGCGTGGAGTAGTCGTCGCACTTCTCTTCCTCAAGCTCCACATCTCTTCCTCAAGATCCTGCGCAAGGCAGGAAACTCAACGAAAAGTGTCGCATCAGCCCGAAACAGTGCGATACGGGCGACACTGTGGGAGATGACATGAGCAAGCTCAGCGGCCACCACCCGAGGTCCAAAAACAAGATTAATCTTGAGGTTCCCGTAGGAACATTTCAGAGATTAAACTGAAAAGAACAGATACTACACTTGATCTAAGCCAAATAAATGGCAAAGAGAGCTGAAGAGCGGAATTCTGGGCGAGGGGACGCCGTTTATTTATGTGTTTCGCCAGCCGACATCGGTCACAAGCATGGGGAAGGAGGGGCCTGCTGCCTGGCGCTAGCGGACGGGAGCTAGTCGACTAGCGCGTCAAAAGTGGTGGTCGCTTTGGCGCATGCCTGCCTCGTCCGCGCTCAGTCCAGCCGCAGTTTCCTCAGCGAACACAGAAACGCCTCGCGGCTCTCCCGGATTGCCTGCGTGGCTGCCAAAAGCTGACCCACTAGAAAGGTCGAGACTGCTCTCCCCAACTAGCGCGTGGAAAGCGGTGGACACATTTCCGTGGACGTGAGTGGCGTTGAGCGAGAGGAAGGGACGCTCGCCGGGCATGCTGTCATGCAAGCGAATCGGGTAGGCTTGGGGGACGGATGGCCAGCGACGGCGGACGCTCTCCCAACCCTCGCAGAGCCGCAGCTCTCGTCTTTCACGTGCGGCAGTCATACAGTGTCGGCACGAGCAAACGGCCTCGGAAGAGAGTCTCGACAGGATTGGCGAGTGGCACGCTGCGTTGGCTGCGTCAAGCATATGTGCAGCGTAAGCGCCAACACCGGCAGGGAGAGCGCGCGTCAACAGGCTCGTAGGGCATCGACGAGGCCAGACACGCACATCTCTGCTGCTTCCATAAACACCCCCTATCGACACGCTTCCTCGTCTTGCCCGATGCCGTCCTGCTGCAGGAAGGGACCTGGATCCTGTCAACGTCGACGTCTGCCTGGAATTTCAGTCGGCTGATCACGACGATGGCGTAACCATGCATGTCACCGCCGGACACGCCGTCTCTGGCCTTGCTACCGCCATGGTCCTCTTTCGTGCGCGCACCGGCTTGCCGAAGCCCGACGACTGCGTGCTCTACATCTCCGATCCTGCGGCCTTCGCGGCCTCGGGGCCAAACGAAGGGCGACGCAGGGCTCGAAGGGCGAAATGCCTGTCGTGGTTCGCAGCAAAGGGCGACACTTGGCGCCGGATAGATACGGGTACCTGTCTAGAGATCAGCCACTCTGGTGCATAGCTCCTCCTCCCATCTCTGCAGCAGAGCCGCAACACTCACCGGAACTCGCTTATTCTATCTATAGGCTGCTGAAGGAATGGCAGATGACCCTCCATGTCGTTTCACCTCCTTGTCCCTGCATTGCCGATTCCGGATTTTCCCTACCTCGTACCTCTACTTCTGCAATCGCCGACGATCAAGAGCGGTCACTGGCGTCAACCTTGACGCGGATCATGGGGGTGTGCGGAGCAACAACGAGCAGGCAATAATACCATACTTGGCTGGCCACGGCAACCTTTGCACGGCTACGTGTGGCCTATTAACTGCTGAACGCATGGTTAGATCCAGACCACTCAGTCGCCAAAGGGCACCTGCGTAGCAGCCGTACTCCAACTCGTCCTGCCAGATCCTTGACTGATGCGCCTGGCTACCGGACCCTCATGCCCTTGGACAGTGTTGGTAAGCGGCCTCCGGGATTTTTGCGGATGAAGCCTAATGCCTTCTTCCAGCCAACAACTCCATGCACAATCATTTCGAAGTTGTCCTGTGACCACCATCGACAGCTCGGATACGTGTCAATCGAGCAAACGGCGGTCCAAGTCCATCATGTCAGGATCGATTGTGCCCTTCGTGCGTTGTCTGTCCATTCGACAGCTTCCTCATCAGCTCCAGCTGTCCCGCTGCACGATCGTCCACAACTGCAGAAGGACGTACTATCTGCGTCCTCTGCATATATTTTAAGACGCATGCCTCCAGATATCCTGTCTGCGTCTTGAACTACACCACACCAATAACAACTTCAGCTTCGCACCCAACAGCCAACCGACTTGATTCCCCCGGACTTGCAGTCTCCTACCATGTCTTACAACGACAAAACCCGCAACAACACGCAAAAGGTAGACACAAGCAGCTGTCGAAGTAGGGCTTGTCAACAATAGCTAAACGTTGAGTAGTCGAACTCTCACTCCTTGAATCCCTCGAGGCGGCCTGGGCAGTACAACGTCCAGCATGCTTCATCCGGAACAAGTAACACAGCGCCTGGGCAAAATTCCGGAACCGAAGGCTCGTACAGTCTTCAAAGATGGTGGGATGAGCTGCCAGATGAACAACCATGGTTCCCTGGCCAGCGTTCGAATCCTAAAGGCCCATGAATTCTACTCTACCTGGAAACAACAACGCATGAGCGGATGCATAGGAAAGTCGTTCATTGGGGGGTTCCCATGGCCTTTGGAGACTGCCTGATTTGTCCACGCCGATTCGATCGGCGGTTGGCCTAGCGGAGGATTAATCAACAAGAGGAATGGTCGGAGCGGCAGGAACAGATGACAGCGGGGCGAGCCGGATCGACGGTTTGGCCACTGATGCCCTGCTCTCACATCCAGGGCCGCTGAACGTCGAACCAGGCCAGAGTTGCGAAATTATTTCAATTGGAAGACAACCTGCTCATTGCTTTTTCTTGTGGCATGCTCGCCGGACCACAGTGATCTTGACGGCTGCTCCACGAACAGTCTTCAGCTGTAGTGACTTGAGCGCTCTGAAGACAAGTTTGTGATAGCTGAGACAGAATGGCCTCTGGCTACTCTGCAGGCTCAAAACCAGGGGCAGCTGGACCACAAGGCTGACAGGAGTGGCATTCCAAGACGATGACGCGGCGAGGCAGCGGCTAACGAAGAAGGCGGAGAGTGGCTGATGAAGACTGCCTTGGCCTCACACAGCTCTCGCCACCAGCCCAAACCCCTTGCGTGAGCGTGGCGCTCGTGGGCTAATAAATTACCTTGTGCCGATCGAGCGGGGTCGTTGCACGCGAGCTGAACACTGAACACAACAAAGTCTTCCTGGATTTTTAACAGCACGAGGTAAGGAAGCACAGACTGTCAATCGAATGAAGTCCTCTTCGGAGCACAGCGATACCTTTTTGAGAAGAAAATACCCAAGAAATTGTTCGTAACTGCGAAGTGAGTTCACGGCCAGCTTCGGCAACTCCTTACGCTGATTGGCTCGTCCCACCACGACACCCAGGCCGCATAATCTCATGCACAGTGATTGTTCATAACGTAAGCGAACCAATTACCGCGAGCGTACGCAGCCTCACAGCGGCAATGAGCTCACATGCTACCCACGAAGGTGTAATGTCTCGACCGATGGGGAGCAGAGGGTCGCCCAGTCGCTGCTTCTATTCATAGCATATGAGTGAGGGGCCAAAAGTAAGTTGATGTATAACAGGAGCCGGCTCCCGGGCTTCAGCATTCATATCATCCCGTCGCCGACCGATGCCCTCGAGCCGAGCCCTGCGTTCTATCAATTATTCTTACCGACCAGTTTACGGGCTTGCGGATCCCGCCAAGATGCAGAAGAGAACAGTGAGGCGATACCCGCGAATGCCGAATGCGCGCTCACCGAGCGATAGCCCAAATGCTGCCTTCGGCGCTGGTCTGCTCCGGGCGGACTTGCGCTACGCCGTCCATATGCCAAATCAAACTTGGTTCACCAGGCCAGCTGATACTCCGCTGCAGTCCTTCGTCACCTGCATCGCATGTCGCACCGCTTGCACCTGACCATGTCTATTCCCAAGGCA
This sequence comes from Diplodia mutila, assembly GCA_022560015.1. NCBI lineage: Eukaryota > Fungi > Ascomycota > Dothideomycetes > Botryosphaeriales > Botryosphaeriaceae > Diplodia > Diplodia mutila. The sequence continues at coordinate 431,006 of JAFISB010000002.1, read as the reverse complement.
CACTTGGAGCGGCCCCCGGCTGAGCCCCAGGCAGCACCTTACCATAACCCCCAACGAGGCGGTGCAGCGTCGCCACATCACCACCCGGAGAATAAGGCAACTGCATCAGCCTCATCGGAAAACAAGTTTCAGGTGTGGTCCATATAGTCCCACAATGCTCGAGGGCGGTTCTCGGTTCTCCCGATCACCTCCGTCTGAGCTGCTGGGACTAGCGCCTCATCTTCTGATTGGGTCGTCGCCGGCCGTGCCGTTGTCCTGAAGGACTCCAGAACCATGATCGAAGGGCGGCGAGCGCCTTAATCTGTAGACCCTCTTCCGTGGGTTCCGCCCCGACAGCATCGCCCTTCACTTGGCACTCGTCCACGCCGTCCCGCCGCCGTCCTGCCTACCGTTGAGGGACTTAAGCAGTGCACCAGCACCGATGAACTGAGGCACTAGAGACTCATATACCATAAGCACGACACTCGTTTACCTCTCACCTGAGTCCTCTCGCTTTTCACAAGGTACCAGCCCACTGTACAGTTCGTCTGCGACCGCTCCCACTCTAATACAGTATGCATCCAAAGGTCACTCCCACGCTGTTCTCCGTGCAGTAGGTATGAGCCACCCCGTATCTTGGATCCAACTAATGGTCTGGGCTGACCGTAGCCTTAGTCTTGTCGATAGAAGCCGTAACTGCGCTTGCGATTGCACGACCATCGAGCACAAGCACTCGCTCATCCGTATTTGCTCGAAGGAGCCCCGAAGTCAAAACAGCTCACCGACGAGTCCTCAATCTCCGTTAGCCGACTCCTTCTCCGGGCAAACAAACTTTGCGTCAGGGAGCCACTCACAGCACACCACGTCTTCGCCTTGCCCTCAGTCAAGTTGTTCCTCACCGTCTTCGGCCTTCCCGGACGAGAAAGTCAGCTGCACATCCTGGAATTCCGCAACTAGAAGCCCTCCAAGCCCGGATCATCTCTCATCTCCCTCTCCCTCATCGCCACGCTTCTCTGTCGAACAAGGGTTCTCTCAACCACAGAAGCCATCTCCCCACGACGACTGCGCCCGCACTACCTCGACACCACTCCGCAAACGCTGTCGCGGTCTTTTCGGAAGACTCAAAATGAAGATGCGTCTCCCATTTCGTGACTTTGATGGTCTGAGGAAATCGACAAGCCATCTTCCGGCTGAGATGAATGGCCAGGAGTCTGTCCGGCATGAACTACCCGGCCAATATAACTATGCGGCTGAACTCTACCCCAGCCATACAACCCACTCGTCCGCGTCGCAACCCTTTGGATGCGCATTTGTAATGGAAGAACTTGTTGGTGTCGGCTCTTCCTTTCCAACCGAGTTGCCGACCGACCAAAATACTGGTCAGCCTGGGACCTTTGGCGACTGCGTCAGCCCTGCCGCAATGGCAGCGTCAAACAGTTTCGACAGTTTCTTCCTCGGTGGTGCAAATGACTTTCCTACATCAACTCAAGCAGACCCCTACGAGCTCTTCACGCCGCCGGCTCAGGACCGCGCGCTCACTCTTTCCGAAGTCCACACTCAGCCTCAGAGGAACTTCGCAACTCCTGCGCAGCGCCCCAGCGTCTCTAATTTCTATCGCCCATCTCCACGCAACAACAGGTCAAGGAGTCCAGACCTTCCTACGCTTACTTTGCAGACCGGCGGCATTCAAGGGATAAACAACATCTCGTCTTCCAGGCGGCCATCCTGCCAAAGCAGCATATCTTCAGCCGTGCAAAGCCAGTTCACTGGCACCACACCGTCATCGGGCTACCTCAGTACCCCATTTAGTTCGAACAAGTCATCATTCGACACACCTTACTCTTCCCATCCACCAAGCGGGCTCGATGCCTCCAACGCAGGCTTTGGTCGCAGCGCAAACGCCTGGTCACCGAAGAGTGCGGTGTCATTCAACCAGATCGATAACTACGCCTTTTCCCCAGAAGTCTCTCAGATGACCGGCTTTGAAGCGTTCGATGAGGTTCCTCCTTATCCGACCCTCTTCTCCGACACTTCCCCTATCCACGCCAACCCGTCCCCAACGACAACCGGCAACGCTCACCTAACTCTGGCACCGCGCCAACCCCTCATTCACTGCTCCTCCGCCCGACCCACCGACCGCAACTCCCTCGTCCCGGCACCACTCCGCACGCTCGCCCCGATCTCGTACTCCTCCGCCCCACCCATCCCGACCCGGCCTCCTCCTCCGGCGCAACAGCAACAGCAACTCATATCATTATCAACGCCGTCACCTCATCTTCCCAGTATTCCCGGGACCAACGACGCTGCCGCCGCCGCCGCCGCTGTATCCCGCACCACAAACGCCTCCTGCCCCAAGTGCCATCGCCCCTTCACCAGCAAGCCGCGCGACCTCGGCCGCAACCTCCGACGGCATCTCTCCCTCGCCTGCCCGAAAAACGACACCCTCTTGCCGCAGCGGTTGACATGCTCTTTCAACCGGTGCGGCAAGACGTTTCGGCGGGACTGCGCGAGGCGGGTGCACGAGAAGAAACAACATGGTTTCGCTGTTGGTTTGCCAAGAGGTGGGAGAGGAAGGCGGGGCGGGAGTGCCGCTGTTTGTGGGGGTCCTGGGGATGCTGGGATGAGGAGGACGTTGAGTGCGGTTTGAGTCGGGGATGCTGGCTCAGAGACGGCTTTGTCTATGAATTATATGTGTGATGATTGATCTAATGACTTCTTTTCTTCTTCAGGGATATTTTACAGAGAATTGTTTGGAGAGTAGAGTTGCCAGATGGTGGGTAGCTTGAGGGACTAATTGGGTGGCTATATTTCATTTTCCTGCGCGGAGGCTCTGACTGTCCGTTCCAAAATCCTCCTGGTGTGCATATTAGCAAAAGTAATCTTATCGACCATGTTGCCTGTGGACTCTGGAGGAGTATACACGCAACCGGCTTTCTTATTTGAATTCTAATATATTATCACGAAATAAACCACTTCGCATTAAATCCCTGATGTTCAGCCATTGTCACTTGCACCTCGAGGAGAATATTCGGAGTGCTAAGTGGTCCACTTTGTTAGCACGGCCAGGAAACTACCTATACTTCACACACATATTGCTCGTCACTTCCAATATCAACAACGGTGACGTCCGTCTGCAAAATTTTTTGGCACTCAGCCCGTATCGCGCCACAACGGTCAACGCTGCAGGAGCTTTCGCATAGCCGCCCGGCCCCCACAGTGCACAGCCATTGGCCCCGGGACCCCACCCGCCACACGCGTACCCACACCTCGTACCCAGCTGTGGCACAGCAGACTCATGGCTGAGAAAACAAAGATATTAAAATGAGCATGAACCGTTCCCACATTCCCCAAAGGTCTTGTACCATGCAACAGGGAAAACCGCCTTGCAGCCTGGAGAATACGTACACCAACCCCCCGCCTCCTGCGCCGGGTCTCGAGAATCGTTCAGCTCTTGCTCTCCGCCTTTCAGCATCTCACAACTCCCACCACCCTCCCCTCCTCTCTTCCCCTTCCATCCCGCCCCCCATCTCTTCCCTCTTCCCCTCGTACACTTCACCGCCCCCCATCGCCCCCACCACCATCCCCATCACCACGGATACACCCCCGAATTATGCAACAACCCCAACCCCACCTCCCCGTCCCTACTCCCCTCCAACAGCTCCACCAGCCACCCCACCGTCTCCGCCGCCGCCCTCGCCCTGTTCTCCGCCCTGTTCGGCGAACCCAAATTGCTCACCGTGAATCCGGGGTTGAAGTGCTTCATAAGCACTAACGGGAACAGGCATTCATGTAGGTCCGAGCCCGAGACGGTGGAGAGTATCGTCGGGTAGCGAGGAGGGAGGGGGCTTGATAAGCCGCGCGAAGCAAACAGATATCTTGCAGGAACGCACCTAAAGGGCCCGGAGGATTTTCTATAAAGTCAAAACAATAGACGATGGGGGCTGACTTCGCGAGTTGCTGGTCTGATGAAACCATGTAATGTGCAACGCCATGAAAAGCCAAAGAGAACGCCTTCACAGGGAAGTTCCTACCTATTGTGCTCAGATGAGAGCTCGAAAGTCCTGGGTGAGTTTGCCAACTCCCCGGGCTCTTCCGTCGCTTGAAGTTCATGGGCCAGAGCTCCCCCAGTCATTTCTGGCGTACGACCTTGGCCGTTGAGCTCATATCTGGACGCATCGGGGAACTCGGGGCACCCTACGCCTTGATACCCCTTCACACCTTGGCTCCTTCCGTCTTCCCGCGCCTTTTCTTTCGCCTTCCTCTTTTTGCGGAGCATGCAGAGGCATACGCCCAGCAAAACGCAGATGCCCACAACACCGCCGACAACGGCGCCAGCAATCGTTCCCACACCGCTCTCGTCGGTCGACGAATCCCGATCCGCAGCCCCCGAGCCCCCGGCAGACGTCGCCGCAGCTCCCCTCGAGAACATGGCGGCGACCGTCCCCTCGGCGAACCCGCCCGCCGGCGCCGTGGCCGTCGCGCCGCCGTCCCCGTCGCCCCCGACCACCGCGACGACGTCGTCGGGCACCCGGTACGCGGCGCCGTACGCGTCGAACACGGACCCCCACTTCATCGTCGACATGTCGAGGACGGCGACGCCTTTGGTCTCCCAGTCGCACGCCAGCGCGCTGGTGTTGACGGTCTGCGCCTGCGTCTCGACGTCGTAGACGAACGTGTTCAGCGTGCCGCCCACGGTCAGCATCTGGCGGTTGCCGACGAGGTGGCAGGTGTGGCCCCAGCGGGGGCTTTCGCCGCCGAAGACGCGGGTCCAGGTGAAGGAGGGGAGGGAGAGGACGTAGATGTCGTCGTAGAGGGTGGGGGCGGTGGTGTTGGTGGGGTCGATGCCGCCGTAGAGGTAGCTGTTCCGCGGGTATCAGCTTTGCCGCATGGTGGAAGGGATGGTCTGGTTGAAGTGGGCATGGGATGGCACTATACATGTTATGGCTGGAGTTGTCCGGCGCCGAGGCGGCAACGATGCAGAAGTCGGAGCGGGGAGGTGGAATATCGCCTGTGGCGGATTGTCGGTACCAAGTTGAGCTTGCCGTGAAGTCGTCGCAGAGGTCGACGCGATCGAATGTGATCTATACGAATGGTCACTTGCGGCCCTTTGGTCATCGCATTTCACTCACCAGCTCTGTTTGGTTTCCGTTACGCTGCAGTCCTCCAATGGCAATGAGTGCACCGTTTGCCCCGATGGCTTCGATGAATTGCAGCCCACCTGCCACTCGAGGGTTGCCAAGCGTGGCAGTAGAAAGGTTCTGGGAGCCGACATTAACCGTATTCAGGACAATCATGCCGTCAAGGAACTCCGTGTCATTGCCCAATGAGGCCCCCGCTACGGCGGAAGAGCCAGCATCTATCTGTCCATTAAGGTAGAATGACAAGCCAAGTGTTGGAGCTTCAGCTGAGGATCCTCGGTTTGGTCGCAGTGGACTGCCCTTTGTAACATCATACTGGTCCCATGCGTGTGTTGAAGTGTCGTAGCTCCACAACGAATAGGTGTTGGACTCTGTGGGACTCCACCCCGGAAATGAGGTATTACCCAGGAACGTGGTTCCTCCGTATGTGTATATCTTTGAATCGTTTCCTGGCCCTTCAAAAAGTGCCCCTCGAACAAGACTTGGAGGGTTTGATCCTGTCTCCTCATTCTCGGCCTTCTGGAGTGCCTGGATAGTGATGTTCGTCTTCCAGTCCCAGTTGTCTCTCATGTCAATGCGCAACAGTTTCTGGTCTTCGAATTTTAGTTTTGCGGCAAAAGTCAGCCTACTGAAGGATACTTACTGTTCCCTAAGATTTTCCCTTCGTTGTAGTAGAACGTCTCCACTCCACCATCAATGTAAAGGAAGCCTTGCTTTATTGTAGCTGAAAACAGGATGTCAGCTGCTAGAAATCCCGGTCATAGCTTGTTTTTACCTACATTGATGGTGCCAACGAGCGCAGTGGTCAGCGATCGGATCGACGGATTGCCCGTTGCAAGCGAGGGCCAGTACAAGGGCCAATAGAAGTGAGTATGCCGAGGATGCAGCCATATTTCTTTCCTTGGCCAAAACATGCAGCAGTGGAGGAGTTCAGAGCCTCGAGGGGCTGTGGGGTGAACACTGTACCACAGACCTACGGCCTGGTTATATGAACCAGGCTCTAATTCCACGGATCCCCGCTTGATTACTATGGCGAGCAAGCTTGCAGAGCAAGCCAAGGATAGTGGCCGTTCTGAGGCTTGGCCATCACATCATGTTGCTTTTCTTGGGATGCAGAGTTTCAGCTATGGCTTGTGGGCGTGTTTCACAAGCTCCAAAGGCTGGCAAGGCTGCCAAAAAGCCGTTGCCTTGCCGGCCGAACGACACGAATCTAGCCAACATCACCTATCGATGCAGAACCTCCTTGCACCATCACTGCAGTATTCTGTCACCCTGCATAAAAGAGGGCACGGTTTGTGACCCACACGTCCAGCTGGAACGGAACTCGTCCAACTGCAGGAAACTCCAGAGCCAATCGCTTCACAGGTTTCCAGCCTTGTTGACCCTTCGGGTATGCAGCTGACTATTGATTAGGGAGCGCGTTGATGCGGGTGTGTGTAGCCACGTGGGATATATATGGGCTACTGGGCTGTCATTCGACTGAGTCAGTGGCAGATACGTATAGGACATGGAGGAAGTGATTGGGGCCCGAGGAGCAGGAGTCCATTTACTGGCAGCTGGCGGAAACCCGTGTAACTGATTCGTTCGACTCAATATTGCGATTTCCCAGTTGCGACTCTGCCCCGCTGCAAGTGTTTTGGCCTTGTGCTTCCCTGCCTCACCTCCAATATGTGAAGGCCAGTCTTCCCACGCTCTTCAACCATCACATCTTCGTCTTCCAATCCCACCCATTCCTCGCCGCCCTCGCCGCCACCAGCGTCAGCGTCCCCGCCATCAACGCCGCCCCGCCAAACAGCTGCGCATACAAATACCCGCCGTCACGCCTCTGTATCAACGCGCCCGCGATCGGCGGGCCGGTCAAGCACGCCAGCGACACGACGGAGAAGCACATGCCGGTCCTCACGCCCATCTTCTCCATGTCCGTCGTCAGGCTCGCGCAGGCCGCCGGGAACAGGCTCTGTATCCCGCCGCCGAAGAAGCCGTACACGACGCAGAACGCGTACAGCCCGCCGAGCGAGGACACGGCGATCCAGCAGAAGAGCAGCGCGCCGGCGCACAGCACGGCGGGCACGAGCGTGTTGATGGGGCCCAGCCGGTCGGCGACGGCGCCGCAGCCGAGGCGCGCGGGGACGCCCACGGCGTTCATGACGAGCAGCAGCGTCAGCGCCGTGGACTCGGGCGCGCGCAGGACGTCCCGCGCGTACGACCCGATGTAGAAGTAGGCGAAGAAGACGGCCCACAGGTTCAGGAACATGCCCGCGCAGAACAGCGAGTACGCCGGCTCGCGGAACGCCGCCCACTCGACAAACGGCGCCCGGCGCCGCGGCGGCGGTAGGCGCACCCGCGCGACGGCGGAGAAGACGCACGCGTTGAACAGCACGACGAAGCCCATCGTCCGCACCGTCCAGCCGAAGCCGACGCGCGGCAGCAGCTGGCGCGCGATCAAGGGGAAGACGACGCCGCCCGTGGCGCCGCCCGCGGCCATGACGCCGATGGCGAGGCTGCGGCGCGCGGCGAAGTAGGTGGCGACGAGCGCGACGGCGGGGCAGAAGACGAGGCCGTCGCCGAGCCCCTTGCAGACGCCTTGCGCGAGGAAGAGGTGCCAGTACCGCGTCGAGACGGACGTGGCGAAGACGCCGGCGACCTGCAGCGCGAAGCCGGCGGTCACGACGGGGCGGAAGTGGCCGGCGTCGAGGCAGCGCCCGGAGAAGGTGCCGATGAGGTAAATAAACAGAATCTGCACGGAGCCGATCCAGCTGATGGCCGAGGGCGTGACGGAGAAGGTGGCCGTGTAGTAGGATTGGAAGAGGCCGAAGGAGGATATGTAGCCCTGGGGCGGTGGTGAGTCATTTCCCTTTTATGGAATGGGGGAGGGTATGTCCGTACCCAGCAGTTGAAGATGACCAAGTGCGCGGCTGCGGCTTGTGACCATGCTTTGAAGCCGCCGTCGGGCGCGGGGGGCGGCGCGGCCGAGGGAACATTGCTGGGCGTTGGGTTTATGACTATGTCTCGATCCTGTTTGCCTTCGCTGCTAAGAGACCCTTGCGGTGGGGTAGCTGCTTCGATGTATCGTTCTGACATGGGGAGTTGCAAAGCCTCGAGAAATGCCGATATCGAGGGTCAGGGTCGCTGGGATATGGCATTTCTTTAGTGTCCGAGCACCGGATGGTACTTTTGGCTCCGTATGGGAGAAAATGTGCCAAGTCCGAGGAAATGCAGTGTGGTGTTGATGGTTGAGGTGAGACTACCCCGCGCCCCTGCGGGAGCCGGCTATCCAATTGACCAATCACTGCCACCATCTTACTACCCGGAGTGGCTAAATGCGGGACATCTGCCGCCGATCTCGGCCAGCTGCGCCCTTGAATCACTGGCTTCCGGTGTGACAAACTGTATGTATGATGTTCCATCTAGGAGTGTGCTTCGTGGGTGCCGCTCTGAAATCGTGAGAGCGTGCTACTTCTCGAACAGCAAAACGTGCATTTCACAGATGGCTCAAAGTGACAAAGTTAACTTCAACACCTTTAATGAATGTCATTCAATGAGCTAGCGACCAGCGTGTTTGTTCTTCATATGCCTCGCTAAGTTGTCTTCCCGAGAAAAGGTTCCTTTGCATCCCGCAACCTTGCAGCGTAATACCTTTTTCGAATGCACTGACATGTGCCGTTTGAGGTCCTTTTTGTATTCGAAGTCGATGTTGCAGCCCGCAACTGTGCATTTATGGGGCCTGGTATGAAAGCGCTTCTTGTGTTGCCTACAGTCAAAGTCAACAAATGGGATGTACTATCGATGTGTGAATGAGTCAGAGTCTTACGTGAAGTCCTTTTTCTTCTCGAATGTTTTGAGACATGAACAAACAAATCGTGAGCTTGAATGCTGCTGTCGAAGGTGCGAAACAAGTTCTTGGGTGGTTGAAGATAGTTGTCGTGGTTGTGGTGGTGAAAGATTGGCGGTCGTCTCGACAGGGACGGGTGATTCGAAAACAGAGGCCTCGGCGTCTCGAAAGTCAACGTTGGGATCCTGCGGGGCGCAAGGATGTGGAGGTTCAGCGAAAGCTTGACCTGGGCCAAGATTCCGCAGATCCAAAAAGAACGGGTCGACGGTTTCGTGTTGATATCGATGTTCAGATGAATCCGCAAAGTCTTCAGATGTCACTTGTCGCTGTCGGGCTCCTGGCTTTTGGGATTTGACACAGGAACCTGAACGTCGACCGACGAGAAACACTCAAGGCCAAAAGAAAGAAAGAAAAGGCGGATCAAGGGAAAGAGTGGTACGGTCAACGGCCTCCCGTTGTGTCCGCAAAGAAGAGAAAATGGAGTAGAGGGGCCGGAAGTCTGCCTTTTGACTGCTCCAGTGACCTCGCTTACGTTGTGGAGCAAACCACCTGATTGGCTGGATAGCGAGGGTAGGCCTCACAGGAGGATGACGAAGCCTGGCTTGGCCTGCAGCAAGTCCGGAACATTCGGTTCGAATAAGCAGCACAAGCGACAGAATGACCATTGCAATTGGCGTGTTGATCTCTTCGCAAAGTCTTGTCGAAGCGTGGTGCAGCTCGGGTGCAACCAATAAAGACGATGCTCGAAGTGATTGGGTGTCATGACATCTCCACAGGGTAGGCCTCACATCAGTGCGAGGTCAGTGCATTACCCAATCAACAGAACTGAGTACCTGGAAGGTCGTTTTTACTATCAGAGATGGTGGAACATAAATACCACAGCCTGTTCTAGAAAACTTATCATCGCGCGCTCTCCCTTCTCAACCTCACCCTCTTTGTGCAAGTCAAGCGTACACTGATCTTGTATTCTTCAAGATGACCGCCCTCTTCTGTTGTTCCGACACTCAGCCTTACCGGCCCAGAACCCTCAATCATGAACCGAAGTTCAACGCCTTCATGAAGTGGGCCGCCTTCCCTAGGGAGGCAACCGCGCAGTCTACTGGAGAGCAAGGCGACAAGCTCGCAAGCCTCGGCTACCCCCATGTCATCCAGTTGGTCAAACAAGTCAACTTCGGTCCTCTTGAGGGCAAGCGGTACTTTGCTGCCGCCGGAGGGGAAGATGAAGAGGAAGCGTTTGTTGAAGTCACCGAATCGGACCTCATCGCAGCGAAATACAAGAAGCTGAACGCGTAAGTAACGTCTAAATGCCAGCTTGAAATGCTCACAATGCTGATTGATCTTCAAAGTTACAAAAACTTCAAGTGCTCGAGCCACAACAAGTTTTTCGAAGTCAATGTGTATGAGAAGGATCCTTTCAACGCCCACCATTGGCGCCAGAATATTGCTCGGCCTGGCAGTGAGATTGATCTGTAGGAAAACTGACAGGCAATGTCGTCTTTTTCAAGGAGGGCGGTATAATGTGTTTGAGGACAAAATTGAACCAGAATGTTCCGTTACTACCAACGAATTCAGTTCACTTGAATGCGCACTGTAGGATCTTGTTTGACCGTAAAGATATTGGGCCGACACATGTTTGGGATTAATGCCATGTCACGAGATGCTGTGGGAGAGGCTGATTGTAAGGCATGCGCAATAGCCAGTTACCGGCGCCGATCGTGCCACAATCGAGAGCGTAACTGACCAATGAAGTACAACCCCACTCCACCCCCATCTTTCCAGCTACAGCTGCACAGCAACAGCTGCAGCAAGCTGAAAATCCGGCCCCCACAAGCTGAGCGGGGAACCCTTACGTGGCTGTACGCTGATGTCTTCGTGCTGCGGTTCTTAGCTGAGAGGAGTGCGTTGCTCTGCGTTGATAAAGAAGGCCTTCCCCGGGAGCCGCTTGAGTCCCGATCGCTCTCTTGATCACCCAAGGACCCCTCTGCACCGTTTCAATATTGAGGCTTGCGCAAAACATATTCTTATGACGTACGTCCAAGGTCCAGACACTGCATCCGGTACTACCGCTCCCGCAAAAACGAAGCTCTGGACTGATACAGACTCTGAACGATTTAGCTCGGGCTCTTGAGATGCATCACATTCCTTTGGCACAGTCTCACTTGTGCTCCACGACGGCGCAATAGATCACAATCTCTTGCGTGCCACCCGAGGCAGAACCTCTTGAGCCTCAACCTCACGGACCCGCCGACATCAAGCGAGCCTCCACCCCTCCTTTCGCCACTCCGCCGGCAAGGCTGAAACTACAAAACCAGCCCCTATAGTACGCCGGTGAGGAAACTGTAGCGAACATGACGCCATGGCCCTTGAAAGGTCACACATCGTCTGCACGATCAGTCCCGATGCTTTATTAGGTGTGAGCTGGTAGCGAATCGGTACAGCGGCAGCGGAGCTTCAGGACTCGATGTAGGTCAGGTGTCTACAGGGAACATGGGCAGACACCGCCGAAAAATATCTCGCAGTTGCGCAAATGTGCGCTTCGCGCGTCGCCAGCGCTACCCCGACACCCGAGGGACTCGATCACGGACCTGGACATGCAGGAGGCAAGTGCGGCGGCGTGGCAATGGAGTCCCGCCATCCCATCGTCTGTCGCTGCTTCGGAGAGCCTGGTGGCTCTTCTGTTAGTCTGCTTTCCTATAAAGCCTCACCTTCGTTTTTGTCACTACCGTCCAGCTTCAGCATACTGGCCCTGCCGACTACTTTGCAGCTCAGACTCGGTTCCGTCCTTCGTCAAAACTTACAATTTCCTCTGTTCAGGCCATCATGAATGGTGGTATTGACGGTCATTGCTTCCACTTTGACCGCCAGACAAAGCTCAAGTTGGTACAGATGCTCTCTCGCCGGAACCACATTGCTGATACGGCATCAACTAACAGATGGATGCCGATAGTAATTGCCTGGTCTAAGGACGGCAGCTTTATGATCGGCCTCGACCGAAAACGAAAGTCTCCTATCACCGATTATTCTTCCGGCTCAGAAGAAAAATACACACACCAAGACTACTTTCTTCGTCAACCAGTTGAAAGCCACAACCACTATCGAGTCGTACCTGTTCCTTACGCAATACTACCAGTCGGCGAGAATTTCGAGTTCCACCGAGACTCGGCGGACATCAAGGCCAGAAAACCGCATTCCAGTAGTCCTAAATCACGCCGTGGGCGGAACAAAGGGTCCAGTTTTCTCCACAAGCTTTTTCGGCCGAACGATCACAAGAAGATCATGTCTGAGCCCGTAGCTGGACTTTCTGCCATCGACCCTCAGGAATGGTTGAGAGAACCATACTACAATAGCATGCCAGAACCAATCCCGGAACTCGACGCTTCTTATTCTTCGGTTCACGAACTTCATCAGTCACCTCTGAATTTCGAGCTCATGGGCTTTCCATTGCTGCCAGAAATGGACTCGAACCAGCAACCTCTGCCAGGTCATTCGGATGTCCCAGCTTGTGAACTGGATGCATCGAGTAGCTCTACCATGGAGCCCGTACCCATCCCTCACGAGACGCCCATGGCGCCGCCGCCCCCGCCAGTCTACCGTCCCTCGAGCATGATGGCTTCTTCGAATCCTCGTCACCAATCCCCGCTCAGAAGAGGCGTTTCCCTTACAGTTGATGTCATGTCGCCCCATCGTCCCGTCCCGTCACCATTCCAGCAACACGTCCAATTCTCTCCCATTCCGTCAGCATCGACGTATGGTAGTAGCCGAAGTTCTGGATCAGCGCTCTCGAATAACCGCTTTCCTCAAGGCTTAGCGACCCCATCAACTCCTGCGCTGTCCAGTGGTGGTGATTCCGGCTACCATAGCGCAACATCTCCCTTCCGCAATCCACTCTTCTATCAAGCCATGTCTCCAGACAGCCGCATACCGGACCATGTTACACCTGCACCCCATGTGGTAGAACCTGACATTCTCACATGTCTCGATCATGGATGCTCAGTACTGGAGTGTCCATGCTGGGACAGACTGTTCTCCGAGTCCAACGCGAGAGACGATTGCAAGGTGCAAATCTCACACAGCCCGACGACCTGCCTGGACTGCGGAACCATCTTCAGCGGCAGCCACCACAACTCCAAGCGCAACCTGAAGAGGCATCGCGATTCCCATTGCCCCAGGAAACTCAAGGCGAAGTTAAAGTGTCGGGTCAGAGGCTGCCCCTCCCGCTTTTCCAGGACGGACGGAAGGAATATCCACGAAGAGAAGGCGCATGGTCGCTCTTTTCGTAGGACACCCCCCGGTGCTTTTGCGAGCCCTTGAATGAGAATGCGAGGAACGAGTTTTTCCTGCATCATTTGATCTTCTTCCGCCATCTAAGCAGGCTTATTTCTTATTTCTTGCCATTTCTTCCCTTTCTCTCTGGCCGGTTCAGAGTCCCCCTTTTTTTTTTTTTTTACTTTCTACCATCTCCTATTTATTCCCCTGCGCTTCGGCATTGTAAGCCCCGAAGCCTTTCTTGTATGTCAACGAAATATGATATGACTCACATCGAGTTACGCATCTCGCGTGTGGTAATGCGCAAGTGCGCAAAGACGTGAAGTGCCCCATCCCCGAATATAGAGCCCTTCTTCGGACAAAAGCTGTGAATGAGATTGATCACTAAGTAAGCACCGGCCAATCATCTCTTTTATCAAGGATGTGGAGGCTCCGAGAGCTGGAGGCTCCGAGAGCGTTGTGTGATGCCTCGTGCTCTCAGCCACGGTACACAGCCTCCTGTTCAGCCTCGTGGCTGTCGTACGGTGAAATGCAGCCCACATATGATTGCAGTCATGTGGTATGGATCCTGGACACCGGTCACCGATGCTGGTTTCTGCCCCGCAGAATCTCCGGGTGAGCTCGGAGATTGTGTTGCCAAACGGCTCAGCATGCCTGCGAGGAATAAGAGGGCTTTCCGGGCCGTAGTAAACATAGCGAATTTAACAGACTAGACGAGACCTTATCGTAAAGGTCACATTTCAAGGAAGCGCAAATCCTTTGACGCCATTCCCAGCCCCCATTCCGTCTCCGTTTCTCTCTCAACACAAAAGGGTATATGGACAATCGTAGCTCCGTCATGACAGCCCTGATCTTCCCCCCGAACATAGAAACCACATCCTGCACCGCACACTACTCGGAAAACCCCCTTCGTATTCTCGACAGCTCCTTCTCGATCGTGCCCTCCCTGTTCAGCCCCTCATACAGCGCCCAAGCCGCCAACGTCTTCGAATCCCGCGCGCCCCTCCTCCAGATCTCCTCGTAATCGCAAATGACCAGCTTGATCATCTCCTGATGCGTCCGCTCCCCCGTCAGCCTCCCCTTCAGATCCTCAATCTCCTGGCGATCCAGCTCCTTCTCCCACGCAAACAGCGGGATGAACTCGTCCAAGTTCGCCGGGCTCGGGTACAGGCCGTCGCGCACGCGGTCCGGGGTGTCGGTCTCGCCGAGGGCGAGCTCGGTGAGGTTGATCAGCTCGTCCTTCTGGATGCTGAAGCCCGTCTCCTCCTTGATCTCCTCGAGCACCTTGCCTTTCACCTCGGGCGAGTCGTCCAGCATCCCGGCCGGGATCTCGAGGAAGGCGAGGCTGCCGGCGCCGATGCGCGGCTGCTCCGTCATGATCACGTAGCGCTCGTTGCGCGAGTCGCGCGGGCGCAGGATCATCAGCATCGCGACGCTGCCGCCGCGCAGGAAGACGACGCGGTCGAGGGCCGTCGGCTCCCGGGTCCCGGCCGGTTTGAGGGTCGCTTGGAGCGCGTGCTGCTGCTCGTCCTTGCGCCGGAGCTTGGCCTCGACGGTCATGAAGCCGATGCGCGGGCGGCCGAAGAAGGTGACGGAGTGGACGGTGATCTGGGTCAGCTTCCACGGGTTGTCGAAGAAGGTGTGGCTGGAGCGCGCCTGCTCGGCCAGGTTCTCCTTGAGCCGGGCGGTCCATTCGCGGAAGGCGGTGAAGTTGAGGGCGCTCTCTTTGGTCAGGCCGTCCTTGACTGCGTCGTGCCGGAGGTGGACGTCGACGGGCGGGTCCCAGTCGGGTAGTTGGAAGGTGGTCATTTCGGGGGTTTCCTGCGCTTCGGCCATCCGGGCGTTGAGGGGGAGGGGGAGCAATGCGAAGGTAGTCAGATGGGGCGGAAGAGACAGCGGGGCTTTTGATCGTGTAGTACTGCAGCCCTAAGGCTGAGCGGTTGCAAGGTGGAGCGGGGCTGTGCAAAGTTGCTGCGGGCTACAGGCAACAAGGCACAGCGCCTGGAGACGATTGGTCCTTCGAAGCTCGAGGCTTCGGGTCATGTGCAAGTCGAAGTAGCTACGGCGAGAGACTCGAAGTGGGGGAATGTCAGCAGCGGACCAGGTGCGGCTGACGAAGTGGCACGGTGGCACGTTGCGCGGCGAAGCGAGGCGAGTCGCAGTTTGTGTTTTTGGCGCCGTGTGCAACACCGCGCAACAATTCACGACGGCCAATGGAAGAGATGCGCGTCCGACCCCACCCTTTCCCTGCAGCTCTCCGCCGCCCATGGAACCGCCCCGATATAAAGACGCTGCGAAGCGAGCCTCGGCCTTGCAACCCATCCCATCCTCCCCAAGCTTCACCCCCAATGCAACATGCTCTGCAGAATATGCGCCTGCATGCTTCGCGGCGGCATAGGCCAGCAATGGAACGGGACCTACGACCTTACCTTCAAGCATCACACCAGGACGGAGACGCTCCGGAGATCGCGGGAAGCAGGCTGCTCCATATGCATCGCCCTTGCCAATGAACTGCGCTACCACATCGATCTCCTCGAAGACCAGGGCATCTGCATCGATGCGAATCTCTCCGAACTCAAGGGTGGCCAGTGGGGAGATGGCGGCGAGTATCGTCTGGACTTCGTGCTGGAGAAGAAGCGCACCAGGACCTTTGTGCTGCGGCCCACAGATACGCAAGAATTCACTCTGAGAACACCGAGATCCTACCATACCTCGTCCGATGAGGTCTTCGAGCTGGCCCACAACTGGATCTCCAAGTGCAAGTGTGCCGACTCGTGGAAGCACGTCGACTCCAAATGGTACCCAAAACGCCTCCTCGACATCCAGCAGCTCCGATCCGCAAAAGGCGTGAAGATTGGAGAAAAGTTTTCCTTCCTGTCGCAGAACTCCGACCTCGAACACACCAGGATCAAGCTCGTCGAAGCCGACCATGCGACCCTCAGCATCAAGAAGTTCAACAGGTTCGTCACCTTGAGCCACTGCTGGGGCAGACCCAGAAGCCTGCAAGGCCAGCTCAAACTCACCACCCGGACCGAGGAAAAGTTCAAGACCGAGGGCATCGAGCTCCGCTCCTTCACCAAGAGCTTCCGCGATGCCATCCTGTTTGCCTGCCGTCTCGAAGGAGTCGGCTACATCTGGATCGACTCCCTGTGCATCAAGCAGCCGAGTTCCCTCCCGGGAGACGACCCGAAAGACGCGGAAAAGGACTGGCTGGAGCAGTCTCGTGTGATGGGCGATATTTACCGCAACTCGTTCCTCAACATCTCCGCTACCGCGGCCCTGGACGGTGACAAGGGGCTTTTCTTCCCTCGTCAACCAGACCATCTCTGGGAGGACGAGATCAACTTGAATCTTGTGGGGCTTCCAGGCCATCGAAGTGGATCCAAGGAGTACTTCCGAACCGGACCGAACGATGATGCTGAAGCCGCCCCGAAGGATATGGAGAGCCAAGGGGACTATCTGAGGCGCTGCACCATCATCGACGTCGCCTTCTGGGAAAACTTGGTTGACAACGCCCCCGTCAACAAGCGAGCATGGGTGTTGCAAGAGAGGCTGATGGCCCCACGAGTGCTGCATTTTTGCGCCAATCAGATTGCGTGGGAGTGCTCCGAGACTGATCGCACCGAAGGCCATTCGGAAGGAGTCCCGCGATACAAGGTCAAGCTCGGGGAGATCGTCAAAGAAGGTAGACTCAAGAGCTTGGACCCAGAAGAGGACGGCCTGGCCCTTCGCGAGATTCGGTTAAAGGGATTCGAAGACCCCGACAAGGGTCTGAAGAACCTCTACGTCTACGAGCTCTGGAAGCGCATCGTCGAGGTCTATTCGAGGACCAGGCTGTCCATGTCGAGAGACAAGCTGATCGCGCTTTCCGGCATCGCGAAGTTGATCCGCGACAGCCACCTCAAGGGCGTGGAATATGTCGCCGGCATGTGGAATCAGCATCTCGAGAGCCAGCTTCTGTGGCGCGTCGAGCCCGAGTTCAAAGACGGTACGTTCGAGAATCATGCGACGCGCGATCCGACACGTGCGCCGTCCTTTTCCTGGGCCGCGCTTGATGTCCCTCAAGGGATCGTGTACGGAGAGGCCACGGATTACAAGGACAAAAATGGCAATACTGAGGAGCTCCTCTTCAAAGTCAAAGATTTCTGGCTGCCACACAGGGACACAACCGGCGATTCATATGAGTTCGGCTTGATTAGGAACGAGAACAACGAGGGTTATATCCAGCTCGAAGTGAACTACCTCCGCAAGATTAAACTCCGTAGGCTCGAACTTCCTCGGGGGGTTCCCTACGGATGGTGGTTGCACGACGGTGCCTCAGGCGGGTCGTTTGATCACACGAGAAGACTCGAGCATACCAACGTATACCTCGACGCCCCCGATTCCGACGTCGACATCTTCTCCGAGACAGCGGACCTCTACTGCATGCCCGCAGCCTTTGGCGAGCGGACCGTCAAGAAGACATCGCGATACCTTATGTGTCTTTTGTTGCAGAAACTGGACGATGACAGAGGCTTCAAGCGGATCGGACTGACAAAACTCTCAAACTACGCTGATGCGAAGGGGCAGAGTGCGCTTCTGGACGGAGGCCGGAAGAAGGAACAAACAATCCTCATTAGATGAGTTAAATGCCTCAAAAGCTCGTTTCAGTGCAGTATGACTCTCCCACCGAGCTACTCCGTGCCATCCCCACACGCCATAATACGTCTTCCAAAGCGTCCCCTCCGTCTCAACTTCCCTCTCACGCATACAACCTCCCCGGCACCGGCTCCCCCACCTCCCCATTCGAAAAAGCACAATGCCCAACACCACCACCATCACCACCATCCCCACCATCGCCACCCTCCCGGACTACCCCCCACCCCACCGCCCCCTCCGCCTCCGTCCCCTCGGGCGCATGACACGCCGCCGCGATCGCCAAGCTGCAACTCCCCGCCACCGGCATCCCTCCCCCCAACCGCCCCCACCTACCCGCCGCCGCCGCCGCCCCCGCGATCGCCGCCACCGCGACCAGCGCGAGCAGGATCCCCAGCGGCGAGTAGCCGCACGTCGTGACCGTCGTCTGGTAGTTGCCTCTTTCCAAATCATTGAGGTTGCCGGCGACGCCGTCGACGGCGGCGCGCCCCTCGATGCGGGCGACGAAGATGCTCTGCGAGACGGCCCAGTGCAGGAAGGCGGAGGCGGCGAGGAGCGGGAGCGAGAGGCGGTAGGGGAGGGAGAGGGGGTAGGTCGAGCGCTGGGCGGAACCGGGGCGGGGGGCGGAGACGCGGAGGCCCCGACGACGGGGAGACGACGACCCGAACGAGGAGTGGCGCGACCATTCCGCTGCGAGCGCCATGCCGGTGAAGAGCCCGTTGAGGACGGGGTAGAGGGCGGAGAGCAGCAGCTGCGGCAGGTTGGCGACGAGCACCGTCTGCACGACGGCCGTGGCGCTGGCGTCCGAGGCGAGCGCCCAGCCCTGGATCAGCGTGTACGGGTTCAGCGCGCCGAGGCCGATGGTGAGGAGCTTGGAGAGCTGGTCGTACTGCCCGTTGAGCATGATGATGGCGACGAGGAAGGAGAGGATGCCGGCGAGGGCGGTGCCGGTTCTTTGAAGCGAGGAGAGGAGGGGCCGTCAGCGTCGTCGGAGAGGATGCTGATGTTGATGTGGTGTTTGGGAAACTTACAGGATCATTGCTACGCGCCAATGGCGCTTGCTTGCGGCGCTGGACCAACGCTCCTGCTTCGGTTCGAACTTTCTTGGTGCGGCGACGGGGAGGTAGGCTTTGCCGCCACGGTTCTTTTTGTCGGGTTCGAAATCCTGTCGGGAGTAGAGGCACATGCCTCTGGTGGCTTCGTCGGGGATCTTGATGAAAGAGGCGGCGGCGTCGCCGATTGTGGCCAGAGGGCTGTCTTTTACGATGAAAATCGTCGAGATTATGGTGACGACTTTGACGACGTTGAAGACGATGACGACTATGAGGAGGCTCAAGCCGACGTTGAGGCTGCATTGGCCGTCAACCCTCTCGCTCAGGCAGTGGTCAACCTCGAATCCGTATACGGTCCATGGCTTATCCTTGGTCACATCTTTCCAGGCTCCGTCGCTGCAGAGACTCGGCACGTCCTCCGTTGTAGAATCGTAGTTGTACTTTTGCGAGCAGATCCAGAAGAACCAGTTGGACACGCCCGGAGAGATGGCAGGCATGAGACCCATGACGTAGCCCATTACCGCGTACAGCGACGAGTTTCCGCAGCTGACGGGGCCGAGGTGTTCTGTTGTGACTGAAGTTTCGGAAGTAGAAGCACAGGTGGTCTTCGCTGTGTGCCAATCAGAAGGGTCAACGCTGTCGTTTGATGGGTCCGCCGTGACGAGGATGAGATTCCGGCGCTCCGGAAGTATGTTCTTCGCATAAGCTTTTACGCAATCCCCGACGTCCAGTACCTCGAAAGTACTATCATTCCCAGACGCTAGTGATCGTTGTATGTCGGCTGGATCGGAGACGTATCGATGCCAGTACGTCTCACTGACAGCAGTACTCCTATTTGGGTTTGGGAACAGGGAACTGTCAAACCGAGACCCGGTTGAGAAGTCTTCTGTGGCAAGGTAAATATCGTAGTGGTTAGTGACTGTAGATGTGAAAAAGACGGAGTTGTAACTATCGCCATGTCAGTCCATCTGCTTCGTATGAGATGCGAAACACGCACATCAGATGCAAAGGGATAGACGAGCCGCCCAGAATCAACCAAAGACAGAGCTTCCTCCTTGGGATGAACCTGAGGTTCTTCAGATTGGGGACACCAATATGCAGCCACTCTCCCATCCGGTGAGCCTTGTCAACATCCTTCCGAGCCGGCGCACTGACCACCTGCATGCAATAATTGCTCCCGCCCAGGATCAACGTGCTGAGAATGTTGATGGCAAGATGGATGCGAGTGCTCAAGCCATTAATATCATCGCATGACCCAGTCCGGATTGGAGCAATGTATGAGGTGATTCCTTGGCGGCGCAAGATACGATGGCAGATTGAAAGGATGACGATATTGGCTATCAACGCGCAGGTGGATGAGATCACCGCAACAACGGCGCCGAACCGCCAACCCTCGGGCAAATGTTTTTGTAAAGCCTCCCGCTTTTGTGAAAAATAACTGCACGGGCGGTCAAGTACTTTTGGCGGCCATCGCCGTTTCTCTCTCGACTGATTATCCTTTTCGCCCGCGTTGAACTCGAGTTTGGGTTTCTTGATATCACTGTGAATGGAAGCGGAACGTTCACTTGGCTTCTTCAGAGAAACGAGAGGGACACTAGCCACTCTCTCAGTTAGTGCCTGCGGAGTAGCGTTTCTCCTATGCCTGTCATCCCACCTTGAATCCGGGTCTTCCATGACGTATGGGAATAGGCCAGTGAGGTGTTTTGAAGGTCGAGGAAAGGGCGAATTCTAAGGATTAAATACGCGCCTCCAGGCTGGATTAACCGATTCTAAATCAGTAAAGTGGGGCGGTGCGTGGGGGCTAAAATATCTTGATATGGAATCTGATCTGCGCCACAACAGTAACAAAAGGACACTATTGGCGCTTTGCAGATTTGGTTGACGATTGATGATCATGCTGTGTTCAAAACAAGGAAAATTCTGTTATGTTTCTTGTCTTGACTGAACAAACAAAGATTCAAGCAAATGCAGGACAGCCTTTCAAGTCGTTCATGGTATGCTTTGATATCATCGTCATCCTCCCGATGAGCCTCTATTCTTCATCTTCCTTCGGCTTCTGACCGTAGGCAACATAGCTACAGAGGATATTGTTAGCCGGGAACACAGCGTGGAGAAATGTGGTACGTCGTAATGCTTCTTACAGGGTATAGTATGCATGGATCTTGTTGCTCTTGATCTCCTCGGCAACTTTAGCATTGAAGACTTTCACCTCATCAAGCTTCCAGTCCAGGACGGAGGTCATCAGACGGTAGGAGAAGGCCTCCATGCCCTCGAGATACTGTATTGTGTTGATGGTTCCAGCCTCTTTCTGCACCGGAGATCAGCCATCCGATTTTGCAAGTGTTTGCACATGGACAGGACATACCATCTTCTTGTCCTTGGGCCAGGTGCCGATGGGGAGCTTATACGTGTGGATGTGGATGTCGACGAAGCCCGCATATTTCAACAAGCCCTCGAACAACGGCCCAGTAGACAGCACTTTGCCCATCTTGGAGATGCCTTTCTCGATGGTGCTAAAGTACTGAGTGAGATGCGACTCCGGCTTCAGAGTGCCATCGTCGGACCTAAATGTTGCATCATAGCCTTGAAGCCTGGAAAGAGGGATCAGCAGAAGTTTCTTGGGTACTCAGGTGGTGTTCATACTCAACCCAACCTCCTGGCTTGGTATGGGCAAACATGTTGGAGACGAGAGTAGGCCAATCCGAAATGGCACCATCAAGGTACCGACAAAAAATCAAGTCAAATGGCCTCGAGTGATTCCACGGTGCTTCGAGATCATCAACCTCAAACTTGACATTGGGAGGCTGTTCAGCCGAGCTCGAGTCAGCGGCTTCAGGAAAGGTTGGCATCGCATATACGTACCACCCATGCCGGCTGCTCCGGGCTGAGATCATTTCCGAGAATCTTCCCAATGATTAGCATTTCCGTTTACCTGGGGATGTACACCGGGAAAGTCTTACCTCCGCTTCAGGGTACTTATCTCCTGATTTAATGTGTCAGTTCAGCAGCATGAAGACATAGTAGATGGGCTTGCTCGCACCCATTTCGATCGACCATATCCCCTATCAAACGTCAATTGTTTTCGTGGTCAATGGATTTTTATAGCAAAAGGCTCTCACAGTTCCGCAACCGGCGTCCAGAACACGCTTCAAGTTCTCAGTCTTG
Source organism: Diplodia mutila (assembly GCA_022560015.1). Taxonomy (NCBI): domain Eukaryota; kingdom Fungi; phylum Ascomycota; class Dothideomycetes; order Botryosphaeriales; family Botryosphaeriaceae; genus Diplodia; species Diplodia mutila. The sequence continues at coordinate 408,939 of JAFISB010000002.1, read as the reverse complement.
ATGGGCGCGAAGAAGGTTTTTCCATCAGTGAGAATTGTTATGAGGTGGTGCATCAAGTCAAGACGGTCTTGTTCATTCTGCGGAACTCGGTTAGGAGGCTGGCTGCATGAGGAAATTTATCGAAGTGCTGACCTCGTCGTTGGGCATGAAATAGGAACCATCTTTGTAGGCATGGTACCGACGACCGTGTTCGACCGGGTATGCGGTCACGCTGGACGTCAATGACTGGGTGTATGAGGAGCTGATTGTGTCAGCAGTAATGCAGGGGATCCGTATAAGCGTGCCACCCTACAGCTGGTCATCAACGCTTCCAACGGCAGAGTCCGAGTCGAGCTTTCAAAGTCGCCGGGTCAGATCATGACTCCCTCCCAGGGGAATGGTAGCGAAGGTTGACAAATTTTCGTCTCCCACAGCCAATCGGTACTCACACCTGGGTCGACTTCAATGTTCTGCAGGCCCTCTGCCTGGACGGTGGTCTGTGCCTCTGGATTGCACATGTCGCTCTCAGACAGACCAGGTTCGTGGATGCCGGTAGGCGCGCGCTTCGATGTCGCAAAGGTGCTGAAGAAAGCAAATCCGTCACAACCCCGCTTTAGCTGACACGCCGGGCTGGTGGGCGGGCCAAACCTTTTAAATCACGGGCCCATGCATATTATTGGGCGTCCTAAGCAAACCAGACGGGCAGGTGCTGCGGCGTAGGCGTGGCACAGTGTCGATCACGGGTGACCGTTGGACTGAGCGACTCATGGTCTCCACAGACCCCACTGTTTCGGAGAGAGCGGACGGAAGTCAACTGTTCGAAGTGAAGCAGTGCAGAAACAAAGTTATGTTTCCGTAACGTGATCAAGTCTGTGGACTAAAGGAAAGATACGGCCGTGGTTTGGCCCGCTTCTAATTGAATCGGAGCGTCTTTTCAGCTTCGCATTTCCCAATGCCTGCATGCCGGTCAATAACGCATTCCATAAGATGGCTTCTATGTCCCTATTAACGTAAAAAACGGCAACTCTTAAAGACGTAAGCAAGCAGAACAGCCATCCAACATACCCACCCCTTCCCTCCAAACAAACCTCAAACACAACCCCGTTTCACACCCAGTCGACCCCGGCCCGACCTACGCCCTCCCCTTCCCCTTCACCGCCCTCTCCCACGCCCTCGCCACCTCCCTCCTCTCCTCCTCCTCCCCCCTCGCCTCCCCAACCAACCACTCCCCCTCCACCCACCTCGCCCCCTCCACCCCCTTCCTCACCGCGCTCCTCACCACCCCCCTCACGCTCCTGCACACCCCCAGCCCGGGATACGCCAGCACGCCCACCACCCCGGCCCCCGTCTTCATCCCCAAGCTCACGACCCCCTTCCCCAAACCCTTCGCCACGCCGACGGCCCCTTCCTCGCGCTTCCCCCGCCACGTCTCGACGAAGATGTCGCCGAACCCCTCGGCGACCCCGTGCGCGAAGGTGCGCCCGGCGACGGCGAGGCCGGAGCGGATGTCCGTGACGTGGCCGTGGGAATTGGAGAAGTGGAAGGTTGAGGATGAGGAAGAGGAAGGTGGGGCGGCGGTGTTGTAGAGGCGCGGGACGGCGCGCATGCCTTCCGCCGCCGCGAGCGGGATGTCGACGAGCACGCCGCGGGTGCCGGTGAGGAAGAATTTGCCGAGGGAGGCGGCGGAGGCGGCGGCCATGGCGGTGGCGGTGTTGCTGTTGTTGCTGTGGTTGGGGTGTTTGGTGAGTTGGTCGGAGGAGGTTGCGGTGGTGGTGGAGGAGGAGATTGTGGGAGGTGGTGACTGGAACTTGGTGTCGGAGGTGTGGTGTGACGGAGGTGGTGAGGTTGAGGGTTTCGCGTTTGGTTTCTCGGAAGGGGGTGTGGTTGAGTGGGTGGTTATGGGTCGGACGTCGGCGGAGCTGCTGGAAACGCTTCGCACGGAGAGTGTGGAGGGGCGGAGGGTGTCTACGCTGGCTGTGGAAGATGTTTGAGAGTCATGGGGAGAGGCTGTCGAGGACGCAGCTGGAGGCTGGGCGCTGGTGGAGCGGGATCGGGAGCGCTTGTACGCTTTGATCGGCTTCAGGAATACGCCGCCGGCTGCGTCTGCCATGCCGGCTGCTGTGGAAACGGATGCTGAGCCAACCGCCGTGACCGGATCCCACCGACGGTTGTCGATGTAGATGGGCTTCGTCTGGAGCCTGCATCATGTTGGTCAGCAACGTCTCGGAGACGGAGGGAGACTTTGCCACTCTACTCACATTTTGAGATTCTTCCGAGACACCTTTCCCTTGTCCGACAAGATAACTGCAGCCTCTTTAGACAGCTTTACCCTCGTCTTGCCTTCCTTGTGCTTCCATACAGCCGGTCGATCTGGCAACACATCACAGGCCAAGTCTTTGGGCAAGTGCGTATGGAACGACTGAACAGCAGCTTTCACCCCCGACTCGGTCTTCATCTGATCCGCGATTTGTCGCGCATTTTCGAGCGCTTGGTTTGTCAAACAGAATCCTATAGCGTCCGCGAGCTTCTCGGAATTGAGATTTCGGTAAGGTATGGGCTCCGGTCCGGCACCGTTTGCTGCAACCATGTGACCCCAGAACGGTTGACTGTACAATACACATCAGTTCGCAAACCCTTTCGCAACCGCAGTTGGATGGACTTACTCTCCAAAAAACGGTACGATGGTGGTAGGCTTCCCGTTGAGCAGACCACACGCCGTTGTCCCAGCTCCTCCGTGGTGGACGACGGCGGCAACATACTTGAAGAGCCACTCATGAGGGCAGTCCCCCAGGTAAAAGATGTTCGGATCTAAGGAGAAGTCCTCGCCGAGCTTGCTCCATCCTCGCGATACTATGGCTCGTACTCCTGTAGCTCTGACAGCATCAACAATGGTCGCCGTGGTTTGCGCAGGATCTTCGATGACAATGCTCCCGAATCCAATGTAGACTGGGGCCGGTCCCGCTTCAAGAAACTCGGCGAGGTCGGGCGGAGGCTTATAATCCGGCGGATCACGGAAGAAGAAGCCGCATACGTCTTTACAATGTCAGCATGAAAGGCGCAGAATAAGGGTTCAAGGTGCACTTACCTATATGTGCCGGCCAGTCTGAGGGTTTGGCAACCAATGCGGGAGACCAACAATATGTAAACGGGATATTTGACGTTTCTGCCAGGCGCGGACCTTCAGTGGCGGGCACTGCTTCCAGCTGCAAAGTATGTCTTCTCCAGTGATTGATGATGTCGCCCAATCTGCGAAGTGTCAGACAGATCAGGGGTTGTTTACTCTTGACACCAGAGGTATGTACATACCCTTGCCACGTCAAGAACTCGACAATTCCATAGGATACGTAATTTGCAATTCTCATGTCTGTGCCGGACGAGAACTTAAGGTTCGCAAGCGGGTGCGGAAAGGCTCTGGTGCTGCTCCACGGCATGGTGAACATTAGGTGCAGCGGCACTCCTAGCGCCTGCGCGCAATGTATATGTGCAAAGCTTGGGGGGTTGGCGATAATGGCATCAGCAACAAAGGGCGCGTTCGAACGAGTGTCGGGCTCAATGCACGACTTCCAGCATCCCTCCAACATCTCGGCAATGATTTGCCGCTTGCGCGTGACTTCGCCGGCACGAAGGCTTTTCAAATTTGGAATCAAGCCCGGGTTCTTGACAATAAATGCCATCAGCTCGGCAGGGTCACCGCCAATGGGGTAGAATTCCAACCCCGATGACCGCACAAAGTCCTCGAAGACATCGTGCGTCGCCAGCCGCACGCGATGGCCGTGGTACTTTTGCAGTTCCGTTCCCAGTGCAACGAATGGCTGCACATCTCCCCTGCTTCCAACTACCTGTATAACGATATTGAGCCTGACGGCGTATGGGTGGGCAGGCAATGTTGGCGGCGGCTCGATGTCTTCGTCATCAAGATTGCCGGGCATGAGCCGCGCCAGGGTCCTGCCCAGCTTGGAGTCGACATGGATAGTAACTCGGCCATCATCTATTTGATTGTGAGTATGGCGTCCGTTGCTATTCTGGAGGGGTTGTATTACCTGTTACGTCGGTGCTGTCGAGTACGAGGTCTCCAGTAGGCTCCACCTCGCTGTATGGAGGCGGACTGCCAATATCTGCACCACTGCTGCTTGTCATCGGGAAGGAAGTAATTTGCTAAATGGAAAATCCAGGGCTTGGGGGGATATCTAAAAGTCAGGGCCCCCGACAACTAGTGTTCCACTAATGCTATTCCCGATTTTACGTATTCGCAGGAATTTACGTATTCTGATACGAGCACCACGCCCGACCCCAATTAAAGGCCAACCCTCGGCCTGATCACCGTCACTCCTGAAGCCTTCAAATTTTCATCCTCTGCTTTCAGTCAAGCCTACCAAATCCTCAAAAACAGTAGTTATTTTTGGCCACTCTTGAATTCCTTAAAGCGGAGCACGACCAGCCACCTCTCGGCTCCTGCGTCGATCCACCTCAAACCCTCTCTCCACGACCATCGTAGCGAAGCTCGCTTCAAAATCTCAGTCAGTACAGTCGCAAGCACCGACGGCTTCCAATCACGAGACCTGACAGCCTCAACGTACCAGCCAAGCCTTCCCAACCAAGCAGTCTTTCCGACCACCACGCACGCCCATCCAAGCCTCCACCTTCTACCCGCAATAACATCCTCTCGCCCGAGAGCAGCCATCCGAGATGGCACCTTCCTCCACCGCCGCCGCCGCCGCCAACAACAACAACAACAGCAACGCGCTCGCCCAATACTGGGAGCCCTCCGGCCCCTGCGGCCTCGTCGCGCGCACCGCGCTGCGCACCGCCCAGTTCCTCCTCGCCGTCGCCACCGCGGGCATCTACGGCGCGGACCTCGCGCGCAGCGCGCACGACCGCGCGCGCGGCCCCGTCGACTGGGTCTACGCCGAGGTCGTGGCGGCGCTGTCGGCGCTGACGTGCGCGTACCACTGCTTCGCGACGGCGCGGGTCGTCGCGTGGTGGTGCGTGTGGGACGGCGTCGTGGGCGTGCTGTGGGCGGCGCTGTTCGGGGTGTTCGCAGGGACGTACCTGGGGGGTGGGAGGAGGGAAGAGGGGGAGTGGGGTCGGACGGGGGATGTGAGGAGGATGAAGGCCGGGGTGGTCATTGATTGTATCTGTATGGTGCTGTGGTTATGCTCGGCGGTGATGGGGTGCGCGTGGTGTTGTCGCGCGAGGAGGGTGACGCGGAGGACGGATAAGTTGGCCGAAAGCGAGAGCGAGGCGGAGGATGTCGAGATGGGGCGGCGGCGCGAGGAGGGGGGAAAGCAGTATGACTGAGTGAGATGAGACAGTTGTGATGTTCTCTTGCATTTCTGGGTTCTCAGAGTCTGTCTTTGGAGAGCGCATCGATGTTCTGTCACTCCTTTCATGTGCGTTTGATTTGGTTTGCTTCATGAGTTTCAGTCACCATATCATGGTTCGCAGTTTGTATGCTGGCACGATATTGTGGCATTTTACGTCAATAGAGACCAATTTCCAAGCTTGAGTGCTTTACCTTTTGCCTTGAGTGTGAGTGAAAACGTTCCAAACATGCAACGTGGTAGACTGGAAGGGATATTGTTACCGAGAAAGAAAGAAGAAGAAAAACTCCCCTGTTACCATGGGCCCCGTCGCCGCTACCACCGTCTCCAGACAGGTTTTCGGAATTGGCGTTGTCAAGATCGGCATACTTGGTGAAAAGCTACGTGGGCCAGTTATCATCTAGGGTTCTCCACATAGGTGATGGAAGACCGATTCGTGAAGAATGTGGCGTTGTAGTGAAGTGATGGTTTGTGACGCATGCATGAGCCGTGCAGGAGTACCGGAGCGGGGGACGCGGGTTGCCGACCCGGCGTTCTGTCGAGGCAGGAAGTAGCGAATATGGCCACATCTCCACTTTTAGTTTGATGAAAGCTGGTCAACCATGGGCGATGCCTTCAAGTTGGGCATTTGGTTGTCAGTTCACTCAACCGCCATCTACACGAACATCCTGCCGACGTCCTGTTTCAGTAAGACGCGGAGTAAGCACGTGGCGCAACATTCGATAATACGCGTTTGAGTTCTACGCATTTGCGCAACAAGGTATCTTAGATTCTCGGTCGTTGTTGCCTAAGTCCGAGACTGAGCTCTTGTAGCTTTCAAGAACAGCGGAACAATGAAAATGTGGAGAAATCGCGGTTGAAGAAAAAAAAGGTAACAGCTACTTGCAGAAAAAGGTTACTAAGGAGAGGTGGAATTCCGGTCAAGTGCTTCCAGTCATGTAGAGACTGTGTAACGTCTCTTCGTGATACTTCCGCCCGTCTGTTCGAGCGAATGTTGACTTGCATCCCTCGACACGACATGGGAATCTTTCTATTGCTCGCACCCGGCAATGGTGGATGCGGTGTCTCCGCAAGTTACGCACGAACTGGTGGCGCCCACCGCTAAAAGTGACTCCGCAGTCGGGGCATTGGTTTGGGGCAGGCGTGGGTTTGGTCTGATTCATTTCTTCGATATTGTGCTGTTTCCGGTACACATAGTCCAGCATCTGACTGCCCAAAATATCATATGCAATAGAGTCATTCTCCATCGGATTGTGGAATGGCCCGTATTCTGTCGGAATCGCGATGTCGGAAGGTAAATCCGGATCGAAAGATGCCATTCCGAAGGGGAAATCTGACTCATACAAGCCTGGAAGCTCGTCGATAGAAAGAGCTAGGGTTGTCGGAGTCAACCAAAGCCACGCTGAAGAAGGATGGCTCGTGATTGCAGATAATGTGCTTGGAGTGCTTCCGTATGTTGATGCTGATAGAACTGGAGGCGATCCATTGAACTGCAGCGGTTGTAGTACCACGCGACTGTGAAGCTGAGAGATATCAACTGTCAATTGTACCCTTCTCTTGAGTGCTTCCACTGGTATGAAAGAAGAAATTGTGCTTGATTGGTGAACGTCCAGTGGCGGAGACATCAACATCTCATCTGGGATGGTGGCTGTGTCTTCGTTCAGAGCAGAGGCATCGCCTGGATCCGGAGCTGTGGGCTGAAGAAACTCCAAAGCCAAATCTTGGTCCGCTGCCATCTCATATATTGATGTGTTGTCCAGTCTCTGCAACGGGTGGCTCATTGGCCTTGGCGAGGATCCTAGTAACTCATGAATCGGATGATATTCGAGCTCAACGGGCATGTTGTTTTCCGCGTCTTCAAAGCAGATGTTTCCCATCAACTCAGAAGCGGTTGCGAAGTGAAGATGCTCCATGGCAGCGACGCTCGTGTGAACTGTTCGGAAAATCCGGCGGAACAGCTTGGTTAATGTGCTTGGATCGCTGCTCGATCTTTCGCGTCCAGGCTGTGCCACGTCCGTGGGCTCTTTCAAGTCCCTGTAGACCTCTTGGTATTTCCTGCTCTGCAACTCTGCCCAGTTCCTTTTGATAATCTTGTCCAAATGGTAGCGGCCGCAATGAGACGGGTGAATGACGTTGTGCTCTTTGATTGGAAAGTCTTTCCAGACAGAAGCAAATTGATGGGTAGTCGGAGGCTTTTGTTCGGGATAGAAATTTATCATAAGGCTGCCGTTGTCAGACCACGCAATCACTATTAGCATCCACCTGTCAGCAAGAAGTACACGAGCAATGTTATCATATCAAGGATGCAGCCATACCAACTTGAGCTTTTCCTGGTAATCAAACTTGAACCAATATCCTGGCTGATCACCATGCATAATGGGTCCAGAAACGGCCGTGAAGTATGACGAGAAGGAAACTTTCAATCACTCTGGGGTAGATAATCGGAGGTGTTCGAGGGGGTCATAGGAGATTGAAAAAAGATGAAATGATCATTTTGTAGTAAAGGGCAAAAAAAGCAAACGTGCTGTAACAAGCAGCGATGCTGGGCAGTAAGCCATGAGAGTCCATTGCTGCGCCTTCAGAGCTCTGCGCAGTGATTGAGTGAAGGTCCACGGGCTGTAACGAGTCCCGCAAGACTGGGGTGTGAAGTCTGGGAACTGGGAACATGCGAGGGAAGTAAGCAGATTGGTCGTTTGCCTTTTGGATGCCTTACGGAAGAATGGGCCAGAGATACTGCAACACAACCGGCTACTCGTTGACAACTGAGATCCAATAAAGCCGCGGGGCTGATCTTGCATACAGCATGCACCAAGTGATCAGCCAGGTTGAAGTTCTCTCTGCCCTGAGATACCGGTGTACAGTTTCGGCTGCACATGTAGGAGTGTGCCTTGCCCGTGCAGGAGCGGGAGGAGGAACGTGAGCCTCGTTTAGCATGGGTAATCCACACAACTGGCATAGCCTCAATTCGTCGTGACCCGTTTGTGAAGCGAAATAAGTAGCGGTTGGTGGGGACTCGATGCGTTTCCTATTGGTACAGGTCAGTAGGTCCTTAGTGAACGTCGAGCGCTCCTGGAAGTTGAGGCAGACTCGGCTCCGATGGACCGTCACGCAATGATCATCGGTTTGAGTCCACGTGAACGTCAAGGATTCTTCAAGTGAAAGGGATTCTATACCGGTTTCCACGTCTCCACATTAACCGAGCGTTGTGGCGTAGCTCCACTGGGAGCTCCAGCAGAGACGGCCGCTCAATCCGCATTTCACGGTGCTGAAATGAGGGTTCTTGAGAGGTGAAAATATTATCAAGGATTCAGACGCGTTCGGAGAGGCTCCTATTTATCACAAGCAATTATCTTACTCAAGTCTCAGAGCGGCAGACAAAGGCTACGTTACTGGCATCAGCCTTTTGAGCTGAGCTTTCAGCTTTGTATGGGAGTCTCCGTAGGCTAGCCGCTCAACAGCTGAAGGCGGATTGGGCCACAGGAGATTGGTCAGCTGGGTTCTCGACGTAGCACGATCGTTATCGGCTTACTGAGTACTGCATATGCCTTACCGCAATCCTTACTTACGCAAAATTGTAGCCTCATAGGAAGCGTCAATCAATCTTCGCTTGGGGCAGAAGACGTCCCTAAAAATAGGAATAGAAGGGTGCAGCCCCCTTATTACAGCAGACACCGAGAGAGACTTGATGTTGATGGCTATCAAGTACTCCGGGTAGAACAACAAGTAAGCAGTCTCACAGCTTTGTCAGTACTCAAGCCGTACTGTGAGACATTGGCTCTTACTCACTGCCCCAAACCGTCATGCGGGCCCGTGTAAGAGTGTAGGACGGTTGAAAGTGCACTTTGAAACTGTAACTAATTGTGAGTGCTACACAGCACGTCATCTACAGCGTATTTGTAGTATATACAATAGCATATGCCATGTAAAGAAGTGTAACGTGAAGATGACCGTGACTTCCATTAAACTTCCCATAGAGCCGTTCTGCAGCAAATGAATCCAGACGTCATTGCTGCCCGACTCTCCACCCCGGTTTCCTCCTCCATGTCGTTAGAAACAATGAAGAATCAGGTTTCCCTCGGCTCCGCCAAATGGATTGTCGTCGGGTCCTCAACATCGTCGCATCCGACGAGTCACTCCGCCCACGAAAAATACGCGCGTAAAAGATGCACAAACGGTGGCCTATATCTAAGATGGGAGCCTCTGACGGGCCCTTTGGGCAGACTTTATGCTGTATCCTTTTCCTCTCATGTTGCATACGGCATACGTGTCGAGAGGTTTCGGAGAGACTAAGGTAAACTACACGATTCAATCTACCAGTGCACAATCACGCTCAAGGGGTTTTCGCAACCCTTGATCATTCATCTGGGATATTTCCTCCGAAAGCCGTTTGGTTCAAGCGTCGAAAATCGGGGTCAGTGGGAAAGGCAAGTGGGCCGGAAATTGGGACACATGAAGGCGAATCGAGTGTCTGCCTTGCATTACCTGTGGCTCAGTGGCTGGCTGAGTGCACCAACTTTCGTAATAATGTGGAGCAAGGGAACACCAGTGGGCTGCAAGATAAGACAGTCTGCTTTTTTCTGCAGGCCCATAAGTGCTATAATTAGCCGTATGCGCCATCGGTGCCTTGGGACTTGCAAAGGATTCGATCCTTTCGAGAAAATGTGATTGTGGCTGGGAGCTTTCGCGTGAAGTCATAGTCTCATCGAGATAGCTCAGTCATTCCCGGCCATTATTTTTGTTCGCTTGGGGGAATCTCTTAACATCCACGCGTCCTTGAGGCTCCGGCAGACCGGTAAGGATCCTCACCATCTACCAGCCCCACTCCACCCACCGCCCTATAATAGCGAAATCTATTGATAATCCAATGACCGCTTGACGGCTACTTAGCCGCCCAGATCCATCTATCTAGCCATCCCTGAGGTGGCTTTCAACTTGATGTCCCCACTGTGGCATCTTTCAGCTTTCAGCTGCTTACCCCGCACTCTTCGCCAGCCACATAATCCCGTGCCTCTTCTTCACTCCGGCAGGACTTCCTCGATAACAAAAAGACAACTAACTGTATGAGCGTACACGTGCATGGCTTTTCATGCAATAGTGAAAGAACCCAAGCCGATAAGATCAGCAAAACGTGCGCGTAACAACGAAAAATTCGATGCTTCTTGCACTCTCACTACAACCTGCGGTCGAAATAGCAAATGCATCTACCATACTACTTTGTACATGTCAGTATAGCATTGATAGAAATTAGAGATATTTGGATTGAAATGAAGTCTCAAATCACCAATGTTTGGACAAGTCCCCGAGCGAACAAGCGAGATGGCACTACCCGAAGATGACTCGGAATCAACACATAAATCATTGTTCTATGTAACATGACCAAACGCCCACATCTCTTTTTATCTTTTTACAACCCTGCTGGGCTCGGGCACCAAGCGACAAGCCTGTCTACGCAGTGCCACCACCGCGCCCACCAATCTTACCCAACGCCGCCTTCTGCTCCGCGCTGAGCTCGCACGTCGGCAGCGCCCTCTCGCCCTTCTTCGTCGGCGACGGCAAGAAGCCGACGGCGACCAGGTACGCCAGGTACGCGCCTAGCGTCTCGACCGTGACGGCACCGCCGGCCGACGCGTCCTCGCCGGTCCACTTGGCGTCGGCGCGCAGCGCGGCCGCGGCCTGCGCGTCGTCGAGCTCGGGCGCGATCGTGTCGGCGGGCAGGTTGCCGGTGACGAAGTGGAAGAGCGGCAGCAGGGCGTGCTCCTCCTTGTCGCCGTCGAGCGAGGCCGCGACGTAGTCTTCCATCTTCGTGCGCCACTCGTCGTACGACACCTGCGGGATGTCGTAGCCGTACGTCTCGAGCGCGCCGACGAACTCGTTGAAGGAGAGGCGGGGGTGGCTGGTGACCTGCGTGACGCCGAGCGGCTCGACCGGCGGGTTGAGGGTCGATGCGATGACGACGCGGGCGACGTGGGTGACGGGGACCTGGTTGACCGTGTTCTTGATGTCGGGGCGGGCGTTGAGCTGGAGGCATCCCTTCAGGAGACGGACGAGGAAGTCATCCGTGATCGACGTTCCGGTGACAGGGTCACCAGTGACGTATCCAGGACGGATGACGGCGCCCTTGAGGCCTCGCTTGCCTGCCTCGCGGACAATGTATTCACTCGCCCACTTGGACTGGCCATATCCAGTGCCGAGACCCTTGCGGCTGCCCTCCATATCGTCGGCCTCCAAGACACCCTTGCCGCCAGCAGCCACGCTCTCCTGGGACAGCTTGACATAGTGATCACTATCCAAGGTGGAGGTGGAGCTGACGAAACCAAGCTGCTTTGGCTTGCCACTTGTGCATAGAGAAATAGCGTTCATCGTCGAGAGAACGTTGGGAGAGCGGAGAGTGGAGTACGGCTGCATCCAGTTGACCAACGCGCCGTTGTGGATGACAACATCCGCCTCGTTGGCAACGCGCTCCCAAGCATCCTTCTCAAGGCCGAGGTTGGGCTTGGAGAGGTCGCCAATGACAACCTCCAACTGGGAGCGCCAGGACTCAGACCAGATGCCGTACGCTTGGCACGTAGCGACAATACGCTCGAGACCAGCGGAAGGATCCTTAGCACGAACATGCGCAATGACGCGCAAGTTGCGAGTAAGAAGATCCTTCAGCAGGTAAGAGCCCAGGAAACCAGTCGCTCCGGTAAGGAAGATGGTCTTGGACTCCGAGAAGTCAAGGGTGGCAGTCGGGATAGACTTTGGCAGTTGTTGCGCAAGCTCGCGGGCATCGGCGGAGTAGGCCTCATCCGTGACATCATCGGGAGCAGGAGCATGTTCCAGACGCAGACCAGCTGGATCTTGAGCGCGATCGATTTCAGTCGAGAAAGCCTCCAAAGTTTGCGATTGGAAGATGACGCTCATGGGAACATCAATACCCTTCCACGTCCTCCTGACTTGGAGAAGCATCTGCTGAGCTAGGATGGAGTGACCGCCCTCCTCAAAGAAGTTGGACTCAGGAGTCAACATACGAGCCGAGGTGTTCGGCAGCAGCTTACCCCAGATCTCAGCAACCTTCTTCTGAGTCTCAGTCATGGAGGCAGCGACCTGGGATGGCCTCCTACCAGCGGCAAGGAGGAGATCAGTGGGCTCAGGGAACGGCAGGGCCGGCTTATCGATCTTTCCGTTAGGGTTGAGTGGCATACGCGAGAGTGGGACGAAAACGCTAGGGACTGCGTAAGAAGGCACCTTGGTCTTGAGGAAGCTCCGGCAGTCGTCCGACAAGGGCTTGAACTTCTTCAGCATGCCAACCATGGAGTCATCCTCGGAATCATCCGCAGCAAGACCCTTCTCCTCCAGCCACTGAAGCCAGCGCTTCATCTCAGGAACAATGTAGCTGACCAGCGTCGGCTCCTCATCCTTGTTCCTGCGGACCAGAGTGACGTTCTCGCGGATGAGCGTGTGGCGCGACAAGTGAGTGTCAATCTCGCCAAGCTCGATGCGGAAACCTCTGATCTTGACTTGGTTGTCGATGCGGCCGGTACACTCAACGTTTCCGTCAGCAGTGTAACGACCAAGGTCACCGGTGCGGTAGAGACGGTCACGAGGACCCTTGTAGAGTTCCCGCCAAGGCTCCTTGACTCCAGAAGCTGCGACCTTCTCTTCATCCTGCTTGACCCACGTAGCAGGATCAACGAACCAGTTGGAAATGAACTTGGACTCGTTCAACTTGGCAGTAGTCTCGTCGTTGCCAAGGTATCCCTCCGCCAGGCCACCTGCTCTGGTAAAGATTTCTCCTTGCTCACCAACATCGCAGAGGCGGTTTCTGTTCTCGCGATCAACGACCAGCAATTGAACATCGAGCATACCCTTGCCAGCAGGGATGATATCGCCCATGCTATCGAGGAAATCCGGGTCGTCGTTCTTGCTCGGGACCTCGTAGTAGGACACGGCGCGCTGAGTCTCGGTGGTTCCGTACATGTTGACAATGCGAACATTGTGTGCCAACTCCTGCAGCCTCTTGCAATCTCTCTTAATCAAGACATCACCAACAAAGAAAGAGTGGTGCAGAGAGGGAAACTGAGCGCTGGCGCCTCCAACGAGAATTTGGCCCATGGCAGGGGTGAGGTGGGTAACGGTAGCCTTGTAGTTGCGCATCCATTCGGCAAGGAGCTCGTGTGCAATATCATCGCGGCTGGGAACAAGGAGCTGTGCGCCAAGGAAGAGGGGGGTGAAGATGTCTCTCTGCGCCAGTTAACATAAGACGGCCATCCGCCTAGCTTAGAATTTACGCACCTGGATAGGGTCATGAGCAATGCCAGAGAGCATAGTAAACCGGTCGTTCTCAGACAGATTGAATCTTTGTGCCATCCATGGGAAGTAGTATGCCAGAGAAAAGTGGCGACCCTGCACACCCTTGGGTCTGCCCTCGGAGCCACTGGTGAAGGACAGGGTCGGAATCGAGTCGGGACCAACCAAGACACCAGGCAGCTGGCTCTTGAGAGAATCTTGCGCCTCCAGACAGTCCTTGCCATCAATTTCACCACCTGCCAGAGTACCGTCATCCCGAAGCTTAAGAGCAGGCACTTCTGCCTTGATGCTCAGGTTCTGGGTGATAAATTCTCTGACCTTGTCCGGCAACTTGCCTGCCTCCTCAGTCGCGCGCTCAATCTGGACGAGGAACCTGGGGTTTGCGACCTCAAGGTATATGGTCTGACGGTCGGGTGGGTACTGGGGATCCAGCACGCTAACGGTTGCACCAGCTTTCAGAGCACCCATGTATGCAACGACGAGGTCCACACTGCGGCGGGTCAGAAGCGTGTTAGGAGAACGGTTGCAGGCAGTCTACTAACCCACGGTGGGCGTAGACCATGACGACGTCTCCACGCTCACAGCCATGCGCCAGGAAGTGGTGGGCGAGCTGATTGGAGCTCTCATTGATCTGCTTGTAGGTGAAGGCGCGCTCGGGGGTGCGGCCACTCGGGGTTTCGACAACGCATGGTCTCTCGGGGTGCTTCTCGGCATTGGCAGCGAAGATTTCGTGGATTGCTGGGCGCGGTTGAGCAATTGGCTACTTCGTGAAGTGAGAGATGTGTTTACCTCCGCGGTAGTCGCTCCAGTGAAGGTCGGCGGCGGGGTCCGGAAGGACGGATGCGGTACCGGACTGAGCCATTGCTGCTGCAGGACGTGGCCGGGAGAAGGGAAAAGCAAAGAAAAGAGAAGGAAAGCGGTGTTGAAAAAGGGCCGGCTGTTTAGAGGTGGGATGAGGTGGGCTGCAACAGCGGCATGAGTCAACAGCAATCGCGAGCGCCGTCGCAGAAAAACCTGGGGAATGACGTCCGAAGCCGGCGGGGCCCTTGCAGTGGCGCCGCAGCGGTCGTCTCTTGGCAGGGCTTGCCGGGAACATCATCGCCCTGATTCGCGCGCGCCGACCACAGGACGCGCAACACCAACTCTGCCCAGGCGTGCGTCTCCAGCAAACTTCACCACGCCTGCTATCTCCTCCCGGCGTGCTCTCGACGGGCGCTCCACTCCTCCGGTTCCATTCCACCCGCATCGCGCCAGTCGCTCCCACCGTCGCTCCTTCAATCGCCGTCCCGAGACCGTCCCTTGCTCCCGCCCTGTGTATAGGGGCCGCGAGACCTCGTATCCAGTGCATCGCTCCGGATGTCTCTCTAGCCGTCGATCATACCCCGCTCCACAATGGCCGGCATCTTTATTCCTCCCCGCTACAAGGTGGTGCTCGCCATCGTTGTCTTCTTCCTGATCAGTTTGACGCTCTTCGGCTCCCCGACAAACATCGATCACGTTCCCACCTATCAAGAGGTCTCCGAGAAGATCAAGAACCCCAATCTGCCGCATCTTCCAAACTCGTACAATCCGTTCGCCCCGACAGCACACGAGCCGCCCATCCAAGCCAACAGTTCCAGCGGCGAGACAACATGGTTCAGTGATTGGAAATGGCAGAATCCCTTTTCGTCATCCATTACCCTGGACGAGAATAGGGCTGTTCTGCCGCCTTTGAGGCCTCGCCAGCCTATCTATACATTCTATGATGGAGATGTGAAGCAGAATCCGGCCATCCGCGAGGCTGAAGAGCAGCTGCTCTTGCAGTGGCGACGCGCTTGGTGGGCTAAGGGCTTCAAGCCCGTGGTTTTGGGTCGCGGCGAGGCCATGAACAACCCTCTGTACAAGACCCTGCAGCTTGCCAACCTCAAAGAGACAGCCGAGCTACAGAAGCTGGAGCTTGAGGTTGTCCGCTGGTTGGCATGGGGAAACATGGGTTCGGGCATTATGACCAACTGGCTTACTCTCCCTATGGCTCCTTACGACGATCCCTTCCTTGTTATGCTTCGCCGTGGGGAGTATCCGAAGCTCACACGCTACGAGCCTCTTCGGAATGGTCTGTTTGTTGGAGAGAAAGATGCGATCAATGCTGCAGCCCAAGCCGCTCTGAACGATCCTGTGAAGTTGAAGAAGGCTTCGGACATCGTCGATGCAATTCCTCAGGACATGTGGACCGTAGAAAAGGAGGGCGATGCAATCGCGCTTTACGACCGCGTAACCATCAAGGAGAAATACAAAGACGTTGCCCAGAAGCTCGAAGGCAAGGCCAACGCCGAGGGTCTCAAGGCTTTGGCGCAATTGATGAACACGCACCTCCACAACACATGGCAGAGCACCTTCGAGGAAGGCGTGGCCGTCATCAAGCCCGTTCCAACGCACATGACCGCGCTGACCGACGAAGCCATCGACATCGGCCGCAACCTGACGCAGTGTTCCATATCACCCATGCCAGCTACCCATCCGCCTAACCGCAACTACAAGCCCTGTGTCGCCTCGACGCCCATGAAGGTCACGATCTTGCCCACATACCGCAACCACAGCAAACTCTTCAACATCGGCACCGTCCCGCACCCCTACACCTTCCTCTCGCTCAACCACCAACGCGACTCCCTGGACGCGCGCTTCCTCCGCCGCGAAGTTAAAGAACGCAACCTCTGGCTCACCTCGGCCACGAAAGAGCTCCTCGGTTCGGGAAAGAGCGCCTCGATGCGCATCACGCACTTCAAGGACGCCGTCGCCTCGGAGCGCAACATGTACCAGTCGCTCTGGCTCACCGCCGAGCGCGAGTCGCAAAAGGACCTCAACTGGATCTTCGGCTTCAACCTGCCCAACTCGCCGCCCGACGACGGCAAGTCGGAGACGCCCGTGCCGGGGCCCGAGCGCCGTCCCCCGCCGCCCAAGCCCGACGGGCCCGTCCCCACCGAGCAGGAGCTCGGCCGCGAGCGCGAGCTCCTGCGCAAGGCCCGCGACGCCATCAAGAGCAAGGTCAAGGAGATGGTGCGCGTCAAGGAGGCCGTCGAGGCGTGGAACATTGCCGACGCCGAGGCGTGGCGGTTTGCTCGTGCGTTCTCGGCGCGCAGGCGCATGGAGCGGTTGGTGTGGGAGGAAGAGGAGAGCAAGTTCGCCGGCGCGGAGAGGCGGAAGGGAAGCAGTTGGGGGAGGTGGTTCGACAAGGACAACTAAGCGGTGAGAGCATCGCAGTTCCTCGTTGGTGAGGATAGATGAAGACTTGAATGCAGCGGAACATGGGAGGATAGACTTGGATTCGTTCATGTTTTTTTTTTCTTTTTGGAGGATACGTCCGGGTAGGGGTATTGGAATGGAAAGGGGGAGGGAGTCTGATGTGTACTATTGTGTACCACGGCGTAGGCGTCTTGTTCTCGTACTTTGGTTGCCCCTTCTCACCGATGAGACAAGAGAGTGGGATAGAGGGAGACACCCTTCACTAAATGTGATTTACATCATTGAACTTGGCGTTTTTCAAAAACTCCTGGATTTCATGCAAGACCAGCTTTTAGTGCCGTAACCGCTATTTCTTTTTTCGTAAATGCCTTTTGCTTCTTTTCCACCCATCACAAACATATCATACAATTGAAAGAAACCCGAAATGCTCCTGCTCTCCATAGAATGCGCGGCATTAAGGAGAGACACGAGTCTCGCTCTAAGAGCAAGAGTCGCTGCCGACGATGAACTCGCCGTCGGAGTTCTCGCAGCCGCACTCGGTGGTGTTGGGGTCCCTGATGCAGCCGGTGCCGTCGCCAGAGGACGAACCGTTGTCACTACAAACAAAGCAAGTTAGTCAGCAATCCGGAAAACGCTCAACAACAGATGATGATCTCCACTCACTTCCAGAAGAAGGTCCAGCCGTCGGTGTCGGCGGTGAGCTCGCCGGAGGTGGGGGCGGTGCAGGTGTAGGCCTTGCAGGTGCCGTAGGAGAGGCCGTTGGAGTTGGTCTTGGTGCGGGTCCAGACGGCGAAGGTCTGGGTGCCGCTGACGCGCGTGTTGTGCGAGCACTCGGCGGCCTGGATGTCGGACGACTCCTTGGACGCCGAGCACGACACGTTCTTGGGCACCTTGCCCTTGGTGTTGGTCGTGCACGGGTCGAGCGTCGCCGAGACGGTGGCGGCGGTCGCGAGCACGGCGGCGAAGGTGGCGAAGCGCATGATGATGATGATGATCGGTTTGAAAAAATGTCTTAGACCGGTAAGAGTTGGATTGAAACGAAGGACGTTTTGGTCGTGCTGAAGAAGAGAAAGCGAGAGACGGTTTGTTTGTGGTTGGGCTGGGTGGAGCTGGAGAAACACAAGACTGCTTGGCTGGCGGGTTTTATATAGGACTTTCTAGTCCAACGCTGGGGTTCTAGAGCCGCTCCACTGCTCGGAAGAAGGCGAACATGGGATGATTCGCGACCAGGTTTGGAAATGTTTTAAGCTTGGTCAAGGCCTCGAGCGCTACGGCGATCCGTGAGTTGTGAAACCCGACACCATCATCGTCAAGGCCGCCTACGGAAATGTACACCCGCCGGGCCGCCCATGAGATGGGCGATGGAAATGAGGCCAACTACATGTGGGTTAAAGAGGAGATGGAATGGCCTCGAATCATCGTCACTTACGCATGCGTGTAACAAGGCGGCGTCATTGTCCACGCCGCGCCGGCACTCCCGTTGATTGCCTCAAAATGATCCAACCGCAAGGCGTATTCCCATGGCAGAGATGCGGGTGAGAAGGAGGCGGGGAGCCTCAAATTGAACGGGTGGAGGCGTTGTGGAGTCTAGGAGGTTTCATGTATAGCAGGGCTGCCGTGCTGTTACAAGGTAGGCCCGCGCACGAGGCGTTCCCCTATTTCATTTCGATGCTGTGGCGTGTAGGAACTTCATTGTACGTGACACTGCCACTTCATCAGGATACGAGCCTTCCGCAGTATTCCCGACGGTATACTTTGGGATGTTTGTGTTGTATAAACTAGGCCATGTATCTGAAGGAACTAGGAGAGGGTGATCCCCGCCAAGCCCACGGATTGCTTGTATGGAATAAAAGTCACCTTTCAGGTGGGGAAGCGGCTTCTGCATGGCGATCACGGAAACACCACCGGGGCCAATGCCGCAGCCTGACTCGGAAAGCTTTCGCATCGTGCAAGTCTTGTTAGAGTGGCGCAACAATCAGTGACTGTGTGCGAACCCCGTACCATTTGCCACATTTGCTGGCCAAAAGCCGCAAGAGCTGGCCTTCTCCGGCTTTGATACTTGATAGAGCATGAGTTAAGATAAAGGTAAGAACATTGGCTGTAGAGTGGACACGGCAGACGTGTTCTCGAAGGGTTCGAAACAGTACATGTCACCACGGCAGGGGACCTCCACAAAAGCGAGCCCAGTATGGTAGTGATCAGAGAAGCCTGAAAAAGAGGAAAAAGCGTCCGCGACCCCGACCTGAGAACAAGGAGCAGAACAAGGACGGAACGAGCAGAGAAAAGACGAGAAAAATGGTCCGGAACAGCGTCGTGTTTGGCGGGTTCGGCAACAAGGCCGGCAACGGCGGCGATACGAACGAGGCGTCCAACACCGACAGCGGCGAAATAGTACTGCAACGGCGACGACGCAGCTCGATCAAGGTGCAGGGCATCAGGTCGAGCTTACGCAGACTTTGCGACGGCGTACAGCGTCAGACGGCGACGATGCGCAGTCGCAGCGGCAGCAACGGATCCACCAGGTCGGATATTTCGAAGAGGAGCAGCAGATCCACGGAGAACCTCGTGGCCACGGCAGATGAAGGCTGCGGTGACTCGAAGAGCATGCATTCGGTGAGTAGTAACAACAGAAGACCCGGATTTACGGCGGTGACATGATCAAGCGCATGAAGCAAGCAACTAATACTAGCCTGAACAGGAAGTTTCCAGAAATTCGACATCGTCAACTCGTGAGGCATGGTGATCGGTCATGCATGGGAAGGACTGGCAGACTACAAAAATGATGAGATCGGGAAAGGAGATCAACGCGGCGCGAGTCAGAAGAAGCCGACAGCCAAGGAGGGGAGAAGTGGAAGGAGCGGCCACGACAAAACGGCCGCAGAGCTAGCAGCACAGCCGAGGGTCGATTCGTTAGGTTATTATGGCGGGGATTTCCCCAAGACCTCCCCAATGGAGACATGCATCATTACCCCAACTCACGCCCCCAATTCGCGTTTCGTGACTACGAGGGCTGCCGCGCACCTTATGTCGAACTGACCTGGGCCCGTCATGCATGAACAGCTCGAACCTAAGCGCCGACTGTCATCGCCACCGGCGAACACTGGCAAGCGGAGAAGAGTGGACGGCGTTGCTACCAGCAGAACCCACTGCGAAGCCACAGGAAGAAATGATCATCATCAAACACAATCACCACAAGCCGCGCTCGGAGGTGGAAGCGGCGGCGACGACGACAACAACAACATCAGTAGACACCTGTTCTCGCCGTCGTCGCACCTCCATCAGCACACAGCCTCCCCATCGCCCTACAGCCACGACGACAGTTACAACAATAACAGCACTGCCTTCACACAGCCCCCCGTCTCCACTACCATGGTCTCCGAAGCGGCACCGCCAGCACCAGCAGCAGTGGCAGTAGCAGATTACTCCGCATCCTCCGTATCCGGCTTCTCTCCGGAACTGCTGATGGATCCCCTGCTCGCGTCGTCGCCCGGCAGCTGCGCAGGCGGCGGTAGCGGGACCCACCATGCGCAGTGCTGCCAGGGCGGTAGCAGCGGCTGCGGCGGCTGCGGCGGTGGCGGTGGCGGAGGCCATGGGGTGCTCATGGGCCCCAGAAGCCCAGACGACTACAACTGCAACCCCATGTTCTTGGCCTCGCAAGAAGAACTGCGCAGCCTCCTCTTCAACACCGCGCAGTCGGCTCAGCCCACGCGGGCTCCGAGCCCTGCGGCGGTGGGTGCGGGTGGTGGCAGGTACGCGGACGAGATCATCGACGGAGGAGTAGGAGCAGGAGCAGGAGCAGGAGCAGGAGTTGGAGGTTCGTCGTCCTCGTTGGTCTCGGTTCGCAATCAGATGAAGCAGATCCTAGGCACACGCAAGAGGGTCGAGTATCTCAAGAACTACCTCGCCAAAGTGGCGCCTTGGGTGAGTTTTTCTCCACTTAAGTTTTCGTCCGTTTTCGCTCCATGTCCTTGCCTGCAATATATCTCGGTTTCGAGTGATGCAAATTCTCCGCCCTCCGCGCATCAAGGCCGTCGGGCTCGCTGCTCCAAATTCATTAAGCGCCCCGATTTATAAAAATCAACCTTGAAGGAGGGCGCGCCGATGCACAAAATACACTTTGACCAATTAAACTTGCATCCCCCTCGTCTATATGCTCACTTATTCTCTTCCAATCAGCTCGACATGTTCGATACATCCAGGCACTTCGGCATCACCGTGCCCGCGCTCGCGCAAACCCAGCCGCCGCTCCTCTACGCCATCCTCGCTCTTTCAGCCCGGCAGATGGAGCGGCTCAACAGCGGCGGCAGCAGTGGATCCAGCGGACGTCGCGGCGGCACCAACAACAGTGGCGGCGCTGGCGGCAGCAAGCACTACCCTTCGGCGGCCGCCTCCGGCTCCGGCTCCTTCGAGTCCCTGGAGCTCTACCAAGAAGCCATCCGGCTGCTGACGCCCAAGCTGCCCGAGCGCTCGCCGCACATCCTCACCTGCTGCGTCATCCTCTGCTGCCTCGAGATGATGTCGGCGAGCCCGCAGGACTGGCGCCGGCACCTCGAGGGCTGCGCCACGCTGTTCGACTCGTTCGACGTCAACGGCTTCAGCGGCGGCCTGATGCAGGCCGTGTTTTGGTGCTACACGCGCATGGGTCAGTCCTTTCCCCTCCTTAGGACGTTTTCCTTTGCAAACTACGCCATTCATGCCCTCAAAAAAGTAAAAAGTTCATATTAACTGATTGACACTCCAGATCTCTGCGGTGCGCTGATATCCGACGGCACGGAAAGCACGCTCCTCGCGCTCCGCAAATGGGTTCCCGCGAGCGTGTCGTCCACGGCCGACGATGCCGTGCACGACCTCTTCGCGTCCCACCGCAGCCCGGACATGCACGCCAACTACGCCGTGTACCTATGTTCCAAGGCGTGCGAGCTGCTGTCGGACCGCACCAAGTACGCCGAGCTGGGCGTCGACAACGGCTGCACGGGGCCCGCCTACGCGCTGCGCTGGAAGCGCCTTTGGCACGAGCTGTCCCGGTGGCTCGACGAACGGCCCGCCGAGCTGCTCCCAGCCAGGACGATCCGGCAGAAGAATAGCGACGGTAACAGCAGCAACAAGCCGCCGTTCCCGGAGATCTTGTTCATCCACTGGGCCGCCATCAGCTCAAACCAGCTGTACCACACCGCGTGCATCCTGCTGCTGAACGGCGCGCCCAAGAGCCTGAAGCTGGAGCCGCTGCCGGCGCACAACCCGCTGTGGCACGCGCGGCGCGTGTGCGGCATCTCGCTGTCGAACCCGCACGAAGGGTGCCTGAACAACGCGTGCCAGCCGCTGTGGATTGCCGGGCGCATGCTGGGCCACCATTCCGAGCACGCCGCCGTCATCGAGCTGATCCGCAACATCGAGGCCCAGACCGGATGGGGCATGTACTGGCGAATCCGAGATCTGGAAGAAGCCTGGGGTTATCGGACCACCCGCTGAAAACGCCGCTGCTTGTGGGGAGCTGTGCTTTGTTCTTCCCAACCCTTCCTCGGATGAACAGATCAATCAAGCTTCGTTGCGTCACGAGTGTTCCGCCAGGCGCCAGAATTCCTGCAGACTCCGCATGTCCCCGTCGATCTTCCAGCCCGTCGTCTCCCCAGCGCGCCTCAGCGTCGCCAGCACGGCCGCCTGCTGGTCGCGGTGCGTCATCTTGCGCGCCGCGCGCAGCACGCAGGCGACCATGCAGAGGTCCCAGCTCTCGGAGAAGTCGGCGGCGGCGCCGCTGTTGGCGACGGCGATGGCGCACGTGCGCTGCGCGTGCCAGTGCAGCGACGCCGTCGGCGAGTGCTGGCGTCCGGGGACCTTGAGCGTCTTGGGCTTGCAGTCGAGCAGGATCATGGCGGCGGTGTGGTAGACCAGGTTCGCGAGCGTCGCCGCGGCCGTGCTGAAGATGATGGTCGGAAAGGCGTTCGCATCCGTCGTCCTGTCGCCCGTCGATGATGACGATGACGATGACAATTCGAGCAGCGGTTTGACAAATCTGCGGCGGTTCGCGTACCATGCCGATAGTTCGGTCCATATGTTCTGCCATTGCGTCAAGTAATTGTGGTGGCGCCCGCGACCGGGGCGCTCGTCTCCGGCTTCCCGTTGGCGGTGGTCTTGGAGCACGCGGACGGCTTCGCCGCACAAGAGTAGGGCTCGCAGCGCGTACCGGTCCACGCAAGCGGGGTCGGCATTGTCGTCGGGCTCGGTGTCTTCAAACACGCTCGACAGGCCATCCGACGGCCTGTCAAGCGCGATGAGGGCATCCAGATCTATCGTCATATGAGACTCGTTGACCAAGGCGGCGGCCAGGTCGAATCGGAAGATACACCAGAACAGCGACGCTGCCAGCCCGGGGGTGAGCGCGTATGTGTATAGAGAAGTCATGGAGTTGACCGTCTGCCCAAGCGTTGGCGTCCAGCTGGCGAAAGGGGCGGAGATCAGGTCTACAATGAGCCTGAGCATCCGAGCCTCTAGCGCATCCGAGGTATATGTAGCGTACATGTCTTTGGTCCCCCATTTGGACATGTTGTAATACCTCTCGCTCTCAAATTGGGCCATGTCCGGTACGCCAGAAGCGAGCTCCCTATGGCGGGCAGATAGCGCATATAATGCGTATATGGTGGGTGGGGACTCGGCGCCGATGGTGGGGAGATAGAGTCCGAGATGGTGGTTCAGATCAAGCATGTCAAGCTGCGAGGGGTCAGAGAATGTTTACGTAGGAACGAGACTTCGAGATGCTCACCCATGGTGCTACGTGATAGCGGTAATATCGCAATAATTCCAGGCCACGCTCTTCGGTGATTTCATTAGTGGAAGTTGTTTGGGGCTGAGCCAGCGTATTGCTCGTCACGGCGCTGTTCGAAGCTGGTGTATGAGCCGTAAGAGCTGCATCTTGCTGATTGGAATCGTCTTCATGTGTGGAGACCACCTGATCGTGGCTCAAGGAGCCGTCTTGGAAAATGAAAGGAGACTGGACCGAAGTGGCCAGCGAGACGAGACTTTGCACAGCACCATGCTCCGCGCTGCCCGCCTCCAGGTGACCAGTAGATGTGGAAAGCGTGTGGTAGTGAGGCTCTGAGAATATTCGGAATTGGAAGGGGTCCGCATAAGTTGGGCTGGTG
Source organism: Diplodia mutila (assembly GCA_022560015.1). Classification (NCBI taxonomy): domain Eukaryota; kingdom Fungi; phylum Ascomycota; class Dothideomycetes; order Botryosphaeriales; family Botryosphaeriaceae; genus Diplodia; species Diplodia mutila. The sequence goes on along the minus strand of JAFISB010000002.1, from coordinate 384,995 downwards.
AATTCGGTGGTATGAGGATGCTGCTGCCGGTGCTGTAGGCTAACCGTTTCTTCGCTGGAATTTTCCGGTTCGTGCAGAATTCCTGCCGACAGTGAACCACTATGTGTGGACAGTTGGCTATCGGACCGGGTGCGTGACACGCCTGAAGTGTGTTGCAAGGAAACAATGTCGCTGTCGGATCGGCGCGAATCTGTGCTCTCTTCGGGATCGCCGACAAACTGGCAAAGGTCAATGATCTGTCATGGATACCTGCTATCAGAAGAAAGGTGTTGAATCTTACCCTGATCTGCGTGTATCTTGCTGTCGGTGTTGTCTGAACTTGTGGCCCCGTGCGTGTGGTGGTTGAGGGAAAGCGCAGCTGTAAGCCGTACTGGCATTCGAAACTGCGTTCGGCGCAGTTCGAGCAGACAGGCTTGCGTTCATCGCCTGTTGGCAAGCGATAAGCTGTTAGCTCATTCAAAAGAACAACCAGCAGCGGTGGAGCCGTAGATAAGATCGACAGGGAGAGAGCAAGACGAACATTTCCGCCTCCTAATGCGGCATCGTTGGCAGCCGGTGCGAACGCGCCGTCGAATCGGCCGATCTTCCGCAGCGTTGGCCTGGGGTCCTGTCGGCATTGTGCATCATGTAGCTTGGCTGAGTGTGTGTCAGTGACGTGCAAGATGGGTAAGCACCGCGGGAGAGTAGTGGGTGACCAGGTTAGGGCCAATTGCAGCCAAAAGCTGCCGTTTTCGTGTGGACGTGCGAGGAGGCAGCGGGAGGGAAGCGGTACGGGGAACGGCTAGATGCACATCGTTTTGGAGCCCGAGGCACGTTGGCTCCGCGCAATTGCAACCCGACGTTGCAGGCTCGTGTGCCACGACGGGCTGGGGAAATGTGGAGGGCGCGAAGCTTGAGCTCGCAGTCGCCCAGAGAGGAAAGGCGAAGCGCAGCTTTGGTGGCGCTGGGCCTGTGCGTCTCCACACGTCATTCGCACTCCTCGTCTTTTCAACCGCCAGCCATCACGCTCACCCGCGAGTCAGAAACGCAAGCCCTTCCCGCACACAGTGCAGCACGATTTACCCGCCTTCCGATGCGGCATCTGGCTGACGGCATTGGCGGCCACTGTTATCCGGACTACCACCATGAAACCTACATCTCAATGGCTTCTCGTGTTGTCACTTCTTTCTGCGGGCTTGTGCGCGCTCGCAGTTGATGACACGCAGCGGTGCAGGCCTTGGGAAGTCGACAAAAAACCCCGAGTTTTCATCCTATCCGATATTTGTAACGAGCCCGACGACGCTCAGTCGATGGTCCGACTCCTCACGCATGCCGACCAGTACTATATCGAGGGACTGGTAGCTACCACAAGCTATTGGCTCAACCATACCACCGCCCCGGACGAGATTGAGAAGATTGTGAAAAGCTACGGATCGGTTCTGGACAATCTACAAGTTCACGGTTATGGGCAATACCCGACCGAGGAGTACCTGCTCTCCATCATCAAGAACGGGCCAAAGAATTACGGCTTGGAAGCTGTAGATGCGGTCGACGCTGGCGAGCAGATTTCGGATGGTGCACAGTTACTCATTGATGCCGTGGACGCTTCTTCGGAGCCGCTTTATGTTCAAGCATGGGGAGGTGCCAACACTATCGCTCAAGCTTTGCGATATGTCCAATCGAAGAGGTCGCACGCTGAGCTCCTACAATTCTGTGAAAAGGTGCGCGTGTACGCCATTTCTGACCAGGACAACGCTGGCGCCTGGGTCCGCCACGAATTTCCCCAAATATGGTATATCGCTTCCGTCCATTCGTGGAATGCCTACGGCTTGGCCGCTTGGTCTGGTATATCTGGCGAGGGTTTCTACGGCTTCGACAATGGTGGGCCGGACAGCGATCTAACGAGCAACGAGTGGATAAAGACCAACATTCAGTTGGGCGCACTAGGAAAATCCTACCCTGATGTTATGTTCATTATGGAGGGTGATTCGCCCGCCATGCTTTTTACTATGCAGAACGGCCTCAACGCACCGGAACATCCTGAGTGGGGTGGTTGGGGCGGTCGATATGCGCCTTCTTCCCATGGAAGCAAGCATTTTGCAGACGCGGCTGACCACGTCGTTGGTAAGAGTGGGAAAACGTACATGAGCAATCATGCAACGATCTGGCGGTGGAGACAGGCGTATCAGAGCGAGTTCGCAGCGCGCATGCAATGGACGCTGCATGATAGAAGAGATGCGAGGACGAGTCACCCGCCAGTCGTGGTCGTCAACGGGTCCTGTGGGAGCCAGCCAGTCGAATTGGAGGTTGAAGCAGGGTCTTCGGTCGTGCTGGATGCGACGGAGTCCTACGACCCAGACTCCGGGAAGAATGCGGCTCTGAACTTTTCATGGTGGATGTATCGCGAGATCACGGCGACGCAGTGGCAGGTCCGGTGGGAGGTGCCGGAGCTCACGACGCGACATGATCAAGCGGTTCCCGGTGGGAGCAAGGTTGTTGTTGAGATTCCATCGGCCGACAAGAGCTGCAGAGCACCAAGGGCTCTGCACATGGCCGACAAGGTGAAGGCTGAGTGCCAGGCCTACCATGTCATTTTGGAGGTTTCCGGGCCGGGGGCTCCACCGATGACAAGGTATCGACGCGTGATCTTGAAGGTGCAACAGCCGGAGCAAGAGGCGGAGATCCGTGACTCTCCAACGCACGAAGAGCTTTGAAGTACGGTACCGAAGAACATGTCTTTGAAAATGATACAATGTCGAGAGAATTTTTGGCGTTGCGAAGAAATTCGGGACAAGCAAGCACCAAGGCGATCCTGTCGGGAGACATCACGGTGCCGGCTGCTCCGTGCTCTTGCATTCATCCGCCGGCGCTGTACAGTATGTAGGTAGTCTGCAGATGGGCGCCCTGCAACTGCCGACCCGCGGCTCACTCTCACTTGACGCTCCAATTTTTCTCCGCAGCGGAGGGAATCTGGTTCGACGGCGGAGTTTCCGGAGGGGGAAAGTGCTGGCACCGGTTGCTTTTCTCGGCGGCAAAATTGCCCAACCCCTCGTGGTCTGTGCGAGTCATGACGCACTAGCCCTCGGGATAAATGCAGCTGCCCCACCATCTCAGTCGCGTCAAGGGCGGCGGGGAAGGTGCGAGTGGGTGGGCTTGCCATTTTGCCTGAATACGCCGCGGCGGGGCTATTCGAGAAGGCTCTGTTGGTCGGAGCTATGCGTGGGCGCTCCGAGAAGAGTGGTGGGTTGATGGCTGCTAGCTAGGCTGCGGCGTGACACCTGACGCCTGCCTCTGTTTCTTAACAACAAAATTTCCCCCGCGCTCGTCCACCAGCTCCGCAACTCTCTTCCTCTCCAATTCACCCAGCCTCGTCGCTCAATTCAATCACATCAATCACAATGGGTCAGGAAACCATCACCTTGGCCTCTGGCAAGCAGATGCCGCTGGTCGGCTTTGGTCTGTGGAAGGTTCCCAAGGAGACTTGCGCCGACACCGTCTACAACGTACGCTGCCCCGCCACCTCGCATTGGAGGCGCTTCTGCTCACCCGCTTTGAACAGGCCATCAAGACCGGCTACAGGCTGTTCGACGGCGCCTACGACTACCAGAATGAGAAGGAGGCCGGCGAGGGCATCAAGAGGGCCATCAGCGACGGTCTGGTGAAGCGCGAGGACATCTTCGTCACCACCAAGCTCTGGAACAACTACCACCGCAAGGACATTGCCATCGACATGATGCGCAAGCAAAACGAGGTCTGGGACCTGGGCTACATCGACCTCTTCCTCATCCACTTCCCCGTCCCGCTCAAGTACATCGAGCCGGAGAAGCGTCAATACCCCGTAAGTAGAACTGCGTCGTATGAGTTTCGGAGTGCACCGCTGACTATCACAGGGCTGGTGGATGGATGAGGCCGGCGCCATTGAGCTCGACAGGGTCCCCGCCCGCGAGACCTGGGAGGCTCTCGAGCAGATCGTCGACGAGGGCGTCGCTAAGAGCATCGGCGTCAGCAACTTCTCCGCACAGCTCATCATGGACCTCCTGACCTACAACCGTCACCCTCTCTCGGCGCTGCAGATCGAGCATCACCCCTACTTGGTCCAGCCCGAGCTCATCAAGGTCGCTCAGGAGAACAAGATTGCCGTCACTGCCTACTCCAGCTTCGGTCCCCAGAGCTTCCTGGAGCTGAAGATGCAGCGTGCCGAGGACGCCCCTCTTCTCTTCGACCACGACGTCATCAAGAGCATCGCCTCCAAGCACAACGTTACCCCCGCCCAGGTTCTGCTCCGCTGGTCCACTCAGCGCGGCGTTGCCATCATCCCCAAGTCCAACAGCAAGGACCGCCTCAAGCAGAACCTCGAGGTCAACGGTTTCGACCTGACCAAGGAGGAGATTGAGAGCATCTCTGCTATCAACAAGGGCCTGAGGTTCAACGACCCTGGCTACTACCTCGACAAGCCGCTCAGGATCTTCGCTTAAGAGGTGTGCGAAAGAAAAAGAAAGTAGAGTTCATGATTAATGATAGACGGAAGGTTATACCAGCAATGATATACTTTTCTCAACTTGACCTTTCTCGAATGCCGAGAAATTCGCGGCGTGTTGTGTCAAATCGACGGCTTTTCACGTGTAGGATGTTATCTCTGGCACTTGCAGCGTGAGTACCAGGTGCTTGGCCTTCGGACCAATGTTTTCCTCAAGATTCAAATGTGGAAGACAGCTATACTCTGTGCCAAACTCTAGTTGCTTCCCCAGTATTTATACGACAGTCCAAGGTCTATATACTAATCGTGTCCTCCCTCCAGAGATTTTTACTTCACGCTGCAGAATCATGCAGTGTACCCGGTATAGCTCCTTTGACCCTGGTCTTTGCGTCTCACCGCCCGGGATGGCGTTCGGTCCGCTCCTCGTTACCCTCCCGCCCGGCGCCCATTAGGCCCTTGTCAACAGCCAATAGTGTGCGCCAATGGTTGGTCAAGACCGAGCCTCTACTGTCTGCAGACCTTGCTTGTATTTGCTATAGCAATAGCGCAATTGGCTGACAGCGATATCAGTGGTAGGGAAAATCTCAAGGCCTGGCTCAGTTCGGCGAACGCATGCTTGTATGGGATTCTCTAGGGCACCTTGCTTCGGATAAGTAGTCATATCGAACCTGATAGCATAGTCGCCTTGCAATCTCTAGTATCATTTATGGCTCGTTGTGGATAGGCAAGTTCGAGCAATGTATTCAACGGGCTTATGAAAAGAGGAAGGAGAGCAGCAGTATATCGAACTCTTTTCTGCCTCAACCGGAACATCCTAGCCCGACTTCCATGAGCGAAGGATTTTTTTATTTTTCTTGAAATAGGCCACACGGCACGGGCCATCAGCGGAGGGTATCTACTCTCCGATGCCGACTCGCACCGGAACTCGGGGATCACAGAGTGCGAGCCGGATCTCAAGCCCCGCCGTTAGATGCAAAGATGATGACAACATGCAGTCCTTTGAACTGCGCCACCATTGACGTCCATCCCTTCAAAGTATTTGGGGATGCCGTCGACCGCACCGTTGATGGCACTCCTGCAAGCTCCAGCTGATGACCTTTCCGGGGTTAACCGGCCATAAGCGGACGCCAACCAAAAGCGGCAAGAGGGCTGCCGGAAAATCGACCAGCCGCGCTCTCTTTCCGCCGGTTTCCGGCGTTCAGCGAGCGCCTCCTCCTCTCAAGCACCCTTTCCGTTTTTCCCCATCGCCAACGGACATTTGGCCTCTTCTGAGCCATGGCTGAGCGCACACAGCCTCGGCGACGCGGCTATCGCAGGAATTACCAGGCCTGTGAGGCTTGCAAGAAGCAAAAGGGACGGTGCGACCTGGGCTCGCCCGACAACCCACAACCGCCGTGCACACGCTGCCGTCGGGCCAGGAAGGAGTGCGTCTTCGGCCCGAGCCGGTTCAGCTCACGAGGCAACAATGCGAGCAGCAGCACCAGTCCCGCTGCCCAAACAAGTGGTACGCATTTCGAGCACTGCATATGAGCACACTTTAACCCACGATGGTAGGATCGAATGATGCGGCTCCTTCCAGCCTCCCATCCCTGTCTTCCAGCACCCGCGAAAATACCGAGCGTGCTTGGACAGCAGCTGGAGTGCCATTTACTGCTCGCAACAGTGCCTTTCCTACATCTTTCTCTCACATGCCCAGCAATAATGAGAGTACCAATCAGGAAGGCGTGACGTCACAGGCGTCTAATCGGGACGAAGGAAACATCCGTGATCATCTGATGAGTGCTACAATCAGGAATCCAACTGAGGCCATGAGGCTGCTTTCCCAGACTGCGAGATTGACCGATCCGCAGTCGACCGAGTATCACACGGCTCCAGGCAACAAGGTGCCTGCTGACAGCGACATATTTTGCCGCGACATGGAATACGAATCCGAGTTCCGTCGTCGCAGATTTCGACCAAGCGAATTTCCAGAGCGTGCCGACGACAATCCGCGGGGTGATGACCAAACCTTTTCGACCTGGATGCATTTCCGAATGTGTAAAGACAAAGTCATCAGCCCAAACGAAGCACTGTTTCTCATCAACTAGTGAGTCACGCCCAGATCAACCCGAGAGCCCCATATTGAGAAGGCTGCAGTTTCTTTGAGCACATGAATCCCATGAGTCCAATCCTTTCCGACTATTATCATGATCCGAAAAATCACTTGGAACTGCTCAGAGAAGAACCAACGCTGGCATGCACCATCATTGCTACTGCAGCAAGATATACTCGGTTGCCAGGACATGCCGCCTTAACCCGAGGGAATCTGCTCCACAATAGTCTACTTCGGCATGTCCAATCGTGCACTCAGCGAATCATTTGGGGCATTGGAGAAGAGGAGATGGGCATTGGAAGGATCATCGGCTTCATCGAGAGCCTTTTGATCTTCGTGTGTTGGGTAAGACGGTATACTTCAAAGTGGAATCTCATTCAAGCTGACCTTCAATTAGCACCCGAGAGCTTTGCATATGCTGGTGGAATCCAGCGAGCAAGCACCGCCAACGGACTTTGATACTGAGTCCCATGGCAAGTATTTCTTTGAGAAAAGTGTCCAAGGTATGTGTAAATTAAACCCCCGAAGCCGGTAGGCTGATGGATCACAGGTATACACGCGCATGTGATCATAAGACTAAGCAGGCAGTCAAATCGAATGATTTGGTACGTGTATATATCCACCGCTTTCCCGTGTGTACATGACTGATTATTCTTGCAGGATGCTCATCGGGCTTGCGTCAACACTTGCTCACGAGATTGGGTTATGGGAACCGGATAGCACGCCCAACCGAATCACCACTGCAAAGGAAGAGCGCAAGCTTCGGCTCAAGAAGCATCTCCTTCTCAACTGTGTTGAGGCGCATTTTCGGCTTGGGAAAGCTGCTACGATGCAACAACCCTTTGGCCTGTCCTTCGACGTACAGCCACCGAATACTACAATCGAACTCGATGAAATACCCAAATTTATCCACAGATGTCTGGACTGTGGTATCGAATGCGCACAACTCGTGCATTTGGCGACAACCACCTTGTACCAAAGCCCAGCGCAGACCAAGGCTATGATCACATCAAAGAAATATATTAGCGCTGTTATGCATTATGACACCTTACTCAAGACCTGGTTCGACAATGCAAGGTCCATCCCCTGTGAGTTCCATCCATCTGGCCTTAAACTGTAAGGCATGCTAACGTGCATCAGCGGTTCTCCCGGCCTTGACAGATCAAGCCGAAATAATGTGTCATGCCGCTCGCTCTTACATCCATCTCATTGCCATACAAGCAATCATGGAGAGATCACTCTCGCTCTCGTATCCAAGCAGTCAATCTGGCCATAACAAAGTATTCGATGAACAGAACATGGCAGAAGTTATGCGGCTACCAGAGACCGCACGGGATCTAGAGCTGATCAAAGTGGTGAGACTGAGAGATCCCTCCATGGGCCTTTGTATGACATACTGACTCTGGCCGTTCATCGACAAAGATCGCTACTGCATGCCGTGAAGGCATGGAAAAAGTAATCGAGTTGCACAAGGTAGATGCTTTCAGAAATACAACAGAGCAAGTACGGGGAAGCGTCATCTCCCTCGTAATTTTTGCCTTGAAGGTGAGTTATACTGGTTGCGATGACCTCGTCAGGTAGCCTCACTGATTGCATTTGAACCGTTTGTTCATTTGTCTCTTTGAACCGTTCGTGCTTCAGAGGACTGATATCATCTCTTATCCAACAGATTGCCGGCCTCAATATAGAACCGAAGCAAGATATACTCCCCTTGCTTAAAGAGGTTATCCACATCATCGACGTCTCCGCCATAGATGACCTCGACCTCGGCCCCATCTTCGCCGACACCCTGCGCACCCTAGTTGCGAAAGTCGAAAACGCGCGACCGGCCCGCGCTAAACCCGGCGGCGAATTCACAGACCAAAGGAGCCAGCAACAACACGATTCGTCCGGCACAACCCACATCAACTACCCGCCCCTCCTTTTACCTGCCCACAGCAGTAACGCCACTTCCACCTTGCCCACAGGGACTGCTATTGGCCACACAGCAGCACCTTCTTCTGAGAACATCGCTGCTAACCCTTCCATGGCTTCAACCATTGCGTCAGCCTCATCGGCGGAAAATAGCAACGGCGCGGCACCCTCATCTTTCGCGTACAGCACAGCAGGCGAAACGAGCAGTGCTGGAGGCTTCGGGGATCCAACAATCGCAATGGATGCGGAAATGGTGGGCGGTGCACCGGCGGACTGGAGTCAGTGGCTCGCGTTCCAGTTTGATCCGTCGTTCTCCGCCTTCGAGATGAATTATACATTCGATGCGATGTACCCGTTTGCTCCCTCGTCGTCCGGACTTGAATGACGATGGTGATATGTGGAAAGACGGAATGTATGTTTAGGAGTACAGGCATGGATATACTGTATTAATGGAGCCCAAAAGACAGATTAGGAAGAGAGAAAAGGAAGCGAGTGATTCTGGAGGGTCAAAAGGACTGTCATTTCTCTAGGTGGGAGGTTCGGACGCATTTGGTAAGAGATATCAGTCCGTCAATTCTTTTCATTTTCTGTTGGCATCTGTGGACCGGCCCGCAACCCTTTTCAGTGCGAACAGACCTACAATATAAAACCTCGAAAAGGCGTCATTCGGATCTCCAATCGTGACAGAGAAGAGGGATTAGAATTGCTTTGCTTTCCCGCCCTACCATTCTTCTATACCAGACGCGCTAACACATATGCATACAACGACAATCACAAGACACGCTGCAAATGATTCTTTCCCTCGCAACCGTACGCCGCCACGTACATTCCTCCATCTCTCATACCCACGTACTGAAATTTCACAAGCGTGCCGAAAGCTTCTTTGGTCTCGAACTGCCGTCTGCTTTCTCTCCGCTATAATCTCCTTTGTTTTCTCAGCCATCGGCCCATCTATCTCCATTTCATACTTTTCGATTCTTCTGTGGGTATGTGGGTGTGCAGACTCACGCTTCTTCCATCGCTGATAGCGGCACGTCCACGTCGTCGACGACCTGCACCTTGATGCTGCCTTGGGAGAGGTCGGAGCACAGCTCGAGGGCCTCCTTGGCCTGGGCGAGGGGGAAGACGTGCGAGATGAGCGGCTTGACGTCGAGGACGCCGCCGCTGAGGGCCGAGATGCCGGCGGGCCAGGTGTCGCGGTAGCGGTTGATGAACTTGAGGTTGATCTGTCGTTTTTCAAACATCGGGTCAGCAAATAAACATCAATGGGCGAGGAGCAAGCTCCATCATCCTTCTCCTTCTCCTTCCTCTCCTCCTTCCTTCTCCCGGGATCAAATCCCACGACTCACCTCAGCCAAGCTCATATGCATGAACGGCAGGTTGTTCATCACATCCTTGCCCACGCCAATCACGCAAACGGTCCCGCCGCGCCGCGCCGCGAACGCCGCCGTGCACACGCTGCTCTCGACCCCCGTGCACTCGAGCACCGTATCCGGCGCCAGATACTCCCGCTCCTCCTCGCTCAACCCCTCCGCCTCCCTACCCTCCTCGAGAAACAGCCTCCTCACCGCCTCCGCGTTCCCCTTCGCCCCCAGCGCCGGATCCACCCGGTACGTCCGACACCCGGGCACGTACGTCTGCGCGAACGCCAGCCGGCGCGGCTCCAGGTCCGTCACGACGAGCGGGTTCGCGCCGCTCGCGCGCGCGGCGGCCAGCGCGAGCAGGCCGATGGGCCCCGCGCCGCACACCAGCGCGGGGCGGCCGAGCGACAGCGGCGCGGTGCGCACGCCGTGCAGGACGACGGAGAGCGGCTCGAGCAGGGCGGCCTCGCCGAAGGTGATGGCGGAGGGGAGCCTGTGGCACCAGCGGGCCGGGTGCGTGGCGAAGCGCCGGAGCGTCCCGTCGTGCGGGTAGACGCCGGCGAAGGCGACGGCGGAGCACAGGTTGTACCGCCCGGAGCGGCAGAGGAAGCAAGTGCTGCAGGGCACGCCCGGCTCGAGGGCGACGCGGTCGCCTGGTGCGAGGGTGGTGACGGTCGGGTGGGCGCGGAGGACGGTGCCGGCGGCTTCGTGGCCGAGGGTGCAGTCGCCGTCGACGGTGAGGGTGCCGATGGCGCCGCGTTTCCAGAAGTGGATGTCGGAGCTGGCGTTGGTTGGCGGTCAAAAGTCAGATTGGTGTTGCTTTTCTTATTGTTTTTTTTTCCCTCTTTTTGGAGGTGGTGGTGAGGAATGGTTGGTAACTAACCCGCAGACCCCTGTCGCCTGGATGTGGATGAGGACTTCACCGGGCCCGGGCTCGGGAATTGGGGCTTCCTCCATTTTTATGCGGTGGTCGGCGGTGACCTTCAGGGATGGGTTGCCATATTTCTGGAGATCAGAGACGCTTGATTTAGCATTGAGGTGGGTGCTGTCGCCGTTGTCTAGGATTACGGAGGGAGCCATGATTGATGGCGAAAGGCGGGTGATGGGAGCAGCAAAGGTGTAGGATATTCACCCAGGACAAGAAAGTGACGAGGATGGCTAGAGAGAAGAGAAAATGGGGAAAGGGGAGGAAAGATCGGTGCAGAAGCCGCCATGATGAGTTTTGTTATCCGACATTCAGGCTGGAACTTGCGCTGCAGGTCTGCGGTGGAACTGGCCCAGCTTGCAGCAGGTATGGCACGGGTTGCCCAGTTGGTGGCTCTACACACCGACTGCCCCGCGGCACAGAAGCGGGTGGAATGTGGGGTAGACGGAAGAGGCAAGTCTAAGCACCCGCCCGGCTTGCCCAGCTCGGCAGTCCGGCGCGCATCCGACGCACCTGCCACCCCCCAATAGAGAAGGAGCGCCGCCGTCTGCCTTTTCTCTGCTGCGCTGCCGATTGCAGTATGAAACCAGCCCAGGGAAAAGCGCGCGTCAGATGCCTCGAGGGAGGAAATAACGAACGCTTTACACTTGGGCCCCGCAGAGTCAATGGCTATATTTCAGCAGGATCCCCTCAAAGCTCGGAAGTCACTGCCCCCTGCTTTCCTCGCCGTCTCAGAAGCCTCATTTCTCTTCTTTCCCGTCTACTTTCTCCGTCTGTTTAGAAGATACCCTCCGCAGCGATGGCGGTTACCAACGGCGTTAACGGCAGCACCGAGTACGGCAAGAATGTCGTCGACGGCGTCATCAAGGAGGCGAAGCTGGAGGCCAAGTCGGTCGCAAAGCTGTCGCCCGAGCACGACCATGTTTTGAAGTGCTTCCGCCTGCTGATTGCGGATCTCTGCCAACAATTCGGCGGCGGCCATCCGGGGTGAGCAGCCCTCCCCGAGATCAATGCCGTCGTTTGACAGCTGACCGTCTTGCGCAGAGGAGCAATTGGCATGGCTGCCATCGGCATCTCGCTGTGGAAGTACGTGATGCGCTACGCTCCGCACTCTCCCGACTTCTTCAACCGCGATCGCTTCGTCCTCTCCAACGGTGTGTTTCCCAGCAGCCAATTCCAAGCGTGTTTACGATGGTGCTGACTTTGCACAGGACACACGTGCCTATTCCAGTACACGTTCAACCACTTGGTTGGTTACAAGGCCATGACCTTCGACCAGCTCAAATCCTATCACTCCAACCGCGAAGACATGCTTTGCCCCGGCCATCCGGAGATCGAGCACGAGGGTATCGAGGTCACCACCGGCCCTCTTGGCCAGGGAATCGCCAACGCCGTCGGTTTGGCCATGGCCACCAAGAACCTTGCCGCCACCTATAACAAACCCGGCCATGATGTTGTCTCGAACCACACCTGGTGCATGATTGGCGATGCGTGTTTGCAGGAGGGCGTTGGCCTCGAGGCCATTTCGCTGGCGGGCCACTTGAAGTTGAACAACCTGACCGTCATCTACGACAACAACCAGATCACCTGCGATGGCTCTGTGGATCTGACCAACAGCGAAGACGTCAACGCTAAGATGCGCGCGTGCGGCTGGGACGTTATCGACATCGAGGATGGTTGCTTCGACATTGAGGGGATCGTCCAGGCGCTCGAGCAATCGAAGAAGTCCACCGACAAGCCTACCTTTATCAATGTACGGACCATCATTGGTATCGGTAGTGCCGTCGCCGGCAACGCCGTTGCCCACGGAGCTGCTTTCGGCAAGGATGACGTTGCAAACATGAAGAAGGTCTACGGCTTCAACCCGGAGGAACACTTTGTCATCACCGATACCGTCCGTGATTTCTTTGCCGAGTGCCCTAGCCGCGGTGAGGAGTACGTCCAGGAGTGGAACGAGCTGGTGGCTAAGTATAGCGAGGCACATCCGGAACTGGCCAGCGAGTTTAAGGCGCGGGTCAAGGGCGAGCTGCCTGCCAACTGGAAGGACCTGATCCCGGCCGAGTTCCCGGACAAGCTCACTGCCTCGCGCGCGTCATCCGGACTGGTGTTCAACCCGATTGCCCAGAACATCAAGAACTTCATGGTCGGCACCGCCGACCTCTCCCCCTCGGTCAACATGATCTGGAAGGGCAAGGAGGACTTCCAGCACCCGGAGCGCAAGACGGCCTGCGGCATCAACGGCACCTACGCCGGCCGCTACATCCACTACGGCGTGCGCGAGCACGCCATGTGCGCCATCTCGAACGGCCTCGCCGCGTACGCGCCCAACACCATCGTCCCAGTCACCAGCTCCTTCTTCATGTTCTACCTGTACGCCGCGCCCGCGGTGCGCATGGGCGCGCTGCAGCACCTGCAGGTCATCCACGCCGCCACGCACGACTCGATCGGCATGGGCGAGGACGGCCCCACGCACCAGCCCATCGAGCTGCCCGCCCTCTACCGCGCCATGCCCAACCTGCTCTACATCCGCCCCGGCGACAGCGAGGAGGCGGCCGGCGCCTGGATCGCCGCCATCGAGGCCAAGCACACGTCGTCCATCATCTCGACCTCGCGCCACGCCCTCCCGCAGCTCAAGCAGACGCGCCGCGACGGCGTTGCCAAGGGCGCGTACGTGCTCGAGGAGGTCGACGGCGACGCGGACGTGACGCTCATCGGCGTCGGCGCCGAGCTGAGCTTCGCGCTCGACGTCGCCGCCGCGCTGAAGGAGGGCTCGGGGATCAAGGCCCGCGTCGTGTCGTTCCCCTGCCAGCGCCTCTTCGAGCGCCAGCCGGCGCAGTACAAGCGCGACACGCTGCGGCGCCATGCGGGCGTCCCCGCCGTCGTCATCGAGCCGTACGCCGCCAACGGCTGGGAGCGCTACGCCGACGCCGCCATCTGCATGAAGAGCTTCGGCAAGAGCCTGCCGGGCAAGCACGCGTACGAGTTCTTCGGCTTCGGGCGGGAGGCTATGACGGCGAAGGTGGAGGGGTATCTGAAGAGGTTGGGCGAGGACGAGTTTTTGAAGTCGGAGTTTGTCGAGTTGTGATGGAGGTGTGTTGACGATTATATATCACCGCGGGGATTCTGTCGTTTTCTTTGGCGGTTGTTTTTGCATATAGCTGGGAGAAGTACTCCATGGCTTTTCAACCTGATTGGTGGGGCTGGTTATGGTTAGGCGTTGTGGGTTGGTGTAAAATTAGACGTAAGGGGATGATTTGCATAGGTGTATGAAATGTTACAGTATTCTTTAACCGCTTTCGTTAGCTTTTGCATCTTTTGTCTGGATTAAGAAAGCTAGGGGCTGTGGCCGCTTTGGTAGGCTTGATTTGCTAGGTGGAAAACCACCGTTGCAGAGGTGAAGAGAGCTGCGCGCAGAATTGTTTATCCAGTAACTGTGAAATACTAGCGATATTTAAACATATTGACTACATTTCACACGTTAAAATTCTTGGATCCTGGTTCAGCTTCCTCGATGGCCAATCATCAATTCGGACACAAATCCTGGCTTTATATAGCATTTCCAAATCCCTTCGACTTTCAATCATTGTGCATTGGCTAAGTAAACCCCGAAAAAGCCATTTCAGATTGCACAAATTGAATGATGCCATACAAGATGCCGTGAAGCATTCAATCCGTCCAAATCGTGAAGTGGCCGGATGAAAGTAATTGACTTCTGTCCCTTGCGGTTCCGCTTTCAAACTCCGCCGGCTTCGCGCGGCCACTCCGGATCAAGCCAGGGACCGGACCCTGGACCCTCACAAGCCATGTTCAGGTTCAACGCTGACGGGAAAATGCTTATTGGCGAATGCGAATATTAGGACATCGCCGTGGGGATGTCAGGCTCTACTTACCGGTGAGGACGGTGAGGAGAGGTTATACACTCGGATGGGCGGAACGGGGCGATTGAGCTCGATGGTGCGCTGGTGTGCTAGCAAAGCGCTGAGGAGAGGGGTGAAGAGAAAACGCTCGAAGCAATTGAGAAGTGCTGCTCTTATGTTCTTCGACCACAATCAGCACAGTCCAATAAGCTGCATAACGGCCTTGCTTGTGATATTAGTGGCGTACGGCCGCATGATCATTTCACAGTTTCTGTCACGTCTATTGGATATGAGCGACACTACGTATCTCACCGTGCTGCGCATCAGGTAATAGCGCGCGGGGTAGTGTCCAACTGAAGCATCTTTGAGGCGTCGCCGAGATGCACCTCATGGCTTTTTCTCTGCAGCAGCCATGCAGAGATCAGATCATGCTGACATTGCTATCGACTACTCAGTGGGATATTGGACATTTCTGCCAATCAGGCAAGCGCCAAATCAATCAACAGTGCTTTCCCATTTTCGAACTGTTCAGGTTGTATCATATCCGCTCCTACCATCCTCCTCTTCAGTCTTGGAACTGGTATGTTCCGTAAAGTGGAAGCCTCCGGAAGATTTGGAAGCGGATGAAGGCGTTTGTGTGGCAGATTGCTGTTGGGTGCTAACAGTGATTTAATACTGACTCGAGATGAAGAATACAATAGTCAAGATACCTGTTTGTGGCCTGAGAAATTGAGGATTCAAGCTTGTTGTTCTGCTTCTGAGAAGGCATTGTGTCCTCAAAAAAGTTCAGTTAATCGGAAGGTTGCGGGATGAAAAGCAAAGAGAAATGGAAAGAAAGTTAGGTAAAACACAGCGACTTAAGGCTCTTTCAAAGTGCGGATCACTTTTCCTGCAGCCTCAGGAAAGCGGGGTATACGGCACATGTGCAAAAGCCAAGACAGATATCAGCTCGTCCCCGAGGCTGGGATTGGTGTTGTTCGACCGCCGCAGTCCTGCATCGGGCATTTCTTACATGCATTGATGTCTGGCCAGCGCAGCTACTCGACCTCTCCACAGCCTCGCCACAGATTCTAGACTTCAGCAGCACTCCATTATCTTTTCCAAGAAGAAGCCTCTCCCTCTGTCACTCGATGAGCGCCAACCACGTCACATCCCATCAGCCCAACACCATCGCATCGCACACTCTTCCTCTGTCACTAAGCATGCGTCCCCGCGCGTCCCCATGTAGCAAATCCGCATCCTCTTCGGACGCCCCCCATATGTAGCACCAAGCCACCACGCCGTATACCCATATACCCAACCGTATCTGAACGCCGCGATACTCTGGCCTTTCACACATCACAGCGTCCACATGCGCATACGGCGCGGGTTCGCCCATCGAAAAGGGCTAGTTTGGAAAAAACGTAGAGCAACCAACCTCATCCAGGCCTTCCACGCACGTATGTACGTACACCTCTGCGTCGGCCCATGCCCACCGCTACTATTTGCCGTTCTCGAGTGACCCCTCTCGTATGACTGTTTCTCGAAGCTTCGTGTGTCTTCCCGCCCCGAACCAGCCCTGCAACGCCCGAGATAATCCCACCCGTTGGCAAGCCAGGTCTTGAAACAAAAAAGAAGGGAAGCATGACGACGCGTCGAGGAGACTCACGCCAGTGACTCAGAGACGACGGAAGAGAGAGGAGAAGGAAAAAAAAAAAAACTAGCGTGCCGACGAATCTTAAATTTTCTTGTTTTTTTCGCCTCTCCCATCACATCACGTCCCAAAAGCGGTTGTCCGGGCCGAGCCGATGTAGCCAAGGAAAATCAGTCCATGTTCCTGGGGTTTGAAAGGAGGTGATGAGGTGGGGTGATAACAAGTGGGCCGACACCTCACGCGTTAAGGAAAAAAGAAAGAAAAAAAAGGAAAAACAAAACAAAGGGGCTCACCCCTTGCCTGATCTTCGGCCAACCTGTCACCGGCGCCGACGAGCTACGGGCCGGACCGGGTCACGACATTTGTTCGTTTGACAACGTCACGGTGGTTCATCATTATCGTTCTTTTTTTTTTCTCCGGCCGATGTTTCCGCGTTTGCGGTTCCGTTGAGTGCCCGGAGATTTTAGCAAGACGAAAGAAAAAAAAGGACAAAATGGGCGTCCTGAACATGTGACAGTTCCGTTGAACTTTCGTCTCGGCTTGTCCGTCGAGGTCGAGTTCCATTGAGTATTGCAACGGTCTCTTTAGAGGGTATGAAGAGTTGAAAGAGCCGTCGGTATGTGTATATGCATCCGAATGTTTTCTTCGACTCTCACATGCCTGGTAGTGGTAGTCTACTTCTGGTACCGACCTAGGGTATGCAACGCTCACGCTAGTCACCCTCTCCAGAGCCAAAGAGAACCTCATGCCAGGCTGTCTCTCTCAACCGGTACAGGAGCCTGCGAAGCAATAATGGAGTTTCGCGCAAGACAGCTAGCTCTCTTCTTCGAGTGGGAGTGCCAACTGTGTACCATCGGGGACGAGGTCCGGGTCTCCTGTTTATCCAAGACTGCGGCAGGAAGCAGATTGACGATGGCCAAGAACAAGAAGCCCACCTACCTATCAAACATGTGATGATGCCAAGCAACTTCTCCACCCCTCCGGACTGCATGGGACCCGCAAAATAATTGGCACAACAGCAGCCCGATGATGAAGTTCTTTCGTCAATTGCCCGTCCCAAAGGAGTACCGGAGCCTCCACCGGAGCCCTGCGCGTGTAGCCCGTACCCACCTTTCATTCTCGTCTCTTTGCATGAGAGAAATAAGGACAACCGGGCCCCACGCGGCAAGTAAATCGAAACAACATGCATGTCCATCCCATCGGCAGCTCCGAGTTATTATCTTTTCGCGCGCCCTTGGCGCCCCGCGTCGCTGATGATGGAGTGCCGCTGCACACCAACATTCCAAATCTCGAAGGCGTGCTCCGATACTCGGCTCCCGATAGCTGCGGGGCCCCAAGGAATAGCCAAGGAACTCAGGTCCTGCCAGAATCGGAACGAAGGCCACAACGACCCAAAGCGGAAGGAACGTAGAGTGGATGTAACCACGTCGAGGGGTCTCAGGTATTTTTTTTTATCCGGCGGCCACAGAGGCAAGAAAATCAAGAGAGAGAAGAGGAGAACGAGACAAAAAAAAAAGGAAACGAGAAGAGAAAGAGCAGCAAACTGCTCCTTCCCGACAACGAAGAAACCTAACACCAACCTACGTTTCGGACAGCGGGATCGAAGTCCTCCAAAGGTCGCGTATCTACGAGCCGCCGTGGATGCACTCTCGGCCAAGTCGATTACCAAGACGGAGAACGGAGATCGCAGCGGCAAAGAACGTAAAACACCGAGAATCGAAGGTGCGACAAGCACCATCTTGGCTGAATCAAGCCCTATACCTCAGGCTCAGCTTATGATCGAGGCCAAGAAAAAGGTGGAGCGGCGGGAAGGAATAGTCGGCTGGGCGCTGGGCGTATGCGTGTGTGTATGTGTCTCATCGTTCGCACACCACCACCCTACCACCTTCCCTCAATGCCAGCAAGCCAACCGAACTGCAAGGGCATCATCGTCTGCGGCGCTACCACCGTGTCGAGCCTCGCCCACCCACGTTCATCAACAAGGGTTCAACAAAAGAAAGAAAAAAAGAGGGAAAAGGGAAAAAGCGCGCAACGGGCGGGACTGCGGGCCTGCTACCAACGGGTTGCCTGTTGCCCGTTGCCCGCTGTCTCGCGGCGACGCCGTTGCGCGGTTCCGGTCCCGACGCCGAGCAGAAACCCTCCCGGGGGCCCCATCTCCATCCATGCATTGGAGGTCTGGTTTGATCGCTTGTTGGGTGGGTTGGGTTGGGCCTCCTCACCTACCTCGCGCTGTGCCCGACCACCTCGTCGTCCTCTCCGAGAGCGGGTCCATCACATGCCGGCCGTGAGACCTCAGCGAAGACCGACGAACAATTATGGGAAGTGGTAAAAAAAACCTCGAACAACCAAGGAGTAATCAGCAGGAGCAAAGATCGCAAAAAGAGCGTGAAGAGCGACTCTTTTTCACCTTTCCAACCACTTCAAACCGCGAGAGCGCAGCACAGCCGACCTTGCGCGCCTGCCACTGCCGCAGATCCCTCTGCGCCATTTTTCGCTCTGTCTCTCTTCATTCAATGGATAGGTCAACAAGGTGTCCGGACGCCTCAAGCTTCAAACAGGCGGAAAGTATTTTCTCTGGGTCCCTCATCTGGTGTCCTGCCAAGTGCGGCGGTGCCGCCGGAAAATCGCCAAGGTGGAAGTCTTGGAAGCCGAACGCACTTGCGTTGGACGTCAGACGCACAGGCGCTAGGCCGGCGGGCATTGAAATGGTCTAAAAGGGGGTCCAGGCGTGTCTGTGGGCTAGGTAGTGACGCGGCTTCGGGAGAAAAAGACAATAAGAGAACAGAAGAGAGGGAAGAAGGAAGAAAAAAAAAAAGGACGCGGTTGCAGCATGTGAGCCAGGGAATTGCGCAAGTATTGTGGGTCCGGTAGTGAGGTGTCCGTCAACGTGTGTACGGGCAACCGTCGCAGGTCGAGCGATCGACAGTGGTGTTGGGCAGGTGGTTGGATTGTGGTGGATGGCTGTGCTATAGTAGCGGCGGGGCGCTTCGACGGGCAGGCTTGGCGGGCATGTTAAAAAAGGGGCGGCGGGAAGCAGGGAAAAGAAAAAGCCGACCCAGCGTGGCGGCGGCGGAGGCGCCGGGATGGAAGCGATGGGAAGCGATGGGATATTGGGATCATTGCTGATGGGAGTTGCGCAATTGCATCCCAAAGCGGCGAGGAAGGAGCGATGCGCATCAGTGCGTCGATGCCAACCCTCACGTCCCTCATGCTTTGTCGCATGAAAAGGCTAATTTGGCAGGTGCGGGATGGCAGAGGTTAGCAGGCAGCCACTGCGCTCCAGTCCAACCCCAGACGGTCGAGATAACGACGTGTGGTTGCGCGCTGGCCACGGGGCGGACGGCTTCACCATGCACTGCCCTGTGGGTCCCCCATGGCTCTTGGCGGAGGCAACGGGGGGGGGTGGACGAGTGGGTGGGCGGAGTGGAGGGCGAGCAAGCGGTGCAGCTGGGGGGCTTGGCATGGTGTTGTGGGTTTCAAGGGCGCGGGTGTGCTTTTGTGTCTGGCGCATGGCTGTGACGCGCCGTGGTGTCGATGCCGATTGGTGCGACCGTTGCCGATGGCGAGCCTCTGAAACATACGACAGCCCGGGCGACCTGCAAGATAAGATCTCGCGCCTTACTGACTCGGGCAGTCCCTGAACGTTCATGTTCCAGAACTCCGCCATCACTGGCTTCATCATCAGGCCGGCAGCGTTGGGAAGCGCGCGCTTTTCGTTCCCTGCCACGCACAAATCACAACGCTGTCCTCGCGACGCCGACCGTTATCATCATGACGACGACGCACTGTGGCGATGCTGGGCCAGCCACCTCACCCGCGGTGGCCCCGGCGCGGCAACGCACGATGATGCAAAGCCTCATGGAACGCCTTCTTGGGCCGCCCACGCCAGACCGCAGACACGAGCAAGCGACGTAAGTAGGCCGGCAGTGCAAGGGAACGGAACACAGGCTCCTCCCTGAACCAGCGTCAGGAGAAGGGTCTGGAAAAGCGTGGTACGCGTCCCTGTGGCGATCGTCGCTGCCGCGAAACGCTCCAAGAAGCAGAAGGGTCCTTGGCGGCTCTTCGCCAAACATGATAGATCGCGCTGCCTTCTTGGCCGTGACCGATGATCGCAATACGCGTAGAGTAACCGGTGAGAACTCCTGTTGCCTGCTTCTGGTTTAGCTGCCGCCCTCCCGTATTACACATGTGGTCGCAAATTTGTGGCGCTGCCGCTTCCGGCACCCATCTAACGTGAACAAGCAAGCTTGGAAGCATGGAACTGAAGATCTCTGATAACCCTTTTTGGTCTGTCCTATTGTAATGCTAAATCTCTCTATCATATGCCCGTATCCCCTTTTTTTCGCCTGTGAACGCCTGCGCCTGCGCTGTGTCTATGTCTGATCTCTACCGGTGAGGTGAGGAGGAAAAAAAAAATATAGGACTGTTTCCATCTAATAGATGTATCGAGAAGCGAATGTGAAGTAGGCTTCGAAGAAAAAGTCGAAAGGCCCAAACAGGAAATGCATCAAGAAGAAGCCGGAGGGCCCGAAAAGGAATAAGCTGCGAGAAGAACAACACCAACGACGCTCCACACCCCACGTCCGCTACCCCTTTAGCTAGTCTCTACCCTTTCCCCGCTCAAACTCCTTTAGTGCGGGTGCTGCCCGTGCACTTGGGGTTGGTGCGCATCCTCATCCTTCCCGGGGTAGAGCACCAACTGCAAGTGAATCGCTCTAATCTGTGCCGCGCCGACAAAGAGCCACATGACAGCCAAGAAAGCAATCATGACCGTTCCGAGCCAGATGATGGCTTCGCTCTCAAGCTCCGTGCCGATCTTGATGGTCGCGACCGTGAAGCCGACGTTGGGGAAGACGAACGCCCACCACGGCACCGCGAAGGACATGCGCGGGATGGCAGCCAGGCACGCCACGACCGCGATGAGGAAGAACCAGAACGCCAGGGCCCAGAGGAAGATGGCCGCCCACGTACCGACGATGACGAGGATCTCCTTGGCCATCGGGTGCGTCACGAAGTAGTGGTAGTCTTCGGGGAGGGCGTTGGCGTTGCCGATGAGCGCGAGCGCCGTGAACGACGGCGGGCCCGCCAGCATGAACATGGCCGGACGAACGTTGGGCAGCAGCGGCCCCGTGCGGAACAGCCTGTAGATCCAAATGGTCGAGCAACAGGAGGCCACGAACCAGCCCAGTCCCTGGAATGCGATGCCAGCCACAATGATCGGCATGGCGTCCTTGGCGGGTTGAGCGGCGCCGACCACCTGCGAAATGGTACCGGACAACATGATGGGGAAGATGGGAAGCATCCAACCGGGGCCCATCTTGTCTGCGTGAAGCTTGTTGTTGATCTCCGGGGTCGTCCAGATGAACCAGTAGAATCCGACAGCCAGGGAGAGTGTGACTGCGATGTATGCCCAGAACACGTCTCTCATGACCTTTTCGAGGAACTCCTCCACGCCGGGAACAAGGTATATTTGGACGTTGTTGATCATCGTGGAAATGGTGAGGAAGAAGCAGGGCATGAAGAAGCCCTCGTGGCCGTCGAGGAGGGAGTTGCGGAATGCCTGCGGACACATAGCGAAACGGGCTGCGATAGCCATGGACAGGAAGACGAAGAGGACGATGTTGAAGATGAAGATGACCTTTCCGATCACCTCGAGCCCGTCGAACGTTTTGGGGGCCGATCCAAGCACGAGTGCGAGGCCTCCGGTGCTCATGGTGGTGGTAAACCATGCCCACGTGACGTGTGAGAGACGTTCCCTCAGCGACACCTTGCCGTGTGCTCCGCCCTCCTCATCGGAACCCATCTTGAACTTCTCGTCGTCGATGCTGAGCTTGTGCTGGGAGAGGTGGAGTGCAACTTGGCTGGTGTTCGAGGAAGTGAGTTCGTGCCGGGATCTATCGGGCCAGTCTTGGCCAGGAACTGGAGGGGTGTTTGCGCCGTTCGTCGACGCTCCGTAGTAAGCCGGGGTGGTGGTGCCATCGGTATCCATCTTGTATGCACCGTTGGGGTCAAGGTTTTGTTGGTGGAATTGGAAATCCACACCGGTATCGGGAACCGGCGGGCGCGAGCCGTAAGAGGGCTCTTCCGCGAATCTAGGCGACGACATGCTGATATGATATGGCGCAGTGGGTGGGGCCCATAAGCGTGATACTGACGAGAGAACGAGTGGAAGCGAGACGGAGTCTGAAGAACTGGAATGTGCGGGAGATAGATGGTTATATTGCTGTCCAATTGCAGTAGGATAGCAAAGTGTCGAGCTAGGGCGACTAGCAGTGCGAAGGGAGTCGACAAGTAATTTCAGATAGTGAGCGGGAGAGGCTGCGCTAGAGGGCATTCCACGGCCTATTTGAAGAGGCAGTGCTCTGTCCGCCACACCAGCGCTGTCCATCCCAACCCGCCAAGAGTTCCGTGATCTTACCAGAGCCGCAGCCATCTTGGCGCCGCGCGCGCCAGCCTGCGGTGGAGCTTATTGCGACGACGCCGAAGCACAACCCTGTTACAGCAGGGGGCGAGAGCCTGGATCGCCGGTGTCGGCCCGTACCCGTGAAGAGAGTCACCCGACGATCACCCCCCTGCCTCGAGACTATGACCGTTGCAGCAGTCAGATTCTTGGCCTGCGCCCGTTCCATTTTCGTCGCCAGTCAGAGAACCGAGTCCATAAGGTCTGCTGTATGTACGAGGCGTCACTGTAACAGCGAGACCCACCTTTTCCTCTGCCAAGTGTACACCTGTCTTGGATTCGACGAGCGCCCAACCCTGCTGACAATCGACACACCTCGTTCCACAGTGCCCAATCGTGATTCTCGTTCTTAAATTACCCACTCCTTTATCGTCTTGGTCCCGAGTTGATCCGCTGCTCGCTGATAAGCCGCAGCTCGTCCCCCTTGCTGTCACTGCGCTCCCTAGTCTGTCGCTCCATCGTCGTCGAAACCAATTTCAATGCCTCGTCCATCACATCGCTGCCGACGCGCCAAGTCCGCAGCACGACTCCTCTCTCCCCGAGCGTCTGCTCTGCCCTCGCCAATCGTTTCCGCCAAAGGTCCTCGCGCTTATTGCCCGTGCTTGCGGCCCCGCCATTGGGCGCAGACGTGATTGTTGTGCCCGACGCGAACGAGGGTTTGGAATTCAACGACGTGGACGAGCCGCTCGCAGCATTTGCTGTGTACGGCCGCCGGCTTTCAAAATAATCGCTCGCAATACTGCTTTGGCCGGGCGACCGCGCCGGGACGCTGGGCATGCGGTTCGTTGGGTTGTCCCTTGCACCCTCCGTCAACGATGTGCCGGTCCGTCGGGGAGGCGGCGGCGGTGGAATTTTCTTGCTCTCCGACACTGATGACGTGCCCATGGCCCTTGGCTCGCTTGGCGCAGACGTGCCGTTCCACAGTGTAGAAGCTGCGGGCAAGCTATTGTAGGCTTGTGTTAATTTGTCGCGAGCGGCCCCCGCGTAGCTAGATTGGTTGATCTGGCTCGTTTCAGAGCGCCTTGGCGGAGGTGGTGGAGGTGCACTGGCCTTCGCGTCGGGGGGCGCTTCCTGAGCATGAGGCGGCCGACCCAACGGACTGCGCCCTCTTGCTTGGTTCGTCTTAACTTCCGTTGAGGGCCTCCTAATCGGCGGGGGCGCAGGCTTGGCAGGAGACTCTTGGCGGAGCGCGGCGGATATGTTTTCTTGCGACGGACTACGGAGTCGCATTGGTTTACTTGGCTTCGCGGGAGGCGCCCTCCGCTCCCCAATCGATGGCGATGTGCGCCCCCTGACGGCATTGCTTCTTTGCAATGGAGCTTCCGCAATAGGCTCAAGCAACGTCTCCGATATGGGATCAGAAATATTGCGGGAAAGAGGCGGAGCGGAGCTAGTCGAAGTGACCGAGACGGCGTCCTCGTCATCAGATAGATCGATCAATTTCCCCATGGGAGGGTTCATCCTGTGGCCCTCTGGTGCCGCCGGCTCGGTGGGTCTGCGTGGGGGTAGAGATGGGCGCTTCTCCGCGAGATCAAACTCACTACTGCTCGGGCTGTGTCCCGGAGTCCACCCCGGATATCGACCACTGGCGTCTTCGAAGTCTCGTAGCGACGCGGCTATCGCAGCCCGCAGTTCGGGATCGTCGTCTTCTGAAGCCTTCGATGATCGAGCAGAGCGCCTACCGCTCAGTACTTTCGAGTTCCGCTTCGACGACTTACCGGACCCAAGTGGGCCCGTCGAGGGGTCGAAAAAGCCCTTCTTCACAGGAGTGGTCACATCTCTGATGTAGACAGCCACTACGCGTCCAGGGTTCTCCAGGACGAAGTCCGTGTAGACCTCGAGGTCTGCTTCACCACTGTCGCCAACCAAAATGAAACTGCGCTGCGGGAAGTCTCGTGCCAGCCGGTCCAGTGTGGCTTTCTTCCGCTCCGCTACTGGTTCGAAGATACCCTGCAGCATGCCGCTGTATTGCTTAAGATGGAAGGAGCCAGGCGGCAGACCGGCCAATTTGAAATACTGAGAGATAACGGGATATAGCTGCCATGGGGAGTTCGATACGTAGTGGAACCTGACCCCCTCGTCATAGAGGGTGTTATACCACTCCTGTACACCCTCGATCGTCAAGTCCCCCAGTTCTCGGATGAATGCATTCCGGAAGATTTCGCGAGCGCCGGAACTGATTGCGGAGTGTTTGATCGTGTCATCGATGTCACTGATCAGGCTGACACCCTTGGGCTCAGTGATGCGAACTTCGGCAGTGGTAGAGAGGGTTTCCGAGACGATGACTCTGATGTGAGTCGGGACGAATTCCAGAGCAGCCCGAACGGAGAAATGGCCGGCAGCATCGGTATAGATGGTGCGTTGACGCGATATTTCTTCGTTGTAGAAGAAGATGGAGATGGGAGTATTCGCCAGGGGATTCGACAGGAACGGCAGCAAGCGGGACATCAGATGCTTGTTCGCCATGTCAAGCTGCGTAGAATCCATGTGGGCAGGCTGGAGCCACGATTCTCTCTTCTGTACCCCGGTTTTCGGAGGGCCTTCACTCTCCGCAGAAAGCTCGGCCAGTCTGCCAGTCCGTCCTCTTGTTGGCGACGCTTCCCCTGACCGCGTGTTGTACAAGCTGTCCGTATCAGATCCTTTCGATGGAGCTTCGCTATAGCCTCCCTTCTCAGCGTTCGCAATCTCCATTTCTCCTTTCCTCATAATAGACATTGCCTCCTTCTCGACTAGCTCTTCCTCTTGCTTTGCATTCTTTTCACGGGCTTTCTCGGCAATCGTCTTGTGCGGGCTCGGTTCGCGGCTGGGAGGCTTGCTCTTCGCTGATGGTGCCGGAAGACCAACCAATTGTCGGGCGAGGCCAACGAACAGCCTGTGTTTCCGGGTCATCTGGCCTCGATGGGGATAGTAAATCCAGCCACGTACGTCCACGTCAACAACGGCGTTGTCGTCGTCCTCGAGCTTCTCGAATTCCCTCCTCCAAGACTCGGCCTCTGCAGATCCGGCACTATCTCTCGCGTCTCGTCCCGAGGTCTCCTGAGGGGTCCCGGGAACGGGTGTTGGCTGCAGCAGTCAGCACCAAAACTCAATACCTAAATCGGGAGATTTGCACTGACCTTCCGTTTCACATGCTTCCGAGCATAGCTAGGAAACAGAACCATTTCTTCGTCACCACTCCTGATTATAGCAGCATCCGGAAAGGCGCCAGGGGTGTCGTCGCCTTGGTCCCAGTCCAGCCTGTCTCCGCCGCCACTGCCCCATCCTCGGCTGTAGCTCTGCTGATATGCCTGTCGCAGTTCATTGGCAGCCTTCAGATAGCCTGCGAACTTCTTGCGGCGAGCACCGGGCTCACGCTCCGTGCGTAAGCCTGATAGAGTACCATCGTCAGCGTCAGATTCGTGGTAGGGGGCACCGGAATAGTATCGACCGGCGCCAAGGGAGCTCATCTTGCCGGACCCGTCTCCGTCGCTGTGGACATTTTCCTTGGGGGAGTTGTGGGAGGTGGTGCGCGAGTTGCGCAAAAGCGCGAGGATGCGACTTCCGCGGTGGCGTTCGGGCGCGGTCTGGGCCTTGTGGAGTCGTTTCTGGTGTCGGCGGACGAGGTACTGGTAGATTCGCGACTGGGCTTGGTGGCGAAGCAAGGGCAGGAAGTCGTGACGGAAGTGTTCGAGGCGCTGGCGAGCGCGCAGGCGCGAGTGCGGGAAGATGAAGCGGAGAGGGGAGAAGGAAGAGCGGTGGGTGTTGGGCGTGCGGCGGATATGCTTCGGGGCCAGCTTGAAGACCAGGCGCGAGGGCCAGCGGGGAGTTAAAGGGGTGCGAGGTGTCGGCGTGAGCGAATGCGACGGAGGGAGGGTGGCATGGTTCGGCGGCGATGGTGTTCGTTGCGGGCCTTGAGCCAGAGCAGGAGCTGCGAGACGCTCCACGTCATGGGCCGCCAATCGCCGCCTGCCCAGAGTCTAGGTCGACCTCACCGCTAAGATCAAGAACCTTCGCCAAATCTCGCCGCTCTGCCCCGCCGCTGAGCAATCCGTGACACCCTTCGAAAATCCCAGATGCGCGATCAAAAACAGCCCTTGCGATCGATTTCCGCTGTGTGGTCCGCGCTGCAAGGAGAACGTTGGATTCCTCGCAACGGCCGCCACCGGCCTACGCTTTTCGCAGAGACATGCTGCTCATGAGCGCGCCATGTTTTTGCCTGCGCAATGCCCCAACACTTCCGTCAATGCTCAGCCGTTCTGGACCACCCCTCCGGCCCGACTAGCCTCGCAGCGGCGACAGCTCACCAACTCGCCTGAATCAAGATTCGAGCCGTCCTCAGGAAAATGTCTCTACTGGCTAGCCGTATGTATGCCAGCCACTGCTGACTATGACGGCATAACGTCTTCTCCAGGATCTACATCGAAAAGTGGACTTTCCCCATCTCCACCGTTCAAGCTCCATGCTTGTTCGCGAAACCCCCACCCTCACCGCCTCACCGGGCTCGCAGATGTCAGATTCACCTCTAGGAGTCTCCAAGCTGCAGTCGCGCCTGTTCTGCCTTCGCTCTGCCTATCTGACGCCTTTGACGGCCGTAGAGCCAAATCTGATACCATATCTTGACCGGTCCATCACCCATGTTTCGGTCCGAGCTGCAGCTGACCACATGTGTGGCTTTTGTGCGCCGGCACACAAACTGCCTGTCAACAACGGCAGCATGTCTTTGCATCGCGCGGTTTCCGCTGCCTATTTCGACGCTACTGAGGTTGTACATACCCCGCCCGATAAGATCTGGATCCTTCAAGATCCGGAGCCAGGACCGCCGTCCGCCTTCGGTGATACAGGCATGAACATTGTTAGATTATTTCCGTAGCATGAGAGATCTGTGGTCCTGCAGTATGCTACGGCCATGCTCAATAGCATGCAGACCGAATGTCAGAAACTCTGCTTATCCTTTTCCAGCGTATGTCCTGATATCGAAAGCAATTATGTTCCTTTTACTCCTCTGCTCTGGTAGCTTTGAGTCAGGTTAGCCAACCTTTTTGTTTTTCCTCAATCAAAGCAATACTTTCTCTGACTAGGTTTAGGATGCCTTCTTTCCGCCCACGGATGTCGCTCTACGATCCAAACTCTACCTCGCCTTCTCATCCGGCAGGAGCCGGTGCTTTCTTCATTTCATGGGTCCGAATGGTGCCACGCCACTGCACACGCACAAATATCCCAATATTAGAGCAAGTTGGTGAGTCAAGAGCAGTAAATTGATTTCAGCGCCAGCAAGAAGAGTAGGACTAGGCCGACGCCCTTAGCGAAAAGACAGTGCACCCCGATTCCTCTACCCTGTTGGACTCCTATGCCATTAATGGTTCATGCCGCGAACTCGTCCGTTTTGAAATGAAGTAAAGCACAAGCACAAAAGCACATCTCCACCCAATCAACTGCCAGCGTTCATGAGATCCCGCCGCCATCCTCCTCCTCCTCACGTGCCCCTGTCGTCTTGCGCTCCCTCTTCCTCCTCCACCACTTCCTGGCGGTCGCCTTGATCTTGCGCCAGGTTGCCTTCTTCCCCTCCCTGCCGGGCATCTGCTTGGTGCCTGGGGTCTGAGTTAGGATAAGCATCGCCGCCTTAATCTTGATTACATGAGACTTCCGAACAAACACTAAAGTGACAACGAAGAGGCTTACCGAATCTGAGACGGTCGAAGTTGTTGGCCTGCTGCTGGGCGGGCGACGGGTGCGAGCCGCCCGGAGGGATCGGCGGGGCGACGCGGGGTGCAGGCGGGTTGCTGGAGCGGCGGGCAGGGGGTCCGCGGCGGTGCTCCTGCTGCTGCTCTTCGGCTGACGATGCCAAGATAAATTTAGCATCGAGGCGTCGATCTGACGGATATGTGGAGTGGAACAGGGGTGCTCACAGGTATTCTCGTCCGAGGCGGGCGCGGGCTCGGCGGTGCGCTGTGCATCCATGGTGATGGTGTTGGTGCTGGGTGAAGGGGGAGGATGCGATGCGAGGAAGATGACTCCGTAGGCGTGGGCGAAGAAGCTTTCTTCAGGGTGGTGTTCGGCGCTCCGGCGAGGGTCGTCTACCGGGATAGCGGAAAACGGGCTACGTGTGGATCGCTGGGCGGTGAAAGGTGAGGCGTGGCTGCGGCGCGTGCTGTCCATGCTGGGCGGGCTGCCTTCATTTTCCTTATTCTCCCCATCTTCTTCCTCTTCATGTACGTGGACACCATTGGACAGGTTGCCTTCCAGCGGTGCTGTATGTGTGGTTTGATCCTGTAGCGGCGGTAAGGGCGAAATTATTCGTACACTGGGCGCTGGCGGCATAACACTCATATGTGACGGTTCTCCCAAGCCCATACTGCCGCGCGGCGACAAGGATGAGCGCACCGGGGAGGCATCCTCGTGGGCGCGATCGCCGTCGTCTGGCATGCTGGTTTTACCCCCATTCTTGTTATCTCGCCAGAAAGGTACATGTTCATATAACGGGGTCTGCGCAATCATGAATATGCCGTCTTTCATCATGCGAATGCCTTGACAAACTTTCAAATGATTGTCCAACACCGCGCATTGTACTTTGGCGCTTGCTGTTGTTATATGCAGCAAAGCCTCCATTGCACTTCTCACTCGGCGTTCGTCTCAATAGGGAAACGGCAACACAAAAAGAGCAGATGGTAGCAATTCAGGGACGTTTGGCGCGTACAAAAATGTGTCTTCTAGTCGTTTCACATATTACATACTTCGCATTACGAGATTTGCTTTTACCAAAAACCCTCACGGTATCCATACCTTAGACTCTCCAAGGACTAGTATCCAATCAGGCGCGCAGCCAAATAGACCTTCATGTGTAGGAAATACCAGTCGTATGGTCCAGAGAAAATGGAAGCAATTATTTTGTTAAGCTCATGGTAGGTTCACCTATATCGTGACATACAGATAGATTTTTTTAACAGTAAATAAGCGGATCCAATACTTCTATTAATTCTCCACTTTTACCTACTTGTCTTGAATATAATATAAAGTCAGATATGATGGGCAAATACACGAGAGTGAGTCCAGGACATAACTTTAAGTTCCAACTTCCTGATGTGAAGTTTTTACAAGCATGTCCATTCACTGTTTCACTGTGATTTTTTTGTCACTTGTGAATCAGTTCAGCGCAATGAGTACCTCGAGAGGTGACGTCGGTGGTCGCACAGTCAGCTGATGGCCGAATCGGGAAAGACGGCACGGGGACTAACCCCCACGTTCCACGACGCCAACCCCATGGGTGCCTGGTCTTATCTCCGCGACAGCCAAGCACAGTGGTCGGATCACCCTGCTCTTTTCTCAACAACATCTCACTCCACCTACGTGCCATGCGCTCATAAAACTGGACCATCGCCCTCAATTCCACTCCAAACTCTGACCAACACCGGACTTCGTATTTGGCGATGGCAGTCACAGCGGGAAGAATGATCGCAGCTGTTGTGCGGCGGCAGGCGGCGGGATGCAGACCGTTCAAGCAATGCGCGCGCCCTGTGGTGTCGTTCAAACCCACATTGCGCGCTCAGAGCTTCGGCGCGTCGGGAAGCAGGGTATTGCACACAATGGAGATGACCGAACCGGATCTCGCGAGTTTGAAAGTCAACCAAAGCAGGCTGATGGAAGACATCCATTACACATGTTCTTGGGGAACCGGAGAGCGGTGGGGAACGTAAGTTGGAATTTCGGTTCAATTCTATTTCTCTGACTATGGAATGCCTCTTCTTCCGAATCAAATATGATTGCACCCAATGCCGAAATTATCGCTCCAGAATAAGCTGGCATAAAAACTATTTCCTATGAAACTTTATATTGACGATTGTTGTAGCGCTTCAACCGAAACAGGCATGTCTCGTCTTGCTCTTTCCGACGCCGACAAAGAAGCTCGAGATTGGTTTCTAGCGACTACTCAAGCGCTTGGCTGCCACACCACCGTCGATGCCATGGGCAACATCTTCGCAGTTCGCCCTGGTTTACGAGAAGGCCCTGCTACTTTCGCTGGTTCCCACCTCGACACGCAGCCGAGCGGTGGCCGTTATGATGGCATTCTTGGCGTCACTGCTGGTGTTGAGATGCTCAAAGTCCTCAGTGAAAATTGGGTCGAGACAGAGTTCCCCGTTGGTGTAGTGAACTGGACAAAGTATGTGCCCGGTACTTTTTTCATATATGATACTACATGAACCCGCTTCGAAAATCTGGCACTACGTCTCTAACATCACAAACAGCGAGGAGGGCGCCCGCTTCCCGATTTCCATGGTTGCATCGGGCGTCTGGTCCGGCGATATTCCTCTTGACCGCGCCCACAACCTCCGCGAGGTTGGCGGCGGCACAGCTACCATGAAGAGCGAGCTGGAGCGAACTGGCTACCTGGGCAAGACTCCCGCCAGCCACAGCGCCATGCCCATGGGCGCCCATTTCGAGCTCCACATCGAGCAAGGCCCAATTCTCGAGACCGAGCAAAAGAAGATCGGCGTCGTGCAAGGTGTGCAAGCGTACCGTTGGTTCACCATCGACGTGAAAGGACGAGGTAAGGAAACATCCGTCAGCAACCCCAAAGATGTCCCACCAAACTGACCATTTCCCGCACCCAGACTGCCACACCGGCACCACCCCCTTCCCCACGCGCTCCGACGCCCTCCTAACCGCCTCCAAGCTGATCCTGCACTCGCACCGCCTCGCAACCGCCCACCCCTCCGCCCTCGCCAGCACCGGCATCCTGTCGCTCACGCCGGGCAGCACGAACACGGTCCCGGGCCACGTGCGCTTCAGCCTCGACATCCGCTCCCCGTCCGACGCCGTGCTGGACGCGCTCGAGGACGCGCTGCGGACCGACTTCGCCGCCATCGCGCGGGGCGACGCCGCGCCGGGCAGCTCGTCGCTGCTCGGCGGCGCGGGCACCGACGTGTCGGCGGGCTGCACCAGGGGCGTGCCGTGCGAGCTCGAGTGGACGACGGACAGCGTCAGCCCGGCCGTCGTCTTCCACGACGACGCGGTGGCGTGCGTGCGCAAGGCGAGCGGCTGGTACGACGGCACGAGGGGCTTGACGCGGGACCTGACGAGCGGCGCGGGCCATGATAGCGTGTACGCGTCGCGGAGGTGCCCCACGGGTATGATCTTCGTGCCGTGCAGGGACGGCGTGAGCCACAACCCGAGCGAGTACTGCGCGCCTGAGGATTGTGCGGCCGGGGCGCAGGTGCTCTTGGGAAGCGTGTTGGCGTTTGATCGTCTGAGGGCGGACAGAAGGGTGACATGGGCGCAGGAGGAGAGAAGGGCTTGAGAGCCACGGTGGACCTCTACGGAATGGAGAAAATGATATGCTCATGCATGATAAACTCAGGATGATGGGTAGTAATGAATCGTTTTAATCCGGGTATAATCGAGTTTCGTGACAGAACGCCAGTATCCTTGCCCATATTCATGCGCCAAAACACCAAACTTGTGTTATGAAATCTTTCAGGCCTTGGCCTTACCCTTGCCCTCGGCTTCAGCCTCCTCCGGCTCCTCGTCTTCATCGTCATCGCTCATATCCTCATCGTCATCCCAGCCAAAGAACGTCCTGTTTGCCGGGGCAGCAGGCTTCGACGCGCCAGCCTTGATCTCCTCCTCACTTTCGCTCCCCTCACTTCCCTCAGACGGGCTCGCCGAGCTGTCGCTCTCCTTGCCCAAGACATCCTTGATATCCCCCTTCTTCATCGCCTCCAGCACCGCCAACCTCGTCCGCTCCTCGGCCTCCTCCTTTGCCTCGACCCACTCGCCATTCAACCTCCCCTTGCCGCCCTTCAGGATCTCCTCCTCCTTGCGCTCGGCCATCTCGACGATCTCCTGCCAGCGCTCGCGCCGCTCCTCCTTCTGCTTCTGGTCCATCTCGGGCTTGATGGCCAGGTACTCGGCCAGCGCCTTCGCCTCGGTCACGGTGCGCAGCCGCCGCCCGTCCAGGTTGCGCGACGAGCCGTTGTTCTCGCCCGCGCCGCGCTTCTTGCGCATGCGCCCGCCGGCCGCGCGCAGCTGCGAGCCGAAACCGCCCTTGCCGCCGCAGAGGGGCGCGGTGAGGCGCAGGGGGAGGAAGGCGGTGGCGGCATCTTGCTCGGCGGAGGAGGACGAGAGAAGTGACGACAGCGGCGTGGCGGAGTCGGGTGGTAGGAGTTTGTTGGAGTTGGTCGTCAGGATCAGCCGGTTGTTAAGGGCCGGGATGCGTTGGGACAGCGCCGCATTGAAGTCGGCGATGGTGGATGCGGCTGGGAGAGGGAGCGAGAGGGTTTTCGGCAGACCCAGGCCCGGGAAGGAGGTGAGGAGGACGTTGATGGTTGATGGCGCCATGGTGGATGCAAGCGTGGAGGTGGCGTAAAGGGTTATCGGTTGTGGTGATGAAGGAAGTCCGGATATACGTAGTATTCGTATGCAGCGCGGATTTGAGAGGATCTCCCCAGCTGCAGGGATGAGCCGACCGTTGTGAGTGTGGTGATGTTGGACGGCTTTGAAACGGGCGGCGGGCGTTTGGCGTTGTCCTGGGGGCCAGCGCAGCGCGCAGAAGTCTTGGCGCCGGTCGGGGCGGGTTAACCGAGAGCTCCGCGCACATCGTTAATCGGCTGTTGGAAAAGCACCAAGGACCTCCGACCGACGACGACGAGCCAGCCCACCCGAAAAACACACCCTCCGGACTAACCACCACAGTCGCCATCATGTACGCGATCCCCATACCTCCGATGCTGTTCTGCGAGAGGAGGACGAATGCGCGCTGCGC
This sequence comes from Diplodia mutila, assembly GCA_022560015.1. Taxonomy (NCBI): domain Eukaryota; kingdom Fungi; phylum Ascomycota; class Dothideomycetes; order Botryosphaeriales; family Botryosphaeriaceae; genus Diplodia; species Diplodia mutila. Next base: position 351,562 of record JAFISB010000002.1, on the reverse strand, counting down.
TGCCGTGCACCGCTGTTGGATGAACTGGGGCTGATCGAAAATTCCGCTAGGCTCATCCCCAAGGCCGACCGCAAGAAGATCCACGAGTACATCTTCCGTGAGGGTGTTCTCGTCGCCAAGAAGTCAGTACTTTCCCCTGGAGATAGGAAGCAATGGATAGGATGGAATTCGAGTCGGCATTATTTGGGACTTCTACGCTGTTCGGAGGCTGACTTGCTCTCCCCAGGGACTTCAACCTTCCCAAGCACCAGGACATTGACACCAAGAACCTCTATGTACGTCTCTCCCATATCCTCAATCTCCGAAACTCGCATTCGCTCTGGATTTCGAAAGCATATAAGATATGTGCCTGCACAACCATTTTCTCCTGAATAATCACAACACGCACATTGCACGCTTTGCATCGCGATGGGGACAAAAACCATATTTTCAGGAACCCAAACTAACCATCTGCAAACAGGTCATCAAGGCTTGCCAGTCCCTCACCTCCCGCGGCTACCTGAAGACCCAGTTCTCGTGGCAGTACTACTACTACACCCTCACGTTAGTCGCCACATGCTCTCCCCTCAAATAACGCTCTTTACTAACACACAGGCAGCCCCGAGGGTCTTGACTACCTCCGCGAGTGGCTCCACCTCCCGGCCGAGATCGTTCCCCAGACCCACATCAAGCAGCAGCGCTCGCACGCTCCCCCGCGCGGCATGCTCGACGGTGAGCGCCGTGGTGGTGGCCGTGGTGCCCCCCGTGGCGACCGTGAGCCCTACCGCCGCCGTGAGGGTGGCGAGAAGGAGGGCGGTGCCCCTGGCGAGTTCCAGCCCCAGTTCCGTGGTGGCTTCGGCCGTGGCCGTGCCCCCGCCGCTGGCAACGCTCCCCAGTAAGCGCGACGCGGTTGCGGTTCCTGCTCCGACGACGCTTTTTAGACGACCACGAGCACGGCGAGTTGCTCGGCCGCTGATAATCAGACGGCGGGCATTCTGGCTATGCGCGCGCCCTGGTCGAAAAAGAGGTCCTTTCTCGGTGGGCGTCTCGGGTTGAAAGGCTTGGGATGTTTTAGTCGGGTTGTGTTATTTTCTTTCGCATGACAAAATATCAAAATGGAATGGGTAGGGTCGGACGGTAGCGTGTTCGATCGAGTGACAGAAATTGCCGGGGTCGCATAGGTCGAAGGGGGCGGATGACACCGCAAAATTTCACGAGACCACGCATGTGTGGAATAGCGAAATGCAGGTCGATGTCCTAGAAACTTTTTGCTTGTTCTGGTTGAGACCTACGTAAATGGCATGCGCTCTTGCTGATTTAGGAATGCATGATGCGGAGGATCGAGGTGGGCCCCAGCAGCCCTACGTCATAGCTATGGAGGGGAGCTGCAGCTCCTCTCAACAAACTTCTACCCTACACACCCCGCGCTCCTTAAAGACCGATTGCTGCCTCCTTCACCCCAATTGCTCCCACTCAGAACTTTTCTCGCAGAACAATTCAGTCCTCAAATCTTTCAAAAAACAATCATGTCTTCCAACCTCATGGACACTGAGCCTGGTGGCCGCAACACGCAGTACGCTTTCCCTCCGTTCGCACCAACTGCCTGCCTGTTCCTCACCACCTGCAACGGCATTCTACCTCTGCTGCCAAGTTGTTCGCTGACATTCAGTCCGAAACGACAGGTACGAGTCGATCAAGACCGTCACCAACCCTACCCCGAAAGAACCTGGACAAATGGGCCGTACGTAACCGACCAACCTCATTCCCTTCGATTCCCCAATCGTCAATCCCTCCTTCCTGTTGCCAAAATTCTGCCCATAATCCTCTTGCCCAGCCTCCATCATTCCGAAGAGCACAATGCCGTCGCCGCCGCCGCCGCCACTGCCCATACGCACAGCCCCTGACTACCACCATCGCCCTTCCACCGCACCGAGGCTGACGTAAAAACACATGATTACAGACGGCTCATCCACCACCGCCGACGGTTCCAGCGCGGCAACCAACAAGACCGCGTCCAACACGCACGTCTCGCCCGCGGAGAAGATCCGCTTCGGCCAGGCTGTGTCGGAGGAAGGCGGCGTGTCGGGCTACACGGACCCGGCGGCGGCGGGGACGGGCCGCGCCACGCAGGAGGGCGGTGGGTTCGGCGGCACGGAGATGCTGGTTGAGGGAGAAGGGGGGGATGATGAGGCGCAGAGGAGGAGGGCGCAGGGGTATGGCGGGGAGGCAGATATGGATAAGAGTGTGGGTGCGTAGTTGATGAGGGGAGCGAGTGGTTGTTTTGATTTGGCGAACTGATGTATTATGTATTGATGAACTTTTTCTTTTGGATGATGTGCTTGAGTGAGGTGAACGTGGAATAGGTGACGAAGCCCGCAAATTACCTGATAGATGCGCAATGATCGATCTGGAGTACTGAGAAAGTGCTTTCAAAATTTTAGTGTTGATAAAAGGGTGAGTGCAACGTCGAGTGAGGTGAATTGATTGTAGCTCCCCCAAGCTCGGTTTGGGTTTAAACTTAGAAAAACAGTTCCAAACCCGTAACTTCAGTCACTTCAGCATCTTCCACGTAAGATACATGCTCATTCAGCTTGCCTGTTATGATCAAATCAGTATGATCAAAGAAAGCCACAAGATGATCTAAATGTCCCATTCATCACTTGACACAAAAAAAAAAAGATAACCTCCATACTTTTTTCCCCAGCCAACCTACAAAGCGTGCAACCCCCTCTCCCCACCCAAAGCTTCATCCGCCGTTCTCCTCGGCGACGTGTGCGAAGAACAAGCATCGGAGCTCGCCACTTCCCATTCCACCTTCCCCTCCCGTCCACTGCCGCCATTAATGATGCCCACCTCGCTCGCCTCCGTCTCCGCCACGCTCTCGCAGCTGCACTCCCTCACATCGACATCATCACTCCCGTGCGTCACCGCCACCACCCTCTCCGTGCTCGTGCTCGCGCTCTCTACATCATGCAACCCCCTAGCCTTCCCCCCGGAAAACGGCCCCATCCGAAACACCTTCCCGTCCGCATCCACATTCCTCCCACCACCACCACCATCGCCGCCGCCGCCGCCGCCACCCATGCCCCCGCTGTACCCCCTCGTTCTTGTTCTGGACGAGCGTTGGTACCCGTACGCCGCGCGGCGGCCGCCGCCGGATGCCGCGGAAGACGACGACATGGTCCCGGCGATGCGGCCGGCGGACCACTCGAGGAAGGGCTTGAGCGCGGGGACGCAGGCGGCGATGATGGCGATGGTGCTGTGCAGGTCGGTCCACAGCCAGTAGCCGGTCTGGTCGTAGGAGGTGTCGAAGGCGGTGCCGCCGGCGCCGGCGCCGCCGGGCTTGGCCGCTTTCGCTGCTGTCGTGGTGGCGGTGTTGTGTGGGATGGAGGAGCGGTGGAGGTCACGGTGGCTTGTTGGTGATGACGATGACGAGGAGGATGATGATGTGGATCGGGCTTGCGAGGCGGCGTAGCGGGTTATGCTGGCGGCGATGACGCTGTTGCGATACTCCCTGTTAGCCTTTTCTGCTGGGTTCGGCGAGGAGGAGGAGGAGGGTGTCGTGTCCCCCGGACGTACACGACGCGAAACGCGAACAGCGTTTGTATCAGCCACTTCTTGCGCCGCGGGATGCGCACGTTCCAGATTATCCAGAAGGGCAGCGCCATGATCAGCGCCTCGGTCAGGCAGTCGACGACGGTCACGTAGAGCCAGATCTTTTCGGGCAGGCAGGAGCCGGCCGGGTACGCGGTGGGGTCCCACGGGTGCGGCATAGGGCATTGGAAGGCGACGACGAACTCGGAGCTGATGGCCCAGAGCGCGATGATGACGGCAAGGGTCCAGGTTATGCGGTGGTGGATCTTGAGGGGAGTTCGGTTAGTTGGTTGGAGTTGAGTAGTATTGGGGAGATTCACTTTCTTGACGGCGAGCCGCCGGAAGAAGATGGTCATCGAGATCTTGGCGGTTGCGATGACAGCGATGTAAAGGAGGTGTTGGACGTAGTTGGCCTGGGTGTGTCAGTCATTCTTATCCTACCCTTCCAGTATCTGGAGATGTACCTTCGTTCTGGCGTCGTTTTGCTCCTGCGTCAAAGTGGCCCGGTGCTTCCCAAGTCCGCCGAGTTGTATGGCCAGCGCTAAGGCTACAGTCGCTCCAATGTCCATCAACTGCGCAAAGAGCATAAGTGATGAGGGACGTCACCGGGAGTGAAATTCGATACTGACCATAGCCGCACCCACCATGATATCCTCAGTGCGGAGTTCACGTGTGGCAGTGTAGCGGATTGTTAACCTGACGATGACCAAAAGGATGGCCAAGGCCATCAGGGCCCAGCTGACCGGCTCGAGATCCTCCACGTGCGTTTGAATACCCATTGCGTACTACCGGATCGGACGGAACACGAAGTTGAAGGAAGGAATGTTGAATGAGGCGGGCATCGAATACGAACGGCAAGGACAAGAAAATCTAGTGGGTTGGTTATGTTTAACGAGGATCCTGCCTCGTTGGTGTAGAAAATAGCCAGATTGAATGCCGGAGGACTGAGAAAACTAGAAGGTGCCGACTGCCCACCAATGGCGCAAACGACCTATGCACGACGGCATCGGCTCTCCGGATGAGGAAGCCTCGCCAGCCCTTATATTAAAAAACCGCCACCTCGGCACCAAGTATGAAGGGGTTTGCGAAGCGAAGGAGCCAATGGCAGGGCGGGCAAAGCAAACATGCAGCAGTATCCGACCCAGCAATTTGCTGATGGAGTAAGCAGTTGGAGCGCCAGTTACTGAAACTAGGGAGAGGTCCGACCAGGAACATGAGGAATGACCGTACGGCCGGGAGCTCGAGCGCCTTCCGGCTGACGGAAAGCAGAACCGTTTGTTTCATTCGCGGCGGAAGGGCCAGGCGGCGGGAAGAAAAGTGGGCAGATGGGATCGGATGCGGTACCGCGATGCGTGGAGGATGTGCCGCACGTGAAGATCTTTGTACCCGTAGCAATTATCCAAACGACACTTAAAATTCACGTAGAGCAGCGTGCAGCGGAGACGCGGTATGCTTTGTATGTGTATGTAAGCATGTCACACCGAATGCAAGGAAGAGCTAGAGTGCGATTTTATGCGCAAGTCAGATTCCTAGCTAGTATAGTATCGCCGCAGCATAGACGAGGCGCGTCAGCTCTGGCTTGATGGACTGGCGGCTCCGCCTTCATACATGTTCGATGCAAATGCCAAGGCCGGAGCTCGGAGAGAAGTTAGGAATTTTGGGCCTTCATACGGATCCAGTGTGCTTAGAAAGGTTGAGGCAGCGGGAGAGATCCAAAGAGCTTCTAGAGCGTCTGATGCCCCAAGGTTCAGAGGATAGTTTCCGGAGGAGTTGGGCGAGGGGGCGTGGTGGCTGCAGATCTGAGACATGGAAAACGGCGTTCTGCCAAAGGTGGACATGGTGATGACGCGGACTCGATGCTGGAAGGGCGCTAAAATGGCTCCCGCCATGCGAAGTCGGCTAAGGAATGGCGATTCGGGGATGAGGCTTGGAGTAAATGCAATCGCCGTGCAGGTAGGCGTGTGACTTGATGGTTGATTGGCTAGTTAAGGCAACGGTGGGTAATCAGGAGTCTGGAAGCGGGGAGTCTGATGCACGCGTTACCGACCGGAACTTCAGCCGAGAGGAGGTTGCCACGCGGGAGATCTCTGGCGGCGATAGTGGATAGTGTTGAGGAAGGTGTCATTGCACGCTGGTTCCTTTTTCCTTTTTTTTTTTCATTGCAGGAAAATTCGAGGTGCCGCACGAGTCTGCGGACGTTGCAACCGGAATATTAATGTGGATAAGGAGGACGCCGACAGACATGGTATTTTTGTTTAAGAGCTGAAAGGCTCATTGATCAAGCGAAACAGGTGTGAATGCAGCGCCTCCAGATTTCGGGTAAGATGAGTCAAATCATGTTCGAGCACGTCCAATCCGATGAAGGTAGTAGTTGAGAAGGGTCGAGACTTACAGCGGGAGGCACGGAAGCAAAGAAGTCAGCGGCATGTTTCATGGGACCCTGCGTCGATCCGAGTCGTCGTCAGCAGAAGCGCACGAGGCGTAAGTGGTTGAACGTCGGCGCGCGACCAGCAAATGCGGAAAATAAAAAGCTGGCTCAAGTACCGGAGGGAGAAAAGCTGAGCTTGACAGTGTCTGCGAGTTGCATCAACAATGAAATCTCTTTCATCATCAAATGAATTACAGAAAGAGCGGCGCAGCAACAACGACGGACGGCAATTCCGGGCCGAGGCACGTGAGCGTGGGGCGGGCTGGTGTGGAGCAAGGACTGCAGGATGGCCATGAGAAGCTCGCGGCAAAAACGTGGTGCGGCAGCACTCAAACACTGAAGGCAAGGAAAGGGAGAGTTGAGATGGATTTCGATGGAGTTGGTTGAGCGCTGGACCGCTGGACCCTGAGCTGAGCGGCTGAGTCAGCGGGTTGTCGCCAAACCGAACCCCGCAACGATCTCCATCACGACATCCACACCGAAGATGAGCTGTCCACCTGTGCTTTTCCCCACCCATGCACAATGACACCGCCAGCCAGTCATCCTGCCAACTCATCGCCGCCAAGCGTCTTCACGCATCGCACATGGAGATGCAGCGCCATCACAGGCCGAATACTGCCACCGTTTACCAGCTGGCGAGCTATACTGATGAGCCCATCTAGCTATTGACACCATGGTCGAACATCTGCAAATCGGGCGGAAGCACGCCATCGAGCTAACGTCTCTGCCATGAGCAAGCTCCAGATTCTCTCAATGACGCTGCCATCCGGCTATCTCGCTGATCCCACGCACCTGCATTATTCACGCCATGCGTCGTGCTACTCGTGCAATCCATTCTTAAGCTGCATCCATCCCTCCCCTCCCTCTCTGCCTGTGTTTTCCCCACCTCTCCGCCTTCAAAATGCCCACTTCACTTGCCAGCGGTCCCTTCTTGTCCCTCCGCCACGACCCCTCCCGTGGCCGCCAGAGTGAGCCTGAGCCGGTCAATGGCCATTCTCACACCCTGCCCTACCGACCGCCCGTCTCTTCCGCTCCCTTCTCCTCATTGAGGGCAGGGCCACCCATCGCTTCTCACGACTCGCACACATACGCCAATGTCCGACCGCATTGGGAGAGCCCCTCCAATGGCACTAATGGCATCAATGGCGCCAATGGCGCCAATGGCACTATCCAGTACACCTCGGACGACAATTTCCTCAAGCTAGGCAGCCCTCAGCAGGACGTTCTGCTCCTCCACGGTCCGCGCCAGAAATATTCGCTCGAGAAGGCCAAAGAAATCCCATCGCTCCAGAGCGACGACGAGATCCTCATCCAAGTTCTCGCCATTGGCCTGAATCCGGTCGACTGGAAAGGCCCAGACTACGATTTCGGACAACCTTCGTATCCATGGGTCAATGGCAGAGACTTTGCGGGATTGGTGGTTCGCGCCCCGCGCAAACCGAGTCGGGTGCAGAGCGGCGACGTCGTGTTCGGGCCCTCGACCGACTACCGAGACATTCGCAAGGCCGCGTACCAGGAGTACGTCGTGACAACCGACTACAATGTTGCCAGGATTCCCAAGGGCGTGTCGGTGCAGACGGGGGCTGCAATTGGCGTCGCTTTCGTCGCTGCTGCCATTGGGCTCGGCACCTCGTTGGGCGTGGATTTCAGCTCTCTGGCTCGGGAGGCTCCGCTTGGTCCCGATCTGTACCAATTGGTACGCTCCGTCGATCGTAGCCATTTCCCTGATGATGTGCGCGCCGAGGTCTTTGAGGGTATCCCCTACGACGAGCGGCCAATTCGTGGGGACTGGATCGTGATTTGGGGAGGTAGGTTCCATTGTTTCCGAGTCTACTTTTATATCCCATATACTGACTATGGATAGGCTCTTCAACCACTGGAATATTCGCCCTCCAGCTGGCCAAGCTCGCAGGCCTCCGGGTCATCGCGGTCGCCGACGTGGCCAAGAACGGGAAACGGCTCATCGATTTCGGGGCGGACATGCTCGTGGACAGATTCGACCACCAGCGCGCCATCGACGTGATCCGCAGCATCACAGCCAACCAGCTGCGCTTCGCTGTCGACGTGACGGGCAAGGAGTCGGCCACGCACCTGCAGGAGATGCTGCACACGTCGGCCGCCGAGAAGCGCGCCCACCTGCTCGGCTTCACCGGGCTCCCCAAGACCAAGCTCATCGACGTGCAGCAGCACACGGTGCCCATCAAGATCTTCCACGCCGCCCCCACCGTCGGCGAGGCCATCATGACCTGGACCGAGGAGCTCCTGGTCGCCAAGACGCTCAAGTTTCCCGAAATCGAGGTGGCCGACGGCGGCCTCGCCGGCATCAACGCCGCGCTCGACAAGATGCGGAGCGGCGCCGTCAGCGGCAAGCGCATCGTCGTACCCATCGCCGCCGAGTCCCCCGCCCCCAGCCCGACCATCCCCAACGGCCTCGGCATCGCGTCCGCAAACGTCCCGTCGGACGACCTCGCCTACGCCGACCAGCTCAACTCGGACCCGGACCGCATCCAGTTTGCCTACTGGGTGCCCAACGTCTCGGGTGGCCTCGTCATCTCCAAGATCCCGCAGCGCACCAACTGGGACCTCAAGTCGAACCGGCGGTACGCGCAGACGGCGGAGCGCGTCGGCTTCGAGTACGCGCTCAGCCAGATCCGCTTCATGGCCGGCTACGGCGCCGAAAACCAGCACGAGCCCGTCACCTTCTCGCAGGCACTCCTCCACAGCACCGAGCGCCTCAAGCTCATCGTCGCCCTGCTCCCCGGGCCGTGGAACCCGGCCGTCGCGGCCAAGCAGCTCGCGTCGCTCGACAACTACACGGACGGCCGCGTCGCCGTCAACGTCGTGTCGGGCTGGTTCCGCGCCGAGTTCGCGGCCATCGGCCAGTGGTGGCTCGACCACGCGGAGCGCTACCGCCGCTCGCGCGAGTTCATCGAGTGCCTGCGCGGCATCTGGACGCAGGACGCGTTCACCTACAAGGGCGACTTTTACCAGTTCCACGACTACCCCCTCAAGCCGAAGCCCGTCTCTCTACCAAACCGCCCCCACCCCGAGATCTTCCAGGGCGGCAACAGCGTCGACGCGCGCGACAACGCCGGCGCCGTCAGCGACGTCTACTTCATGAACGGCAACACGCTCGACGGCTTCCTCGCGCAGATCGCCGACGTGCGCGAGCGGGCCCGCCAACACGGCCGCGCGGGCAAGGTCCGCTTCGCCGTCAACGGCTTCGTCATCGTGCGCGACACCGAGGCCGAGGCGGTGCGCGTGCTGCGCGAGATCCAGGGCAAGGCGGACCCGCTGGCGGTTGAGGGCTTCCGGCAGCAGGCCGCGAACGCGGGCGCGGCGTCGAAGGAGGGCGGCGGCATGTGGGCGGACTCGGCGTTTGAGGACCTGGTGCAGTACAACGACGGGTTCAAGACGAAGCTGATCGGCACGAAGGAGCAGGTCGCGGACAGGATTCTGCTGCTGAAGAGCATCGGCGTGGACATCTTGCTGACGGCGTTCTTGCACTACGAGGAGGAGATCGCGGCGTTTGGGGAGACGGTGTTGCCGCTCGTGAGGCGGTTGGAGAGGGAGGGGAGGGGGAGGGATAGCGGGTTGGAGATCAGGCTGACGGGGGATGTGTATCGGGAGAGGAAGTTATTCGTTGGTTGATTGAGAGGTTGAGTGGGAGGGGTGAGGGGGTGGAGTGGTGATACTACCGCCGCCGAGGGCTGAGGAGGTTGGCGGGGAGGATGAAATGCTTGAGTGGAGTGGGATGGAGGTTACGCGGGGAGCATCGGTGACGCTTCCGCCATCGCTGGGAGGGAAACGGGGTGGAAGTCTTGAGAAGGGGGCGCGAAAATCGAGGACGTAATCAGCGAACTGTTTGGGTCGGGTGTTTGTTTGCTGCTTCTTTGTTCGGTCTTGGAGAGTGAGTGTTCTCCGACCGCTGTGATATTAATTTTTATCCATTTTTTTCTTCTATCCAGTTGACACGAGATGCTGGAGTTGAACAGATCATGAAAATTGGTAGGCGAGTGTGTGGTCTAGAGTGGGTATGCCTTGCATACGTAGTCTTTCGGTGACTTTTGTTAGCATCCGAAAAGCTAACGCTCTAAGCTATGTGCTGTGCTGTACCTCTACCTTAGTTATATCAAACAAGATGATGCATACCTGGACCCTGGACTCTCGACAACGCCGAAAGGACCTCTGTTTGAACCTCACACTGGATCTGGATCTGGCCTTGGGCTTTCATATAGTCGTAAGTCTGATGGGAGGTACCGTACAGTTCGAGAGGGCTTACACGAGACGTCTTTCCATCGGAGGTGCACAGGAAGTATCACTAAGATCACCAAAATCTCATAAGATTTTGCAAGTATCATGGCCGCGGGTATCAGGCCTGAGGAGATGAAGTTGAAGGAGTGAATCCTTAGCGGGCACACCACCAGCCACAACACCTCACACTAACCCGAAGAGGCAACACTAGTAGTTGCTGCCTAGGCACCATCGTCTCTCTGGCGCCAACGGTATCTCCACAACGCCATCGTTCAGGCAACAGAGGGTTTCAGCGCCGGAGGTAATTGTCTCATGGATGGGAACCAATTTTTTCACCGTCTCTATAAGAGAGCACGCCAAAAGCCACTTGAAGCTCAAACCGGCCATCCATTTACCTCTCCGCCATCCATTACAATTTAACCGTGTTTCTGCCCTTTTGCACACTCGAAAAGCAATTCATGGCACGCACAAAGGAGTGGGCCCGACGCCGAGACGACAGCACCTCTCCCACCACTAGTCCGACCAACCCCACGGCCAACCAATGCTGCTTCTTCATCAATGGCCGTAGTAGCTCTTCCCCCAGCGACCACCCGGCACGGAACGGTTACACCACATTCACCACCCACAAGCTTCCCGGCGGCGGCGGTCACGTCCTCAACAACAACCAACAACAACAACAACTGAAGGCCAAACTGTGAGCGTGTGACAAATCTTGCGTGCCCCATCTTGCGCGCGCGCGCGCGCGCGCATCTATTCGCCGCCGCCCGGCGGGTTGGGAGGACGAGGGACAAAACCAACGACTCGTCGTGATCCGAAAAGTCGCGCTTCGCCGTTTTGTCGACACCCACCCACCCACACAAGCTGCTGCCCGGGGCCCGTCCCGTTTCTTAGACCGGATTGGCACCCGAGATACTCCTCTTCCTCCCCCCCCCCGGCTCGGTCATGCGCGCGCCTTGTTGCGCCGGCTGCGATGATCGATGGCTGTCAGACACACACAGTCACCGGGTTGTTGTGTTGTGCAAGGGATGGTGGCTCGGCTCGTGCCGGTGGGGGCTTGTGGGCGGGAAAGGGTGGATGCTGGCCGCCGCCGTCGTGGTGGTGGTGGTGATGGTGGTGACTTGGATGTTTCGGCTCTGAAAGGTCAGGCGAATGAAGTGTAGGAAGGAGGTAGGGGGTGTGAGATGTCTTCTCCTTTTTTTTTTGTTGTGTTTTTAGCGGCTCACATGCGGCGGCGCTTCTGCTTGTACTTGTACAAGTTACTCCGGGGGCCGAATCAAGTGTCGCGGGAGCTGCGATAGCTATATCTACGAATGTCGTTGGGAATCAACCAGAAGCTCGGTTTGCTTGTAAAGGATCGGTGAGCGAAAAGTGCAGCGCTTTTGAAGTAGCTCATACTCAAGCAAAAAGGAGCGAATGTATGAGGGAAGAAGTGATACCGCCAATTACAAGAATGAGTGGCTTTTCCCGGGAGGCTGATGTGACCTGTCGATCGGTGAGACGGCGTCTGAAGAGAAACCTGCATATCTCTTTCCACAGAGTGTCTGCAGCATATCGTGCAAGGTTCGTCACTGGCAAATCATACGCTGACGCACTCTGAGAACAGGAGCATTGCCTCATACCCCGCACTGCAGCCGGGCGGAAAAATCACTACTGCATGTGATGAGAGCATGCATCCCACGACCAATGCAAGTCATTGGTGGCGAGTCATCATTCACTAATGCACCAACCCAATCGGACACAAGAAACAGTGGCTCAGCTAGTAGCTTTGGCATTACCAATACATTATAAACGGTGAGACCTAGCGAATGAGCCGTCTCACGGACAATTCTTCAAGCCTTTCTCGGATAGCTCCGTGCGCATCGTGAAACAGAAACAAGAAATTAGGAGTTGGTGGTGTTGTCTAGTCTCCACGTCCTAATTACACTTCCTCCTTTCGGACAGGCCCGCCATTCCGCCGCTTATGCGGTGATGGGAGCAGAGCAGATCAGACCGGCGATGCTCTGTGCAAATGCGCGTTAGTTGAGCCTTCGTAACATCGACAATCCATGCCGATGAAAAGGAGAGGGCTGTGCATACCAAAGACAGAGTGCAGCACTCGGCGGTTCTGCCGCTCTCGGAGCAGTAGTCTTGGAACTCCTGAGCCGTGGTAAGGGTTGCGGAAGCTGGTGTGTGGTTGCTCGAGTCAGTGAGAAGGTCCAGAAACAGGAGGGTCATGGTTCAGCGTTTCGGGTGGGAAGGGGTTGGGTAGTGATAGGGAGAAACGGAACGTACGCTGCTGGCACGTGGCGTCGACGACACCAAGTACATCAAGCTGGCAGCAGAGCGGATCGCCAGAAGAGCAAAGGGTGCTCTGGCGCTCCTCGAGCTGCGCGGGTGCTGCGAGAGCAACGGCGGCGAGAGCGGCGATGGCGGCGATGAACTTCATTGTGAAGACTTTGGTGTGATTATTATGACGGTGAAAGAGTGGATTGTGATGATTATGTAGTTTGGGGAAGTGGTTGTGCTGGATTTGGTACTCTATTGCAATTGCGCGAGCGCCTTCTTATACTCTTCATCTTGGAGAGCGTGTCACGGCTCATCGCCCTCTCTTCCCATCATCCGTCATTTGGTATCACACTCTCCATCCTTGCTGCTACGCGCGTTCCCCTTATTCTCCTCTGGTGGCGGGACGACGGAGCGCTCTCGGACTAGCTGCTCCAGCGTGGCTGAAGGTGGCGGCGGAGATGATGGTGTTGAACCCATGCAGCTACGCCTCTTAACACGATGAGTTAAGCCTTTTAGTTGGTTTGGTGGAGTAGAAAAACGGTCATTACAGGTACACGTTAAGATTCACGACCTGGATGAACCCCACCGGTGAACGAGATACGCGAGGGGATTCGTCGGATGAGGCTGGACCGCTTTTCGATATCGTGAGACTCACGGGAGAGCGGGCGGTAGAACATGTGTGGTGCAGCGCAGATCGCCAGCTGAACAGGGGAGGGGAGATGGAGATTATTTCCCATTGCGCGCCCAGGCTCAGCCGTGTTTTCCTGCTTGGATGTGCGATAATGACGTTGGGCGCGATGGTTGGAGGGAGCCGGCCGTCATGTGATGTCATGGGTCGGCGTTGCATACCAGATGGATGCGAGGCTTCCGCTCGCCACGCCTCCTGACGATCTTTCCGTCTGGCCGTTGGAGACTCGGCTTGCTCCTGCGGTCATAGGTCCGCTCTGCGTTTTGTGATAGGCATAAGATGGTCCATGCGTATAACGGGATGATCAGCGATTTTCCAAGATGCGAGGCGGCATTCCCGGCACATGGGCCAACCGTTGACAGGGGTAGACATGCGTATCATCAACTGCAGCCGAAATCTAATCCGAAATTAGCACTAATCTCCTATACAGACAACCCTACCCGTGGTGCTCTGCCTTGTTTACCTTCCCTAACCGCTAAGACCTTAGCCTTGGATTTATTAAATCTTTCCCCAACGGAACAAGGCGTAAAGATACTCCACACGATCTCCCTCGAAATAGAAACACTGCCCTGGGGCAAGCTCGGCGCAGTCCTGTACTGAAGATCCTGTGCACTCTGTCATTGCGCATGGAGTGGCCGGTCTCTGGGCATCTTTGCTCTGGTTTTCTTTTTTAAGCATATGCATTCCCCGGCTCAGGCTCTTCCACGTCGCCGCTGGAGAAGGAGCAGTGCCCAACTGCCCCAGAAATCTTGTCTGCCGGCAATGCTCCCCATTGCAACGGCAGCTTTTCGGAAATTTCCTCTGGGGGGTGACAAGCCGCAGAGATGGCCGCACTGCAGCCGCCGGCAAATGGGATGCCCGATTCCAGCTGCCGAAGACCCATGCCAACCCCGGTTAAAACAAGACAGGTACCGACGATCGCCGTTAGAATCATACCCATCGGTGAGAAGCCACACGTCGTAACGCTCTCCTCCTCAACGTGGAGTCCGGCACTGCTCCATGTATCGACTTTCGCGAGAAATATGCTTTGCGAAACAAGCCAGTGGAGGAGCATGGAGTACAGCATCAGCGGTGCGCCATAGCGGTAGGGTAATTGCAAAAAGTATGTGCTCCTCTGCTCGCCGCGCGGGCTCGAGACGCGCAACGCCTTCCGATGCCGCGCAAAGCTAGACCATTCCCGGGCTAGGAGCATTCGTGTGCAGAGGCCGTTGAAGAAGACGTAGATCACCGAGAGGATGAGCTGAGGCGAGTTGGACACCAGGATTGCGGATATCAAGGCGGAATCTCCGCTCGTTGGAATCGACCACCCTGTGATCATTGTCTCCGCCCGGGTTTGGCCAAGACCAAGGTTCCAGAACGAGGAGATACCAGTCTGTCCGAAGCTTGATTTCAAATGAGGCACCGAGTAGCCGAGTAAGCCGAGAACAGTGGCAAGCGCGATTATGAAGCTGGTGCACGTTAGAGAGGCCTCGTAGCTTAACAGCACAACTCACAGAGAAACGGTAATGAGCCAGTGTTGGAGACTTGCGGTCTTCATCCAGCGCATCCTTTGAGGTCGGTACGTCATGGGTGTCTCAATGGCCTGAGACCAATCCTGGCGCTTCCGACAGCGTTGAAAGTGGGTCCGTGTTGCCAAACACAGGCTTCTTGTCGTGGCGTCGGGGAATCGGATGAAAGATGAAATAGCATCTCCCAGCGTAATAATAGGCCTGTCATGCATCCTGTTGGCGACGTATGCCATGCAAACAAGCTTGACGGCATTGAAAGCGATGACGATGCAAAGGACCGGAAGGTTGAAATTCAGCCTGCACTTGGGATCCACCTTCTCGCTTTGGCAATAACGTACGCGGTAATCATACACGGTCCAGTTTGACGCATCAGCCTCAATGCCGCCCACGGTGTTACTGCAGGGAGGGTAGTCCTCTCTCCAATCACCATCAGAATACTGAGAAGGATGAGAGCAAATCCAGTAGTACGGTTCGGGATTGATCGCGCCGTCATCGGTATCCACGAGCTGGTACGAGGCCAACCGATACAGCGAAGAAGTGGTATTGTCGGGCTCATCAACGACAAGGATCAGGTTGCGGCGGTTGGCGAGGAACTCTACCGCATAAGCCTGGATGCATTCTTCATTCTCCAGACGATCCCATTGTGGCGCTTGTTTCTGCACACTTTTTGGATCAGTGTGCCAGTCGGCGGACGTACAGTAACTGCTATTTTCTCCATATCCATGACATGCGTAGTGCTGATACTTATAAGTGCCAGGGGACGCGAAATCCGAGGTGTTATATGCAGCACCCTCCAGGTACTTTTCAGAGGCAAAATAGAAATCGTAGTCATTGTGCGCCAGGGAAGAATAGAAGACCGAGTTGTAGCTTTTAACAGTGTGAGCTTGGGGGTGATTAGAAGCTCGGAGGTACTCACAATAGGTGGAGTGGCAACGAAGAGAGAACCAGTGCTATCCACATGACTAGCTTCCACCGCCGAATGTATCTGAGGTTCCGCAAGCTCGGTTGACCAATGTCTAGCCATGCGCCTCGGAAGTGAGCCTGGTTGATCTCCCTGCGAGTCGGTGCGCAGAGGCATTGCATGACATATTGGCTGCCGCCCAGGAGTACTGTACTGAGGACGTTTATGAGAAGATGGATGCCGATGCTGGCCTTATCCACATCATCACAAGAGCCTTCATAGACGTGACCATTGGTCTGCTTGCCGGCTTTAAAGAAGGCCCAAATGGCGACGACAAAGTTCATGAGGAGGACGGATGCAGCAGTAATGGAAGCGAGCATTGCTCCAAAGCGCCAAGCTTTTGGCCAACGAGAAGATCCATCATGCCGAGGATTATCGTTGTCCAGATGCTCGTCTGAATCGTGTGGCTGCAAAAGGACTAAACGTGGATCGTCCCGGGATGCACTCTTACTCGATCCAGTGGTGGTAGAGGGAGTATTGCCATCGGTGCTCGGCAATCGAGAGTAAGCAGGCGGCAGTGGACTCAAAGGGATTCTATGGCATGGTCAGGTCGTGGGTCTCACTCGGGTCGAAGAGCCATACCTCGACTTGCTGTCCATCTTTGCCCCAGGTAAGAGCCACTCAAAATGTCGAAAGTGTCACACATGAACGGAAATTTGATGGTATGTATGTTGCAAGATACTTAAGCAGAAGTCCGCCCTAAGTTGCGAATTGGCCCCCAACCAGACGCGTTGGGAAGTGGGCCAAAAGGAATGCCATCCTGGTCATAAGGACGCTAAAGCCGCGCGGCCGTAGGCTGCCATTGGTTGCATATTCTTGGAAATGTTCAGACCAACGAGGTTCTGAGAATATGGCATTTAGCTGGAAGAAGGAAGAGTCAAGAGAATTGGTGGCCGCCGCCCGAGACGGGTCCTGTCCCAATTCCGACGCGTCGAGCCGAAGAGCCGCCGACCAACCTTATCTCCGGGCGCGACGTCAGCGGCCAGAAAAATGTAAACTCTCCACCACAGTCTTCTCAAACCAATCGCATACCATGCCTCCCACTTGCGACATCTGCGACGCGCAGCAGTCCAAATACAAGTGCCCCAATTGTACTGTCAAATAGTATGTACACCCCCGCCCCGCCAAATCTTCACCCCGCTGTATTATTCTCCGTTGGTTGCTTCTCACCACTTCCACCCACCACCACCAGCTGCTCGCTCGCCTGCTTCAAATCGCACAAGCCCACCCACGACTCCACCGCAAATACCTCCTCCGCCGCCGCCGTAGTCTCGGAACCCCGAACCGAAACCACCACATCATCCGCGCCAGCACCACCCGCTACCGCCGAAGACGCCCTCACCACCCTCCTCGCCTCCCCACCCCTGCAACACCTCCTCCAAACCCACCCCTCCCTGCGCACAACCCTCCGCTCCATCTACGCCTCCACCATCGAGCCCGACCCGGACGACTGGGCCGACCACCAGCGCCGCGCCCAGCAGCAACAACGGAGCTTCAACAACAACAACAACAATTTCCGCGGAGGCCGAGGCGGGCGTGGCGGACGCGGCGGGCGGGGCAGGGGAGGATTCAATAGAGGGGGAGGTCGAGGTGGTAGGGCAGGTGCGGCGCCGGAGGGAGGATGGATCGGGCTGGACGGGCAGAAGGCGCGCGGACCGTGGAGGCAGGACGCGGCGGACAAGTTCGCCGTGGAGCGGCTGGTGCGGGCGCAGGCGGGCGAGGACGAGGGCGGGGAGGCGATGAGGGAGTTTGTGGCGTTGGTGACGGCGGCGGTTGCGGAGGCAGAGGCGGAGGAGGGTGGTGGTGGTGGTGGTGGTGAGGAGCAAGAGATGGATTTGGGTGGTGATTGAAAAGGAAAAAAAACGCTTGAAGATGAGGATGGAAGAAATACTACAATGAAGCTGGGATGGCTGGAAGCCAGACCCGGGCGAGAAGGTCTGGCGCCTGGGGAATGAACCAAGGAGGGCGTAAGTGCGCTGGAGAAGACGGTTTGATGAGGTTCCAAACCCAGCAGTCTTCATTGTTGCAGCTGCCGATTCGGATGGAAGAGAGACGCCGCCCCGGCTGTGATCGAGGCGAATGTGAGCATCTGAGATATGGCGAATGAGAAGCGCAAGCTAGCTAAACATGAGCTGGTTGTTTTCACGCGTGGGCCGAACAAACGCCTCAACTAACATACAGGAGCTGCGATGCTATGATAATAGGGCTGAGCCAAGCTCATCACATGTCAGGACATGGCGTCCTATCAGGCTTACCGCGGATGCACCAGCGAAGGGATATCCAGGGAGATTGATTGAAATTTATCTCTAGCACAGGAATTTGAAATGACTGCTTGTCATTATATGCATCCGATAGTCTTCATTGATTGAGCCTCTTTGCATTGATAGCGCAGCTCTATTCCTTGAGCTTTTAAGCCAGCAGCTATGCCGCATAGCTCGACAGCATGAGCGGCATTTCACAATATTCTGCCCACTCACGCCTTGTATCTGGACCTTTTGTAAAAAAAAAGTGGTCCCAAGCCTGGAAAATCATTCTCCAGCCATTCCTCGGAGTGCGCGATAAAGTTTCCTCGCAAGGCTCCTCTTAATATCCGTTCATCAATCCCTTCCCTGTCATAGCACCGCCTCGCCGGTGTGCTCACCCTCGAAGCCGTGTCCCTTCAGGTGCTTCCGCCTGAGCTTCTCCTTCTTCTTACGCTCTTCAATCTCCTGCTTCTGCAACGCGAAGACCTCTTCCACCGGTGCTGGCTGGAAGGGTTCGGGAATGTAGTCGTCTTTATCGAGATCCTGTTTCTCACAACAATGCCCCCAACAGCGGGGGCAAAAAAGCTTTAGCGAAAGAACACTCCTTATGAATGAGGGCGCTTGGAGAAGGTGATGCGGCCAAGGGTAAAAACTGAGCTGAAAAGAGAGATGGGGGTGAGTCGCACAATTTCACCTAGGAGCAGCACGTTCTCGCCGCGCACGAGGAAGACGCCGCGGTTGATATCGGCGTACAGGTTCTGGACGAAGATGCGTTCGATGGTGTCTTGGAGGACGAGGTTTGCTGCCAGAGTGAAAAAAGTGAAAAAAACGCGTCAGCGGCGGTTGCACATTCCACAGTCGATTGTGACTCCTCCACCCGCAGTCCGGCCTCCCCGCCCCTCTCTCCCTTACGAAGAGTAAAGTATGTAGAGGTGATTGGTTGTCCCATACCGAATTGGTCCCAGCTTCGCAGCACGCCGATGAGCTTCCGTCCGTCACGCAGGGCGACCATGAGCTTCTCTGCAAACACCACCGCGCGAAGCGACGCATGCGTGTCAGCCTTTCCATTATCTCTTTTTTTTTTCTTGTTTTGCTTTTCGCGCAATCCGTGTGGGAAGGGAGACGCAGGAGGCTACTGACTGTCGGTCAGGTCGAGGAGCTGGGCGGCGGTGGTGAACATCTGCGGCGGAAGCTGGGGCACGACTGGCGGCGGCATCGGTTGCCCAGCGTCGGGACCGGGCCCGCCCTGGGGCGGCGGCGGAGGGTCGTTCAAAGTGAGGTTTTCCATGTTCGCGACGGATGGGTTGTGTGTGTGCAGAGGTTGTGTTGGTCAAGGCCAGTCCATGACAACGCGAGACGTGGGTTTAGTGGGAGGTGCGGGAGGGGCGCGTTGAACGATGCGCGACCTGGGTGCTTGACGTTATGCCGGGGCCGCCAAGCTTGCGTGTCCGTGCGCCGTGCGATGCCTGAGGCAAGAGGCCTTGGAGTCTCGCTCCTTTCACATTCCAGTAGGAAATGGTTGGTAGTAAATGCAATATTGAAAAATGCTCATCCGACAGCCGTCGAAATGCGTCGAGCCATACACCGAAATGTACGTACAAAGCCAAGACGTGTACTAGATCCAGAGCCAGCCGTGATGCCAAATCATGTCCTCGTCCAGAAGCCCAGTGCCCGTAACGCTCACGCTATGCCCTCAAGCCAGTGCCAGCATACCTGCAAGTGCCTGCGCCAATCTATGCCAAAATGTTCCCAGGGGTATTCTCAAATGTACCAATTCCGCTCGAAAGCCAACCACGAATAGGGATATCTCTTGCTCAAACCGTGCCCCCTTAAAAATCAAACCCCGAGCGCATGCTAGAATGCGCCCGCCCAACAATAGGAAACCCAACCCCCCTTCCTTCACTGTCCGGCGTGCTTCATGTAAAGCTTCCTCGTATTTGCCGCCTCTTGAGCTCCCAGCAACTTCGCCTGGGTCATCATCCCTTCGATCCATTCCAGCTTCTCTCCCGAAAGATCCAACTTCTTCGTTTTCGGACCTGCCAATCCGACCTCGTTTCCTGCCCACGACTTCTGCGATGCTCCAGAATCCATCGCTCCCTCTTCTCTGTCCAAGGAGCTGTAGTTAGACATAGCGCTACTGGGGCGCGACCGCGGTGCAGGGGCGCTGGTTGGTGGCGTGCCCAAGTACCGCTTCGATCCACCAGTGTTGCTGTGAGAGCTTGTCGGCCGCATTGGCTCCGGGGTGTCATTGTACCCAAGGTGTTCAACCTTGCCTTCAGAAATGACACGTCTGCTGTGGTGATCCGCGTACTGGCGGAGATATTCGCCCAAGTCTGCCCAACCGCCTCCAACACGGACCATCAGCCTCTCGCCGTTCTCGCCGACACGACGCACGAAAAGCTTGATGGGCTTTGCTTGGCCAGGCTGCATAAGATGGTAGAGCTTGATGCCCGAGTCGCGGTTGGAAGCATTGCGATGACGGTCCTGCTCAGATAGAACTGCCGACATCGTGATCGATTGTGCGCTGGTCTTGCGCGAAACCCGCAATGACGACGCGGGCCGAGAGCCGCCGGAGAACGCACGCCTGGAGCTTGCATCCACTGGCGAGGCCTCGGCATCTCCAGAAGTCAAGCGAATCGGCGCGTGAACCGAGGTGATGATGCGGCGGATTTGCTGCTCCAGGTCGGCCGTTGCGCTCGACACACGTCGATGCTGCTTTGTCTTGGCTGCGCTAAAATTCCGTGGTTTGGGTCCGGGAGTATCTCTGGCTTCGCTCTCTGAATCCGAGTCGCTAGGAATCACAATCGGTATTTGCTGGGACTTAGTTCTCCGTTTTTGCATGGCAGAGTTCAGTGGAGGTCGAGGCATTTTGGCATTGCGCTTTCCAGGAAGTGGCCGGAACGAGGGAGAGTCGTTCAGACTGCCAACGGGGCTGGACATCTGTGACTCTGCGGGGGATGTGTATTCCTCCTCAACCCGAAGCTCGGGAGTGTCCATCACCGGGGCGTATCCATCGCTGCTACCAGACGCGAGGCTCTCTTCCTCAGTCGTGGCCAAGTGTCCTCCGGGGTGAGAGTGACGTCTGTGAGGGCTGCTGTTGTTCGATTGCGGCTCCTCCTTGCTGCTGGCATTACTGCCACGCCTGACGTCCACGCCATTCGTCTGCGAGCGCGGGAAAGACTCAACGGAGGTAACAGAGGCGCGTCTCTCTACAGACTCTTGGATGCTACTTTCGGCGACCGCCTCAGAGTCATCGCTATCACCTTGTTCGGCATCCAGGTCAAACGTCCGGAAGCGATCTGTCTTGGTCGGCGTTCCTTCAATGGTCTCTAGCTGCTGAGCAAACTTAAATGGCGAAACGTGGAAATCAGGCTCAGACCGAGATCGCGAGCGCTGGTGACCGCGCGGAATGAGGTGGCCCGATTTTTCGGGACTAAACGTGCTTGTGCGATTCAATTTAGGTACAGGTCCTGCAAGCTTGTCGCCAGTCCCGTCAACGTCGGAAAGAAGCCTGTGCTCGCCATTCTCCGTGGTCAGAAGCAACTTTCGAGGTGTGTGGAGCACGCCGAAGCCGAACGGTTGATCTGCACCGCGCGCAGAGGTCGGGCGGGTCAATTTCTCCGGCGGTCTGGACATTAACATGTCGAGCTCAAAAATTCGCTTCTGTGCGTCGGCCGACCACTTGCTGTAATCCGCCTCAACCGCCTCGAAATCATCTATCCAGTTGTCGGGCAGAACGTCGTTCATGCCCTCGAGTGCGTCCAGCATCCGGTCCAGCTTCCGCCCTAGGCTCGTGATCTTGCTCTGCAGGTTGTCGCGGGTGTCGGCGATGACCTCCTTCCAGCCGTCAAGCTCCTTCGTGGATTTTTGAGGATCATCAGAAAGATCCAACGTATCCCATCCCGAACGCATAGCCTTCATCACGTCGTCCAAGCCGGTGAGGAAATGTGGCACTTCGTGCAGGACCAACAGCCGGACCGACCACACGCGCGTCAGCTGGCTGAGATAGGACAGACACGGCAGAGCCTGCAGCATGGTATGGGTCACGACGTAGGAGAAGTCGTCCAAGAGGTGGAGCTCCGCGCGTTTGTTGCCGTAACCTGATGTGGGCCGAGGTCGTTCCATGGGATACATGTCCAGGATGTATCCTTTCAATTCGTCCATGTTCAAATCCTCCAATTCTTCTTTGATCTGGTCCAGACGCACACCGTAGGCCATTACCGTCGACGCCGGCATCGAACCCCAGTACGCCGACTCATCGCCGTTATCCGTGCCATCCGCGCCATCCGCGCCGGTGGAGGCAGTATCCTTGTTGAGGCCTTGCGTGTCCTTCTCCTGAATGTATGGGTCGCGACGCAACGGCGGTTCGAAGGTGTCGCTCCACGTCCATGCCTCCAGCTCTGCGCACCAGTCCTTGACGTTCTTCGTGGCGGAGGCGACGCGGACACCGAGGACCTTTTCGGCAGACGTCGCGTTGGTGATGCCGGACAGCAGCTGCTGGGCTTCGGGAGTTGCGGATGGGTCGATGCCGTCGGTGAAGGCTTGGAGAGTGGTGGAAGGGGAGACGGCCCAGGGTTGGGATTCGTATGTGCTCATGTTTTTGCGCCGATCGCGCGTTGGCGAGTGCGAGGGGGAGTCTCTCCTGGCGCGCTCGAGCAGCGGCGCGGAGAGGGAGAGCGCGCTTGGGGGACGCGCCGCCATTGCTGGTTGCGAAGGGGGTGCTGTGATGACCAAGTGAACATAAAGGAGTAATGTGTTGTGGGTGAGAGGGTGTAGATGAGATTGGGAAGCAATGTGGGATGTTTACGACGCCTCTTTCCGAAATGATGGCTTGCAAGCTACGTTATTGAATGCCCGTCGCAGCCAATTTGACAAAGGGCGGCGATTATTATTGGCCAGATTCGCAAGGGATCCCGGGCCGGCAAGGTCGCCCTGACTTCTAGGCCCATCGCGCTAGCTCCCCGCGTTCCGCGCTCCTACGCCAGCCGCCAGGCACCACGATGCGCTGGCTCGACCCGCGCGCGAACGCAATCCACTCAACACCACAGCACCCATCGCGACCTCACCGCTCGGCTGATTGCCGTCCACGGACCGCTCACGATGCCCATCTGCTCCACGATGTGCCGCTCCAGTCCACTGCACTAACCCTGGTCGCTACTAGTAACGCCCTGTGGATCTAGCCCTACGCTGCCGATCCGAGAGCCCCCCTTCTCTGCTCAGTGCTTCAGCTTGTCCTTCTCGTGACGGCCCTGCTGCACGAGGGCGTCAACCCTAGCCGACGTCAGTCCGTGATCCGTCAGGGGCTGAGACTAATTTTACCTCTGCAACGCCCCGAAGCCTTCGATAAAGCAGGAAGCGACCCACTGCCACCACAGCCCACTCAGCTGCGCCACGTTGTGCCGCTGCAGCCTACGCGCCATGATGGATGCCTCGACAACGTGGATGCCTATCATCAGCGCCAGCACAGCCGGCTGCACCTGGGCCACGAAGCCCGCGAAGCCCGGCGAGTAGCTGAGCACGTGATCGTAGATAAACGACCCTGGGAGTGCGTTGGCCCGACGTGAAACAAGCACGTACGTAAGCGCACAGACGACGAAGATGACAGCATGGGCTCCTCGCGGACGGGTGTACTGTTTGACTGTAATGTCGCTTCGGCCCAACCCATCGAGACAGTTTTTGTCCATCTGGACGAGACGCTCGCGTGCTTCGCGCCACGACTGCATGGGGGGTTCCAGCGGGATGGTGAACTTCCTGCCGCCGGCTTCGATGCTCATGGAACCAAGGGATACGTCGGTTAAGCGCGCTCTGCTAGCAGCGAATGAGGAGGCCTTGCAGTAGTGCTCGAGATATCGTGCGATCTGACCCATGAGCTCGAGCAGGTGGTGGGGGGCGAGGTGAGGGCGCGCCTACCGAGTCCTGATGGTCGGCGTTCATGTGCGACACGATGCGCTGCTTGGCAGCCGCCTCCTGGGCGGCGACGTCGGTCATTTTGCGGGCTCGTTGCGGCTGTTCTCTGCGTGCGTCGTGAAGCGAAGAGGTGGACGTGCAAGAAGACAGGAGATGTTGCGGAGATGGTCGGCGAGATAGCCACGATCCATCTCCGGCCGCGGCAGACGCCGTCTGGTCGGGATTGCGCTCTCCCGTCGACCCGCTTCCGCTGCTGTGCGACCCCGCGACCGATTCTCTCCGCTCCTCCCGCTGCTTCTGTGCAACTTTGGTAAGCGCAACACACTACGCCGGTCGATTTGCGCGGAGGAGCAACTAGTGCCCTAGCGGGTGTGTGCGCGTAAGTGCCGGTGTGGAGACACAGCGCTTGTCCGGAGAGAATGCGGTTCCTCGCTTTGCACTTGCACGTCTGGAGAGCGTTGGAGACCCTGATGTGTTGCTCCATTGCAAATCTCAGCTAAGCGGCCGCATCTCTGTGGAGCAAGCGCACAGCAGGCGACAGCATCGTCCCTCATCCCTTCACAATGCATGTCGCAAGCCACCCCATCGTTTTCGGACATCGGCTACTTTGCGACTCCTCGCCCCCCAGTCAGGTCGACCCCTTGCGGCCAACGGAATGCAGCCAGCCGCTGTGTTAAATCATAGACGGCACAAGGCGTTGATGATGACGACTAAACGGCGCAAACTTGGCAGCAAGCACGGGCTCCCGCAGGTTTTGTGACAGAATCGGGATTCTTGCGATCGCGCCCCACTGCTGCGCCCGGCAAGGCTGCCGGGCCCTAAGCAAGGTTTGGGTGTGCCCAGCCGTCGTCTTGTCCGCACGTTTCGTAGCCCGAACGCCATGTTGCGTCAGAGGTCGCAACCGCGACCAGGGTCCCAAGTCCGTCTTCTGCAAACCTGCTCGGGTACGAATGCTTTCATCTTTTCACCCTCACAGCTCCCGTCCCAATTCCAATTGCATACTTCGTCTCCATACCGTTTTACAGTCTTCTGTCCAAACTCCTCCCACACTTCTCTTGTATATACCCCACCGGAATACACGACCACTAGAAAGCCACAATGGCGGACAAGACCACCGAGGAGAACCAGGCCTCTGCCAACGCCGAGGCCCAGGGCAATGCTTCCGCCAGCGGAGGCGTTGGCGCCGAGGGTTCCAGCAAGAAGCAAACCGAGAAGAAGACGCCGAAGAAGCTAGGCAAGAAGCAGCCCGAGCCTCAGCAACAACCCACTCCGGAGGAATCTCCCGAGTCTGACGCGGATGCTGAGGAGCCAGAGCCTGAGCCCGAACCGGAGCGCAAGCAATCCAGACGCCGCCAGTCTCGTGGCCGCGGCCGCAAGGGCGTCCCCGACAGCGACACCGAGTCCGTTACCCGCTCTGACGTCTCCGCCAGCGGCGGCCGCCGCAACCGCCAGCGCCAGAGACAGAAGGGCCAGCAGAAGCAAGGCGGCGGCGGCGGCGGTCCTCTTGAGGGCATTACCGAGAATGTGCCTGGTGGTGACTTGGTCAACGGCGCAGGCGACATGGTTCAGAACACAGCAGGCAATGCGGTCAACCAAGTCGGCAACACCGCCGGCCAAGCGCTTGGCGGCCTGACTGGCGGCGGCGGCAAGGGAGAAGAAGAAGAAGACTCGAAGGGCGAGCAACTCCGACTCCGTCTGGAGCTCAACCTGGACATCGAAGTGCAGCTCAAGGCCAAGATCCACGGTGACCTTACTCTGGGTCTTCTGTAAGTGTCCGCGGCCACATCTAACACAAGAACAGACGAAAAGCTGACTGTCTACAGGAACTGAATGTTTTTTTCATATCCCGAATATTTTAATGCACGACTTATGGAGGACACGGACGTATGCGAACGGCGCATGGGGGCTTTGATTCTATGATGGTGTAATGACTTCAAATCAATTGTGTATTAGAAAAGCAATGTGCAAAGTACTTGGGCCCCGGCGCGACGGGGTTCCGCGAGGCATGTGTGATTCTGGACGCCGGTGCGGTCATGCTGCGTGAGCTCGAATTTAGGTTGGTCTGATAGGCCCTTCCCCGCCGAATAAGTTGCGTAACCCTGGCGGCGGGGCGATTCCGGCTGCCGAAAAACGCCTGCATCAGGCCTCGATCATCGCGAGGTGGCGTTCGCCTTACCGCGCCCGCCCATGCCCGCTTTACGCGGCCGTTTCGCTTGACTCGCAGCCCTTGCGACACACTGCATCCAGCTCCATCCCCCCCCGGCCGCCGTTGACGTCAGGCGCCAAAGCCACCCTAGCCCGTCTGCGCAATGTTCTGGGATGTGCATGCCGCCAGCCATGGCTCAATCTTGATTTGGACCTGTCCGCAAGTTGCCGATTCCTGCTCTGAGCCCTGTGTCTTGCCAACGTCTTTGCTGCTACTGCTCTAGACCTTTGCTTGCTTCCTTTCTCCGCCCCTCCATCTCTCACCCTCCGTACCCTCACAGAAATCTTCCCAACGAACCGACTTCCATCACCTACCCGCCTATCACCTGTACATACTCGACGGTCTAGACGGTTAATATCCTCAATCCGCCACCATGTCCGACTCCGACTATGAGGGCCAGATGGCCGTCCGCGAGAAGGGGGAACAGCCGTCGATGCGGACAACGCAGCAGCAGGAGAAGATGACCAACGCAATGAAGCAACACAAGCGTGAGACGGGTCAGCAGTCGGCGCGGTCACGGTCATCGTCGCGACGGGCGCGCCGGCAGCGCATTCAGAAGGCGATGGACGAGGGCAAATACATGAAGACCAACAGTTTGGAGGCGCTGGAGGAGGCCGATGCCAACGGCGAGCTGCAAGAAATGCAGATGTTCGAGCGCATCGGCCCCGACAGCACCTCCATGGACGGCCCCGTCACCAAGGCCCGTGCCCAGCGCGGCGAGATCCCCATGCGCGGCACCAACCCCAACCAGCCCTACCGCATGCCGCCCCAGGAGAAGCAGGGATCCTCGCTCGACGACACCGACGGCCTGAAGCTGAAGCTCGAGGCCAACCTCGACGTTGAGATCGAGCTGAAGGCTAGCATCCGTGGCGACCTCACGCTATCTCTCTTGTAAGTTTATACCCTACACCCTGCCCCAGTTTCCCCCTCTCCTACCCAAGAAAAATATGACGGCCTCTTATGGGCTGATTGTTATAATCTTGGTTATAGAGAATAATAACCCGTTGCTGTACTATAGTGCGTGATCACGATGTGTTAACGAAACGGGCGTAACCTTTCTTTTGGTCCCACGACAGTGAATGAATACGACGGAATTTTTTTAATGAATTCATCCACCTACCTATTCTTGTTAATCGGTCACCCCTTCGGCAGCCTTCTGGGCACGGCCTTTTGTACAGGGTCCGCCGATGAGCAACGGGGGGACATGTTTTTTGAGCGTTGGGAGTTTTGAAGGGGGCCACTTCTTTTGGGCATCTTGGATTGATGGGTAAAGCTAGAAAATTCACGTCACCAGTTCGATTCTACCCCTTACATCTCGTCACATGATTCTTAAGCTTCCGACTTCTACATCGTGAAAGCACTGGCGAGAACCTTTTGTTCGGGACGAGTAGTACTTTTTTTTTATTGTTTGCAAAACACGGGGAAGAATTCTAGTACCGTTCTTACGTTCATGCTTTAATGCCCTTGTCGAAGCCTTCCCAAGCAGACTCAACAGAAGTGTACCAATAGCCGCCGATGCCACACCAACCAAGCTATTTTCATCATCCCGGCGTCTTCAAGCTTAAGCACCCGTTGCTTGCTTTGAACACTATTCACCATCTTCCCGCGCACCCTTCCAACTCCAATGCCTTCCCCGACAGTACCACCATTGGAGGAACTCATATAAGTCATCCGCGGGAACCCCATTGAAAGTGAACACCTCCTAGCGGCCCTCTACCACCCTTCCTTCCACGCCTGCCTCGACAGCGTAGTCAACTGCGCCGCCGCAAGCACCACGTCCCCGTCGATTTCGGATGTCGGCTGGGCGCCGTCGTTCTCGGGACGCGATCCGGCGGCCCCGACGCCGCCTGCCGCCTGCTCATTAACTTGCGCCCGTGTCGTTGCATGGGAGTTGAAGGTGTTGTTGTTGTGGCCGTAGGCGTTTGGATTTGCGGCTTCGGCTACGTGGCGGCCCACTCGATTGTTGCCGGACTGATGTTGTTGTCGAATTCGTTGCAGCTGTTGTGCTGCGTAGGGCGAGGGTTCGGGTTTCGCCAGTGATTTGGGAATGGGTGCGGGCGGTGAGGAGGAGGTGGGTGGTTGCGTTGGTTGATGACGATGACGAAGATGATGGTGGTGATGATGACACGGTTGCTTTTTTTGTTGCTGATAGGGGTGGTAGCGATGTTCGCTGCGGTGGCACGGAGGGGCGGGAGAGCTGGTGCGGTGATCGAATTGGTTGGACTCGCGTCGTCCTTGGGGAGGGTGGCTTGCTGATGTTGTGCGCTGCTCATCAGACTTGGGTGTTTCCGGTGGGGTGTCCATAACATTCGTATTGGTGTAGACAATGCTTGCAATGCAATGAAGTGGTATGTGGATGAGGAAGAGGGAGCGGAGGCCCAGAGGAAGAGGAACCAAGTAGCCTGAACAACGTGCCTGCTGTATTAGGTGACTTCCATCCTCCCGCGTTCTAAAAAGACAGCTGCGCTCTTTGCATATAGGCAGTTAAAACAACCGGCAGGATGTAGATGTAACCTTTAGAATTCTACAAAACCATTCATACAGACTTCGACTGTCCACTGTGAGATGGGCCCAATACAGCATCACCGTTTGTCCAAGACTAACACAGCCTCTTTAAAGTCCTCGATATCAATGCTCCGACTGACTTTATCCCTCAGCCAGCTCTTCATGTCGATGCCAGGGAGCAATCCGCGATCTCTGAGGATAGTGTAGATGCACGCAGCGGCAACGGTCTTTGCGGGGAAGTAGTTCGCAAGCTGGTAGTCTTTACATCTGCTAAAAATTTCAGTACACGATCTGGGCATCGGGGCTTCTGACGTACGCGATCAGAGCTTTGGCCCTGCAGCCTTTTGCTATGCCAGTCTCCATAAGATCGGCAATCCGATCTGCCTCCCTCTTCTCCTTGCTTCGATCATCAAAGTAGTCTTTCGCATCAGCACTGCCGTCGTCGACATCGAAGTCTCGCATTGCTTCGCTAAGATAGCCGGGAAGAAGGTCGAATGACGTTGATATACGCAACTCAAACTTTAAGACGCGCAAAAGAATAAGCTCATGTCGGACAAGAGCGGAGCGGAGTGAGTCATAGGTGGGCGATGGGCATTCTAGGGTGACAGAAGATGTCCCTCGGTGCATTAGTTGCCATGCCGGCAGTAGAAATTCCCTCACTCTGCGGGGAGCTTCTTTCGCCTTGGATCCTACGGATAGACAAGCAAGTGCCAGCATCTGCATCCGAGTCAGTAGCTCGACAACAACATCGAGTGCACCTTTACGGGACGAACATGATCGTCAAGCCTATGTAAGCTCTGTTGTTGGCGTTGGAATTTTCTGCACCTGTTCAAGAGCACGAATGACATGGCTAAACATTCTTCAGGCCTTGGGGAGTCAGCTGGACCGGGAGCTATGGTAGCATTTGGAGACGCGGGACTCACAGGCGTAGGATGTCGCCTAGTAGTGTCACCATAGAGATAGCATCCATGGATGAGTTAGCTACCGAGGGTTCGCCTTCGTCTTCCATTCCTTCCGTCGTTTGGGCCATGCTTCGGAGAGAAATCCGCAGTTACTCGTTGTTCGCGAATTCCAGAGCCCAGGACGCCAGTTGATCTGCAAGACTTCTCAGGTTGTCATGTCATTCTGTATTATTGGATGCGGAAGGAGCGTGCGGTCTGAAAGTAGCAGCAGCAGCGGCAGCGGCCTGGAAGATAACGGTGGGCTTAGTCAGCGCGGCTATGCCTAATCAGGGCGGAAAGGTGGCCTGGGCGTCGCTACCGGTAAGCGCTTCTGCCTTCTCTCTCAATCACTCTCACCATCTCAGTTGCAGGCGCGCCCTGCGTGAAGTCTGCCCGTTCTGACCATCAAATACTATGCCCCTCGTCACTGAAGCCTCACTTGGTATCTTTATCCGGCGGCGGAAGTCCCGCAGCGCCGGCATCTGCACGTGCCCGCTGCAGCCATCCGGAGCGGACTGAAACACCCAATCGAGATCATGGGTAGTACAATCGAGTTTAATGACAATGACGCATTGTCCACTCCGTCCAAGTGTGCCTCGTCTGCTCCGACTCCGGCGACATCCATCTCGAGCTCGCTGGCTTCCATCGCCACTTCTACTCAACCATCGGAAGAGCAGGTCATTCTTACTGACCTGCGGAATTATATCCCACTTGGCTCCCTCATTGTGTCTGGCCTGCTGTGCGATCCTGGTGTTTCTGGATGTTGGGAAGAATTGGGCCCTTCCCAACCAAGGAACCTCAGCGGCCTCGACCCTCGTCTCCAAGACTCCGTTTCCACCCTACTGAGAGCAAGATGGATTCGTGTACAATGCACCCCATCTGCATGCAACCCGTCTATTCTGCGACTTTTCATCGTCCCTCATGACATTGCCCGCCGATTCATCGACCGCAATGTGAAAAAGGCACGGGTTGCACTTGCACATGTCGTGCAAGAGTTGGATGTCTCTGCACGCGTGTGGGCTGGCCACCTTTCCGGTCAATCACAGCTGAAAAGCCACAAATTTGATCCTTGGGCCACCCCCGAGGAATCGTCGCTATTCTACCTGTTTAACACTCTGCCTTCTCCGGCCCCGAATCCCGAGAAGGTAGAAGATCCGTATGCGAAAGCGGCCATGCTGGACATACTGGACATGAACATCCCAGGACTGAGAGCAACACTCTATCCATTTCAAGCCCGATCAACTGCTTTGATGCTTCAACGAGAGGCTTCCCAAGAGCTCCATCTTGATCCACGCCTGGAGATCCGCAAGGCACCTGACGGGCAGGACTTCTACTACTCTCCTCGGGATGTCGAGTTCCTCCGCACCCCTCGCTGGTATGAGAGCAACCGCTCAGGCATTCTTGCTGAAGGTATGGGCAGAGGCAAAACCATTATAGCCATCAGCCTCATACTGGCCACGAAGCATCACCTACCCAGGATTC
Organism: Diplodia mutila; assembly: GCA_022560015.1. NCBI lineage: Eukaryota > Fungi > Ascomycota > Dothideomycetes > Botryosphaeriales > Botryosphaeriaceae > Diplodia > Diplodia mutila. Next base: position 320,601 of record JAFISB010000002.1, on the reverse strand, counting down.
CACCAGAGTACCAAGCAGGGCCTGCAATGCGACCTAAAGTTGGCTCGCTATTTGAGATGGCGGCAGCAGCAACCGGGCGCCACTCAGTTCCTTGGAGAGCCGCAATGGCTCGACACGAAGAAGAAACCGGTGAAGAGCTGACCGAATGCATCAAAGCTCTTAGCTACAATCTTCCACGCTACGAGATCCCTGCCGAGCCCGTGCGCTTCAATCGAAAGACAACCCTCCCGCCTCCTCGAAAAATGACCATGTGCAGCGGAACAATTGTGGTTGTCCCCAGGAATCTGCTTCACCAATGGCAATCGGAATTACAGAAGCACGTAGAAGAGGGTCATTTGAAAGTATTGATAATGGACAACCCTCGAGTGTCTCTCCCTCCACTGCCAGAATTAATTACCTATGACATAGTCCTTTTCAGTCGAACTCGGTTTGAAGCTGAATTCCGAGATGGCTCCGATGACCAAGGGCGCCACCTGGCTTACAGCCTTCCACCTTCATGCCAATGCCCGTACATCGGTGCTACAAGAAACAGGGATTGCAGTTGCCTGAAACCAGAAGACCTTCATGACTCGCCACTGAAGCGCCTGCATTGGTTACGGATAATGATCGACGAAGGGCATAATTTCTCGTCGCCAACCTCAAACGCTGTACTGGTTGCTCAAAAGTTGGTCAAGGCGGAGCGACGTTGGGTAATTTCCGGCACTCCGGCCAAGGATGATCTACTCGGAGTTGAGGTAGACCTCGCATCGAATGAATCACCCGGTATGGGTGTCGAGAATGATGCTCAGACATTACGAGACGCTGTCCTTCAGCAGCGGAAACGCTACGGTGACGAAGACTCTCGCGGTACTGGAGCCTCAAAGAGTCTTGGGCAACTTGCAACACACTTCCTCCAGGTCCGGCCGTGGGCAGAAACGGCTTATGAGGAACGCGCAGATTGGTTAGACCATGTGTACAGACATGCGGACAGAAACAAGCGCCGTACTTTCGACGCATATTCACAATGCATGAAGAAGTCCTTGGAGCAGCTAATCATCAAGACCCAACCTTTCGACGTTGAAAGAGACTTGATCTTGCCGCCTCTTACCCACCGAGTAGTAAAGCTTGAACCAAGTTTCTACGACAAGATTTCTGCAAACCTCTTCGTTCTTGTCTTGACAGCGAATGCCGTCACGTCTGAAAGGACGGATATCGACTATTTGTTCCATCCTCGGAGCCAACAAGCTCGGAACCAACTCATCACAAACCTTCGTCAAAGCAACTTTTTCTGGACAGGATTCAGTCAAAAAGACGTTGGAAATGCAATTGAACACGGATGCAAATACCTCGTCAAGGAAGATGCCAGATGCTCAGATGAAGACAGGACACTTTTGACAGCTTGCATAGAATTCGCCGAGCAGTTCGTTCTTGCCTCAGACAGCTGGAAGGCCATGAGTGCCACGCACGAGGTAGGCTTGTTTGTGGATGCCTGGCCTGGCAACACTTCACATGCCTGGGCACTCGGCAAAGACTCTCCGGAACTCTATGGGGTTGCGCAACTACTACAAGCCCAGGCCCACGTCAATGAGAGGTTGGGGGACGATCCAATGGAAGGGTTTGAAGCTGCTGGTGTTGCTGCTTCTCTGGACGCATACCGCGCAGCCGAGATGCACGACACGGAAAGCAACGTTGTCGAAGGAGAGGTGATGAAGATGGGACTACCGTCTTCGAGTACACACGAGGAAGTCAACGTTTCCAAGCTTCATGCACCATCGAAACAGCACGTGGCGACTCTGAAAACGAATAGCAAGAAAGCTGGGAAGAAGGCAACTGATTCAGTAAAGAAGGGCTCAAAGTGAGTTCATACGTCTCATGATGGATGTCTCGCAGCACTAAGCAAACGGCAGGAAAGCAAAGACAGAGAAAGACACCCCCACCGAAACGCCACGAAAGCGCCCTAGAGACAGCGGCCTCGACGTCACTAGCGACTCACCCCTTAGCAGGACCCAAATCATTGGGACTGTTTCCGCCAAGCTGACGTACCTGCTCGAGCAAGTCATGACGTACTACAGAGATGAGAAGATCCTCATCTTCTACGACGGCGACAACGCAGCGTACTACATCGCCCAGTGCCTCGATCTTCTCGGCGTGCCGCACGAGATCTACTCCAAGGGTATATCGAACGAACTGCGCTCGCGGTACATCGTCAACTTCGACAAGGACCCGGCGCTGCGCGTGCTACTGATGGACGTGCGGCTCGGCGCGCTCGGGCTCAACGTCAACCAGGCGTCGCGCGTCTACTTCATCAACCCCGTCTGCCGCCCGAGCATCGAGGCGCAGGCGGTGAAGCGCGCGCACCGCATCGGCCAGACGCGGCCCGTCCGCGTCGAGACGCTCGTCCTGCGCGGCACCGTCGAGGAGGCCATGCTCGAGCGCGCCCGGGCCATGACCCGCAGCGAGCACCTCGAGGCCAAGACACTCGAGGACGACCGCGGCATCACCGACATCATCAAGGGCGCGCGGCTGCTGTCGGTGGAGCCGGAGGAGGCGGAGGGCGAGCGCCAGATGGCGCCGCTGGCGAGGCGCGAGCAGCTGTTCGGCAGGCCAGGCAGGGGCGCGCTGAGGAAGCTCGGCGGCTTCTCGCCGCCGTCGCCGAAGAGGCGGAAGAGGGATAGTGGGCATGTGTCGCGGGTGAAGCGGGATGGTGCGAAGAGTGCGGTTGGCGTGGAGCCGATGGTGGTGGTGGATTCGCCGTCGCGGGGGCGGCAGGGTAGGATGGCTGTGGAGGGAGCCCGGCCTTCGACGCCGGCTCCGTCACGTCCGAGCCTGTTCAGTGGAGAGGGTTGATTTGGCCGCCGGGGACGGGCATTTTCAGGGCGCCAGCGCGTGGCTGCTTCCAAAGGGCTTTGGATATTGTCATTGGCTCGAATAATCTTGGAGAATATGGCTTCATTTCTTGGTGGACGACACATAAGAAACTTCTTGTAGACATGTTTTCCTAGTCGATTCCGATTACATATCAAGTCAAAGCCCGATCTCAATGCTAAATAAGCAGGACGAATCAGTAGGAGCCCGATCGATTGACAGGCAAATCCAATGGCAGACTGAGCGTCACGCACCAGGGCCTTCGGCTAGTCTGGCTACGCTGTGGTTTATACCATTTCTCATTGAAGGCCAACGGAACAGCTTCAAGGGCGCTTCGAAAAGCTCACCTCACGGTTGGGAATTACACGTCCAGACAGAGCCATCGGACATTATCCAACACTTAGCTTTGGTTCCGATATGTGCATCATCTCCGGTGTTTTTGGCTTCATGGCAAAAGAGTAAAAGGACGAATGGTTTGTTGTTTTCGGGTTGGCAAGGTTCGTGGTTGCTGTTCTCTTGCTATCTGTGACGGTGGTGCTCAAAGAGCTGGATCTGAGAAAGTAGGGGAAGACCAAAACACACGTGGTTGATGACAGACTGTATTATGTGTTCTTAGATTGACCGTCATTTATAGGCAGCAGAAGGTGATAAAGACATGTTAGAGCACCTCTGAATAGATGGATGGGGGAATGCACAGTGCGAACCACAACTTAAGGAACGAGACAGCGTCAATCAACTGAAAAGCGTTTTGTTTTGTACGATAGCAGGGGGGGTATTTTCGACAATCGTGGCCGGGGACATGATACTAGTAATTCATCCTTCCTCCCTTGGTCTCTCCATCCGTCTCCCTTCGCCCAGACACGGGGATCCATCCATCCAATCACTGTAGCGAAATCGCTAATACGAGAACAACCTCCTCCCCTTCCCCTCTCGAACCCCAGTGGCCTTCTATGCTCACTCAAACCTTCTTCTCACTGCCACGATCGGACTCGTCGACCTTGGTGCTGCCCGAGGCCGCGCTCTCGTCCTCGTACGTCATGAACTCGTCCTCGTCGATGTGCTTGTACCTGAACCAGAAGATGATGGTCTGGACGAACAGGGCGATGGCGAGACCGGCCCAGAGCCAGATGAGATGAGGCTAAGCATGGCGAAGTCAGTAAAAATACGTATATATACAGCATGGAAGAGAAAGGAGAGTGTTGGATGAGAAATAAGAAGGGAGGGGGGGAAAGGGCAAACTCACATCGACAATAGCCGGCGTCAGGATCTCGCCCAAGGCCGAAGACAGGGCGGTCATGAAGAGGAAGATGGCCATGACCAGACTCCTCATGCCCGGGGGGCTGCGCGAGTAGGCGATCTCGTAGGCGGTGACGTTGCAGAAGCACTCGGACAGGGCGCCGAGCGCGACGTTGGGGATCTGCAGCCAGATGCTGAGCGGGCTCACCCGGCCGTCCTCGGCGCACGTCGTGGCGTAGTAGCCACACGGGTTCGTCTCGTACACGCGCCACTGCACGATGGCGCCGATGACGCCCGAGATCCACGCCAGCGTGAAGCCGAACGTGATGCGCGAGATGCGGCCGAAGCGGATGTTGTACTTGCGCAGCGCCGGGTAGATGACGTGGCTGAGCAGCGGCACCGTGACGATGATGACGATGGGGTTGAAGTTGCTGAGGAGGTCGTTGGGCGCGCCGTTGGTGGTCATGGTGGAGCCTGAGGGGGAGGTGAGTGCGTTGCACGTTTTACAGAGCCTGTGGGCTTTTACTGACCTTGGTTCGACAGGATGCTTCCGACACCGCCGTCGTTGAGGTTGTAGATGGGGAAGTACAGGAAGATCTTGCAAGCGTCGATGGTACGGACGACGTCCCCGATGAACTTGTCATTCCAGTCGATAGGCTTGCCGGCGAAGGTGGTGATGCCCTTCTCGGCCAGAACTGAAGGCTTGGCCGCATCCCAAAAGCCCTTCCTCCAGAATCTGCCGCCGTTCTCCTTGACCGCGATGGCCCAGATTTTGGACACCTGGGTAAGTTCGGAACCGTTCGGAGGATTTTTGATCAGTCTCTTGTACAGGAAAGCAAGGAGAAAAGGCAGAAGCATGAAGACAATGGTCGGAAGGAGGAAGGCCAGCCAGAAACCAATACGCTTCTCAGCGTAAGTTGTGGCAATAGCGAAGAATGCACCGACGTTGACAAGGGCTACAGCAGTCAGCATGCGACCTAAACCTCTGAGGAACGCACAATATCTCACCATAGAAGATCAGCATCAGGCGTTGGATGGTCGATTCAGGGTCTACGATGACCTTCTCGCCTGACTTCAGAACACGAGTGAAGGGCTTCTGGTACGCATATTGGTCCAGGAGTATAGGGGCGACGTTGGGTTTGAAGAGACCTTGAAGACGTCAGATGAGTTTCGGCGAGAATCTTTTGGGAAACGCACCAGCGCCAATGGCCAGGACAAGCAAGCTGATGATGAAAGGGACCAAGCCTCTGCCAGCCTTCAGGACACTAGGCAGCGCGCCGAAGATCATGATGATGTGGGCGACGAAGCAGACCAGCACACCGACGACGATGGTCTTGAAGCGTCCCCATTTTGTGTCGGCGATCCAGGCCCCGAAGATGGGAACGACGTAAGACATGAAGCCGAAAAGCAGGACGAAGGCGTTGGCAAATTGAATGCCCTTGTCAAGCGCACCAGCAGTGCCCTGGGTGCCGGCTGCGGGCGCACCGGCGCCATTTCCTGCGAAGGGCGTCAGTTTGAGAAACGCTAGACCAACACGCATTGAGACTTACCGCCCTTCGGCAGCGGGTACTGCATGAAGTTGGAGAAGACGGTCTTGGCTCCGTAGTATGAGGCGCGCTCGGAGAACTCGACAACGCAGAGGAGCCAGATGACCATGGGGATCTTGTCAGACACTTTCCGTAGAGTCCTCGTTTCCTCCTCAGTCGGAGCCGGGTGGAGTCCATCGTCGTCGGCGGAAGAAGAGGCTCGCGTGACATTGACGTCCAGCTGCTTTTCATCAACAGATTTCCCGCGCCTGCTGGCCCCATCACCTATAGCGAAGGAGTTGCGGGCATTGCCATCAACGACCTGCTCAGGTACCCGCGACGACAGAACGTCGGCCGTGATGTGCTCTCCTTGACCAGCTGTTAAACAATTAGCTAACTGCCGGGGAGCTAGCTGTTCCAGGAGTGGATCGACATACACATCTTGGACTGTTGGAGGGAGAACTGGGCGGGAGTGGGGGATGGGCGATGTTCAACAACACGTTCGCTGGCGATCGAGAAGCAGGCATTCTCTTATTATACAGCAAGCGAGACATTGGGAACGATTTCCTCGGCCAATTCCGCATCGGGGACAGCGAGTTGCGCAAGCCCATGGCTAGTCTGGTGCGGCGTGGGTAAAAGCCCGTCGTTTCCAAGCACGCCACTCTTGGGCGTTATCTTGCAACGGCGTTGATTCAGTGGCTGGATGCAACGTTGCGCCGCCGACTGCGACATGGAGCTGGCCAGAAGAGCAAGAACGAGAACGAGGGCGGCCGTCCTCTCGCCACCAGCAGAGGCCGAGAGCCGCGCCAGGATTCAAGCATGGCTGGGCAGCGGCAGCGGCAACGGTTGGCGCAGGCTTGAGGAGTGCTTGTCGTGGTATCCATGATTCGCTCGGCATTGGGGGGAAGGTGCCACCGGCTTCGCCGATTGCGCGATAAGGCCCGTCCGCGTAGTGCGCCTACCATGGCAGACCAATGCCCCGCCCCGGAAGGTGAAGAGAAGGGAGTTCCTGCAGATTCGGGCCATCGTCCAGCGCCTCGCCTCAGTTCTCGACTTCACCGAGACCATCGTAGTCGTGACGCCTTTCCGTTGTTGCGTTTCCCGACCCGACGCCCCCGGGACTTGGTGCAGGCGCATGGCTCTGGCCCTGAGCAGCTGCCCTTTCTAGAAGAGATGACCGCTCCTCAATCCTCCGTGGGCCTGTGGCGACAGAGGTGAGGTAATGGATTCCGCGTGGTAGGACAAGGCGGCGTTGCCAGGCATTCGATACGAGCTGAGGCAGCAAGCGAGCCCATTACAAACTCCCAGAATCGTCTCTTTTATCGCATTCCAGCGCCTCGGCTGCGTCTGCCAGATACGCGTCGTTCGAGAGCGGCCCAGCCAAGCGGAACTCTGACGATTCCATCATCATGGATCCCAACGCCTCGGATACGGATCCATGGACGGATAAGAAAGAGCCGTCGTACTGGTCGTCAATCTTGGCTCTTGGCTGTTCGTTCCTTCAGGATTTGTACAATGCCTCTTCATGGCAGGTCGTTCAGGTGTTTGCTGCTGCATGGCTGCAAGTGTGAGCTTGTCAGCATCGGTAACTGAGTGGGGTGTGATGCCGAAGGTTGGTCATGCCGCGCAGCCGTCGGGGCAAGTCTTATAGCACCGCCGTTGCGGGATGAGTCAAAGACTTTGATGACTGTTGCCTAGGATCGACATTTCAAGCAGTGAGAGAGCGGAGCGAAGTCGAAAGAAAGGAAGCAGGCTGGCCAACGACTTTTGATCCTTCGGCTCCCCTCCGAGAATCAACCGCCCACAAGGCACCGCAACGCCACTGCTGACACCGCTGCACTGTTTTGGATAATTCAGATCAACAGCCAATCATCGAGGCGACCGGAGGACGCTGCGGGAAGCTTTGTAACCAGTGAACGTACACAGTGCTAAGATGACGACGGCGATTGGTTGGTCAAGTACGTAGCCATGTCATACATTCTTATATCCATCACTAAGTCTATCATAATATATATATCTACACGTCGCCGAGCACGTTACACGCACATATATAGCCCTCCCTCCCCCCTCTTGTCACACACATGTGCTATCCCGTCGGAAAAACAAGACTGTCCAACCAAACCCTTGCCGAAACCGAACCGAACCTACATACAAATGTTATTTCATCCCATCATCACCACCTTCCCTTTCCCTTTTTTCCCTTCTCACGGACTCGACGGTTCCCACTCCTCATCCGGCGCCCTCATCAACGAACCCGTCAACCCCCTCATCCGCCTGCCCAACAGATCGTCCTCGCTCGCCAAGCTGACCAAACTCTTCCTCCTCCTCGACTTCGTTCCCGTTCCTCCCCTCCCCCTCCCCCTACCGGCGTGAGAGTAATATTCCGTCTCCGAGTCCTTCCCGCCGCTGTGCTTACCACGTGCCGCCCTGACCGACCCGCCACCGTACCCGTTCGCCTTGCTACCGCCCCTGTTGCTCGCGATCACCGTCATCTCCAACGGGTGATCTTCGTCCCCGCTGCTCTCGAGCGTATGCCTCCGCCTGTGCTGCCGCGGCCGCGTGCGGCCCTCCGCCGCCAACGCGTCGGCGTCGATGCGCTCGGCGATATCCCGCATCCAGCGCGCGCACTTGAAGATGTACTTCCAGCCCTCGGGGAAGACACTGACGAACTGCAGGAAGCCGTGGCTGATGCCGGGGATCATGACGACCTCAACGTGGTCCGTGTCGACGAAAGTGTTGCCGTTGCCGCCGCCGAGGTCGACGGTGAGCCCGAGTTCACGGCGCTCGCGCCAGGCTGCTGCCTTGGCTTGCCGGATGCGGCCCGCGAAGATGGCCGTGTCGTCGACGAGCGGGTCGCGCTCGCCCGTGAGGAAGTATGTCTTGGGCATCTTGGCCAGGAGCGACTCGGGCGCGAGCAGCGGCGAGAGGAGGTAGTCGGTGCTGAAATCCGGGCGGTTGTGCGGACCAATGTACAGGATGATCATGGCGCGCATCATCTCGGGCGTGAGGATGCGGTCGTTGAAGTAGGAGATCATGGAGGACATGGCCAGGCGGGTTTTGATGGCCGTGGGTTTGGGTGTGGCGTTTGGAAGTGCTGATTCTGATAGCTTGGATTCGAGGTGGTGGGCGTCGACTCCTGTGTGTGCCGCCGACAGCCGTATCGAAGTAGATGGCGACCTGTTCATTGGCTTATCGGTAATTGTTGCTGTGGAGCCTCCGTTCTCCGCTGGAGGTGTCACATCGTCGTCATCTTCATCGTCCGAGTGGTGAGGAGTGGTGGGAGTGAGCTTCCTGTAGTCTTCACTCTTCCTCCTGAGAAGGCCCTCGTTGGTCTTGCGGGTCTTTCGGTCCCGAATGAGCGCCATCTGCTCATCCGTCATCCAATTACCGATGTTGAAGTCAAGCGCTGGGTATATCAGCACGAGTCCCGCGGGTGGAGGCAGCGACTCTTCGCCCATGTAGCGCCGCGTGTCAGTACCCCCGCTCTGCAGGATCATGAGCACCATTCCAACTGCAAGATTGCCTCCAGCGCTGTCTCCAGAAACAATGATTTCCGGAGTGCTCGTTCCAGAAAGGCCGACACATCGTCCTTTGCTAGCCATAATCGTGTGGTAGACATCGTAGCACTCGTTCAAAGCATACGGATACGGGTACTCGGGTGCCTTCTTGTAGTCCAGAGCCAGGACGGGCAATCCAGTCGTTCCAGCCCAGCCGAGGAGTTTATCGTCGTGGTTACGCGGGTCCATGGCCACGAAGCCGCCACCCGGGATATCCAAGACGATCTTGTTGTGCTCTTTCAACGCGGAGATTGGGCCATCAAAATACAACCAAGCTTGAACCGGCTCCTTGTACGAAGACTCGGGAGGGCGCGCTATGCGGATGGCGCGGGGAGGATAACGCATCAAGCGTGGGCGCATGAGGTTGGTGATCAACTTCAAGTATGGAGTCGTTCCTTTGTCCCAGCTTACCCGCAGATGGTCGACCGTCAGGGTGGACCGAATCTTCCTGACCTTTTCGTCGGCTTGCTCGGCGCATATGAGATAGTATAGAGTGAATACGATGGAGCAGATGTCGCGAGCCCATTTCTTCTTGATGGGCATGGCAGACCAAAAGCCGGCGTCCAGCGCAGTGGTGACCCATGTTGCCCTAAAGTACGAGCGTGTGTATAGGTTCGCGAGAGGTTCGGGGCACTCGAGACCGACCAGCTTGCCGAAATTGCGTGAAATGTAGAGCCAGAGCAAGGTCACGACGACGGTCTGCCAGGCAGTGAGGCGGGAAGAGGCGAGGGACGAGAGGCGTTTGAGCAAAGGCGGGCCATGGCGAGGACCTCTGTGAAGCGTGAGCGGTGGTGGGCGACGGAGGAGTTAGTGGGGTGGACGAACCTATACAGGTAGGCGCACCAGAAAGAAACGACGGCGAGGACCTGGACTCTCCGGAACTTGACGGACGGACGTCCCAGTACATGGTCTGCGGGAGTAGGCATCAGTAGGTTGCAGGTGAAAGAAAGCTTGGGGCTTGGGCGAGGGCAGGATACCTATCATTGTTGCTGACGACGCTTATGCACCGGGCGGGCATGTGGAAGTTGGCCTTTTCTAGGCGCAAAAGGAGTCGCGGAGAGGACGGGATGCTGGGGCAGTGGGTCGCATTGTCCGGAGTGCCTGGTTAGCTAGTCAAGGTGGGCGCAGGTGCTGACATGTGAAAGGCGCCTAGCACGGGCAGAAGCCGAGTGACGTCCCAGCCGAAACAACGCTCGCTAATTCGTAGCCGCGTACCGCCGGAAGTCGCACGGCAATCGTGTCGTCCGGCGAGCGGCTGGTTCCGATGGCAGCTGATGTACATCGTGGAGGCTCGTGATGGTGTTGTTTGGTTTTGGGGTTACTGCATGCTGCCCGCGGAAGGCGAGGCGTCGGCATGCGGCAGCCCGCCCCCACATTGCGGAGACTCCACACCGCGCCTTCCCCGGCCATCATGACAATTCTATCCCTTCTCCTTTTCCTCCTCGTACACTTTGCACAATTATCTCATCGTCAATCTCTGTTCATGACTCCTGAAAAATGCACCTGCTTCCTAAGCACATGCTTTGCCGAGCGGCCAAAATGACCTGTAGCCTTGTTCTCTAGGGATCCCTTGTCCTGCATGCATCCCCACATCACCACCTGACTCTTACGTGAGATACGTGAGAGGAAAGTCCGCCCACGTGCAAATCCCGCATTCGCATTTTAGCCTCTGGCCAACTAGAGCCTCTCGTTATGTAAGCCATGAATGCATGCAGCCCTACGGACCAAGCACTGTACAGCCAACAATCACGATGCATTCGACACTAACCAAATCGCGAGAAAATAGCTTCAGCTTTATATCAAGATATCTCTGCAGAACCACAAAGAACCACTTATGTTACCACCACTCCCCCAAGACCAACAACATCTACACGGAGGACCATCAGACGTCGCAGTAGAGACCGATACGCCACGCCATATCCCACGCTAATCTGAAGAAGCATCGCATCGCATCGCATCCCAACATTCCACTCTACTTCCCACCGTTCGCCTGGCTCACGCTCCTGATCAGCTCACCGATCTCGAAGCCGAGCCTCCTCAACGCGCTCTCCTCAATCTCCCTCCCGGCCACGCGCTTCACCATCAGGCACTTCGACGCCCCGTGCTCGAGCACGTCGACGGGCTTGCCCGCCGGTAGCTCCAGCTCCGAGACGTCCCGGACGTAGACGGTGATGTCCGGACCGACGATGCCGCGCCACAGCGTCGCCGACCACTGCCAGTGGTCCGAGCGGCTGTAGTTGTCGCCCACGCGGAGGCGGTTCGCCCACGCGTCCGTGGCGCGCAGGCTGTACGTCGGCATGATGAGAACGGGCGTCCTCTTGTCCGTCGCCGCCGCCTCGTTCTCCCCGCTGTCCTCCCTGCTCTCCGTCGACGGCGTGCTACCAGATGCGGCGGGCTGATTGGGCGGGCTGGTGATGAAGTCGACCATCTCCTTCGTCTTGCCGTGCCACTCGGCGATGACCTGGATGTAATCCCCAATGCCGACGACGGCAGCATTCCCACCACCGGGACTCTTCACCCCGCCAGTATCATCGGCAGCATCCACGTCGATCACCTCCACATCTCCACCACCACCACCGCCACCACCCGCCATCACCACCGCCGTTTCCTCAGGACCCCTCGGCGCCTCCGCCACCCTCGCCCACACCTCTCCCGTCTTGTTGAAGCTCTCCTCCAACCACTTTCCCATCGCCTTCGCCGCCGCAACGTCGTCGCCCTCGACCGCCACGATCGCTCCCCGCACCTTGCTGTTCTTCTTTTGCGATGACGGCGGTTGCGACGACGGCGATGGCAGTGAGACTACCGCGCGGTACGGCGGCGCGATCTTGCCGAGGATCTGGATCTTGTTCCAGATCGCCGCCTCGGGCCCGTTCCTCCTGGGGCCGCCGAGCATCGCGTCGCCGCCGGCAATGGGGGTGCCGGGGGCATGGCGGGCAGCAACGGCAGCGACGGCGGCGGCGGCCGCCGGGTACGGGTGGTGGTGATGATGGTTGGCAGTCTGCAGCGGCGGGAGGGTGAGGTTGTTGTTGTTGTTGCTGCCGTCGCCACGGCCGTTGTTGCGGGGCGAGACGCCGCGGGCGTGGTGCACTATGTCCGGCCGCGGCAGGGACTGGCGGCGGGGGTCGGTGGGGAAGGGGTAGGGCGTGCCCGGCTGCTGCTGCGAGACGGAGCCGGAGCGGGGCGTGCCGCCCGAGTTGGATGGCGGGGGCACGTAGGTCTGTTGCAGGCGGCGCCGCTTGGCGTCCGAGGAGAGCGGGGAGAGCATTTGCACGTCCAGGGGGTGCTGCTCGTCGCGGGAGGTGCGGGCGACGTGGAGGTTGGTGAGCGGGTTCGGCCGCGTGCTGCTGGTGCGGCGAGGAGGGTTGTTGTTGCCCGTGGCGGCGGTATTGATGGCGAGGTTAGACATCATGGGTGGGAGGTAGCGGGACGTAGGTGTCAGGGCTGAAGATGGTGTTGGAGGGGGGAGCATGGGGGCGTTGGAGGAAGGGGAAGATAATGACGCCGTCGTGGCGTTGTGATTGTTGTGGTGGTGAGACGAGAAGGGCGTCGTTGGAGTCGCGATGCTCCGGCCACCACACTTGCTGCAGGAATGCTTGTCAGAGGCGGTGTTGATCGACGATAAGCTTCCCCGACGTCCACCGCGACGAGGCTGGTAGCGATATTCTGGATACTGCTGCTGATGACGGAGCTTTTCCTCTTCGGCCAGAGCCTTCCACTCGTTGCGTACTGCTTCAGGCTGCGATTTCCACTGTTCGCCGATGATCTTGGATATCTCAGGATTGGCTAACCCGGGATGCTGGGCCACGATCGCGGCCTGATGGTGCTGACGATATAGTATGAAGGCTGAGTATCAAAGCGGTCAGCCACATGGGAGCAACAAAGGCGCTGACAAAGGAAGCGTGCTGCTCCACAGTAGCATGCGGCGCAGAGAACAAACTGGCAACAACTAGCTTGACTTTGAAGTTGGAGGGGATAAAGAGGGAGCGCATAAAGGAAATGACGAAGAGCCAATAAAAGATGGATGAGCAACTGACCGTTCCTTGGCCGAGGGATCTTGGGGTCGGGTTGACACAAGCAGACGTGATTGGCCGGAGAGACTGCAGAAGCTGCAGACGCACCGCCGGAGCTCATGCGAGAGTGCGTGGTGGTCGGCGTAATATCTTCCACGACGTCGTCTTCCTCCCTGTCCCCTTTTTCGGCCAGCGACGCAGCCCTCTTCCGCGTCAGGCGGAAAGGTGGTGACTCGGGCGTCGGTGGTGCCGCGTCGTCCTGTTTCGAGTTGCGAGAAGGACTGGCGGTGCGGCGGGAAGAGCGGGTAGAAACTGTCGTAGATGCCTTGCGGGAGCTGCTCGGGCTTCTCTCCCCCTTTTCTGCGCCGTGCTCCGACATCTCAACGTCCGTCATGGTAGGGTTGTCGAGGTTGCTGGTGCCTGCTCTCCTGTTGCGGCGAAGCTCGACATGTGCCGCTACTCTTCTCTTCGCAGGGATCTGGCGGTCGAATATCAGTACGGCGAGGCCAGCTTTGATAGACAGGCCGCTCGGTGGACTCCAGGAGGCCCGGGGTGCTGAATGGTCAATAGGGCGGCGCTAGTCAAAGACATAGCCTGGCAGCGGGCTTTGTCTCTATTATGCCGGGAGTCCATGTTCTTTGTTCGAATGGCAGCGCGCGCATGTAATTGTCCTAGACAGGTGCGGGATGAGCGCTGTTCGCAACTGCGAATTCTTTCTCCCCAGCCCAGCGAGATTCCCAGATGCGGCAGGGTCTGTAGGGAGCGCGCCCACGCCCGAGACATTCCTCTGCAGGAGCGCGATGCAAGGAAGCGTGAATACAAAGAAACTTGATTTGAGACAATGCATACAAACGCCCACCCACCGGGGAATTGTGCCCGCCCCTCTGGAATGTAAGCCGTGCACTTCCGCGTCAACGCCATAAAATGCTGAAACGTGAATGGGTATCTCAGACAACCGCAACAGGAAGGGTCCCCAAACTACTAAGAAATGCACCGCTCCGCGTGCTTTCTGACGACACGCCCTACGGAGACGACTCCGTCGCGCCCGCCTCATTCTCCACCGTGGCCTGGTGCGCCGCCTCTTCGCGCTCGAGATCGTACTTGCGCAGGGCGTTGAGGTTAAAGGTGTAGTTGGTGGCGACGAGATCGGCCGCTTCGATGGCCAGCAGCTTGTGCGCCCTGCCGGACAGGTGCATGCCGTCCCTGGAACGCGGTGTCAGTAGGCCTCCAACCACAGCCGAGCGCGGAGAAGAAGAAAATGCTGACCAAAACAGGTAGTGAGACTCGTCCTCGCAGGGCTCCGTCCGGTTACTGCTGGCGTCGTCCATGTCAAACGGAAACTGGGCGCCGACACGCGGCAACGGCACGCATGGGCTCCTGACTTCAGAGAACCTGGGATTGCCCTTGCCCTCCCCGCGCTCGTCGGCGATGCCAATCTTGTGCATCTGCTGCTCGCGGATCAGATTCAACAGCCACTTGTCGGTCGGCAGCAGGTGGATGTAGCCGGCCGTCCACTCGCGCGCCGCCCTCTCAAGCGCATTGTTCCATTTTTCCGTCAGCGACACAGCCGACTGCTGGCGGTCCGGAAACTCCAGGGGCTGCAGTGCAAATGCGGGCAAGAAGGAGATGTCTATGACCTTGGGCAGCACGATGTGGGGGCGAGTCTGAGTGTGCTGCGCGATTACGTCAAGCTGGGCGAACAAGGAGGCTATGGTCTCCTTGATGTCGTCGTCGCTGGCTTTGTTGTCCTGGAAGGTGTACTGCCAGATGTCGCTGATGCCGAAGAAGACGGTGAAAACGGTCCATTCCTTCTTTTGGGCGCGGCGGAGAATCAGACCACTCTGCTTCTCGAAGCTGATCCACTGCTGGACCTGTTTCTTCAGGTCGGCAAGGAACTTGTGGTTCTCGGGATGCTGGTTCGTCACATTGGCCAGAAGGTCCGTGTCCAAGACAGCATCCGGGTTCTCAATGAAGTTGGACGCGCCCGACGAGCGGGCGAAATTGTTGATGTCGTCGCACAGGAGCTGAGGGGTCAGTCTAGTGCGGATGCGACGGGGACGACGAAGTTACCTCTTTGCACAAAGCCTGGGTCCACAAAGGGCGACTGACGTTGTGCTGCGGATTCTTTGCCGGAATGTCGACGTGGTAGGTGCCGACGTCTGACCAGCTATCGCCGAAGACAACAAGGCGCCGTTGCGAGCCGGAGAAGGCCTTCTGCACGCGGCTCTGGACCTGCAGCGAGGGCAAGACCCAGCCAATGTACACGACGGTGCAGACGGCGAAAAACACGAGGACGTGGAAGCGAGTAATGGTCCTCATGGCTGGAGGCGGGACGGGGACGGGGACGGACAGAGGCGGCGGCCGGAGTTAGCTTGAGGCGTCGGAGCGAAGAGGATGGGAGCATTTGCGGAAGAGCGAGGCTGGAAGAGTAAATAGAGGATTGGGTGCGGCGACGGGCCGCGATTGCGGCTCAGCATGGCGTGGACCATCCGCCGCGCGTCAGACCTGGCATGGAGGCTGGAGAGCAGCTTGCGTATGCCACCGCGTCCGCCGTAAGCTCTTCTCGGACCAGCCAACGCAGGGGTGGACCGGTGCGACCCGCCACCGATTGGGTCGCCTACAGCTTACTGTGTTCCTGGCGCAAGAAGAGGTAGTACTACTCAGCAGACGATGCATCGCAAGATCATGACGAACGCTTGGCTTCCGGTTTTCCGGGCGGGCGAAGCAACGTTGGAGCGGTGGGGAAGCCGCAAAGCTTGGCCGCTAGGCGCGGGCTTTGCGACACGAGATCCTGCCGGGTGCGCAGTTAGCAGCCGCGACGCAGCCAACTTGCCAACTAGAATCTGGAAAAGCCCGCCTTTCGCGCCGGCGAAAGCGTCGGAAACCTCCATGGATGGGCCCAGCACACTACTTCTCCGGCTAGCTTTCACGAATCGAGGCCGGCAGCTCCTCTGTCCTGCAAGGCGTCGGCCGCCTGGTCGGCAATTGAACGGAAGCCGGCCATGATTTTCGGACATAGTGGCGGCGGCCGACGATACCCTCGTCAACTGACTCCCGCCCTGCCGTTGCGCCCGAAGCAGCTGCGGAGCACACGACACAGCCCCTCATCTCCGGCTTTGCGCAACGCTCGCCAAGCACAGTCCAATCAGACCCCGCGTGGCCGATGCTGACGTTCCTCAGGCCGT
This sequence comes from Diplodia mutila, assembly GCA_022560015.1. Lineage (NCBI taxonomy): Eukaryota > Fungi > Ascomycota > Dothideomycetes > Botryosphaeriales > Botryosphaeriaceae > Diplodia > Diplodia mutila. The sequence continues at coordinate 304,243 of JAFISB010000002.1, read as the reverse complement.
ACACCAGGAGTGCTCTGCCGCTCCAACCCCTCCACCCTGGTAACCGTGATACAGATTGATTGTCTCCCGGCTAGCAAGCTTACACATAACCTTGATATGACTCTGGCCAGCTGTCCTCAGCTCAGCAGCCAGCCCCATCCTGCAACCATGTCGGCGTTTGCTTTCTTCGACGCCTCGAATTGCTGGTATACCGCCCAGAATCCGTGAGGCATGCCGGCATAGAAGTCCATTTTTGTTTCCACCTGACTCTCGGTTCGCAACACGTACTCGTACAGCAATCCTTCATCCCGCAGCGGGTCCATCCCGCAGACTGCAAGGTAGGTCCGCGGCAGCCCAGCGTGGCCACCAGGCCAATTGAAGGGTGCGTATAGCGGAGAGGCGTTGTCACCCTGATAGAGGCCTGCATTTGTTGAAATCAGCCCGAAAATCACCCCCGATGCCGCCAAGCTTGCATGCACTCACTCATGGCGTCAAGCATAGCCGTCGGATCCGACATTTCATAGCTTTTGCTCTCATCTCTGCTTCTGTACCTGTCCTTGTATTTTTCCGGCACAGCACCTTCCGGCAGCGTGGATGGGACTGCCAGGAAAACGCCCGTCAGCGGTGGGCTCACTTTCTCGTCGCGCGCCAAATGAGACACAACTGCTGCAATGTTGGCGCCCGCCGAGGATCCCCCCACAAGGAACCCTTTCGAAGGATCAGCTCCGAGCTGAGACGCATGCGCGACCACCTGTAACAACATGAGATACTCTTTGTCGAGAAATTCGCCATGTGGCTGCAGAATCGCTTACCCATTTGAACGCATCCCATGAATCATCGATCGGCACCGGGAAGTTGTGCTCTGGGGCGAGTCTGTAGCCTACGCTAACAACGATGCAGCCATGGTTGCGGACCAAGATCATGGCGTTGCTTTCTTCCATTTCAGGGATGCCCATGACATGACCTCCACCATGGTACAGGACGGCCAGCGGTGCGGAGCTGCCGCCCAGAATGGCTGCGGGCCTGTACAATAGCGCTGATATCTTGGCTCCGTCTCGCGTCGAGATCTCGACCTGGTCCTTTTCGACACCTTCCATGTAACTTGGGGGCATGGAGCATAGGACAGATCGGAGACCGTTAGCCAGACCTGCCCTTGTGGCGTAGAGGTCGCCCATCTTAGGAAAGGGGTTTGGGCCGCCTTGCGCGAAATACTGCTGGGTGTTTTAGCTTCGGGTTAAATTGTTCAACGTAGTGCCAAACGACCTGTTGAAGTTCCGAGTGAGGCTTCGAAGCCTCCGCCAAGTTGATGTTCTCCATAACGCAAAGACAAGGTGGCAGAACCAGAGTATCACTCAGATGGGCAGTCAAATCAGCGACAGGGCGTGTAGGAGGCTTTCTGGCTGATGGGACCTTTTAACTGTTGTCAGGTTCAGCTTACACAGTAAGCGTCCATGCCTGATATGGCATTCCACGGCTCACTTAGCGCATCAATGAATTTTAGGTTATCGCCGACCGGCTTATTATTGTAGAACGTGCGGCAGCTGAAATTCTATTGCAAAAAAGCAACGCCATGCGACTAGTTGTTCTACAGAAATCTCGAAAGATGGGTACCATACAAGCATGGCCCGAAGAGCCATACAGAATGTCCCTGGTCAAAGCTTCAAGTAGGATGACTCTTTGCATGGCATTACAAGGACACAACATGCAACGGCGGCTTGAAACACTTATTAATGCATATGAAACCTGATCCTATGTCTCTAATGATGTTTTGGCCTCTCATTAAATAAAATCCAGCTTAATTGGCGCTTGCAGTACAGCTGAGCTTCCGCAGCGATGATCTGTTGCACCTTGATGTCTTGGGGGGGGGGGGGGGGGGGGGGGGGGGGGGGGTGGGGGGGGGGGGGGGGGGGGGGGGGGGGGGGGGGGGGGGGGGGGGGGGGGGGGGGGGGGGGTAGAGTTAGGGTGTCAGCCCGCCAGCGAGAAGCAGGTGATAAGGCTATTGTTTGGCAGAGGATATGAGACTGTGGAAGAAACATCAGAGCAGGATTTTATTTCCAGCCGGCTCTCGTCTAGAGGCAGCGGAGATTTTGCCATGCAAGAAATGGCGCGGAGAAGCAGGGTGCAGGGCCCTCGGCCTCCGCAATTGCGAAATCGGCGCGGGCGCTCTCTATCGATAGCGGCATTTTTGCACCATCGACTCATCCCAACTTCGCCGACGCTTTGTTATTCTTCTGCAGATACCCTCGTCTTGTGCTTCGTTCCTGATTCTTATCGCTTCTTCGCTCCGTTCGCAATGGCATTGAGACTCGGTTCCAAGCGCATTTGCGCTGCTCTGCGCACCTCCAGGCCTTTCGCCATCGCACCTGTCTACGCCCAGCGCTACGCGTCAAGCGCCGCGACAGCAGCTTCAAGCTTGCCTAACGAAGTGAAGGACTCCATTGAGGTGTGTTGGATGCTCTGAATATATTCTCCAATGGGTTCATTCGCTGATCAGCTGCGCGTAGAAGGCGGCCGCTCTCGCAAACCCCGATCCTGCCTCAGACTCGCAAACCGCGCGCCTGGTCAACGATTCGCTGCCGTACATGGTCCCTACCTACGTTCGTCCCATGCCGATGTTCCACAAGGGTGAGGGCTGCTACATGTGGGATGTGGAGAACCGCAAGTACCTCGACTTCACGGCAGGTATTGCGGTGAATGCGCTGGGCCATTGCGACCCGCAGATGGTCCAGTTGATGGCCGAGCAGGCGCAAACCTTGATCCATACCTCCAACCTATACCACAACCCTTGGACTGGCGCTCTGTCCAAGCTGCTGGTCGAGAAGACGGTTTCTGGCGGTGGCATGCACACTGCCGAAAAGACCTTCATCTGCAATTCCGGTTCGGAGGCCAACGAGGCCGCTATCAAATTCGCCCGCAAGGTCGGCAAGGAGATTGACCCCTCCGGCGCAAAGCATGAGCTCGTCTCCTTCCACAGCTCTTTCCACGGCCGCACCATGGGCTCCCTCTCCGCGACGCCGAACCCCAAGTACCAGAAACCGTTCGCGCCTATGGTCCCCGGCTTTAGATATGGTACCTACAACGACATTGAGGCCATCCCCTCGCTGGTCACTGAGAGCACTTGTGGTGTCATCATCGAGCCCATCCAGGGCGAGGGCGGCGTCAACGTTGCGACGCCCGAGTTCCTCCTTGCCCTCCGCAAGCGCTGCACTGAGGTTGGCGCCGTGCTGATCTACGATGAGATCCAGAGCGGTCTTAGCCGTACCGGTCAGATCTGGGCCCACGCCTCTCTGCCTAAAGAGGCGCATCCCGACATCCTGACGACCGCAAAGGCTCTGGGCAACGGTTTCCCCATCGGTGCCACCATCGTCAATGATTTCGTTGTGTCGAAGATCAAGCCCGGTGACCACGGCACTACTTTCGGTGGCAACCCTCTTGCTTGCAGACTTGCGCACCACATCGTCGGCAGGCTGGCGGATCCCGAGCTGCAGCAGTCCGTCCTTAAGAAGGAGCAGATCTTCCGCAAGCACTTTGAGAAGCTCCAGAAGAGCTTCCCTGATGTCATTAGTGAGATCAGGGGCAAAGGTCTGATTCTCGGTCTGCAGCTGAACCAAGATCCTACGCCTATCCTGACTGCTGCTCGTGAGAGGGGCTTGCTGATCATCACCTGTGGAACAAACACGCTCAGGTTCGTCCCTCCGCTGGTCATCAGCGAGGCGGAGATTGAGCAGGGCATGAGCATCTTGGAGGATGCCATGAACTCTGTTCTCAGGAAGTGAATAGAGAATCAGAAGAGTAGAAGTCGGAGTTGCGATGCCCAAGGTTAAGCTTTGCGCAATATACCTGTTGCCCTTGGGCTTGTTTGGCGTTCGGAGTTAAAAGAGTGGGACAAAAAAGTCATCTTGATCTGTACCTCTCGACACACTTGCCTCTTTATGTAGAAAGCACACACTTTTCATCGCTGTCTTAGATATATATGTGTGATTGTCTCCAGGGCTTACCTATGAGCTACCACGGTCTCTGAGCCCACGTGATGGTTTTGGTCGGGGCAAGATCCCTGCAACTTCGATAACGGGCCTGGGGGCTTATCGGCCGTCCCACATCGCCAAAATTTCCGCGCCTACAACAGTAGTCACCGCCGCAAAAGTGAATCCGACTCGACCAGCCAGGCCAGCGCCCACACACCCAATCTGGCGAGCATCCCCTTCCGCTTCAAAGCCGGAACCAGCGGGAGCAAGATGGCGCCCATGGACGGCCACCACCACCGTAGCACCACCAAGGTGTCGCAAAAGCCCTACAAGTCCCGCCACGCCAGCAAGAGCGCGCTGAAGGAAAAAAGCAAGGGTGCGCATTTTTACCTCCTCACGTTTTTGGTTCCTTTCTTCGCCTCCAGGGGCTGCAGAATGCTAACCCAGGACTCTCTTTAACAGGCAAAATCGACAACGGCGACCGCGGCGTCCGGCGCACGCCGCACCAGCAGGTCATGTCCAAGTTCGACCGGCGCAACCAGGCGAAGCAGAAGCGGGTGGGCAAGCACGCGGAGCACGTCGAGGCGACCAAGGTGTTCGCGGGGCGCGACGGCGCGCCGCGCGTCGTGGCCGTGGTGCCGCTCACCGAGGACGTGTCGGCCGGGCTGGCGGTGCGCAGCCTCAACGGCGCGCTCGACCTGGCGGAGCCGGACGTGCCCGAGCGCGGCGTCGCGCGCGTCAGCATCGAGCGCTTCAAGCAGAAGGTCCAGTACCTGATCGTCGGCCGCGACCTGCTCGCCGCGCTGGACGCGTGCCGCGTGGCGGATTTCGTCGTCTTCGTGCTGTCGGCGGAGCAGGAGGTGGATCACCTGGGCGAGCTGGTGCTGAGGAGCGTGGAGAGTCAGGGTGTTTCGAACGTTTTGGCTGCGGTGCAGGTGCGGGCTCCTTGTGTTTGGTTTCGGTTTGGGCTACGATTTGCTAACGGAAGTAGGGACTCGAGTCTGCTGAGCCTGCGAAGCGCCGCCCCCAGATTCTTGGATCGCTCAAGAGCTTCATCACGCACTTTTTCCCGGCCCAGGAGAAGGTGCACTCGCTTGACAATAGGCAGGAGTGTTTGAACCTTATGAGGTCGCTCTGCACAAGTATGCCGAAGGGTGTAAGATGGAGGGAGGAGCGCAGCTGGATGGTCGCGGAGGATGTGAGATGGCCGAGAGGCAAGGCCGCCGCGACCGACGAGGAGGCTAAGGGAGAGGTTGTCATCACCGGTGTTGTGAGAGGCAAGGGATTGAAGGCCGACAGGCTGGTGGAGGTGGGAGACTGGGGAACTTTCCAGATCGAGAAAATCACTGCGGCTCCTCTCGAAACGCGGAAGAAGGGCAAGGGCGATGATATGGCCGTCGATCTGGAGGGTCAGGACACCGTACTGGACCAACCTACCGAGGATCAAGACAACTTGGCCGACCTTGCGCCGGAGGAGGCGGTCATGGAGGATATCGACGACTATCCAGTCTCTGTGGCGCCTTCCGAACGCAAGGGTGTTCTTCTCGATGACCACCACTATTTCTCGGAAGATGAGGACGATGAGGCGACGCGGCCGAAGAGATTGCCCAGAGGAACGTCCAATTATCAGGCAGCGTGGTATCTTGGAGACATGTCTGATTCTGGGTCCGATCTTGAGACCGTTGATGGAGACAACGAAGACGATGAGGACATGGACGGACTTGCCAACCCAGCCGATGGAATGGAAGGCCTTGACATCAATGGAAGGGAGCCGACTGAAGCTGCACCTTCAGAGTATCCGCAATCCGAAATGTTCATGGACCCGTCGCCTGAGGATGAGGCTGAGCAGATCGAGGCCTACCGCGCCGAGCGCAAGCAGGAGGCCGAAGATGACCTCGAATTCCCTGACGAGATTGAATTGCACCCGCACGTGCAAGCACGAGAGCGTCTGGCAAAGTACAGAGGTTTGAAGAGTTTGAGGACGAGTCAGTGGGAGACCGACGAGGACAGACCATACGAGCCGGAGTGCTGGAGGCGCCTTCTGGAGATTTCCGACTACAAGGGCGCGAAGGCGCGTGTGACAAGAGAAGCCCTCGTGGGTGGTGTTCAGCCTGGCACCAGGGTCAATGTGCACCTTCGCAACGTGCCCCTCGCGCTTCAGAGCACGTACAGCTCAGCCAGCCCGTTGCCGCTTTTCTCGCTTCTGCGCCACGAGCACAAGCAGACCGCTGTCAACTACAGCATCACGCTCAGCTCCGAGCTTGAGGAGCCGCTTAAGGCTAAAGAGGAGCTTGTCCTACAATGCGGTCCAAGGCGGTTCAGAATCAATCCGGTGTACTCAGCATCTGGGAACACACCGAACGACGTCCACAAGTGCGACAGGTTTTTACATCCTGGACGTAGCGCGATTGCTACGTTTATTGCGCCAATTACATGGGGCTCTGTCCCCGCACTCTTCTTCAAGCGGGTTGTTCCCGGGGATGAAGAAAGCGCAGATGGCGAGGACACGGCGATGGACGCCGAGGCCGACAAGAGCAGCGAGGGCGAAGTGCAGCTCATTGGCACTGGCACTTCGCTGCCACCTTCGACGTCACGTGTCATCGCTAAGCGCATCATCCTCACCGGACACCCGTACAAGATTCACAAGCGCGTGGTGACGGTGCGGTACATGTTCTTTAATGCAGAGGACGTGCATTGGTTCAAGGCTCTGCAGCTGTGGACGAAGCGTGGGCGCAGCGGATTCATCAAGGAGAGCCTGGGTACGCACGGTTACTTCAAGGCGACGTTCGACGGGCGGATCAACCCGCAGGACGCAGTGGGCGTCAGCTTGTACAAGCGTGTGTGGCCCCGGGAGGCGCGTGCACTCAAGGCGGGGGAGGCGCTGTGATGCAAGGAAAAGACTGGGGTTATTCTCGGCTATGGCGAAGGGCATTTTCCAGGGGTTTACAAAAAGGGAATTTCCAATTCATTGCGGAACTCATGATATCCGGCGTTCCAGTTGGTAGAATAGAACAATGACTCAATGACAAGACCAAGGGCGTGCGGATGGAGTTGCCGAGGTGAAAAGCAGGATATAGGGATGGGCGCAACTGGGCGGCTCGAAGCGGCATTTTAAAGCGCCTCGTGACATCAACATCAGGCCGTGGGCCCAGGCTTGCTGATATCCCGGTCTACCTTCCCCAGCATTCTTTTCTCGTGACCGCGACCGTTTCTTACCCCGACTATCGGGTATGCGCTAGCGCTGGTTCCAGTTCCAGCCCCCGGTGTCAAGTTACCCTACTTCTTGCTTTTCGCCCTGGCCAGCGCAGCGCAGACCTGACAACCAAGCGGACAGCGCCACTCGCACCGCCGACAGCAGTCGCCCCCAGCGGCGTAGGCACTGGCGACCCGTCATAACCTCATTCTACTCGTGCGCCCACGCACCATCCTCCCTCTGTCGCTTCCTCCTCACGCGCGACAGCTCCGTCGCTAGCTAGCCCAACTGCATACCCCACCGAATGGCATCACCGCAAGACCGCACGGTTATTCTTTGACCCCACGAAAAAGACCAAGGAAAAAAATAAGAGAGCAAAATTGACAGCGGCCGTGACCAAGCATTCGGCTCTCCAAGTAAAACACGCCCGCACACACACCACCGACAAACGCACGCGAGAGGTCGAAAAAGGGAAAAAAAAGGAAAAGGGCAACGGAGCCAGGCCCGAGACCAGACAAGACATGGAGACCAACCAATCCGCCGCGCGCGACGCCCGCCGCTACCTCGCCGAGCGCGTGCGCAACGACTGGGACTGGCCGCCGCTGCCCCCGAACATCGCGCCCACCGAGCACGCCGCGGCGGCGGCAGCGGCCGCGGACGCCGACTACGCGACGGGCGCGTCCGAGGACGAGCTGCGCGGGGTGACGGAGTTCCGCGAGCGGTACTACGGCAGCACGGACGACGACAACGACGACGCGCCGTCGTCGGACGAGGGCGAGGAGGACGAGGTCGCGGTCGCGGCGGCGGCCGCCCTGGCCGCCGCCGGCGGACAGCAACAGGACACCACCATAGCGGAGCTCGTCGACGGCAAGGAGTACCGGTTCGACTCGCCGGAGCACGTGGGCCCGCGGGTGGCGGAGGAGCGGGCGGCGCGGCGTAAGCGGCGGCGCCGGCGCGCGCTCGAGGCGGAGATGCGGTGGAACGAGGGGATGGCCGTGTTCGTGCGCAGGCGGGACCGGTGGACGGGCGCGGCGAGCGTGCGCAAGTACGCGCGCAGGCGCAGCCGCGCGAGCTCGGAGATGGACCCGGAGGAGGTGGAGGCGAGGAAGGTGGTCGTGAGGATGCTGGAGGAGACGGCGGTGGTGGAGGAGAAGGAGGAGTTGGTGACGCCGCCGCCGGAGGGGGATGGCGGGGTGGAACGGGAGCAATCGGGCGAGAGTGGCGACAATGTGCCGGCGCCCAATGGCGAGGAGGCTGCCGCTGCGACGAATGGGGAAGAGGGCGAAAAGGTGCAGGAGGGAGACGAGCAGGAGAGTGGTGGCAAGGTGGTAAAGAGGACGAGTAGGATCAACATCGACATCCCGGCGTCTGAGGAACCACTTGTGCCTCTCGCACCGCCGCTGTTGCCCCATAACGCCATCCGCCAGTCCGTCACGTCCAAGGTGTATTCGGACATCTACGCCAAAATCGTCATTAGCGGCCAGACGCCCAAGGTTCCTATCAACCTCTCGCACATGACGCGCGCCCTGGTGCAGGGCTGGAAAGATGACGGAGAGTGGCCGCCACGGCCGGGACCTGCCGATCCGCTGATGGGCAGAAAGAAAGTTGCGGCAGCAGGAGGAAGGGTTGGCACGTTGGCTGCGGTACTGGGCGGCGGCGATGCCGGCGCGAAATCGGCTTCGGGAAGCGGTGCCACCGGTCATCACGGCGAGTTTCTGGCGCACCATCCGCATCTGCAGAAAGGCGTTGAGAGCGTTAAAAAGGTGTTCAGGCTGAGCGGAGGTCACCATGGCCATTCGAATCCGGGGGCGGGGCTGGCGCAGGACGGACATCCACCACAGGCGAATTGATTACAAGAGGTCATGCACGAACCTGCGTACAGGAGTTTACATAAAGGAGCTGCAAACGGTGCTCGGCGACAGAGAGAGGCTGGCTTCTTCATTCTTCTTCTTCTTCCATACCGATCTACCTACCTGCTTTCCCTCCTTCGTCTTCCTCAAACCGTTGCTCCCTTCATACCCATCGGTGGCGGCGCTTATTACACTTCTTCCCAAAACAGCACTGAAGGACGCGAACAACTTGGACATAGCCTTCTTACTCTCCCTTATCTCGGCGGGAATGGCATTCTGGCTTCTTAATATTATGACAGGGGAGGTCTGATGCACCGGGGCTTTGAGGAGGCAGACTAGCTCCTGACTACTGGGCTACGAGAGTCGAAAATGTTGAGGAGAACCATCAGATATCTTTGTATCCAGGTTTCGGCCTATTACACTATTGTATCCGGTCTGTCATATATGCCTTTTATGTTTGATGCCTTGCTCACCTTTTTAGTCCGTTCAATTCTCTTGATCCTTTCGTTTTCGCTCACCTTAACGGCTTCATGTCTGTCAACTTTTTGTACATTCTCATCTAATCCTTTTCTTTTTCTCTCACCACGGAGCTCATCGCCATGCCTCGATCATCAAGTCCAGCGTTCCACACCAGTGTTTGCTGTCTTACTCTAATACACTCCACTCTGTATAGAATTTCAAGGAAGTAAGCCGGCTGTAAGCTCCTGTACGGACGTAAAAGTGCGAAACCCAATCCTATGACGGAGTGGTTGATTTTCACTGTCCTGCTAAGAGTAGACTGCGTCTCATGGGCATTCATGGTCTTCGGAAACGGCGTGGATAGACGGGGGCGTGCTGTATACCGGCATTAGGCAGACGATACATCTCCGGGTACCCACCACGCGCAGCATCAGCGGATTACTCGCCGGAGGGGGAAGCCCCGCAAGCACCAACGACGTCACCACACGCGGAAGCACACCGAAAGACCATGGCTCAACCGCAACACTCCCCGGAAACGGTGAAGACCCGCTTTCTCATCATCTCGGACACGCACACGGCGCCGCTCATCGACGCCAGCCAGAATGAGCGGGCGCGCGACAGGGCGTTCCGGGCGCCGCTGCCTAGCGCCGACGTGCTGCTGCACTGCGGCGACATCACCATGATGGGCCACCTGGATGAGTACGAGGCCGCGCTGGACATGCTCGGCGCCATCGACGCCCCGCTCAAGCTCGTCATCGCGGGGAACCACGACCTCAGCCTGGACGAGGACTTCTACCTGGGCCAGAGCCGCGGGGTGCCGGAGCCGCACACGAACGGCCGCCGAATGCATTACAAGAAATACGACCCGGACATGCCGCGGAAGGCGAAAGAGATTTGGAAGGGCAAGAAGGCCAAGGCGAAGGGCGTGACGTACCTCGAGGAGGGCGTGTACCATTTCGTGCTGCAAAACGGCGCGAAGCTGACGGTATGTGTACTAACGCTCTCACGTGATGCTTGCCATCTACTCCCCCCTTTCGCTGCCTCGTTTACTCGTGCCTCGGACTGATGATAGGGTAATATTCTCTAGGTCTACTCTTCGCCGTGGCAGCCCGAGTTTTATCAGTGGGCCTTCAACTACGACCACGACAACGACCGCTGGAACCCGCCGCACCTCTCCGCCCCGGACGCCGTCAATGTCGCCGTCAAACCGCTGCCTGAGCACTTCCAGCCCGGCCAGATTGACGTCGTGATGACGCACGGCCCGCCCAAGCATCGGCTGGACACTACGAATACCGGCCTCGAGGTCGGGTGTCCGCATTTGCTGCGCGCCGTGCAGAGGGCGCGACCGAGGCTCCATGCGTGGGGCCACATCCACGAGGCATGGGGCGTTGAGAGAGTCGAGTGGCCGGATCGCAAGGAGGGTGGTAGCGATCAAACTGTGGTGGCGGACCGGGAAAAGAAGACTAACGAACTTGTGAAGAAGGCTGAGAAGTACAAGTTCGTTGAGGCTGACATGATCAAGAACCACGCCGCGTTTGTAGACGTTAGTGGGAGTTCAGATGCTCCGTTGAGGCTAGCGGAGGAGACGGTGATGGTTAACGCCAGTATCATGGATTTGTCGTACAAACCGAGCAATGCTCCGGTTGTGGTGGACCTGGACCTGGTGTATAACAGGGCGTAGGAGCATTGTTAGACTTGGGACCACGAAATCTCAATAGAATGTGAATGCAAAGCATCATTCATTACAAATCATCCATTTGATACTATCAAGGAAGAGGAGTTACAACATTCCTCTTGAAGCCTATATACAAATACCTAGAGTTAGGCTAAGACACTGATTATCCTGTTTCCAATCTCCAACAGGGGATGAAGGGAAGAAGGGACCAATCGAAACTTGTTCGCTGCAGGTTGCAAGCATCTTCTCGATAGCCCTTGCAAACCTTTACAACTGCTGAGAATAGCGAAGGCGTGGGCGCTTGCTAAGGCGCCTAGAACGGCGTCCCTGAGGCACCTCATCATCGCTTTCTTCCTCACTAGAAGCTTCATCGGAAGCTTCGTCGGAGCTAGGAGCCTCTGCCATCTCCACATCCTGGATATCTTCCTTGTAGTCCTCGTCCGTCGAGTCCTCTTCCTCAACCAGCTCTTCTTGATCTTCTTCTTCTTGCTCCTCATCTTCTTCCTCTTCCACTTCCACTTCTTCTGCACCGTCCTTAGAGCCATCTTCGCCATCCTCGTCCTCATCTTCATCACCCTCTTCATCTCCATCGCCCTCATCTTCCGCACCTTCCCCCGACTCCTCCTCCAACCGCCTCTTCATCCCCTTCCACCTCCCCCTCCCCCTCCCATCACCCTCCCGCTCCAACCTCTCCATCAGCCTCCACCACTCCTTCACCTCCCCCTCGCGCCCCTCGAGCTCCCTCTCCTCCCGCGCGAGCAGCGCGTCGAGCACCGCACCTCCGTTGCCGTCGCCGCCGAACGACGAGGACGGCACGACGTGCACGCCCGGCAGGCGCAGCCAGTAGTCCGGCGCGGGCGGGCTGCAGACGCCAAAGTCCCACTGCAGGTCGCTGTGGGCGCGGCGGCCGTGCACGCGGCGCGACTTGCGGACGGTGGGGCCCGGGTCGTGGAGGTGGTGGGTGAGGGTTATGAAGGTGGTGGTGGCGGCGGCGGAAGCGTTGGCGGCGGCGACGGCGGCCAAGTTGCTGCTGCTGCTGGTGTCGGCTGCGCTTGTTGTGGTGTTCGTGTTGTCGTTGTCGTTGCTCTCCGTCGACGACGCGGTGAGCGTCATGATGCTGCTCTCGGTCTTGGTGTTGAGGAGGACGCTGCGGTCCGCCGGGGCGAGTTCCGGGTACGACCATTCGGCGACGGGGTAGCCCATCGGCGCGGCGAGGCCGTCGTCGTAGGCTGCGGTGATGTAGGCGTGGGAGTCGATCTACACTACTTTTAGCGGTGGCGGCGGGAGCTGGATGTGGTCTTGGAGGGCATGAGAGCATGAAGACGCGAAGGCATGAAGCTGCTTAAGCATGTCTCCGCGTCGTGCGCGCGCAGGGTAACTAATGTTGCGGAGGATGACGGGCTTACCAGGTAGTGGAGCAACGCGACGACCGGGTCCGAGACGTCGATGGAGGCGAGCAGGTCCGCCGTGACGAGCTTGCGGCAGTTGGCGGGGAGGATGCCCAGGTCGATGCCTTCTTGTCGCAGACGCGACCAGAAGCGGTTGATCCACTTGGTGTACCACGCGTACCACAGTCCCGCCGCATCGTCTTTGGGAGGTGCCTTGCGCCGGCCTGCTTTGGCGGGCGCAGGCTGTCTGGCGGACACGGCTTGCTTAGCAGATGCAGGTCGTTTGACGGACGCAGCTTGCTTGGCTTTCTTGCCTTTGGGGTTCGCGCGGAAGGTGATGATATCGGGAGCTGGTGGAGGAGGCGGCATGGCTGGGTTGCTACGTGCGTATGGAGAGTGGGTGGGAATTGAGTATGGCGACCTGTAGTTCGTTCCTGTGGACGGAGCCAAAGTGGCTGGTACGAGCTGTGTGTTTGGTTTAGGGTCGGGTTGGAAGCGGGGGGGCATGGTTAAGTGTGGGAGGTAAGCAGTGAATGAGCGTCAGTTCAGTGTGGTTGGCGTAGACATGAGGGCACTAGATGTTGCTTCCCCAAGCTGGCTACGGCCACCGCGTGCAAGCGAGAGAAAGGCGAAGCCACGGCGATGGCCGTATGTGGATGCACTGGAGCACGGTTAGTTGGTTCTCTGACAACATCCTGTTCGCCTGACTATCCTCTGTACACTTACATGCGAAAAAGTGGTGGCGATGTCCATGTAGCAACAAGATCAAACCCTGACTGGCATAGGCCACACAACGAGGCGCAAGAGTGATTTCGCAATGGCTCATGTGATGTCAAGCTCAAAATTGTATGAAATCAAAGTGCGGATGAAGTAAGGGGAAGAAATGGAAAGGACTTGAACAGCAGTACTAAGTTTATTTTGAAGGGGGTGTTTTTTTTTTTATCCAAGACGCATCCGATAGAGACTGAAAGAAATGTATGACCGGCAAACAGAAAGCAGAGTTAGTCTCTTTGTTGTCATAGGCGAGCTTTTACCACCGCACCAATCACGAGCTTGACACGTCCGTCGCCCGAAGGAATGCAATAGGGCTGTAGTGAGTACCGAGCTGGTCACTAAGACATACATTGTCCAAGAAGCAACATGATGAATGTTTCAACGCCCCCTTCGATGTTCCCGTCTTATTTTATACTTGGCACCCCAAGAGGAAAAGAATGGATAAGTTTCTCGAAGTAACGGATCCATTGGACATTCTCCAAATTAGTGTGATTCTGATATATAGCGCCATTCATCTCCAAGAAGTAGGACGAGCCAATTTACATAATCCTTGCAATTTTGGCCAGCACTGCTACTGACCGTGGTGGACTTTATAAGAAACTCTTAGTTTAACATTGGAGCAGATGCTTCAATGTTCATGACGTCGTCGAACATAAGCGATCGCCAGTCAGGATACATCGCAGGCGACAGTTGGTCCGCTAAATTGAGGATACGAGCCAGGGAAGTCCAACGGTCGGCAGAAAGTATAGATCTACTACTCGGAGATTGGCTGGGCCTCGAAGCCCGTCACGAAGCTCTCGAAGAAGTTCATTGGTCCGGGGGTGGCGGCGGCTTTGCGCTTGCCGAGGAGCTTCCGCAAAAAGCCTGAATGACTGGACCGGCTTAACGACGGTGTGGTTTCCGGACGAGCAATTGGCAGCGTTGCGGGAGCATCTGGCACGGGAGCGGTGCGGTCGGCAATGGAGTTGTTGAATCATTCGTCCTCTTCGACGACCTCTTCGCCGTAATTGGCCTCCAAAGCAGCCTCTTTGCTTTCATCTATGCCGGCAGCCTTCTTCTCTTGCTCCATGTTCTGGGTGACACGGGCATTGACCTCGCTCTGGAGTTCGGACACGGACTTGCGGAGGGCGGAAAGGAAAGATGTCCTTTCGTCGGTGGTGGGGGCGGCGCTCACGGTGGGCAGGTCGTGAGAGAAGACGACGGTTTTGTCGGCGGGCGAAGAATAGGTGGCGCGTAGGGAGGCCATTTTTGGGGTGAGTGGAGGCGGATGTGGATGATGGGGTGAGCTGGGGATGCGGGGCATGGTGGTGAGAGAAAAAGCGCGCAGCCCCAGGTGCCGATCTTGCTGTTTCGGCCGGTCATTTCGCACATGGCGGCGCCGGCTTCAGCCCTACGACTACGTACCGTGCCAGTGCCGTCTCGCTGCTTCATCTCCGCCTCACGCATTGCTTCTCACTGCCTCAGATCCTGCGTCGCCCTGCCGCGCCTCTGCGCCCTCTCTCCGCTGCCGCTCTCCGCTCGTGGCTGTGCCGGACATGGCCTGAGCTGCCCGCGGCACCCATCAATACCCCAACCAGCGCCCAAGTCGCACAACGCCGACGCCCAGCGACAGCTCTCAGCATGGCCTCTTCACCCGCCCGCACCGTTCAGCGCTCGCCGCCGCAGCACTCGCAGCCCCGCAGTAGCCAGACGCCCACCTCCGCCCACCGCCCCCGCGGCCAATCCACCTCCAACGACGACGCGTCCGACACCGACAGCGACTCCTCGCGCATCACCGCCCTCTCTATCCACAAGCAGCAGACCCGCTCGCCGCCCGCAAACTACCCCCAGAGCACGCCAAGCTACAGCCCGCAGCTGCAGCGTCCCACCGTCGCCCACGTTTCGAGCAATGTGCAGAGCGCCATAAACGAGCTGTCGCGCGACCAAAGGCCGCCTGGCGTGCAGACTCCGCCCTCGCATCCTGGCCATCGCCCCCGCCAACACTCGCAGGGCTTCTTCGAGCCCTCCCTGCCCACCGCCTCGCACTCCAACTCGCCGAGCATGTCCAATTTGTCCGCTTCGCAGATCGCAGCCCAGGCTGCGATGCACGCCCAGCAACACGATCACCAGCTGCACCGAAAGCGCTCCACCACCATACCCGAGCCTGGCCAGAACTTCCCAGCCCGCCGGAAGCCCTCGAGCCCTTCGCCTGTCGTGCCGCCGTTGAACATAAATCCGGGGTTGAGTGTGCCAAGTCAATATCAGAACGGTGTTCTTGGGGGCCAGAAGAGTGCCGCGACCGCCGCTGCAAACACTGTGTTTCCCAGAAGCCCGCTTGCGTCGCCTAGTCCCGAATTTAACTCCCGCCCCATGTCGCCCCAAGTGATGCCCGAGAAGGAAGCGAAGCCCGTCAAAGAAAAGTCCAAGATGAAGCTGTTCTCCAAGCCCAAGAGCATAGGTATCTCCAGAGAAAAGGACATCACCAAAGGGTTACCCGCCCTCCCTTCGCCCAGTCGCCCGGGAATGTACAGCTCGAGTGCCCTGTCCATGAACCAGTCAACCACCAGCTTGATCGACCACAAGATGCCCGCCCCGTCCTTGTATTCTCTCGCGAATGCCTCAACCTCGACCCTTGTTCCGTCGGATCGCTTACCCATGTTGCCGGAAAAAGAGAAGGAGAAGGAAAAACATCACCGCCATTTCCTATCGCGCCAGAAGCACAAACTGAAGCATGATGATCACATCCTTCCGCTTTCTTCTGCATCCAGCAATTCCAAACCCACGGATCCAAGCGCGCCCCAACCGCTCTACAATTTTGCCGCTCCCAACTCGCCTGGCCATTCAAGTACCTTCGCACAGTCAATGAGCGGCCTGGACCTGAGACATGGTGGCCGAGCTTTGCGTCAGAAGAAGAAAGAGGAAAAGGCTGCAAACGCTCACGCTGCATCTCTGGAGAACATAGACACAACGTACCGCGAACGCGACCCCTCTCTTCAGTTGGAGCGACCCGAATGGCCGGGTACCGCGGGTCTGAGCACATCTGCCCCTTCTGCATCTTTGCTGTCGACTGGGCTTGCTCTGGAAACCCCGCAGACATCTGTCGCGACCCTTGGTGCCATCTTCGGCGTGCCACAAATGACGCCAGACGACGCTTGGCCCCTGATCAAGGCGCGTGTTCTCCTGATTTTTGAGGGCGAGGACCCTCGACCTCCAATAGAAGACTTCAATGCCCTTGTCTCGGTGCATCTCCGACGCTGCATACAGCGACAGGCGCCTACGGTCATCATAGAGGATCTCGGTGAATTGTTGCAGACGGGCTTCCTCTCCCTCGACCAGACCTTGCGACACTGTCCGGATGACCGGCTCGTACCGAAATTAGTGGATATGTGGACCATCATCCTGTACACGATTCTACCTTTTGTACAAGCTGTCTTTTTACCTCTTGACATGGAGTTCAAGGGTAGAGGAATTATGAATCCGAAAGAAGCGGCAGGGTTTTGGGGAGCATCTCTTCCCAACAGGAGTCGTGCAGATTCCGACGCGTCGAGATCGAAGTTGTTTCCCACTATCGGCGAGGAGCTTGATGTTCGACGCCTAACGCTCATCACTTTCCGTGACATCATCATCCTTCCGCGTAACGACGCGCTGATGGCCATCTTCTCTCGCTTATCGCTTGAGAACATCAATGCTGGCATCGTGGACTCCCATCCCTCTCCCGACGCAACGAGCCAGATCTCCCACCAAACTTCACCAGCGGCATACCCTGCCCGGCCTGGGACTTCCACCAGCCTCGGCGACACCGGCTGGCCAGCCAGCCACAGCGTTTCGCATAGCCACAACTCAGCCTCCAACATCCTCGAGAGCACCGCGTCGTCCTTTTCGAACCCCTTCGCTTCCTCGAACTCACGCAGCCGTGCCACGTCGAATACCTCCGCCGGCTCCTTTCACAGCCTGCCGACCAACGTGCACTTGGCAGGCCACGGCCGCAGCCACTCGAATCCGCAGAACTTCTACAACCACCAGCTGGCACCCCCACCTGCTTCGCCAGTGCCGCCACAGCCGATGGACACGGCCAAGGTCATGGAGACGGTTGCGCGCATGCTCCAGTGCGTTAGCATCCTGATCAGCATCCGGAGCGGCGATGACGCACAGACGAAGATGGAGAGGCTGGCGGCGGAGCTCAAGTACAACTGGTTTGGCAGGGGGCGGACGGGGAGGAATAGGAGGGGCTTTGTTGGGAGGAAGGGGACGAGTTTGGGGACGTTGGTGAGGGTTGGCGAGGGGGAGTGACTGGGTATGGAGGTCGTTGATGAGACGATTGTGGGGTGAAAAGGCTCACGCTGGGCGTCGAGTGATGGGAGAGTATGGACAAGTGGATGAAAGGGGCCGTTATCTTTTCTTTTTCCTTTTTGGGGATTTTGAGAGATGTTATTACTGCTGTTGCAGCTGCGCTGACGATGCTGAGAGATACCCGCAACCGGCGCTTTTGTGTTTTTTCTGTTATTCGGGTTTTGAGGTTTGAAGTTTTGCGATTGTAACAACTGTTTTGAGCATGGGTCTGGAAATCTACTTGCTTCTTGGTTTAGGTTGGGAAAAATTATCGAATCGATTTTCTTTCTCTCTGTTCAGCGACATCTGATATTATCACTACATCTACTTCTTCTTCCTTTTCTTGATACTTGGTCGATCCGTCTGCTCCTGAGTCATCTAGAGTCTCAACTGTCTCTTCCTCGAACGAGTTTCTAGTTTCGGGCAGACTAGACCCAGTGGCTCATTCGCTCCAAAGGAGTGGAACGGATGAGCCATATAGGTGGGTGTTGCTAAAGGTAAAACCTCAGCAGCATTTACTGTAGTTCAGAAGCCGCCGAAGAAGCTGAGGAATGAAATATGCTGAAGTGTAGTCTGTTCAGCGTTTGTGATCGGCCCGTAACCGGCAGACCCGACAGCCGGCGATAAGCGATGGCATGACATCCGATCCCGCGACCACCAACGACTCTACATATACGCAAATCCCCATTGATTTTTCGAGTTTCGGACAACTGTAGAGATCACGAATTAACAGGATGGGGAATATCACGATCCTCGGCGCTGGGTAAGCTCTTCGTCATGAAATGACAAATTGCATGAAGTACCCCGCAACTCACACTCGCTCCCCCACTTCATTATTTCATCACGACCAGTACCTACACTTCCTCAATTGAATACTCTATAAGGACTCTGTATACTGACACTTGGAATAGCATTACCGGTCTCGCTACGGCTTCCATCCTCCGCTCAAAGGGCCACAAAGTCACCATCATCGCGCGGGATCTCCCACCCAAAGATGGCCAGCCCATAGACCTCGACACCGCCTCCAAAGCCTGGGCATCTCCGTACGTCATTCTCTCATGTTCACATTTGCACAATTCAAAGTTCAAAAAAAAAAAAGAAAACAAGTTTCACAAGACCAACCAAAACATTTACCAGCTGGGCCGGCGCCTTCTACATGCCCGACATCGACACCACCCCGCTGCAGCGCCGCATGCAGTCCCTCACCCTGCCGCACCTCTTCCGCCTCGCCGACGCCAGCCCCGAATCCAGCGTGCGCCGCATCGCCATCGAAGACGTGCGCGACGACGGCGCCCGGCTCGAGGACGTCTGGTACGCGTCGCACGTGCCCGACTTCGCGCCCATCCCCGCCGCCGACCTTCCCACCGGCTGCACGCTCGGCGCGCGCTGGCAGACGGTCGTGCTGCAGCCGGCCGTGCTGCTGCCGTGGCTGCGGGCGCGGCTGGAGAGCGGTGGCAACGGCGTGACCTTCGTCGAGCGCGAAGTGCGCGGTTTCGCTGAAGCTGCGGCCGTCGTGCCGTGCGACGTGCTGATCAACGCGTCGGGGAACGGGACGCGCGATCTCCTCGTCCCTCCCACGCCTTCCTCCGAGCAGCAGCAGCAGCAGCAGCAGCAGCAGCAGCAGCAGGAAAGCGAAAAGGCGAAGATAGCAGCCATCCGCGGGCAGACGCACCTCCTGCGCACGCACTGGGACCGGGTCTTCATGCGGCAGGGGTCGCAGTACACGTACTGCATCCCGCGGCTCGACGGCACCGCCGTCGTCGGCGGCGTGAAAGGGATGGGCAGCGAGGATCCGGACGTCAGCGAGGACCAGCGGACGGACATCTTCGGGCGGGTCGGGGACAACCTGCCGCACGTCTTCGCCGCGTTCCCCGCCGACTTCGACGTCGTGAGGGATAACGTGGGGTTCAGGCCGGGGAGGGAGGGGGGCCCGAGGGTGGAGGGGGAGGTTGTTGGTGGTGATGGGTTGAAGGTTGTGCATGCTTATGGTGAGTTTGATCTTTTGTGGTGGTTCCTCCGTCTCCCCCTTTTACGTTCTGGGTTGGCTGACTCTGGGTTGTGTGATAGGTGTCTCGGGCAGCGGGTACGGCTACAGCTTCGGGCTGGGGGAGGTCGTGAGCGAGATTGTAGACGAGCTTCTTCTGCTAGACCCCTCTCCAAAGGCAAAGCTATGAAAAAGAGAGCGTGGAACGTAAGAACAAACGAAAAGAGATCACACGTCACAAACGCTGGAAAGTGCTGACCGAATGGTTCTCATTTGATTCGTGTCGTGTGTGAGGTACAATTATCAATAAAACATTATGCTCATCTCATCCCATCTCATCCGATCCCCTCTCCCCCATTCATCCATCCCCCCTTTACATCCACCTCATCTAGTAGCTAGGCTAGTTCCCATCGCTTACAACCAAGCAAGCGCGGCGACGACACCGCCAACGGCAACGCCGGCAGCGGCCTCGATCCTGCCGGCAGCGCCGGTGTAGCTGGACGGGGTGGCGGCCGCGGTGGGGGTGCCGGCAACGGGGGTCATGACGCCCTTGGGGGTGGTGATGGCAGCCAGGGTCGACGACGCGGCAGCGGCGGACGAAGCGTGCGCAGCGGAGGAGGACGAGGAAGAAGAAGCCGCAGCGGAGGACGAAGACGAAGACGAAGAAGCAGCGGCGCTGCTGCTGCTGCTGCTGGCGACGACGGCGGCGCTGGACAGGCTGGGGGCGGCCGTCACGCTGGGGCTGGCGGTGGCGGAGGCGGACGCGACGGCCGACGACGAGGCCGCGGCGGCCGACGTGGGCGTGGCGTCCGGGCCGTAGCCGGGCAGGTAGTTGGGCGAGTAGCTGGCGGTGCCCGAGTAGGCGGCGCAGCCGGGGACGGTCGTCTTGGGCGGCGCGCGGCCGCCGCCGCAGTCGAGGAACTCGCACAGCTCGCCCGTGCCGGGGACGTACCAGACCAGCGAGGCGCCGCCGTACTTGACCGTCGCCGACGAGACGCAGCCGGACAGGTCGGTGCGGGCGAGGGCGCCGCCGGCCGCCATGAGGACGAGGAAGGTGGTGCTGGTGGTGCGCATGTTGATTATGTGTTTGGTGGTTTATTTGTGAAAGTGTTGGTGGTTTGACTTTGTGTATTGTTTGGTGTTTGGCAATGAATGTGATGTTCAGCGAAACTGCTGTATTCAAAGAAGGACTGGCTGGAGTGACTGAGCTCAAAGACCGACGACCGGGAACGAAAGACGTGTGTGGTGAAGAAGAAACCGACGAAGCCGAAGCAACGACCTCGATCTTATACAAAGTCCTCTCGTCGACCGGTTGAATCCTTCGCGCGCGCTTGCGGTCTGGTGACAAGGCAGCAGCCAGCGCACCTACCACTGACGGCGGCGGCGGCGCTCTTGCATTCCACCTGGGTACTCACTCTCCGCCCTGCTTCTCCGCATGCTCATCTTAGCCCACGCCAATGCGGCAAACGCCACAACCACCCACACTCGACGGCGGCAAAGACCGGCAATGAAAGGACGAGACGGTGGCCTACACACACAAGCTTCAACACGGCCACGCCACGCGCAATCCTCCTTCATGCGCCGGAGGCTCTCATCCAGTCCCCGCGGCCATGTCAAATTTCAGCTGGTCTTGGTCCGGCATGGCGAATCACGCCACGGTCCGAGGTAAACTTCGCGAAAGCGAAGATGGGCGAATTGAAGCATTGAGGCGTCGCGGGAGAGAGCCGAAATGGCTCAGGGGGAAACCGTTTCTGGCGAAGTCTGGATGCTGTCTGTGGCGTGCCGGGGGGCCGAAATGGAAGAAAAAGCCAATAGACTCGCGCGCGCTAGCTCAACTGCTCCATCGCTCCGGATATAACGCGAAACACCCCGAAGCGACCGAACAGCGTCCGTTGTCTCGAGACAGGCGAGGGAGAGAGACGTCGAAGACGAGATGTCGAAGTAGAGTGATGTACCTGCGTCGGCAACCGGTAGATACGAGCGAGGGAGGGACGGAGGAGGCCTAGGAAGGGGAAGAAAAAGAAGCTTGTGCAATAAGCTTACCCAGCTCTCTGCCCGAATCAGCAACCACGCCCCTGTCTCTGCCCCCTGCAGCCCGCCGATACGACGACGATCACCCACACACCCCATCGCTCTCGTCCCGAACCCGAACCATGCCCGCGTCGCAAAACCTGACAGATCGCCGTTCGGCAAATCCATGCGAGCAGAAGTCCATCGGTAACTTCCATCGCCGTGGTAGTCGAACAGTCCGCGGCAAAGAACGAAAGTGAATCCTTCCGGAACGGGCGGCGCTTTCCATTTTCCCACGAATGGGGTTGGGATCAGCGGATGCTCTGCTCTGACTTCCTTCTAGCCTGTTCCTCTTTGACCAGTGTGCCGACATCCGGGAGGTAACCCATCCAGCTCCTTTGCCCATCCTCTCCAAACGCCATAACGTCAGGAAATAGAACGATCAACAAGCAACTTCCCCTCGCGTAAACAGTAAAAAGAAAACACTTTCATTTCTACATCGCCCAATGCTGGCCTTTTTCTCTGCTCTTTGAACAATAGATGACGCGTGAACCGTACTTACTCCCTTCCTTTGATCATACCTACCCACCCATCCCTCCCTAATTGCACAATACCTCTCCAATGCTCCTCTCCCCTACCGTATTAATCAGTTCATCCAAAGTAAGTAATAAAAAGAGAATGTTCTTCTTTCCTTTCCCATGCTTCCTCCCTCTCCCTCTCCCTCTCTGTGTCCCTTCTCTTTTTCTTCTTCTTCTCTTCCCTTTTTTTGCGTGCGCCTAGAGCCTAGATAGCATACCCATCCCCCTCCTCCGCACCACCACCGCCACCCCCCGTCAAGCTGTCCGAGCCCGTCGAGGCGCCGTACACCCTGATCGGCACGGCCACCTCGAAGCTCTCGCAGTTCAGCCGCTCCACCGCCGCCAGCACCGTGCCGCGGTCGTCGCTCGCCATCTCCTCCAGCAGCGCCTCCGCCCCTCCCCAATACTCTCCGAACCCTGTCTGCTGCTGGTTTTTCTCCATGACGGGCGTGTTCGCGACGCTGTTGTTACGGCTGTTATTGCGGCTGTTGTAGGCACTGCCGCCGCCGCCGCCGCTGCGAGCGGCAGCAGCGTGCCCGATCCGGGGCGTGACGAACTCGACCTTGAGCTTCCACTCGAGGCTGACGCCGCTGGTGATGAACTCGGGCGTCGCGTTGGGCGGCACCGTCGGCGCGAAGCACACGCGCCGCGCGAACAGCGCGTTCTCGGCGAAGCTGGCGTGCACTTTTCGCGTGACGCGATGGATGCTCGCCCCGCTGCGCAGCGCGATGGCCGGGTCGACCCGCTCGCTCGACTCGAGCGTCACCGCGATGCCGTACACCGGCACCTCCGCGTGGTCGAACTCGATCACCGCCGAGATGGTCTCCCCCAGCCGGAACGCCGGCCGCGCCAGCCGGATCACCGCCACGCGCCGCCCGTTGCGCGCGATCTCGAAGCGGTTGGTCGACGCGCTCGACGAGGCGCTGGTGTTGGAGCGGAGGATGGCGAAGTCGATGGCCTCCTTCATCGAGTTGACGGGGATCTCCTCGACGGTGGAGCGGCGGCGGCGGTATTCTTTGGGCGCTTCCGTCGGCGAAAGGAGGCTTCCGTTTGGATCGCGTTTCGCCGTGTCGAGCAGATTCCGCACGTAGTTTTCGAATTCGGCCTGGGCCTGTTTTTCTTCACTGTTCGGCTTCCTGTTGGCTGCACCATTCGGTATTAATTGAACTTTGGAGTCTTCGACGATGCTGGTGGTAGCTTGGTCGCGCAGTAGTATATACGGGGACATTAAATCGTGTCCGAGAATCTCGCCATGGTCTGCGGGGGATTAGCATTCAAGGTCGTGTGGCTTGCATCATGTCGAACTTACTGGTGACGCTTCCAAAGACCCGGAAAGGCACGGTCACACTCCTTACCGCTCTCGCCGAGCTGCCGGGTCTTTGAGTTCCGATATTCAGATGGTAGTTCACCTTCATTGCCCTCCCCTTGTGTGTCGGTGGTAGTCCTCTCGGTAGTGTGAACGTGTATGTGTAACTCTTTTCCTCTCCAGGCGCCAGTTTCAAATCGACAAAGAGAATGCTTTGCGGCGTGCTCAGCAGCGGAACGGTCTTTGCACTTGCAACGGATCGCATCTCGCGAATGCTGCTAGGCTCGGCTCCGCCCAGGAGACCCCCAATCGACTCTCCAAGATTAGACCAACCAAGCGCGCCGAACAGGCCGCTGTCGCGCTTTGTTCGCTCGATGCCGACAACGCCGCCGCCCCCTTGCCCTCCCATGACACCTTTCCGCTTGACTTCCTCAAACGGCCCCTGGTTGATGAGCGATCCATCAAGGGTAAAGGAGCCCATGACTTGAGCATAGCCCATCATCAAGACTTCGGGTTTGCCTTGTAAGCGCGGGTGTAATTGGGCGAGATTGGAAGGCTTGCGATCCTGCATCAACTTGGGAAGAAGGCGAGCCGTCGGTCGTGATATGTACTCCGATGCCAATGTTTCGGTGGAGTTGTTGCTCACGGTGTAAAACTCGCCGCTGCTCCGAGAGCTGCCTCCGTTCATGCTCGCACCTGATATTATCCTGGTGACTGGTGACGGCTGCAGCTTCTCTCGCGGCGGCGCGATCTCCTCCGGACTTCTCGTCAAGGAATTCCCTGATGACGGCACCAACGACGCATTCCTTGTTCGAGGGACGCTGAACGTGTCATCTGCTGGAGATATCTCCAAAGCAGGGCTCATCTCCCCGAGGGCCGGGCTGGGCTCAGGCGACGTCGGGGGGAACTTGAAGTTGCCAAGCGACGGTTTCCTGCTTTCGTTGGCCACAGGCGTTCCCGGCGCAGTACTCTGCTTCGACGTCCGTCTGCTCGGTCTTGGCCACGTCGGCACGCTATTATCCGTCTGTGATCGGCTCAGTGGGGGTGGCGATGTGCTGAAAAATGGCGAGGGTTGTAACGAACGGGTGTCTAGTTGAGGGTCTAATCAGCACCAATGCGTCTCTGCAGTGCGGCGAGAGGGCGAACTTACTGTTAGGACCGCCTGAACTTCCCGCACGGGGAGAGACAACTTGCAGGCTGGTGCTTCGTCCGTGTCCTCTTGCTGGGCGTTTGGGCGTGGCCACGCCTCCAGAATTGGTGATTGTGCCGTTGATGGCATCGCTGGGAATAGACATTATCGACAGGGACCTGCCGGGGGTGTTGACGGGGGTCGTGGAGCCATTGGGGGCATTGCTAGTCGCGGACGGCGACCGCGGAACGCCCGGTAGGTGCGGAGTGTTCAAGCTGAGAGTTGGACGGTGGCCGCGGGCCCTCCCTGGCGGCGCGGCGCTCTGAGCCCCTTGGGGGATGAGGGCGACATCGTGTAGCGACGAGTTCTTGCTCGCGGACGGCTGGACCGACGACGGAATGCTCGGGGCGATGGAGGGAGCTACGGAGTGGACGACGGAGGGAGCGCGCGCAGGGAGGGGTTTTGTGCGCGAGCGCTCAGGGTGCAGGAGGCGGGGGTCGGCATGGGAGGAGTGCTGAGGGGTGCGCTCGGCGGCGGGTTTGGTCGAGGCGACGTTCTTGAAGGTGATGGTGCACTGGACGTCTTCGCCGGCGAAAACGGAGGATTCCTTGAAGCTGACCGACACGCGTATCGGGGTCGTCTTGGTGCTGGTGGTGGACATTGCGGAGATGAGGGAGCTCCTCCGCGCACGGGAGCTCTAGGTCATGAGAGTGCGGGCGATGATCGGCCGGGCTGAGAAGTCATGCTGAGCGGCCATGCGAAGGCAAAACTGGGCGGTCGGCAACGCTTCGAGCACAGGGCGCGCAGCTGTCCAGTGCTGATGACCAAAGGACGGAGGTGTTGCGGAGCTCGAGCGACCTGGCTGGACGAGCGCGCACTATGCGTATGCCAAGGAGCCTTCCCCTTCTGACCGCGCCGCCAATCGTGGCGCCATTGCGGGCCTACAAATTCACTATACTATACTGTACTACAGCATTTTACAAAATTCTCTCGTTCCACCCTCCCTCGTCGCCGTAGTCGGCCCCGGGCCCCCTCGGTCGCGAGAAGTCCGAACCAGAGTCCCTCGGTTCATCCTGTCCTTTGCCCTTCCAGCCTCGCTTCTGCTTCCAAGCCGGTCGATCATCCTTGCCTCCGTGCACACTCCCCACGCCCTTCACCCTCCACTTCCTGGGAGGCTTCTTGCCCTGCTCCACCTGCGACGTCCAGATCTTCTCACCACGTTTCTCCCAACGCTGCATCCGGTCCTCCTCCTCGTCCTCACTCGGCCGCCATTTGGACCTGAGGATCCTCCGTATTGCCTCGGGGCTGACCTTGAACTCATTCGCCAGCACCGGCGTTGTGTACCTGTCGGGATCCGATTTGTGCAACGTCTTGATGCCGTCCATTGCGTCTGGCGACAGCTTCTTGCGCGGCTGCCAGCCCTCCTCCCCAAACTTCTCCTTCAGCGCATCCTTCTGAATCCTCCAGCGTTCGTGTTTGATGGAACTTTTCCTCTTCGCCTCCTCGTATGCAACAACCCTGGGGTAGCCGCCTTTGATCACGACCTCCGCAACTTTTCCCGCGCCGGCCGTCGTCTTCTCGGACTGCTCGCCTGAGCCAACACCAGCAGCCTCCCCGCCGGCCTTCCATTTCTTCTCCAGCTTCCTCCTCTCCTTTCTTTCCTTCCTCGACTGCTTTGGCCCTTTCGGCGGCGGCGTCCCGGACAGGCCTCCGGTCAACTCCCACAGCCGAAGCTGCATATCCTCTTCGGGCGCGTCCTGCTCCAATCCCAAATCCTTGCGCAGCTCCACGGGATCGGGATCCGCGGCCACGCCCGCACTCTCGACAACGACACGTCCTCCGTCGCTTGCAGCAATGGTATCCGCATCGCGGCGCTGTTCCGCCGCCGCCGGGTCCCTTGGTTCGGGGCTGACGTCCGACGGCACGATGGCGTCTCGCGAGCCGTTGTTGTCGGCGTCGGCACCATCGACCTGAGTGACATCTGGCAGGCGGAAGGAGGCGGGTGCCCGGAGCGCGGGTCGTGTGCTGAGAGCTCTCGGGCGGGCTAGCTGGCGCAGCGGTGGCGGCGCGCTGGCGGGAGGCAATCGGCGAGGACGCAGCAGGGCGGTTGTGGAGTTGATGCCGCTCGCACTTTCAATGAAGAGGCCGAGGGCCCGGCGCGAGCAGGCAGGGCAAGCCATTGGAAGTTATGGTTGGCGATGGCGGGTGGGTGTGCGATGCTGGTGGGTGTGGTGATGCAGGCTTGTGCCAGCAAAAGTGCTCGATGATTTTCGGGGCGCATGACTCGCGGGCCCCGGTGGAGCCAGAGCCTTTCGACCCTTGCACCCGCTTGATCCTTCGTGAACAGCACGACGCTCCAAGGATGGCCGGAAAATAAGCTTCTCGATAAGCATGTTCATCCCGTGTGGAAGTCCACAAAAACTTGCCGGGTTATGACGTCTATCGTATTCTTTAGCTGACAGCCTGTTTCAACTCGACACCAGAACCATGCTCATATACACAACCACTTATCCCTCCGGCCGCTGCCATCAAGCTGCAAAGAGACCGTCGATGAGGGAGAACGAAACAGGCGAGAAACGACTACAGAAACAGCCCAACCACGCCGCTCACAGCCTTGAACGATAGGTACATTCCTCCGGCAAGCACAACACCGGCGTAAAGCAGCCATCGAAGGTTCCTGAACTCCACATTGTACTCCTGGTCCAGAGTCGCGAGCTCCGTCTGGCCCAGCTGCGTCATGATGGAGTACTCGGGCACGTACTTGAAGTCGAAGTGGGTCGTCTTGCCGTCGAGGCCCCACTTGCTGTCGACGATGTACTTCCAGAAGATGTCGCGGGTGACGGCGTTCTTGTAGCGATCCCAGCTGGGGATGGCGCGGTAGGTGTAGTTCATGGCCATGAAGAAGGCGCACTGGCCGGCCATCAGCGCCCAGTAGTACGGCGACGGGCGCGGCAGGCCGAGGGCGTCGCCGAGCTCGTTGCCGTTGAGCCAGCGCGCGCCCGCCACCAGCATGTCGGCGCTGGCGTACGCCGGCGGCTGGTCCTGCAGGCAGCGGATGATGTTGTTGGCCAGCACCTTGGACACGTCGGACGGCCGGATCTCGCTGAGGTACAGCGTCTCCATCAGCGCCCTCGCCCGCGCCGGCGTCGCGAAGGCGTCCGTGGGCGAGCCGACGACGTGCGCGATGTACCGCCACAGCGCGATGTAGTCGACCGCCTCCTGCGCGCGCACGAAGATGCCCTGCCGCGGCCAGCTCAGCCAGATCAGCGTGCCGGAGAAGACGGAGATGGTGGCCATGCTGTCGAGGTCGTTGATCGGCACCCCGTACTCCTCGACGCTGTAGTATTCGGGTCTCGTCTCGGCGAGCTTCAGGATGCGCTGCCGCACCGCCGCGTGCAGGAGGCGCACGCGGATGCTGCTCGCCCAGCCCTCGCCGCCCGGCTGCATGCCCTCCAGCGTCCTGGTGCACTGCAGGATGTGCTGCGTCGTCTCGAAGAGCCGCCTGCGCGCGACCTTGGTGCCGAAGCCTCCGGTGCGGGCCAACGTCTCGACCACGCGCGCGGCGCCCATGCCGCCGAGCAGGGACTGGTACGCCAGCCCGGTGAGGGCGGCGCTGCCGTATCTGTAGAAGACGTCCTGGCCGCGCTTGATCTGCTCCCAGTCCACCCAGTCCGGGACCGTGTTGACCTCTTTCCACAGCTCGGCAAGCTTCTCGTCTTTGTCTGCGTTGTCGCGTAGCAAGGCGTACAGGTCTCGGTGTGGTGGGCCCTCTGGCTTCTGCGGATTCTTATCGTCGCCCAGAGATCGATCCCGCTCTTCTGGAGCTTCGGCCGTTTTGTTCGTCTTGGCTGGCGCATGTTGGCCGCTTTGCCGGGGAAGTGCATTCTGCGGCGGTGGCGAAATCTCGTTCAGGCGTTGGAGACACTGCTCCCCCAGGACATCGTAAGAGTGCTTCAGCGGGAGTGTTTGCTCGGGAGTAAGGTGATCCGGCGTCAGTTCGATGGTGAGGCCCCATGCTCTGCATTTAGGTCAACAGCAAGCCCTCAAGCGGTTCGAGACGGTACATACGTTCGAGTGTTTTCGGTGCGTCGTCTGAACGGATTCGGCCACGCCATGACCGGGAGAAAGTTCCTGGATCAAAAGGGAGTGGAGCGTCTATCGAATACCTGATACAACAAAATATATGCGAGGGAGAGCACGGTAGTACATTGGAACGCATATCTGCTCCTGACGCAAGAAATGAACTAATGCGGGTACAGCGTCATGAGTCGATGATCATGCCCGCACCCGCGCCGTTGCAGCGGGGTAAACCGATCGTCATGATTCGTCGCTCGGCTCTTGTGAATTAGCACATGGCGGTCGAGTCTAAACCAAAGAGACGTACCTGGATTCCGAGTGGATGACGCTGTGAATTGTAGAACGGTGATTTGTCTGGGCAATGGACAGGGGTCGCGCTGCTTTGCGATCGATGCGGGGCCCCAGGCCTGCAACTTCACCTCTCATCCGCCATCCGCCATCACCACCCGGTTCTTCCCCTCTCACATGACATTACTTCGGGAATCACTCGCGAGGCAGATCAATGGTGGCTGTTCTCTTGTGACTTGCTGTCTAGGATCTCGAACGAATCAACACAAGCCATTGCCTTGCTTTGGCGGCTGACCATCCAGCCATACCGAGCTTATCGCAATACTATACGTTGCGACACGTTGCTGTTATTGGGTGGGTTCAGTTCTGGATTAACCGACTACGCAGAATTGCCAAAGTGACATTCTCCAATCAACTTGACCCCACAACTACAGCTATCCACTACCCCACACATTGAGGCTTCATGGAAATTTATTTGAGACAAGTACAATTAAGAATGTCGACACCGAGACCATACTCGCAAGCATCAACAAGCTTGCCAAATATGAGATGAACGGCCGCCAGATCCGCAGCGACATCACGACTGCACGCCAGCTGGCACTTTTCAAAACAGAGACTTTGACCACCAAGCACCTAGACCATTCAATCAGGGTCTCGCGGAAATTCGGCCAGTGCCTCTATCAGATCAAGGATGATGATGTGGTGCGGCAGAATGCCATTCGCTGGAGTTGTTTTCTTGATTGGATCTCGAGGTGCAGCTCGGGATCTATTCACTGTCTTTTCTTTCGTATTCCCTTTTTTCTTTTGTTAAGCCAATTAATTCACGTTCGGATTGTGGCACGATTGTCTTTGGTAACGTCCGCTTGTTTTGTTCATTGGTCGCGCGGAGCTCTCTTGCTATGGTTTTCGCCACCTTCATTTTGACAGGACAATGATGATGGTTTCTACACTGAAACGCTGCTGTTCGTCATATTTGAGGGTGGAATACGATTGAGTTTGAAACACCCTAGCCCATCAGCCCCAACGCAGACGGTGTAGACGTCGGAGTTTCGTTTAAATGGGGCCCAAAGCAGGTCGTATGTGATCTCGTACTTCAGGAGAAAGCAGGGAAACCTTGCGGACGGCGCTACTTGCGGCTACATCACCGGCGAGACGCTTCTGCCCAGCGCCAGAGGCTGTGCTGCCGGACGCACATGCTCGTACGAACACATACGCCACCTTTGTCAGCTACTACTACCTCAGAAGTATGTACCGCCACTATTCCTGTCGTTGCATGGTAAGTAGTCGTCGAACCCCTCTCAAAAAGCTGCATGGTCGACGGCTGTTTCTGCTCCCTATCCTGCTGCTGCATGGAGAAATACAGTCAGAGGATCATCGGAAGCACACAATCTGGGTAAAAGCATGTATGTGGTCAAGAGGAATCCATTTATATCAATAACAATTTAAGAATGCCTCTCCTTCGTGCGTTGTTCAGGTACCGGCTCTGAGAAATGGCAACGAACAGAAAATGGTGCTATGAAGAAAAATGATACACTCCACCAAAGACTCTCCCCGCCCGCCGATGATTTTTGCCATAGTTGGATCGGTAAAGCTTGAGATGCGTCGACTAGTGCTGTGTATTAGCCATCGAGACATCAGAATCCCCGTTGTCGATCAAAAACTCACCATTTAACCGGTGCGAGCGCAGCGGGTGATGACGCTGCAGCCGCGGGTGTACTCGTTGGCGGGAGTACCGGGCTTGAGGCAGTTGTCGGGCTGGCCGGCAATCTTCCTGGAGCAAGGGACGGTGTTGCGCTTCAAGGCCTCGTACGAGATGAACTGGACGTGCTGGGCGGTAGCGCCGGCAACGAGGCCGAAGGCGCAGAGGAGGGTGATGTCGAGACGCATTTTGGTGGTGGGGTGGGTGGTTGAAGGTGGTGGGTGTTGGCTGATGATGAGGCGTGTCGGTTGATGAGGACGATGTTGAAGTGATGGAGCTGGCAGGCGCTTTTATATCTACCGTTTCCACTTGTGATCGTGTCAGTCATCAGGTCACTCGAGTAGTGAGAGTTGACGCTAGCCGCTGCCACAGTGTCAGAAAGACACGAGATGTATGGACTAGTCTCCAGAGGATGGTGGTCGCGGTGAAGGTGGTTGCGATCCAACAGCCCTATTCGCTTCCAGTGTATTTGTAAAGAGAAAATCGACATTACATCCCAGTACCGTATACGGGACCTATTTATTCTATCATACCAGAGTGAAAAACAAGTAGATGTTGCTGATATAGAACGATTGTAGATGTCCTGTAGTGCTGCAAATGTGCGGATGTTTTGGTGAAACCCGCTAATAGTCAGTTTAAGGTTTGACACATTTGTATCGTAGATTTACCGTTCGTATTGCGTAGAGCGGCTAAGGACCAATCTCGTGGCTCTCCGTTAAGCCCTATGGCTCGCGTTGTTGTGTGGCAACCAGATACGAAGGCCTAGTGCCTTAGTTAAACTTTCACCGACGCTAAGCGGTATAGCGAAACTCAGGGTAAAAGGATGGCTTTTGGGGCATTTGAGGCTTGATACGTGCAAATGACACCTGGCTGGGTGAGAGCAAGGGCTCAATATTTTGTTCCTCAGAGTAGAACTGTAAGTCGCTGGCTGTTGTCGTTGTCATCATCAGTGAAGGAGAAATAACAAAAATTACCATGCTTGGCTAAAGCTAATGCTTCAACCACTCCGTATTTGTCTAAGCTAGGCGGTCAAGCACCGCCAAAGCGCAATATCCACCACACCGCAAACGCGACTCAGTAGGTTTCCGTCGCGGTGCTTCTCAACAGCACAGCCCACGTCAAAATGATGCAGCTAGATGTCCCGGTCACGTCTCCGGCGAGCCTGGTGTTATCCGTGCGGTCTTCAGACTTGCAGCGCACCACTCTAAGCAGTGCTCGTGGAAGCGGTGGCAGAGACTCGAGCGGAAGGTGTCGGAAGACCGTGCAGATTTACAAGTCGTCCAGACTTCTCTAGCCATATGTAGTTTTCACCGCCTCCAGTTAATAATGGACAATGATGACGATCTTTGCGAAGCAACGCCGTTGCTCATCATACTTAGGGGCTTTAGTAGGGCGTAAGCCTTACATTTGTACAATGGTGCCTGAGAAGGTGGGAAACATGAAGCCGCAATGCCCAGGCTGATGAACGAGGTACAGTTGTGGATCACAGTGTCGACTTTGCCAACCAAGACGCAAACCCCGACAGTGGGTTGAAGATCGGGACTGTGACTTTCTTGCAGCCAAGTAGTCCTCCTCATACTCGCCGAGCCGGAGAGAAGCAAGAGAGCCCTGATTAAGAAGTAGGCCTGATCATTACGTCTGCAGCCACGACTCGTGACAACTCCGCGTCGTAGACTGGAAGGGCTTGAGTAAACGGGGATTTGAAGACT
This sequence comes from Diplodia mutila, assembly GCA_022560015.1. Taxonomy (NCBI): domain Eukaryota; kingdom Fungi; phylum Ascomycota; class Dothideomycetes; order Botryosphaeriales; family Botryosphaeriaceae; genus Diplodia; species Diplodia mutila. The sequence goes on along the minus strand of JAFISB010000002.1, from coordinate 271,872 downwards.
ACATTCCGGGTCTTGTCATTGTTTCAGGCTCGACAATGGACCATTTCGTCGTCTCGGAATAATCAGAACCACACTGGCGTTCTTTGGGCATGTTCCCATTCCCTCCGACTTCCACCTCCCAGTTGTCGTAGACTACGGTAGGGCTGACTTACGTGCATTGTACAAGGATAACGATGTACAGCCGCTGCCTTGATATTGAAGCCTGGCTTCATCACATGTCATTGCTCACGCCTGAAGGAAGCATTTAGGCCCGATCTCGCACTTAAGGAGACTTGCGAGAGAAAGTATTGGTAGATGACAAGACAGCGCCAAGTATTTCCAGTGACGAATTCAAATTGTTGGTATTGTTTTGAAATATCACCGATTCTGCATCTGCAACCATGTAGAACCAAGAAAATCCGGCTGGCGTGGCTTTAAATCGTACGCATTACAACTGAGCAGCCGGCCCTTCGCATGGGGATCAAAAGACACGCGACCCTCGGCCAACCCTCTTACCTACAGCACATTCGCACATTCTGCGCTCTCGAACGCTCATGGGGCCACGCCATGCATGACAATCCCGTGGGCTTCGGGCTACGGGAACTTACCGTCATGAACTGGGCCAATCGCTCTCGGATCCAAGGGCTCAAGGTTCTTCTTAAACAGACTCAGCCCCTCAACAATCTGTCGTTCAACTCTTCTAGCTGAGCTCAGTCTACGTGTTTCACTGAAAATCGACGGCATGCATAGGTTACTGCCGTTTGCTCGGGGAGCCGTTTCCTAGCCTGCATGCACATCCTCGCGGACGTGACCCTCATTGCGCACTTAGGAGGATCTGTTTGATGAGGCCTGCCGCGCTTCAGCATGGCTCGACGATTTTGATGATTAGCAGTTGTGTAATTTGCTAGAAATCTGCGGTATGAAAATGGCATGTCCTGCGTCACCAATTCCGGGAAAAGTCCTGCTTGGCTTCAGAAATCGAGAGCTTTGGCTTTGGAAGGGCGGGACGCAAGTCCGTATCCACATCAGAATCATCCGGCACTTCTACTTCTCGTGCGTCAGCCTGCGTTCGGTCTGGAGTTGTGACTCCCGGCGTGACGAAAGAATGAGTTTTCGACAAGTAAGCGGATAAATTGGCATGCAGTGCAGAGCCCTGAGCGTCATGTGCGCAAAAGATGCTACCGGCCATCATTATGCCTGTATACCGCCCCATGATGGGTGAGGGCTCAACCATCCCGCCGCTTTGCTCTTTGAGTCATGACAGGACCCGAGTATGCGGAACACCGCAGATGGCGGGCGATCTCTGGGACATCAACAAGCTTTTCTTAGCCACAATGGGGGGGGGGGGGTGGCCTTATTCCTCACCTCATACTTGCATACTGGGCGGGGTGATCTTGTGATCGGAGGATTCGGGCAGATCCCATGTTCATTACCCGTTTTGTATTCCGAGTTCGGCCTGTCACGATCCACTCGTAAATTCCCCGGCCTGGAACAGAAATGGATCTGTTCTTCGCTATTGACGTTTGTATATGCTCATCAGCTTTGGAATGTAGTCCAGAGAGTCACTGTAGAGCTCAGGCCGATTGCTCGGCGAAATTCCAAGCAGCGACCAAGTACATGTTGCTCTCGTACCAGCGTTGTTTCTTTGCCAGAAAGCAGTCTGACGTAGCTGATCAGTATTTTTTAGTCCTTCAGCCGGCCCCTTGCATGGGTGAATCGTCATTTGATCCTTTCCGGAAGCTTTGTTCAGCTTTGATTTCAGCTTTGAACGGTCAGATTGTCAGGGCGGTCGGCTCCGAAAGTCAAGGGCATAGGTCAGCTGAGGGTACGGCTGAGGGTTGAGAGACGGACACGCAGTTCATCGGCGATACACTATGTGTAAAACAAGTAGCAGGGCCAGCAATGGCATGTTGGGGGAGGAGAAGAAATAAAAGAAATATGAAGAAGGATCTCGCCACATCCCGAAGGTGCGTACGTCATACGGGATTAGTCAGTAACGGCGTGACAGGAAGACTGAAGAAAGCCGGCGACGGCGCGGAAACGACAAGCGTTTGAATCTCAAATTAGGGCGGGCATCGAGGGGCGCGTACCTGGGCCGTTACGATCCGCACATATGAGCCCGTTCCCGCCCGGTGTGGCTTGAGATCTCGTGATGTGGGAGGATCCGGAGACGCAGGAAGCGAGAGATCTGGCCACAACGGCCGTTAAAAGGCGCCTGGACCGGGGCAAATCTCCAACGCTCTTGCATCTGCGAAAGAGCTTGGGAAGCGTGTAAGGCGCCAAGAGGCCACGAGGGCGACGAAAACGGGAATTCCTGGGAATGTGGAGTGCAGCGAACCCCGGACGGCCTGATCGACCCCCGGTCGTGGCTCAGCCCTGCCCACTGTTTCCCAGCGCGGAAGGCTAAGCGAACACTCCGCCCGTCGAACGGCTCACTATGACGGCGCGCGCTCATGTGGTCCTTTTTCAGGGTCCTACCAATATAGGAAGCGGCCGGGCTGGTGCGAACTCGTCGCCCTATTTCTCACGCGACGGTTGCGTGCACCACGCGGGTCCTATGACCTGGGGTGATTTGCCCAGGGTGTGGCTGTGCGATCGTCTCGGGGCCCAATGAGGTTTTATGCAGTATACGGGAGAATGGGGAATATCAGCTTTGGGTCGCTCCCACGCGTCTTTTCCTCCACCCGAGTGGACATGACACATTAGCGAACCAGCCTTCCGATCATGGATCCAGACGACGACCAATGGTTCCCCGAGGACTGGCACCACGCCGCCTTCCCTGCGCTTCCCCTGTCCAACACCCACGGCTTCGACATTGACTTTCGCTGGGGAAGTACTTGGCTCGATGAACAAGGTACCGCAGGGGTGGTTGCTGAGACTGCGTCTTCAGATGTTCCAATGACCAATTGGCAGACTCTGCAAGAGGTACGCCGCTGTCTTTGATGATGGACACGCCCATCTGCTAACGCTGTGTCGAAAAAAGAAGAACTCCCAAATCGACGCTGAGATTGCATCAACCGCAATCAACCCGCACCCTCACACCCACCCCCACCAGCCCCACCACCAGCAACAACAACCCGAGACCACCCCCGAGCACTCGAACAAGAGGCGGAGCCAGCGCCAGCGCCCGGCTGCGATAGAGACCACTACCCAACAACAAGTCCCACAACCCAAGAAGAGCGGTGGAAAGGCCGCCGCCACCTCCCGCTCCGACCGCCGCCGCAGCACCCACGGCACTCAGCAGCAGCAACCCGGTTCAGCCGCGACGAGCTCCTCGACGACGCCCTCCACGAGCCAACACCCCTACCAGCGCCCGCCGCACAGCTCCCGCCATCACCACCACTACCAGAGCAGCCGCAGCAGCTTCTCTGACGCCGTGCCCACCGCATCCTCCACCGCAACCACCACCCCCACCTTTCACCACCACCAACCGCCGACGCCGGCGGAGAGACAACACCCCGATGGCGGCGGCGGCCACAGCCGCGGCAGCGTCGGCAGCGTCGGCAGCAGCGTCGGCAGCAGCGTCGGCGGCAGCGGCGGCGGTGGTGGTGGACGCGGCGCGGCACAGCAGCAGCAGCAGTCGGCGTCATCGTCAGCCATGCCTCCGGCCAGCCCGGCCATCGAGCTGAAGCTCGACTCGCCCTCGGCGCGGGTCCCGCACAAGGCGGTCGAGAAAAAGTACCGCGAGGGCATCAAGGCCATGTTCCGGCGGCTGGGCGCCGCCATCCCGGGCCTGCCCAACGCGCCGCACTACGGCTCCAACACCGCCGGCGGCAACGACTCGGACACCATGCCCGCGTTCCTACAGCACGAGGGCGTCGGCGGCAGCGAGGGCGTCGCCCGCCCGCCCCAGCGGCCGACCAAGGCCGGCATCATCTCGCGCGCCATCGAGTACATCCATCAGCTGGAGGGGGACGTGGCGGACGAGCGGAGGCGCAGGGAGGCGGTGGAGGCGGAGAATGAGCGGTTGAGGGAGGAGGTGAGGGCGTTGAGGAGGGAGGTGGGATTGTGGAGGGCGGGGACGGATCAGATGTTTGCGGCGTATGGGGAGGGTGCTGGGGAGGGGCTGGGATGATGATGGTTTCTGCGGGGTGAGTTGCTTATATTCCAGATTGGATCTCCTTGTTCCCTTTCTTGTGGGAGGGGCTGCTTGGCTCATCGCAAGGAGTTTTGCGCTGCTGATTCCTTTCCCCCCTTTTTGTCTTCGCTGAACACTTCGCAGGGCCCACCGAGGACTAACGAGAAGTGGTGCTCTTACGTATCGAGGTGTCTCTCCGGTCGAAAGGGTCGTGTGTGGCTTCAGCCGTCTGCTGAGTTATATTCGTACAGGTTGATAAGAGGCGGGACGCCTGGGACAACGGGAGGGATATAGGTTCTGCGGATTTCCGACGGCCGACATTTAGTGTGTCTGCGAGATCTGTGCTACGCGTGCGATGCGGAACGACTGTTGCAGGTGAAACAGATTTATCGAAAGGAGACTCTCGCATGGAGTTTTGGGTGCATTACACAAACGCCGTGGTCGATGCTCTGGGCCATGTGTGAACCGGAAGACTATGAGACGTCAGCGCTCGTTATTATGCTTTCCTTTCTACGGCCTCATTATAGAACCTTGTCTCACAAGAAAGATTGACATACAATAGATATTATGCTGACGGGCTTGCTTCAATGATTGATCCTTCGAGACAGTTCACCAAAGCTTCGGATGAAAGAAGCCGTGCAGTACAAGACAATGTCGATGGGGTCGTCGGACACTGGTAAGCTAATGAACAAGCTTTACATAGTAATTTATAGCAATTGGGGGCGCGGAGGCACTGACGGACCCATCGACCAAGCCCTTCCTGTGCCATTCCTCGCTTGTCCAGCCCCTGCGGTAGCGTCACGGGTCCTTAACATCAATGCCATGTTAGTAGGTTCGACCTGGTGGAAATCGAAATGCGCGCTTGAGAAAATTATCCATCCAGCCGACGGACCGCAACAGAAGGAGATATGTTGACATGTAACCAGGAGCCTGCATTCCTTCTAATAATTTTACATAAGCGTCGCACTGTGCCCGTAGATCTGCTTGCTGCGCAGGTGGACTGGCGTCTCGCCCTTGGGCGTGCCGGGGATGGTCTTCTCCAGCTTCTGCAAGGTTTGTCAGTAACAGCCTTCGGATGTTGCCGGGGAGCAGTCGTATCCGGGCCAGCGCCGGGATGCGCGTGGATGGAGAAACGCACCAAGTTATCGAAGACGCACTTGTTCAGCGAACGCTCGGGCCTGCGGCATTGCCAAAGCTGCTGGTTGTTGTCCTCAAGGCACTGCCAATGGTAGCGGAACTCCTTCAAGCAGTGCTTGTTGATGTCGTCCAGCCTGTTGCACGATGCTCGTCAGCCCCGGTCTTCCAGCCAGCCATCCTCAGAGTCCCTCGAGTCCAATCCTGTTCGTCTTGGGTCGCTTACACGCTGGTGGCGCATCTGGTCACCTTCCGGCCCTCCTTCATGCAGTCCATCTCGCCGGTGCCGTGGGCCTCGGTCTTGCACATCATGTAGTCGTCATTGTAAGGCTTGCAGCGGGCACCTATGAAGAAAGAGGCGGACAGAAGCGGGGCGGAGCTGGAACCGATCTCCTTGACCTTGGGGATATGGTCGGGCAGCGGGGTGGTGTCGACCAGCACCTGCTGGTTGAATCTGCGGAGCGCAAGGTCAGCCCAGCTGTAGGGGGCCAATGGGCCGCGGACGGAGCGGCAGAGACGATAGCGACATGAATCCGGGACCAGCTCACCTGGCTTCGCGGGCGGCCATGTTGGCGGAGGGGTGGGTATCTGGGTAATGCGGAATGGAGTTCAGGTTATTGGAGCGGACGTCGACCTGAGCTCTCGGCGCGACCCCGGCTTTTGCCGACCGCGCGACGAGCTTGAGCACCACGCGAACCTGAACGCCCAAGGTCAACATCAGCCGCGACGCCATGAACAACCTCCGCTAACTTCCCCACCCCCGCCGACCCGTCCCGCGCTGCGTCGCCGCTTCCATCGACCTTCGCTCTTTGTCGCTCCCAGCCCCGCGGCACCTTTGTCTTCCCTGTCAGCACCCGCGCGCTGCTCACGCCGCCCTTCACGCACATTTTATCCTCCATTGGCCGGCCGTCGCGCGCTCTCCTCCTTAGACTAACACAGCAATGTCGTTGTTCGGAAGCTCTACGAATAATGCTAACCCATTCGGCGCCTCTTCGTTTGGCAGCAGCACACAGAACAAGCCCTCTATGTTCGGTGCAAGCACCCAGCCGCAGCCGGTAAACAAACCAATCCAATTGCCAAAACATTTGTCTAACATGCTACACAGAGCTTGGGAAGCAGCCTTTTCGGCAACAGTACCAACCAGCAGCAGCAACAGCAGCAACAACAGCAGCCGCAGCAACAGCAGAACACTGGCTTTTTCGGCGCAAGCATGAACAAGCCCGCCACCACTGGTGCATTCGGAGTCCAGCCCGCTGCGCAGTCGACCAACAGCAACTTCTACGGCGGCTCCACCGTCTTCGGCAACCCTCTCCCTCCAACCCAGCACCCGGGTCAACTTAACGCCTCAACCTCGACAAACGTCTGGACCCCACCGCCTCCAGCCCGTGAGTTCCGCCCCTCCAATGCCCCCAACCTTTCCACGAGAAGCCTCTGATACTCATCGCAAGCCCTCGGCTTCATCCCCGTGATAGACCAAAAGTCCATCCCCGAGCAGATGGCGGACCTGATCGCCAAGTGGATGCCGGATCAACGCAACACGGTCTTCCAGCACTACTTCTACAACCAGGTGGACCCGCAGACGGTACCCTACTACGTTGCGCCGGCGGACGAGGACGCCAAGGCGTGGGAGGAGGCGCTGTCCAAGAAGCCCAACGAGGGCGCGATCCCGGTGCTGGGACGCGGCTTCCGCGCGGTTGCGGGCCGGCTGGAGACGCAGGCCAAGGCGGTCGAGGCGCTGCAGGCCCGCCTGCACGAGATGAACAACAGCCTGACGGAGATGCTGCAGAAGCACGACCTGGAGATCACGGTGCGCACCACCGAGGCTAAGCGCAAGCACATTGCCCTGACGAAGCGCTGCCTGGCGCTGGCGACGAAAGCGCAGATCCTGCGCAACAGGGGATACGCGATGGACCCGCGCGAGGAGGAGCTGAGGAAGAAGCTGATGGAGCTGGAGAAGAAGGCGTTCGACCCCATGCTCAACGGCCGCCAGGAGGAGATTTGGGCGCGGATGAGCGCGGTGAGGACCCGCGCGAGGGGGCTGCAGGAGGAGCTTGAGAAGCTGGGTAAGAGTGCAGGCAAGCCCGAGGGCGAACAGCTGGATGAGGAGCATGTCAAGGCGATCAGGAAGGTTGGTCTCCCAAAATTGCCGTTTCAATGGTTCCACTCACATTTCCGCTACACAGGTTCTGGGCGATTTCGACAAGCAGCTCGCCCATCTGCGCGAGGAGCTCACCCGCGTCACCAAGGAGTGGAAGGAATGGCAGGAGTCGAACAAGCCGATCGCGGGCGGTGGCAGATGATTAGCGGGGAAGTTTGCAAGTTAATGCGTGGGGTTGCCTTGGAGAGTGGCTCGGGATTTTGGATGGAGGGCTCACGCCTTATTTGCACGACATACCACGCAGGTGTATTTCTACGGTGGGAACATGGTGCTATCTCCTCAGTCTGCAATCCACTGGCATGTCCCACCGGTACCGCAGTAGGTTACAGATAATTCAAACCCTCAAGCCCTGAGCTCTTTACATGGGCAATTGAAGCAAATACCCGGACGAAGATGTGAGATTTAAAATCGTATGAACATGTCCGGACATTGGATTCCACTGCTACACCGTGACGTAATGTTAATCGTGTCGGTGGATCGCGCCGACTGAGGAAATACAAAGACCGGGGTGCGGCAAGGCGTTTCTCAGACGCGCATCCAGCTCGTAACCCAGGCGGCTCTTCTCAAATAATACACAGGCCGCATTTCATTCCGAGCCCATTGAGGAAATGTACAAGTAGTTGGAGATTGTCCTCTTTAAACGCCAATGCCGCAAATGATGCCCGTGCGGACAGGTATTCCATACAGTCTAGCCTTTCGTTGTTCGGATGTGTACATGACGTAGTTGTCAGGTCTTTCGCTTAGAAGAAGCGGCTGGTGTACTCGACAGCAAAGGGAGCTATGAGAAGTCGCGGGTCAGCATCATGCGATGGAAATCGACAGGCCTCTCGGAGCTTACAGAGGTAGAGGAGGGCACAGGTGAACAAGCTGCTGGCGAGAGTAGCGCTGGCAACCAGCTCTTGCTCGTGCAGCTCTTCCTTGCTAGGCGGCGGGGGCGGTCCTGCGCGATTTCAGTCAGGGTACTTCTTCGAGGCGACAGGACTGATGTTTACGGACCTCCGAACATATTTGTGGTATTAGGTGGAAATGCTGAGGTGGTGGGCGGATGAGTTGGTGGATGATGTCGGTCGGAGCTTGCGGCGAAAGCTGTGAATGAAATCTCTCGTCAGGCAAGTCTTGGCGGCGACACTGGCGCGCCGCCCTTTCGACTTCAACCTGCCTTCCCATCCAACACACAAAGCCAACGCCCACCCATAACAACAATTTCCAATCCGCCAACGTCGCTTCATCGGGAAGCTCGCATCTGTGACCAGTTACGTCACCCGAGCGCTCTCCCATCTCCCTGACCACGACACCGCGCGCGGAGAAAGGACAAAACAAACAGAAAGCAACGACACCACCAGCATCCGCGACGATGGAGGATCCGGAAATCACAAACTCGCCGCCTGACCCCAGCACGCTGCCGGAGGCGGGCAACGACCCGGGCGAGCCGGTGCGGCCGGAGGTGGACGAAGAGAACGCGACGCCGAACCCGTCGACGGCGGCGCCGACGCAGGACATGGAGCTGACGGAGGCGGGCCAAGGGACGGGCGACGCCGACACGGAGGACAAGGGCGACAACAACAATGACGACAACGACGACGGTCCCCTCTCGGATGCCGAATCAGACCTGTCGGACCTGGACGAGGCGCAGTTCGAGGAGTTCGACCCCAACGCCATCGCGCTCGAGGACCACCCCGCGATCGCCGTCGACGAGAGCAACGTCAACCTGATCGGCGTGCACAAGCGCAAGCGCGCGGATGCCGAGGCGGGAGAGGGCGGGAAGAAGAAGAAGAAGAGGGAGGGCAGGCGCGACAAGCCGAAGAAGAGTCGGAAGAGGAGGGGCGAGGATGGCGATGCGGGCGGTCTCAGCGGCGCGGAAGACGGTGCGGGCGGTGCCGTGCTCGGCGAGCGGAAGTCGAAGAGGGCACCAAGAAGCCGACCGGAGCCGTTGGAGGAGGATTGGGAGAACTTGACGCCTTTCGAGAGGCGGAGGAAGGCGCTGGATGCGAAGATGGACGAGGCGCTGAAGGGCGGCAAGAAGAAGTCCCGGAAGCAGCAGGGCATCGTGAGTCGGCTGTCTTTCCGCTATACCGCAAGACTTGTCAAACTAACTTCGTGAAAAGGACCTTGAGGCGCAGGCAGATGCGGAGATTGAGGATATGCGCCGTCGCATGACGGAAGCCGCACAAGCTGACAATGAGGGTCGTGAGCGCGGCGAGCCTGCTATCCACAAGTTGAAGCTGCTTCCCGAGGTTGTGGCTCTTCTCAACCGCAACAACCTCCAGAATAACCTTGTCGATCCCGACATCAATCTCCTGCAAGCTGTGCGGTTCTTCCTCGAGCCCCTCAACGATGGAAGCATGCCAGCGTACAACATCCAGCGTGAGCTCTTCACGGTGCTGGGCAAGCTACCCATCACGAAAGACTCGCTCGTTGCCAGCGGTATCGGCAAAGTCATCAACTTCTACACGAAGAGCCCCAGGGTCGAGGGCACCATGAAGAGGCAGGCGGAAAAGCTGATCGGAGAATGGACGCGTCCGATCCTCAAACGGACCGATGACTACCGCAAGAAGGAGGTCGCCGAAGCCCACTACGATCCCATGTACGTTTTTACCCTAGAAAGACCGCCCCCATCCCCATCCGCCTTCACACTCAAAGAACAAAGACAACTGACACTCCAATTCTGCAGGCGCCTTCCCGACCGCACCGCCGCATCTAAGGCGGCCGCCTCGCAGCAGGCCGCCGCCGAACGCCGCGCCAAGGCGCTGGCGCCCCCCAGCTTCATGAACCGCGCCCGCCAGGAGGGCCAGCTACGTACGTACACGGTCGCGCCCAAGAGCAACGTCGTCGCCAACGCCGCGCCGGTCAAGAGCGTCGGCCAGACCGAGGCCGCGCGCCGCCTCAAGCTGGGACGCGCGGGTGGCAAGCGTGGCTGAGCGAGAGCGATTTACGAACCTTTGCTCTTGGCCAAATTGGTTTCGCGTCTGCTGCTTTGCTGCACTGCACCGCACCCCGGTTTGATGGTGGAGGGCTGTGTCGGAGGTGATTGCGTACACCGAACCACGATTCGATGTTCATGCGCGATGGTGGTCTTTCCTTTTCCTTCTGGGCGATTTCCGTGGAGCAGGGTCAAGGCGTCTTCATTCTTCTTGCAGGGCTCGAATTCGCTGCATCTTTCGGGGATGGGGGGGGATGGGAAGGGAATCGAAAAGACGAGGGTGCGTATGTCTCGGGAAAAGCGGTCGATCGAGTTCCGGTGAATGGCAGATGGGGGTTGGGTGGGCGCGTGAGTGGATGAGTGGCGTCCCATCCTTCCTTCCTCGATCATCTTCTCTACTCTGGGGGTCTCTCATTCTCGCGCCCTCGAATTTCATTGGTGTTGTCGTCCCATCCCCCAACCCCTCCCCCGATCACTTTCCGGGACGAATGGACAAGGTCACAAAGAGGTTTAAATGGAGAAAAAAAGAAAATCGATACCTTGTAATATATCATACTTTGGATGGCTTTTCCCCCGCAGGCATGGGGGGCGGAAAACACAAGGACGAGCCCAACCGAGGTGGTTGGGTTCATCGGTAGGGATCACAATTGAGAATCTACCTACCGACGACGAGGACACTTGCTTGCTTTTTCTTGTTTCCACACAAGCCTCGTGGCCCCTTCCTTCCCGAGCTCGGTTCCCGCTTCCACATTTCTTTTCTTTTCCCTCAAACTTCACGATTTCCGAGAGCCGGGATACACGTACTTACACAAATACACAAGATCCCGGCAGGTACGGGCGGCCGCGATACCCGCGTGGGAAAAGCAAAATTGCGAGCCACGAAAAAGCGCCATCCGAGGCAAAGCAAGGGAGAAGAGGGAGGGAGTGCGCGTGGGCATCACGCATACGGATGCATGTCAGCAACGCCGAAAGTAGACGCAAGAAGAAAAGCAAAAAAAGAAGTGAGAATTGCTTGGTTCATGTGTATGCAGGGGCGGGATTATTCCTATTTTGAGGGTTTGTTGTGGTGCGGTTTTCTTTTCTGTATGTCTGAGTTTTGCGTTGGGCAGTTTGCTTTTAGAGGTGAGGTTGCTGTCGAAGGAGGAACTACTTGCGAGAGGAGAGGGACATAGAGTGGGAACTCGCGGTGTCAAATTTCGAATATAGGTGGCGGGGGATACTCATGGGAATTCTTTTGCGGGATGATGCAGAGTAGGGGGATTGTGATGTCTGCAGTTCACATTGGTGGCTTCGGAGGCGTTCGTGAGTGACAGGACTGCTTTCTTCTGAATTCCGAACCCCGGCGCGCTTCTTGTGACGTCAATATGCGCCTGGTAGTTGCCGGTTCATTGTATAGACGACGAATGTGCATGGCTTTGTCATTGCTCATGTGCCGTTGCCAATGCTCTGCTACCAGCCATTGGTTGGATCGGCTACAACACCACACTCAAATGGAAAGCGGCAGTATGCAAGTCTGATTGTCACCAGCCGATTGGTGCGTAGTTCCGAGAGAGCTGAGGGAAAGGGTGATCACGTTGCCTGCGCGTTCCCGACGAATCAGGGGCGAGGGGAAGGTGTAACTGTAAACCTTTCATGCTCTACTCACCCGGGTCTTGTACGGGGAGCAAAGCTATTCTTTCTATAACGCGCATATAACGAAAGAAGCCTCTCGTACTCATCGTGCAAGCGAGGGAAACAGCTCATGAGCACCTCGATAGACTGACATCACGCAGGCGTGACTAAACACGGTGGATTCCGTCTCGTCACCGATCACACCGTTGGTTTTCATATACGCTGTTCGCACGTAAATGCACATGCCTTGCCTCGGAGTGAAACAAAAGGCCGTGTGCGACGCTTAGACGGCAGTCTAGACCGCATATGACTACATAAAAGGGTTTTGCTCCTCTCAAGGTCGTTTCCCAAGAGATGATGTTGCACCCTTAATTGCTTGCGGCAATGGAAACTAGCGTCAAAACATCCACGTATAATCTAGACCCCATATCAACATTCGGATTCTCGCTTGGATTGCCTACGTAGGAAGAGTGCAACACGCTTCCCGTGGAACACACCTACGTATCTACAAGGGTAGAGTCCCAATGTAACCCCAAGACGTGGCCTCCAATGAGAGCCCCGAAAAAAACCGACAAATGACGGATAATGGTCGAGTCAAATCCCGGTTCACAACCGTTGCAAGTTTGTTTCAAGTCTTTTTATCCTTCCCCAACGACGCGCAATTTCCGGGTAATTCGAGCGTGGGTTATTATTAAAGGAGCCAGCGGACGAAGCACGGGGACGAAAAAACCATGGAAATGACAATTTACCTTTCGGCATTTGGAATGGCTGACGGTTCCCGGTGCGGGTCCAGCCGTCTAGCCTCGTCCATTGCTGCCGGAATTGCACAGCCACGACAAGGATGTATGAGTTGCGTCGGGCTGTGAGAGGTGGAATGGTTAACGTTGTTGGGGCGGAAGGCAGCAGCAACAGCCAACACAAGCCGGTCAGCAAAGATGAGTCGGATGGATTGGGCTGACTGACTGGTTGGCTGAGGCTGTGTACATTTTTGTTGGAGCCTACGATCCTCCAAGGCTCTCATGACGACGGCGGGGAAGCATGGTGGTGGGACGGCGGGCAAGGCAGCCACCAAGCGCCTCTGGGCAAAGGCAAAAAAGCCTTGCAGACTTCAACAACTTTCGTCAGAGGACCTGGTCAAGTGCGAGAAATTTGGGTTGGGAGCGCAAATCAGGGTCTTGACCTTGAAGTGGAAGCGGGTGAGCCTCGAAACAGGGTAAAAAGCAGGCTAGACAGGCAACTTTTGCCCCTCCTCAATCCCAGGAAAGCCTACCGACCATGCACGAACCCGTAACTACCACCAACTACCATCGAGCAAAAAACCTGCTTCGTGCTGACCACCCCCTCAAGCCCTCTCACCGGCCTCTTTGTCCCAACCTCTCAGCATCATGTGTGCATAAATACATACACACTTTTTGACGTGCGCCCCCGCATCGCACGCAAGCAGCAACATCTATAAGCACGGCAAGACAGGGGAAGGGGGGTGCACGCAGACCCACGGCATATGCAGTCCGCACTCCACCTTCTCAAGCTGCTGCGATTTGGGAACCATGATATGCACTGTTTGTGCCATCTCCACTAACCGCAACCGCGGTTCCTGGCTAGAGGAAGACCTAGAACCCGCATCTGCAGGCGCATCTGGTAGTATGCATGTGCGCGCGCCGTGGATAAGTTTGAGGATTGTGCGGATACACGGCGCTGCTGCTGCGGTGCGACCAAGCGGTTGCTCGTTTAAACTCACGCCGTGCGTCAGGCGTCCGCTGCGTACTGATTGTTTTGTAATCCGGGTAGGAGCTGTGTCTTGGAGATTGATATATTCTCGGATGATGAAAGATTGAGATTTATTGGTAATGATGATCGCGGAACGGATTGATGATAGACGACAGACATCTCCTTTTGAGCAGGACTGCGCAAACACATGTTCCGCTTGATCCAGGTGAGGGAATTCACACAAGGTCAGGAGCGCGGATTGTGTGGAGATGAAACTTTTGGCCTGCATTTGCGATCTGTCGAGTGAATCTAAAAAGTCAATCTGACCCTTATCTCGATCTGCTCTGCAGTGTGCCGCGGTCAAAAGGTGCGGATGCTGGAAGACCTAGTCAGCTGCGCATTTAATGCAGGTAGCCGCAGATCAGCAACGGAATCCCGGGTTTGCTTTGGAGATGAAGATGAGATGAAGATGAAGCAGCTGATGGTCGCTGTTTGGGTTAACCAGTGGCGCCGTCTGCCCCGGATTTCGTCCATGGGGCGTGAAGCAGAACAACGGCAGCAGACGACCACCTGTCTAAGACAAGCAGCAGAAGATGGCTTGCCCGCTTAAGCGATGACCACAGGGCGTTGAGACTGTTCTATTCCGCAGGCTACAAAATGCAGGTGTCCGGAAACATTGCGGGGATGCGGAGAGAGCCGTTGAAGAGACATGCATGCGCATTCACGACCAAGAAGTGTCCTTAATGCACGAGAGTTTATCGTCAATTGATCGACCTACTTACAGCCATAGTCTCCCCACCATCGCTGGGAGTGCAGCAGCACCGCCTCGCACTAGACGACGGCGTGAGAGGTACAAGACCCGACAACCGGGTCAGCGGAGAGACGGATGACTGAAAAGGGTTTTTGCCGCTGCAGGAGGCTGTGGGGATTACGTTGTCCGAAGGCAAAGCTGTGCAGATGACCGGATACCAGATAGGGTTTGCGGGCGGCCCGGATTCTCATGCAGGAGAAGCCATGTAGTGGAACACGGCTTGTGTGAGATGGAAGCACCACAACACGGAGAGTGCAGGAGACTCGTTAACGGCCTGCAGTCAATACGCGCTCACTGAGCGGCCGTTTCGAAGCCGAAGTGACTGGCCGGGCCAGGCTCCGAGTGGCTGAAGTCCGTGGTGACCGGAGGAAGAGAATGGTGGACGGTAGGAAAAAGCTATTACGTAGCACTCACCGTGAAAAATTTTTCACTCAATCATCAGAGCTCCGTACGAGGCAAATTGCGGACCAAACGAACAGGATTCGTCGGGACGCAAAAGAGCCCAACGCTCTCATGAATCGTCGCCGGCGTCTGTGCCGGGCTGGTGGCGATTGGCCGTCACAGATCGGCGGCTGGAGGCTAGAGGCTGCCACGGCTGTTCCCTGAGGCTGCAGCGGGAGAGCAACGGGAGCGCATCGATAGCGCAGAACCGCGCCCACGGCCCCACAGTGCGCCAAACTCTCAGGCCTCCTGTCGCTTAAGCCTCGTTGCGCCCTTGCGAATCTTATTATGACGTGCATGGTGTGGTGTCGCGACCGCTGCAGACCTGCTGCGCCGACCTCAGGTGTTGAGCGTTCAACCAGCTGCTGCCGCCCTCCACCTGAAGGCTGCACAAGCGATCATCTGAAGGGTCCCGGCCTGGCTGCGGGCGACAGTTTTGCAAGACGGTTTGGCATTCGCGCCCTCGAGTAGACGGCCAGGACGATAAGTGCTGAAACAAAATGTCTTGAAGGACGTCGTATGTGCTCCAATTGCATCGCGCATCGCGGTCCAGAAGTCCAGATCGAGGTCGCAGCAACGGCCGACCGCGTTGAATCCGTGGTGCTGCGCAGAGAATCTGCAGGTCGTTGCGGCAGGCCGGCCGGGAAGACGCGTAAACGCACGATGTGGCTGCAGATATCACGAGCCGCGCTGTGTGCTCCCCCCCGCCGAAACGGCTGCGCGCGCCGCGCATCCAGCTCGCCTGCGGAGGCAACACGAACACCATCTGAAACTGCGTCTTCCGTAGAGGAGGGTTGGAAGCAGGGCGCGGACTGGACGGAAGTTTTGAGACACGACCAGCCCATTCGGACAGAAACGGCAGCAAGGAAAAGGCGGCGCGGGAGCCGACGCAGCCGCGGGCAATTGACGAACAGGAAGAATGGACGGGAAACGCTGAATGATACCTGACAGTGATCATCTGCACGACGGTCGCGAACGCCCGGTGATAGAGAAGGTGTAGAGCGACCCCGCCTAATAAGCCGCAGCACGCGCGAAGTGAGCATGCAGGGTCCCATGGATCGTCTCTGCAGGGCCTTTGGGTGACGGACAGAGGTAGCGCGGCTGCTCTTGTTGGGTGGCGGGGCCTATCACCGGCAGCTTATCTGCCCATCCAAGGGATCGGCTGCCTCAACGGGCGTGGTGGCTTCGCGCTGGGCCAGATGGGATGCGACGGCGGCCCGGAGCACGTCGATCGATTGCGTGCATGGCGGCCGCCCAAGCCGCCCGTCGCGCAGCAATTGCAAGGGCAGAGGCGCGGCGTGACTGCCTGTAGCGGAGTGGGATGGTGCGGAGGAGGCAGGCGGGCGGCAGGGATCGCGGACTGATGAGCGGTGTGGGGGAGCGGCGGGTAGATGACCTCGAGATAGGAGCCGCTTGCCGGGTAGCGCTGGTGGGCTCTCTGATCATGCGCGCGCTGGCGGTGTGGGCTGGGGTCGGGCGCGAGCGGAAATTGTCGCTATCGCGGTCGCTGTCGCTGGGGCAAAGTGCGCGCTATCGACGTAGTAAGCAGTGTTGTGGAGGCTGCTGGAGAAGGGGCGCGAGTGCTGACCTCAGCCCGATGATGCTGGTGAGGGGTTCGGGGGCTCGCCAGCCAGGGCCCTGTGCGCTCCACAACTTCGCGGGCCATTCGGGCCAGGCTTGCCATCCGCCAGCCCTGGTCCCGTATCGATAGAAGCGATAGCGATAAGGATGGCATTGTCAACCACCACCCCGCCCTCCATTGCGCCGCGAGGGTGTGCACGCGGCTGTCAGGTGCGGGCGCTGTCTCAGGCGCTTTCACATGCGCCCGCAGCGATGTTCACGAGGAGCACCCCCCGGCCCCCCCAGATACGGAGCGGTCTGGCTAGCGGCCGTCAGATGGCAGCCTTCGCGCCGGCTATGATGCAATTGACCAAGCAGCCTCGCGCGCGCGCGCCGGCCAGGGACGCGCCAGGCCCAAGGCCCCAGGCCGCCGCGTGGCTGGTGGCGGCGCCGGACGGGGATGCAGGAGGGCGAGGTGTCACCAGATCAGCCATTGGAGCTGCGCTGACGATGGAGATTGGAGATAGCGGCGCCGACCGGGGGGAGCGGCGCTGCGGACTTACTGTCGATTGACAACCCACCGCCGGGCGGTCGTCGGGCGGCCGCGCTGCTAGACATTGCGCGATGTGGGCTCGTCAATGGCTGCCCTGCGGCGCGATATCCGACGCAAAGCGGGTGCAGCAGGCATTGACGTTGCGCGCGGCGGACTGAGCGCGGCGGGCGCCGTGTCGCCGCTTGCTTGCTTGCTTGCTTTGTCCTGCGACACGTGTACGGGAAGTCAATGCCAGCGCCGGACAATGGGCGTCTCGTCGAAGCTGGCTGCGTCACCGCGGCCAACAATGGCGCCTGGCCGCTGGCCCCCCACCTGCTGCGCGCGCAAATGCGAGCGCTGCCAGCAGCAGCAGGCGCGATATGCGTAGCACTTGCCCGGCGGCGCCCTCGCGCTTGGCCGCGATAGGCATGGCGCCGAACCCTGGGCCTGACTCATTCGCGCTCACTGCGAACCTCCCATCACCTGCTCCAAACGCCGCCCGCAAGAGCACGCCAGGTATCCAGAGCTGCGCGGCGCAGAAGCCGCCAGCAGCATGTCCCCAGCACCAGGGCCGCCCTATCAGCGCCGTCCCAGCGCCCAACGCACTGCCACACCTCCGGCGCTTCTCTCCTGTTCGCCCGCCTTCCTGTATCATGCTGACGAATAGCCAGCCCGCTCACCTCAGGCCGCTGAGAAGCGCGCGAGTGTGCCTGATGATACTCGGAGCTAACCAGCCCTGCCAGCAACTGACACCTGCGATCTGCCGCCTTGTCGCAGCCCGCCCTTGCGGCGCCCGCCCGCCAGGCTCTTTGTCCCATTGTGCGAGCCCGCGCTCCGCCTGATTAGAAACCAGTCATCTGCCCTCTCCAGTCACTCACCCTGCTCCCAGACACACACAGCCCTCTTTTGTCGTGGTTCATAAAGCACGCCTTTGTCCGCGCCCCACGGCGCTCCCAAAGGTCCCCCCCCATTTCCGAACCACGGTTCTCGCCCGGCAGTCCCATCGCTACGGCCAGCTGCCCTCACACTGCGCGCCCGACTGCCCCAGGCAATAAATTCCAGTTCTGCCTGTTCTGCCAATCTGACCGGCGCAACGCCCCCCAGTGCACTGCCATTGGCTGCTCCGCGCTTGTCACGTCTTACGCTCAGACTCGCATCTATTCATAAAGCAGCCTATTGTCCGCCTCGCCACCCCAGCCCGACCGCTGCCAGAACAACGCAACACTCTCGACACATCAGCGCATCCCTTCCAGCACATTCCCCTGCAGCCTAGGCTGCCTCTAAAAACCGGCAAACGCCCCCAATTCTCTGCCTCGCCTCCCAATCCCACTCTTGCACGCAACAATGGCTTCGCAACACACGACAGCAACCCCCTCCAAGCCCGACGCACGCTTCTCTGTCTCTTCTCTGCTCTCGCCACCAGAGATGAAGCGCTCCGAGAGCTTTTCCAAGTCGCCCGCCGACTGCGCAATGGATGCGACGCCCGCGCCCGCGCTCGACTGCACCATCAACCGCCTCACCGTCAACTCTCTAGGCAGCAACATTCGGAGTTCCGCAAAGGGGCTGCCTCCTTCCCCGCCTGTTTCGCCCTTCGACAATCTCCACAAGGAGGACTCTCAGTGCTCGGTGGAGGAGGATACGAGCAGGGACCCGCCTCTGTTCCCGGCGTGGAGCGGTGACAAGATCGGCGCGGCAACCGCGCCCCTGTTCCCTAGCGTTGGAACGACTCCTGAGCAAGAAGCTCTCATCTCGAAGCATATTGCCGAATCCAGACTGTCCAATGCCTATGACCGACCGACCCGCGAGGAGTACCAATTGGCAATCGCCTGCAAGTCAATTGCCGTCAGCCAGTGGCGGAAGGACCCCGTCCAGTGGATGCGCAACGAGCGCGCAACCTGGAGCATGTATGGCCCCAAGAAGTCGACTCAGCGCTCGCATTTGAGGGCATTGGCCCCCGCTCCCGCCGGCGTGCGCAAGACCAAGCCCGCCGCCCCCAGACTGCCTCGCGCACCCCGAGTTACGAAGCGCACTCCCAAGGCTGCACTACTTGAGTCATTCGACGCAAAGCCCCCGACTCCCAAGGCACCCAAGGTCCAGGCGTCGCGAGATGACGTCGACTTCCACAAGATCCCGAACTATGCGCCACCCCTGGAGACGCTTCCCGAAGACGGCAGGAAAGCTTTGAAGGCGGAATGGAAGGGTCAGCCCCTTGACCTATCCGCCGATCCCGACCGGGGTGAACTCCACCCCTCAGAGCTTAATGTCGCTTCCACGCTCCGACTCACGTGCGCAACCTACCTATACAACAAGCGACGCATCTTCCAGGCTCGCGTCCGCGCTCTTCTTAGGGGCGAAGACTTCAATAAGACCAAGGCTCAACAGGCCTGCAAGATCGATGTTAACAAGGCCAGCAAGCTGTGGGCTGCCTACGAAAAGATCGGCTGGTTTAAGCCTGTCTACTTCCAGCAGCATCTCGACAACTTTAACGACTGGGAGAATTAGAAGTTGATGCTTGCGTCGATTCGCGGGCGGATCGATGATCATGTGAAACACCTGGTCATTCAGCCTCATCGTCACCCGTCTTCGCTGCGGACTTAGGTCCGCTTCGCGATTTGCAGGCTTGACGCCTTTGCGGTGTTGTGTCTTGCGGCATGTTCCCCCGTTTCGTCTCTCTTCATCATTCCCTATCGTTTCTTCCCGTACACATCTTGCATCGCGATCCCCAGATTTGGTCTCTCGGTTACATGGGCATTGGCCGGCGGAATTGGCGTTACTTTCGGTTTTCAAATTACGGCTCCATCTCTTGTTGATGTTTAAGCCGGAGCAATCCCTCGCATTCACATCTCTGGGTCACGAACACAGCATCTCACGACATAGGCGTTCTTTTGGGGTTTGGAGTTTCATTTTTTGGGTATTGCTCAACGCCGACCTCGCCTTTGAGCTTGGGGTTCGGCTCTTCTCTCCCTTTGTTCAGTCATCTGTTCCGTATTTCGGTTCCCCGGCGCACTCCATCATCGTCATCGGCACTTACACTCTGATACCCCCACTACTCATACAGTAGCAGCACCCAGCATGTAGCTCGTCTTGTTTCATTGATTCCGGCCTCAACCAGCGTTCGGGATGGGTTAGCGAAGATTGATTGGGGGTCATCAAAGACAATACTTTGAACGCCCATAGGCGGCAGTAGGAAATCGATCTTAGACATTCACACTATGAGCATCATTCTGAGCACCGTGATGCAGTTCCGCGTAACAAACAAAGACAGAAGACCCTGCCCAGACATCACTATAGATTGGGGAGCTGGGTTCGTCTGTGGTACATCTCAGTCATCAGTATACCTTTCCACACCCAAACTAGCTGGGAAGCATCGTTGTTAGCTCGTCGTTACCTATCGTCATCACTCCCCGAACAAGAAACAATGTCTGTCATACATGCACACCGCGCCTGCGCGGTAACGGGAAGAACGATATCCAGCGGACCGTGCTACCAGCAGGAACGACTTCACCAGCAGTGGCTGGCTGCTCCGCAGCTACCTTCGATCAAACCTTTCGCGACGACGACGACGACGACGACGACAACCAAGATCGAAGCGGCTACGTCCTACTCTACCTCATAGCCGCAATCGCCTACTTATCCCAGCCACGCCCCACTGCAGATACAACTATCGCCGTCAGCATCGCCGTCAACACCAATGAAGGCGGTAGTAGGGGCAGCATCAGCATCAGTTGGAGGAGAAACAATACCCGCCACAACGGCTCATCCCATGCCTTACTCGTCGTCGTCGTCGTCGACTCAGCCGCAATCGTCGCCGCCGCCACCAACACCGCCTCCACCTTCAACACGAACGCGCGCCAATGTAATGGCCACTGTTTTCGCTGCTGCTGCCCCTCCTCGGCGCCCGCCTCCATCCCCCACTCCGCCCCACCCCTCGGCGACGGCGGCTGCCAAACCCGTGGCAACATGCTCACCTTGGTCCTCCGCGCTACAAGCCCCTCCTACGCAGACACGCGCCTCGACTCCGCCATCGCCTTCGCCTCTCCCTTATCCTTATTTTTCTTTTCCTTTTTCTTCGCCTCCTGGGCCAGCGGCAGGCATATCGGAACTGGTCGATGGCCAATCCTGGCCGCCGCCGCCCCTGCGGCCTGGTTTCGACCGCCACGCGTCGTCGTCGTCGTCGTCGTCGTCGAGCGACAGCACCAGCAGCACCATCACAATGCTGCAGCGGGGATCCAGCTGGAGCTCGGGCGCATCGGGCGCGTCGTCGAGCGCGAAAGACAGCGGCAGCGGCAGCAACAGCAGCGACAGCAGAAGCAGTAGCAGTAGCAGTAGCAGCGGCAGCGACGGTATCAGCAGCGTCAACGACGTGGGCTCCCCCTCCACCACCTCCATCATGCCCAACCGCACGCGGAGGAAGGACGATGGCGCGCATGACGATCGGAAGCAACCGTTCCTGGAATCCCTGGAGGCGGAATTGCCGACGCTGCCATCGCCTCCGTCGCCGCCGGGCGCGTTCGCCGCGGCGGTGTTGGCGGCAGTGTATAGGAGGAGGAGGAAGAGGGAAGCGGAGGCGGGGTACAAGGTGCAGTGCGCGGCGTGCGGGCGGTGCAAGCCGGACAAGCGTCGGTTTTGCTGCGATTGGCCGCCGGTGGCGTGGGTGTTGTCTGGGGAGGAGGCGGGTGTAGGAAAGGGGACTGGGGAGAGGAGGAGGGGGCCGGGGGGGTGGGGGCGCTGAGGGATGATTTGATGGATGGTGATGTGAGGGGAGGGAGGGTGGAGGGAGTGGGTTTACTCGATGAGAGAGATTGAGATGCAGTGATGGGGAGGTATGAACGGAAGAGAGAAATAGGCGCAGAAGCGTGCTACGAAGTTAACCATGAGGCATTGGGGAGGGGTATAGTTGAAGAGGCAATGAGAAGTAGAATGAGATTGACTTAGCTTTGCTTCTAGAGTGTAGAGCGTTGGAAATCCATTCGTAGGTGCAGTACAAAGAGCAAGCAATATTTTTACCTCTGACATAACCTAGTGACTATTGTAGTGATGATGTATTGATGCGCTTTGTTGAGCATGCGGGTAGAATTCAGGCACCGGTGCGCGTTCAGATTGAGTTGCGTCCAGAGCATCGCTGGTGGGACGCGTCGATTGACAGGTGGGTCTCTCCTGCCGAGCCCGGGTCGGGATGATGATGAGGGTCGGGCTTTGGTTTGACTGTACTGAGGATACCAGAGGGTAGCAGTTACACAATTCGACGATTGGCATTTCCTGGCTGCGGCATTGGGGCCAAGTAGTTGGAGTGGACGGTGGTTGGCGCTGCTGCGGCGACGATCGGAGGTCGCGGATCCTGGGGGGCTGAGGCGTCAGGCCCGCCAAGGCCTCCTAGAATAGCGACCGACCTGCCATCCGCGCCCGCGCCTCCATACACGCTTTCAACAAACACCTCGCCGCTCACTCTTCGCGCCCATCGGATGCTCCTTGGCCACAGGAGCCCTCGCGCGCACCATGTCGCAGACCGAAATGCACCACACCGACTCGATTAGCAGCAACGAGAACGACGCCAACGACTCCAAGAAGACGAAGACAAAGAGCAGGAGACCCGCCAGTACGATGACCACGCCATGCCTGCCAGCTCACGCCATGACTAACGATCCCTCCGCCGCGCAGACACCGCCTTCCGCCAGCAGCGTCTCAAGGCCTGGCAGTGCGTTGCTCCCGCCCGCTGCCGCAATCCACCGCGCCGCCTCCGCTGACTGCCCGCAGACCCATCCTCACCCCGAAGACTGTCCTCCCCCTCTTTTTCGCCGTCGGCGTTATATTCGCTCCAATCGGTGGTCTGTTGATATGGGCGAGCGCTCAGGTTCGTAACCTCCGGAAGGGAGCCTTGTCGCTAGCCAGGTGCTGACGAAGACGTTGGGCAGGTCGAGGAAATCTCCATCGACTACACAGACTGCTTGAACAAGTCGCCTGTTAATTCGGCCAATGTCACTTTCCCGCCATCTTCCAACACCTTTGACGATGTGCCGACGGATCGCGTGTCGAGTTATTTTAAGGCCAGCAACCCGAGCGCGTTGGCCCCGTCGTGGGCGCACAGTTTCCGGAACACCAGCTATGATCCGGAGAACCCCCACAACACGACTGTCTGCTCCCTCCAGTTCGAAATTGAGAACGAGATTGGACCGCCCGTGCTCCTGTACTACCGCCTCACCAACTTCTACCAGAACCACCGTCGCTATGT
The DNA here is from genome assembly GCA_022560015.1 of Diplodia mutila. Taxonomy (NCBI): domain Eukaryota; kingdom Fungi; phylum Ascomycota; class Dothideomycetes; order Botryosphaeriales; family Botryosphaeriaceae; genus Diplodia; species Diplodia mutila. The sequence continues at coordinate 248,712 of JAFISB010000002.1, read as the reverse complement.
GAAGTCCGAGGATCCTTCGCAGCTCCAAGGCACTTTCCGCAGCAACTCTTCAATTCAAGGCAGCGACTGTGATCCGCTGAAGCTGGACGGAAAAGGGAAGGCCTACTATCCGTGCGGCCTGATTGCGAACTCGGTGTTCAATGATACCTTCTCGCAGTTGAAGCGCCTTAACCCCGCGAGTGGAGAGAGTGACTTCTACAACATGTCGACGAAGGGCATCGCTTGGGACAGCGATAAGGAGCTTTTCAAGAAGACGGCCTACACCAATGATCAGGTCGCGCCGCCGCCCAACTGGCAGGTTCGTTACCCGAACGGCTACAACGACGACACCCCCATTCCCGATCTGTCCCAGGATGAGGGTTTCATGGTCTGGATGCGAACGGCCGGCCTTCCTACCTTTAGCAAGCTGGCAATGAGGAACGATGGCGACAGCATGACTGTGGCCCGGTACCAGATCGACATCGATGACAGTAAGCTTGCCCCCGGAGCCGCATGATTCCGGCCGCTAACGTTGGGCAGACTTCAATGTCACTGCTTACGGTGGCACCAAGGCCATTCTCATCTCGACCCGCACCGTCATGGGTGGCAAGAACCCCTTCCTAGGGATTGCCTATGTCGTTGTTGGTGGCATCTGCATCGTTCTAGGAACTCTCTTCACGGCGACGCATCTGATCAAGCCGAGGTAGGATGGCGCTCCCTCGACAAAGCCTTGGGCAAGCTTGCTGACATGAATCCGCAGGAAACTCGGCGATCACACCTACCTGACGTGGAATAATGAGGGCGCCAGCACGGCAACTGCTACCGGCCGAAGCATGAGACCCGGTGAAGCTTGATGACTCCGAACAGGATGTTAATTCCGCGCGAATTCTTTGATTGATTGCGATTGTGGGCTTGGCGTTTGGGGCATGGGGTATGAAGATCGTGTATACCGCGTAGGCGATCTTGGCTTTTTTTTCCTTCTAGAAGTCTCAAGTTTCCAATGATGAACCAAATTATTCTTCTCGACCTCCCCTTGCTGAAGGTGCAGAAGTTCTAGGCACACACTCACGAGCCCTAGGTTTCACCCGCGCAGAACTAGAAGCCTCGCCCACGCGACGGACGATATGAGGTGCCTTTGTCGCAGGGTGACACCCCGACAACCTACCGTTTGCGTCATTTTGGATATGCTCCAGAGTGCGCCACAGCCGCGTTCTAGAGAAGCAACGATGATATCCGCTAGATGACCTCCACACGGCAGGGAATCCAGAACATCGTGAGAAATGGCATAAATATGGCGGCCATGGACCCCAAGAGTCCCAGAATCAGTACTCAGCAGCACAGAGCACCTCTCAGCAATCTATACTCTCGCGAACCTTTTGTATCCAACTTTCCCCTTCGTCTACAGTCCGAGTCCAAAAAAAGCACTTCCAACTCAAGGCAAACAACAGACCTCTTCACCGCCGCTTCGACTCTACCAACATCCAACAATGCTCAAGCGGCTCCTCATAATCTTCTCCCTGAGCGCCCTGGCGCTCGGAGGAGGAGAAAACGTGCACTTCAACTGCTCGTCCAACGCGCACCCGGAGATCATCAAGGCCAACCACGACCTGTACGAGGCCGGGGTCAAGAACGGCGGCGGGTCGGGGGCGGTGCACGCGGCGCTGGCGGCGCGGCAGAACGCGCCGATCGCGGTCGATACGTACTTCCACGTCGTGGTGTCGGGCGCGAGCAAGGGCAAGTACGCGAACTGGCAGAAGATGGCGTCGGACCAGCTGGGGGTGATGAACCAGGCGTACAACCGGCACGGCATCAGCTTCAACCTGCGCGGGTCGGAGCTGACGGTCAACGACCAGTGGGCGGTCGGCGACGACGGCAGCACGCCGGCGATGAAGAAGGCGCTGCGCAAGGGCAACTACAACGCGCTCAACATCTACTTCCACTCGGACTTCAAGGGGCTCGGGACGTGCACGATGCCCGCGTCGATTGGCAGCAATCCGACGCAGGCGACGTACGCCAACGACGGGTGCGAGGTGGCGGCGGCGACGATGCCGGGGGGCGACCGCATCAAGTTCAACAAGGGCATGACGGCGGTGCACGAGACGGGGCATTGGATGGGGTTGCTGCACACGTTCGAGGGCAACTCGTGCGACGGGCCCGGCGACGGCATCGCGGACACGCCGGCCGAGAAGACGCAGACGGACGGCTGCCCGACGAACAAGGACACCTGCCCCAATTTCCCGGGCGCCGATCCCGTCCACAACTACATGGACTACAGCTGGGACGAGTGCTACGAGGACTTCACGGCCGGCCAGGAGGCGAGGATGAAGCAGCTCTGGGGTCAGTTCCGGAATGGGAAATGAGCAGGTATGGATCTAGTGAAGAGAAGGTCAAGAAAAGAGCTGGGAATTTGAAGGTGATCTGGCTGCCGCGATGGGATTAGATTGGTTCGAGAGGAGGCGTTTTCGCTCCTACTAGTGTTTTGCAGGTTCTTGTCATTACTACCCTCTCTCTGTTTCTCTGCTTTAGATGTCTGCACAAGAAACACAATGCATCTACTTGGGTCTCGCATTTGGGCGGCATTCGCCCCCTGCGCCACGCTCGTTTTTTGGTTCTGTTTATAGGTCTGTTCTCAGGGATCGGGAGCATAGATACAGTATATAGCCCTAAATTTTCCAACTCTCCTCACCGTACTTCGTTCCCCGCCCGTAGACGTTCCGCCTTTCCAAACCCATGACAGTCGCTGCAAATATTACCCCATCGGGAAACCACCCCAGGACTCCATCGGGGCGTCGGGCAAGTCTTCGGTCCGACCCGCCGATCGAACCACACCTCACCACCACACCGACCCTTTCCCTTTCCCTTTCCCTCCCCACCCGCGGCACTGCTAGCGTCTTGGTTTTCCTCAGACCCCCCGAATTTCCCTGACTAAGAGCTGAAACGTCGTCCGGGCACACCATCTTCACGTCTCATATCATCGAACCACGGCGACTCGTACGCACGTATCGGGATAACGCGCGTGCCCGTGTCATTCTGCACACCCCGGCCCGTGTGGCCTGTCATCGCCATCTCCGAACGGATGCCGGATAGACCGTGACACCGTTCTGTATATCCTGAGTGCCCACTACAATATCAGCCTCCTCTCCCCACACCGGCCCCTCCTTCTCTTTCTTCACCTTACTCCTCCCTTGCATTGTGGAAGGTAGCTAAAAAAAAAATAACTAATTAATTAAATTGGATCCTTGGTTGGACGAGGTCAGGCGATGATAAGGACATGGCTCAAAAATTTTCTGAACCATGAAGTTCGGTCAATGCTTGATTTGCATTAGCTGATCGTTAGGTCCCTTTTCCTTCTTCTTTCTGTTCTCTCCCTTGTATTCCCCGAGCTTCAGCGGTGCTGTTACACGGACCCGTTCGAAGAGGGGGAGAAGGGGGAGAGGAGCCGTTCTCGTTCGCTCCCGGGTCTGAGCTACAGCAAGCTCTGTTGCTAGCGGCAGCTGCTCCCGTTACTCCAACAGTAGTTCGATGGTAGACGAAAGGTTTTGCTAGTGTCGGACTCAAGTTGCCCGTTGCGGCGGTCGAAGGATGGAGGGACTTGGTCCTCGTCGGCGGCCCCGATCGAGGATGCGGAAAGATGGTGTGTATGTTCGACGCCATTGCTGCACTACTGCTGCATGCCCGCATTGAGAAGGTACATTCGGGATGGTATAGAGGTTGAGGCACACCGAGACGCGCGAGTAGAGCAGCCGCACTTGCGAGGAATCATGTGGCCTGGCCGGGCCTGGTCCTCTTATTCACTACTTCACCCCACGCTCAAGCATCGTCGGAACCCGGGGCTGCGGTAGAAAGGAGGTCGCCCGCAAGCAATCATCATTCCTCCTCCTCGGGAAAGTGAAAGGTCACCCGGCGGATCTTTCATGCCGAAGTGAGAAAGAGTAGCAAGCAAAAAAAAAAAGAGGATGCGAGAAAGAGACAGTTTAGAACAAAGACGAGTATCAGACCACTTTTCACTGCTTGATAGTCGACTCTTTGGTGTTGTTTTGGCCCGCTTCTTCATCCCGCAGGCCGCGATTCGTCCCGCGTTGTCGATTTTCCTTCACGGTTGTCTTGCCTCACAATGTTTCACTCGAGGGCAATCTCGCCCTGTCGCGCGTTTTTTGTCCGTCTCCGCGTGCCTTGCCTTTAGATCGATCTGACTTTGGCTTCCGTCAATCGCCGCAACAAAGAAATAACGTAGAGTAGTACACTTCAGTGTTACGCTGTTGCAACGCGCTTGTCTTAGCCGCAGACTTGGTCATTCACACTAGTGACTAGCTAGGTGCATTCGGCAAGGGTTTCTGTCTTCGGTATTTGAGCCCAGCGTGTAAGCTTTGCGGCTGGTAGTGGAATTTACGCGGAAGTTCGTGCCGCCTGCCCTCGTCACGCGCTTACCTGCCGTTTTGAGGCATCCAAGTCTGGCGCTGAAACTCTTCGTCGCTCTTCTTTATCTCGGGAGCATGCGAGACACGGTAAGGGTCTGGATCTTTTCGAGGCCTGGATTTCTTCAGGGGTCTGGAATTTCTGGGAGTACTTGCGTGGAGGAGAGTCTGGACTGCTGTGCTTTGGCCGCTGGAAAGCGCCTGGAGCGGGAGTATTGTGAGCCGTAAGTAGCGCTGACTGATCTGAGAGACCAGATTCTTGAGAGAAGATGGCGATATCTGTCTGAAGGGCTGCGGCGATCGTTTGCGGTGGTGAGAGCGACGGTAGGTGATGAGGCGAGTAAAGTGAGTGAGGCCTCTCGAGAATAGAAGAAGATCATTCAACACTGCGGAGCGGCGAGAGGTGGTGGGTATCTGGTACTCGGAAAGTGGGACAACTACGCCGGCCGAAAGCTGAGGTTTGCATGAGTTTCTGCTGCTGGATGTCCGGAGGCCGAACTGTTTCATGTTCAAGGGAAAGCTTTAATTTCACTTGCTTCCATGAGTATCGTCACATGGCTGCAGGGAAAACGCCAGATGCGAGAACCCAATTCAGTATAGCGTCGAAGAGACCTCATTCCTAATATAAATTCGAACCTCAGCCGTTTCCTTCTAATCACCTTGCAAGAAGTACAGCTTCATATCTACTTGGTTCTTTGTGTTCGACCACACTGTGGGTGCTGTTTCGTATATATGTCACCGTTACACTTGGCTGGTCTTTTCCTGGTTGGCTTCTTGAAACTGGACAGCCCCAGAATTCTCTTTCCGAATATACGCTCCACCGCTCATCGTCCCGACATAATGCTGCGTTGGCTAATCACCCTCGAAAATTATTCAGCGTTGTTTGCAGATACTGATGCTGGCCTCGTCACACCTTGATCTTTCGATATCATGAAGGCGAAGGAGGCGCAAACGATTCCCCAAAGTGAACTCACTGGCGTTGATCCTGGCTGCCAAACTGGAAACACAAGCACGACGTAAGGTCCCAAGTAGTAAGAGTTTTAGAGCGTAGTATCAACTCCCCAAATTAAGAGAGAAATACGCCTATTTTGTAGTTGTTTGAAAAGAGGGCGTGCCGTGTGCTCCGCACCGATTGCCTCATTTCCGAAACAGTCAGATGATACGCCTGCTTGGGCATAAGCGGAGGTGCGGCTACGCAAATCCCCAGAGCACCCTCACCACCTGCATCTCGGACCATCGTCTGGCTGAAAACTCAGTCATACGTCTGCGACCATACAAAGAGCTACATCACCCGACGAGCACGAACCACAGTTAAGGTGCTGACTACACCAACGAACTTGCACATGCGCCCCATGCCGGTGCTTTCCCAACGCGTGTAAGTCCGCTTCGCCGCCCCATCACGCGAGCGCTTACTTGGCTCGCCGCCTTTGCGAATACGGAGAGCAAACACATAAGTTATGAAGACGTAAGTGTGTTCCTGGCTTTTCTATCATTGTTCACAGTAGAGACTTGTGCTGCGTGTAAAGGCACGACACATTCCTGAGCTGCTTGTAACTCCAAGGCTTAGACGTATACACTCTGTTCTCTGTGCGTCTGGCTTTCAGCCCAAAAGTCCTTTTTCCCTCTCATCCTTTTCGCCGTTCACGCACCAAGTTGCCCCGGCATTCCCATATGGAGAAAGAATGCTCACCACCACCACCAAGCAATAATTGTGCACCGCATCATCACCCAACTTAGATAACCACTACCTTCATTTTATACTAATATTTTCTGTCTACAATGACACGCACGCCCTGTAAGTCACGGCTGGACGGGACTGGGGCCAAGTAGTAGACCACTCAAGGCGTTTGCCAGAAAAGAACACCAAGAAAGAGTCCAGTCTTTCTTTCCCGTGGTTAGCATCCCAAGAAAGCTTCCACCTGTGCTTGAAGAATAGAAGACAGGCTTGGGGCTGTGTCCAGCCACGCTTTTATAATCGTGGGTGAGTAGGACACCGCAGGATGACACTTACGTGGAACAAAACATCGAATAGAAATGTAGACTTCAAAAGCACACAATACATGATACGGCCTTCAACCGCCAGTTTTAGCAGGATCCACTGTGTCCGATGAAGCGGGTTTGCGTAGCGGGAGATACTTTTTGCAATCCGCCGTGGTTGGGCAAGAGCGTACTATTCTTTTCACAACCCGCTTCCCACTGGCCAGGAACCCGATAGGCGATGCAATAGAAAGTAATTATATTTCTTACTTCCCACATGCTGCTTGGGAAATAGGCCGTCGTCCAGCCGAAGATGAATACTCTCTCCAAGATATGTGGCCTCAGGACACACACTTCACTTCGAACCACCCCTTCGAGAAAGCTTCCACATAACACTCATACGCAACCATTCTTCGCGTTCTGATGTACTCCCATTGGTCTTTCTTGTATCTCTCTGCTCCTCCAAAAGTCTAGCTCTACCGAGTCTCTAATCTCATCAAGGGAAGAAGAGCCAACGCCACTTCCCATTTCAACCACGGTCTACTTCCTCAAACAGAAGCAGGCGAAGAGACTACGCACAACAGTCGAGCGATCAAGCGAGTAGTCGACATAGACAAAAGAGCCAGATCAGAAAGGAGAAGAACCAAAGAGGAAGTCGAATAACAGCCGAGAGAGCAAAAAGCATGAAGCAACGGCAAGGCAAGCGCACAGATAAATAGAGGAAAAGCGAAAAAACGGAACGTCCTCTTCCTTGTTTACACCCTCAGATAGCAACGACGCAACACAGACGACGACAACACCGATATGAAGAAACATGGTCACGACAATTCGAAACAATCTCGTTTTCTTTTTCTCATCGCTCTGCTCAAGACTTTTTCACCAGCGTCCGATCTGGTCCGTACTGAATCACAAACACCATCACCGCCTCCTTCCCCCTTCCACAACGACAAACAACAACCGAGACGGGGAAGCACGCACCCAAAACCACTAGTACAAAGCATCCACCGAAACCCAACAACAACCACCGCCGCCGCCACCACCATTTCGAGAGAGCGAGAAGAAGAGAGGGTAATTTTTTACGTTTCTTCATATCACCGCGCTGAACATCGAATACAAAATCCGCCAACGCCGTTGCTTCCGAGAGAGAAAAAGAGGACCGCGAAAAAGAAAGAACAAAAACAGCCACGAGATCAAAATGGCAGAGGAACGCCCCACCGATGCTAGTAATCAGCACGAAAGGAGCCGAGCGTCACCCGCGCAAAAGGTTACAAATAAACGAAAGAAGACGATTGAAGAGGAGTAGAGTGAGCCGCACGGGTCGCAGCTGAGATATCAAGACGGCCCGTAAGATAGAGGAGCCCCAGGAGGTCCGAGAAAGGAAACCAAAGGAGACAGGAATGAGGAGAGGATCAACTCCATTGATCGAGCAAGAGTCAGTCTAGCAATAAGCCGTCTTTTTTTTGCAAGGATAGGACGAAAAAATCGATCAAGGCCAGAGAATTCGCTGAGGAGAAGATGAGAAAACGCCTTGGTATGCAACAACAGTTTGAGAAAAGAAAAACCACGGATGTACCAAGCCAGCCGCCGTGAAAAGCAATTGGCTCACCGATTGCGCGCAGTAGCAAAAACGACAACATCGAATTGAATGTGAAGAAGTCCGGGTCAAGATGAACCATCAGACTTCCCATTAGTGGGAATCATCAGCCGAAGGCCTCGGCTTGTACTCGGGCAGGTGGTCGAACCAATCCGTGGAGGGGTTGTACTGGTACGCCTTGAAGTCGACGCCGTACGGCTTAGGCTCGAGCATGTACAGCATGCCAAGCGGGCAGTCGATGTCAGCCACCGTTTTGCGGTCAAGGCCAAGGAAGTAGGCGAGCAGGACACGTGCGATGCTGCGATGGGTGACCAGCAGACAGTGGTCCGTCATGCGCTCAAGCTCAACGATGACCGGGCGAATGCGGTTGATGATGTCGAGGTAACCCTCGCCGCCGGGGCCAGGGTAGCGGTAATGCAGCTTGTTCTTCTTGCGCAGAAGAAACTCATCCGCGTGCTTGTCCCTGATCTCCTCGTACGTCATACCCTCCATGAAGCCAGCGTTGAGTTCGTCCAGCATGCGCATTTGCTTGAGATCGAACTCCTCTTCGTCGAAGTACGAGGCCGTCTGGATGGCGCGTTTCAACATCGACGTCCAAACGCAGAAGCTCTTCTGTGGAACGTCGTTGTGCGTCATGAAGTACGGGTTCGGCGGCGACATGTCTCCGGGAAGAGGCGGGAAGTGCGAATTGAGGACCTTCTCACGCTGGTGCTGTTGCCAAACCTCGCGGTGGTAGTTGATGAACCTTGTCACAGCTTTGCCGTAACGGTGCCCGTTGGAGCTAAGGTCCGAGTCACCGCCGATCTTGCCCGCGACGTTGTCCATGGATTCTCCATGTCTCGTGATCCAAATCATGCGAGGTGCCAGGTTAAAGTTAAGGAGGTAGTACACGGCCTGCGCGGCAATAAAGCCTCGAATTTGATGCGAGATGACCTTCCGGCCAACATCGATCATCTGGACGTAGGCCGTGTTGTTCCTTTCCTCGTAATCTCCGAGCGGCACGTACGCTTTCTCGTAAATCGCCACTCGCTTCTTGAAATCCTCCAGAGAAGCGACGGGGTCCTTGTCCTTGTAGTCGGGGCCAGAGAGCTTCAGGCGCATGTTCGACTCGAGGAGGCGTTCATCCTTGCAGAGCGACTCCACAAACATGACGTTGAGCTCGTCGCCACACCTGTCACGGACACGGCGGATGATTGCAGCGCGGCGCTCCAGAGTGCTGTTCGTAGCGTCCATGATGGCGACAGAACCCGTGCCTTCGATCAGATAATCCATAGCCTCATCCAGAGTTTCCATGGCGCACTGCTCACGCAGAAGCGCGGCCTTCCGGTTGCCGGGGTCGAAGAAATTTGCACCCTGGTCCATTGTCTCGGTACTGGGCAACGCATCGGGGGTCGAAGCCTTGGTCAGTTCAGGGAAGGCTGCTTCCAAAAACTTTTGGTCCTTCTCTTCCTTGGACGGCTCCCTCATCTCGGCCGGCTTATCCGACTGACTCACAGCCTCACCATTGACAAAAATTTTCGTGGCCAAGTGCGGTGGGTCCAAAAGCTGCTTCTGCTCAATCGCACCTTGCGGCGCCGTTGTCGTAATGCTCTGTCTCCGCACCGAGTCCTGCGGGCGCTTCTCCACGCCGGGCGACGGCGCTGGGTTGTGGGTGCCTCCGCCTCCAGCAGCGATGCGGCGACGCTCTCCGACGTTGAAGATGCGCGCCTCGTGCTGCAGCCAATTCAAGTAGCGCGCCATCTTCTTTGTGATGTAGCTCTTGCCACGGGCGGGCAAGCCGACCATGACAATGAGCAGCTTCGCGCCCAGGTCGCGCTGAGCGATGCGGCCATCAGGAGAGATTTTCGATTTTGTCAGACCGGGGATGTCGAGGGTCGTGGGGCGGATGCGCGGCGTAGAACCACCAGAGACGGAGTTCTGGCGGATTGGCGGACTGTCCATCGTTAGAGTGTTACAAGGTCTCAGGCGAGAAGAAGGCGCTGAAAATGATATATTTGATAAGGGCGCAGTGCAGCGAAATCGGACCGAGCGTAAATGTGGGTACGGCTGATCTCCAGCCACCAGCCATTGGGCGCGGACCGTGACGTCGTCCCAGTTGATGTAATTGTGGACATGATAGGACGATCGGTCTTGTCAGGAGTGCTGCACTTACATTCGGGGGCTGCTCGGGGCAGTCGGCATGGGCGTGTCGGACAAGGCGTGTCCGACGCCGTTAGTGGCGAGCGCATAGTGAAGTTGGTGGGCGGCGGCGCTCGGTGGCAGCTTTAGCTCACCATCGTGGGCGTCGACAGTGCCAGGGGCCCGGCTGGTGGGGTTGGCGTGGATGCGCGGACTTTGCGTCTGCGGCGGCGGACGGACCGGTAGCTGGCGGGACGATGGGCGGTGGTCGGGAGGGTGCGAGTTGCCGTCGAGTCGGTAGGGCGGGATGGTGTTATTCATCAGTACGGACCTGGCGACGTCGCTGTGGGTAGACTGCTTGCGCAGGAGCTTGCTAGCAATGGGAGGGTCGGTGGTGCACAAGGGACGAGGGAGATGGTGATCAGATATATCGGTGATTAGCGGCATGGCGCAAGGATGTCAGGAGCGAGTCAAGGCAAAAATCTGGGCGGGTGGCGTGTCGGTAAGGCTGAGCGGGTGTGCTGGCCGGAGCGGCTGTGTTGTTTGGCTGCTAGCCGGAGCGGTGCTGGTGCAGTGCAGTTGAAGAGCACAAGAGAAGAAAAGTCTGTGCTGTGCAGGCAGCAGGCCAGGTGGCAGGTGGTACTGGTACTGTGGGCGAGCGACGGCAGCTGCGTGCAGTGCTAGTTGAGGGTCCCGTTGAGCTGCGCTTGGAGGCTGCGGGTTGTGGACGGCGCTGGGATTTACATATCTACTGACTCTATCGTGACGGCCCGCCTCGCAGGGCGCTCAGACGGGGCGGCACACAGCTGATGGCCGGTGCTGCAACAAGCGTGGCATTTCCGTTATGCTTGCGACACGCCGAAAGCAGGTGCGCCAGCGCCGCAACTCGGCCGCGGCCAATCATCCGCCCACGCCCACCTCTAGTCGTCCATACTTCGCTGCGCCTGATAGCCCGCCCGCCAGGCTGATCCCCGCCCGTTTAAGCATGCTCCGTGATGGATTCTTGTCAGCGCTGGCCTCAGCCCGTCGCGGAGTCGTGGGGGGAGCTCCGAGCCAAGCCGCCCGGCGTTTGTTGAGGGTTGAGACCTCCGCAATCCGTCCATCAGAGCTGCTTGGCGCCCCAGTTTTCCCTTTCAGGCCTCACGTCGACAGCTTCAGCGTCAGGACCAGTAGCGACGCGTACGCCGCCACTGACAGCGCCGTCAGCACCGAGACGACGTTGCCGCTGGTCCTAAACTTCTTGCGATGCAGCCCGTCCTCGCCCACCTCGCTGAAGAATTGCTTGTTGCCGTGTTGCCGCCGCAACAGGCTGGTGAACAGCACCCCGGCCCCGTACACGGCGAACAGCGCGCCGATGGAGTAGAATTCGGCGGTGAAGATCTTGAGCACCACCAGCGCGAATGAGAACTGGCCAAGGGCTGTGCGGATGTAGGCGCCCTCGAAGGTTCTCTGCGCCGCGCGGATCTCCACGAGCTCGTCGGGCGTCAGGATGACGGAGCGGGCGCGGTGCAGGCGCAGGTGGTATCTGTCTGCCGCATGTCGGCCCTAGGAACATGAGCGCTCCTACGCCATCGGTCTTGGTCTGAGCGGGCGGGCATACCTCGAACATGGCTGCTATTCGTGGTGTTGAGGCGTCGTCTGTCAAACGTCGGCGGAGAAGCGCCGATTCTCAACGGGCGGGCCTCTCGTGCGAGTTTCACGTAGAGCAGGCCCGTGCCGCTGCGGTGCCGTGACTATGACTTGTTCTCAGGCTAGAGTCGCGATACACACTCAGTCAGCTTCTCCACACCAAACGTCATGCTCTCCGACGCCCTGATCCTTCGCTTGACGCTCCGTACGTGCCTGATCGCTTCGTCCGGGCGCACAAGCTCCGCCCTGGGCATCCTTTGGACGTGCGGACAAACTTCAAGCGCTGCAGGTCTCAAAAGATGCCAAGACCAGCGGGTGCAGCGGAACGGCGGGCCACGAGTCGGTCGCTCGCGTTACGATGCGGTGGTGCGGAACGCGGAGGTGGCGGACAGCCGTGATGAGACGGAAGGGGCGTACCTTGAGCGCAAAGGCACTCTCAAGGCATTCCAGAGAGTGCAGAGAGATGGTAGAAGTTGTGAGAGAAGCGTTGGAGAGGCCCGCTCGGGGAAATGGATCAACGCGTGCCGCTCCAGCCTGCAATCGCAGCATCGCACGCGGTCTGTATTCGTGCCAAGCCAGCATCACCTCGGCCCTCTGCAACAAATGTCCAGCTTCTCCCGGCTGTTTGCAGTGCCCAGTGCCTTACTGCCTTAGTGCCTTAATCGCTGCTGCTCCCATGTGCTGATGAGCCAGGCACACCCAAGCCAGGGTCTAAGCTACTGTGGGGCAAAACTTGAAAGGACCTCCAGCATGTTTCCGGTGAGGGCAACGGCGACAAAGGTCGCCAACCAGCTCTCTCCACAAAGGCTGTCGTCGTTGCCAGCAATGTGAACCCCACTACCTCGCTCCACCCGCATCAATCATCCCCAACACCCCGTCACCAAATTCTGCGTCACCGGCGTTGAGGCTTCTCTACACGCGAAGAAAATCTACACGCGTCCCCCACGCGTCGCACCCAGCCGCCGATCGCCACCGTCGAACCCCCCGCTGGTTTGCTTCTTCGCTTCGCGCTGAGGACCTTGCCGTCCAAGCGCACCATCGAGCAGCTCCTAGGCGGCCTTGGAAACGACCGCGCTCTGCAAAACACCCTCAAAATCCTCGACCAAGCACGCGCAGCCCAGCGACGGAACCCGAAGATTAGACTCAATCTCGAGTACCACATCATCATGGCGAAGGACAAGGTTTCGCCCGCTCTAGAGGAGACGCGCTCAAACGCCACGACGAGCAATGCCTCGTCCAAGAGGAAGCGTGGAAACGAGCCCAAGTTCTACGCTGTAAAGGACGGCCGCAAACCGGGTGTCTACGCCAACTGGAATGATTGCTTGGATCAAGTGAAGGGCTTCAAGGGTGCAGTGTGTACGTTTGTCCCAATTCCTACTCTGTCACGTACGCTCCTACGACTCCATGTTCTCTAATTCGTTTTTGAACGCCACAGACAAGTCATTCCCCAGTTCAGCCGAAGCAGAAGCCTTCGTTTCCGGCACCGCTTCGAACGACAACCCCGAAAAGTTCTACGCCGTACAAAGCGGCCGCGTCCCCGGAGTATACACGGACTGGCCTTCGGCACAAAAGCAAACAACGGGCTGGACGCGCCCCAAATTCAAGGCCTTCCCTACGAGGGCTGAGGCGGAGGCTTTTGTAAAGGCAGGCAAAAAGGTCGGCGGATCCGTCTCCAATGTCTCCATTGAACCCGACGCTCAGTCCGACACGACGGCTGGCAAGAAGTCAGAGCCGCCGGCCAAAAAGCAGAAAAAGGCTGCGGCGGCGGAGGGAGCAGCAGCAACAGATCCAGGTCCGTTGGAGCCCGGCACCGGCCCGCTTCCAGAGGGTGCTGAGGATGGCTTTGATCCACGTATTATACTGAACCCTGAAACAGGAAAGGTCGAGTGGAAGACCGAAGAGCAGATGGCCACGACCAAGATGATGCCTACTGGCGACTCCAAGGGCGGCATGCTCAGGATCTACACGGACGGCAGTTCGTTGGGGAATGGCAAAAAGGGCTCTGTTGCTGGTGTAGGCGTCTTTTTTGGGCCCTTGGATGAGAGGTATGTATCACACCTTCATCATTGCAAAGCACCGAATTGCGCTAATGATTCTTCAGAAACGTGTCTGAAGGCCTCGCCGGCCCCCGCCAGACCAACCAACGTGCAGAGCTCACAGCCATCCAGCGCGCGCTCGACATCACGCCTCTTCAACGCGACGTGACAATTTTCAGTGACAGCAACTACTCCATCAACTGCGTAACCGTGTGGTTTGTGAATTGGCGCAAGAACAACTGGATGACGGCCTCTAAGAAGCCGGTCGAAAACAAGGACCTTGTCGAGACCATAATCGCGCGCATCGAGGAGCGCGAGAAGCTCGGCACCAAGACTATTTTCACCTGGCTCAAGGGCCACGCCGACGACCCCGGCAACGTTGCGGCTGACCAGCTTGCCGTTCAGGGCGCCAGGAACGCCCAGGCGGCGCTGAGGGAGGCTTAGGCGAGTCGGCTGTATAGGATATCTGCTTCTGTGGCGGCCATCTTGGTCTGTCCAGTCGGGTTTTGCGGAATGTGATGGTGTGTGGTGAGCAGCATCGGAAGGATCTCGTCCCCGCTTACTCACCCTGAGTCAACTTTCCCATCCTTTGCAAAGGACTATGGTCGAACCTGGTTTCGCAAGGCGACAAGGCAGCGCCGCCGATGCAAGGCAGATGTGCGACACGAAAACAATTGTGCGGATTACCCGGAGGATTCTGGAAGTGATTGAGGCTCTTACTACTCAGCTGAACGATGATACCCTTTATTCTCTTGGCTTATCGTTGTACATTGTACAAACTTTGTGTCGGCTCCGCTCCTTCAAGTAATCTTAATCGCTTCGCCTATCACGTCTTAGGTTGAAACAAGGTCTCATCTACGGTGGGTGAGTGCTGTGCATGGCGGGGTCGGCCTTGGCTCCGACGGATGAGTGGTCAGCCGTCGGCCCGGGTCTCCTCGGTGATTGCCGTAAAAGGCAAGTGGCTTTTTTCGGACATGCGCGCTGGAGGTGGTCAAGTGAGCGAGCGGGTCGGCCGGACCTGTGCGTTCTCGGCTTTTGGTAAAAGAATGGCGTGGTGGGGACCTTGGACTTCTTGGAGCAGCTTTTGCCAGGGCAAATAGGGGAGCTACGCCAACTCACTGTCTCTCCCAGACACCACATGGTTCACTTTGTTGGCTTTTTCCGTGTGTGCTTGTTTTTCGACTAGTTGCCTCCGTGCAGCTCTGTAGGTATGGGAGGGGTTGTGTGGTTGCTGCTGGAGTGCAGCGGTTCATGTTGATGGTGAACAGCGGCATGGGTTGAATGATGATGCTCGTTGTCAATGTTTCGAAAGGATGTTTACAGATACTGGCATGGATTTCTGGAATCTATAATGTCCGCACGAGCAGGACGAGAAGTGTCGCTTTCAGCACAAGTGGGACAGGGCCCGGACAGTTCATACACTTCCAAATCCCGCAGTGAGCCCTGACCCGCTGTGTGATGCGGAACGGAGAAGCGGTTTCGAGGTGCCTTACCCCGATACGCTTGGAGCAGCTTTTATGCAGAGCTACAGTAGTCGGCGCTCTACCCTGAGCTCGTTCATGTGCGCACGGGAGAAGGGTAGCACGGAGCTGCAGATGCATGGCTGGTCTTTGCTCTGCTTCGAATGCCCTATTGGTTGGCTGTGAAGATGCGACTCGGGCGCTTCTTTAAAAAGCACCGCGGAGCTGATACTGGTCAACACTGGTTATCTAAGGCGAAGTTCACGGATGAAAATTTCAGGCTCTACTTTCGAGGAGCCCAGCGCATTGAAAAGAATACACTTTCTTCTTTTCACTATCTCTATTTTTTTTTCTCCGCCCGTTCTGCATTCTTAAAGGTGCCAGTCGGTGAAGATTGAAGATATTTTGGAAAAATGACGCACAGCAACATTTCTTGCTGATGCTATGGAGCTGCAGCAACCGCGGAACTGCATGTCAGCAGCGGCATCTCGCATGCTCAATCCGCGTCATGTCTGGAAGGATATGCCGTTCATGTACGAGGAATTATTAAGATGTGTACTTGATCATGGCCCTGCGCAGAAGTGACGATCACTTGAGATCTTTAACGGTACCAGAAAAAACAGAAGATAGGCAGGTGCTTCCTCTTTATCATCTCCTACGATGCAAGTTAAATACACTGTCAAACGAGATTTTCTGGTGACATTGGGTTGCGAGGGAACTTACCTGGTTCAAGTCTGTCTTACCAGAGGTATTATACCTTACATACATAGGAACTTGAATCTATGTCGGCATGTCTGTGCATGAGTTTGGAAGCGGCATCCTTGGGAGATAAGGGAGGATAAACCCTTGCGAAGCGCTTTTTCGAGAACGGTAAAGGGCGATCCGTGCCCCACATTCAAATGGGAAATCTCGAACCCAATTTGACATCCATATACTATGCGGGTAACTCTGATGGCTTCGAATACACGGCCAGCTCTGCAGGCCGTGCTATCACGCCTTCTCCATGAGTCTCATGTACCTCGGTCTCCATACCAAGCTCTCCCCGCCGCTGCTCATGCGCCTCAAGCTCAGCTTTTCGCCATCCAGCGTCAGCCACCCCCCGCTCTTCAGCTTTGTATCTTGAATACTGGGCTCTTTTTCTTTTCCTCCACCATAGAAACGCCGCAGCTGAAGCTGCTAAGGTGGCTACGACACCAATCACTACACCGGCGATGGCCCCGCCGGCAAGAGCACTGCGATCATCACCTAGGGAGGCAGCATCTCCCGTGCCGGTTGCGGTCGCAGCACTACCAGCGGTGGAAGATGCAGTGCTGTCGCTTGTATCCCTCGCTACTCTCTTGGAGAAGATTGACGAAAGTTCGTCCGAACTCCATCCCGACGCAGGAGAGGAAAGCACCGCACCTCCTGTAGAACTGCAAAAGGGTAAGCAAGGGTACACAAACAACCTTTTGAGCGCCTCTCCGGCAATACTCACTTCCCCCCTATAACGGCTGTGACCGCGTTTGGCACTGAATACTGCAATCCCGGCTCGAACTGTGTCCGCCACGTGTGCGTAGAAGTGTCCAACACCCTGATCGGCGGATACGTCTCGTTGCAGACGTCGTTAAGGGACTCGGTCGTCCCCAGCCCGAGCGTGACGAGTCCGCCGGTGACGATCATCTGCGAATCCTGATACATGTCGCACTTGTGCCTATTGCGGCCCGGAGCCGGCTCGAGCGCGGTGTCGGGATTGTTCGAGTCGCTGATGCGTATCCAGCGGAACGACGGCAGGCTGAGAACGTAGACGTCGTTGAACGCCCTTCCGTGGAACTGGTCCCAGCCGCCGGTCATGGTGATCTGGAAGCTGGAGTCGTCGGGCGCGGACGAGACGCCGGCGCAGAACTCGCTGCGCTTGTCGGGTATGTCGCCGGTGGCCTTCTGCCGGTACCTTTTTTTCTCCCAAGTCAGTTCCAGATCCCCCCCTTCATTTTTATTCAAGACAGCCAGAAGTAATCTTGAGGGGGGTGCGCGTGCTTACCAAGTATTAGAGAAGACATCATAAACCCAAACCTCCCCCAAATCCCTCTGATCCCACTCCCATCCCCCGCCCTCCGCAAACTGGCTGCCCTCGTACGCGGTATCGTACCCGCCAAACGCCACCAGCACCCCGGCCCTCCCCGCCCTCACGTACACCATCGCCCCCTTTAAGATATCCGGCCCCTGCACCTGTCCCGCCTGGGCCGTCAAGAATCCCCACTCCGGCCTACTCCCCTCCCCATCCCCATCCCCCTCCCCCGCCCGAAACTTCACCGTGCCGTTGTTCGTCCCGTTGAACGCGACGACCCACCCGCCCGTGTACCACCCCGTCCCCGTCCGCGCGTCCGTCGCGTGCACGCCCTCGCTGTTGTCCCCGAACGCGATGCGCCCGCCCTCGACCTCGACGAGGCTCCACGAACCGTCCCCGGCGTCGAACGCCCACAGCGCGTTGTCGATCCCGTCCGCTTCGGGACCGACCATGCCGCCGTACGCGTACAGCGTGTTCCGGCCGTCGTGGAAGAAGGTGCCCGCGGCGCCGCCGGACGCGGGGCTGGTGCCGCCGGTGAGGGCGTCGCTGGGCAGCGGGGCGGTGCCGAGGAGGGCGGTGTCGAGGGCGCCGCGGACGTCGACGGTGGCGTTGAGGGGGAGCCAGTAGAGGGAGGTGGTGTTGGACCAGCTGTTTTCGGTGTCCGTGTCGGAGAAAGTGTAGTTGCCGCTGGACCAGAAGAGGCGGTCGCCGACGATGGCAGCTGGGGTTGTTGTTGTTGTTAGGCGGGCTTTACTTTTCTTTCTTTTTTTTTTGCAAACGGGCGGAAGGGAGGACAGTGATTATGGACTGACTTCTTTGGTCTAGGATTCCGCAGAGCGAGCGCGCTGCGATGGTGTTGATGAGGAGCGTCGACCAAACCAGCCAATGAGAGGCCGTCTGAGCCGCCGCGAGGCGCTGGTAGCAACGAGACGCCATCTCAACATGACATGAGAGCCGAAGCAGACTGATTGTGTAGAGCAATGAAAGAATCCGAGCCCAAAAGGCTATGAAATGGATCCGGGTCAGTGACTTCTTACTATATATGTCGCAGCGTTCGAGGACCACTTTTTAGCCGCCCCAAAGTGCTACGCCGCAATGTAGGAGACGATTGGACTCGCTTCGATGAATGCCAGCCCATGGGCGCTTACTTGAGACCGCGAAGTCTTGGCTGCATATGTCAGTCTAAGAACAGAAGGGGAGGATTATTCAAAGCATGAGCAGTGCGATGCGAGTGGCCCGCGCTTACAGACTGGTTTCTAAGTCAATTCGTCGGGTATCTAGCCTGACTCATGGTCGCAGACCGAAGAGCTTCCTCTACACGATCTTCGAATATCTGCAGAAAGATATCTCTTGATCAGTGACTGATGGTAGACTGGTTCCAGGCATTCCTATTGCGGCTTAGCGTTCCATCTACTTCAGGCAATTTCGACCACACCACCGGCCTTTCTTCATGCCTTTCGTCGCTGCTCTTCCTCCTTTGACAAATACCAAGCAAAGCGCTATGCATGCAGTCATCCAGTGTTCATGTATAAAGCCACACAACTGAAAGTCAAAGTAACAATCAGCACGCACCCACGGCCGCCGTACGAAAAGAATCTAAGCATCAAATTTGAGAAGAAGACTTTGAAGAGAAACTGAAATTTCCATCCATAATATTTTACAACCAACTGATTGATATTCCATCCAGCAATCTGAAAGTTGAAGAAAAGAAAGGAAAACGCCACCCAAATGCCAGAAGTGGAAACCCCTCGCCCAACGCTATGCATAGACCCCTAAAATCACGAAGAAGAAAAGAAACCCCCACTCACTCACTAATTCACTCATTCACTCGTTCACTCACTCCCCCACTTTACTCCTCCACCGGGAACTCATCCCCGAGCCTCAAACTCGCCTTGACATTCATGCTCAACAGCTCCTGAATCAGCAACTTGGCCGCGTACGGAATCGTCATCCTCACGACGCCCTTGCTGCTGCGGCAGCTCTGGCACCACCCCTGGTACCCCATCATCCCGCACCGCTCGCACACATCGCACTCGTGCGCGTCCGAGCTCAGCATCAGCCGCTCGAGCAGCAGCTGGCTGGCGCCGTACGCGATGAGGCAGTCGCGCTCCATCTCGCCGAGACGCAGGCCGCCGTCGCGCGAGCGGCCCTCGGTCGGCTGGCGGGTGAGGATGGCGCGCGGGCCCCGCGCGCGCGAGTGCATCTTGTCCTGGACCATGTGCTTGAGCTTCTGGTAGTAGATGGGGCCGAAGAAGACGTAGGCCGGCAGGCACTCGCCCGTGATGCCGCTCGACAACATGTCCTTGCCCGAGTACGAGAAACCAGCCTCGAGCAGGATCTGCGACATCTCCTCGGCCTTGCTGCCGCCGAAGCACGTGCCGTACTGCAGGTCGCCGCCCACCACGCCCGCTTTGCCCGAGAGCAGCTCGAGCATCTTGCCGACCGTCATGCGCGACGGGAAACCGTGCGGGTTCATGATGATGTCCGGGCAGATGCCCTGGTCGTTGAACGGCATGTCGATCTGCTCCGCGATGATGCCGACGACGCCCTTCTGCCCGTGACGGGAGGAGAACTTGTCGCCCAGCTCGGGCCGGCGCGTTTGCCGCGTCTGGATCTTGATGACGGGCGTGTTGTTTTCGTTCTCGGTGAGGAGGACCTTGTCAACGTAGGCGGGATCGGGCAGCTTGTAGCTCATGGGAGTCGGCCTGAACTCTTGAGGGGGTCTCCTCCTACCCTCCTCGAGACCGACAGGGTTCGTCTGAGTCGGCACGAATTTGTTGAGGTAGACGTCGTCCTTCTCAAGAAGCATGCCAACCTCCGCAATACCATCGGCCTCGCCAAGCTTCTTGTGTCTCGTGTTGATGGGTCCGTCAGCGTTCCTTTCGGGGCCCGTGATCTTGTCTTGAGAGCCGTTGGCATAGGACTTGAGTGTCGTGCTAGCCTTCTTGAATACCTGGCAACGGCCAAATCCTCTGTCACAAGAAGCCTTGTTGATGACCAGAGCATCCTCAATATCGTAGCCAGAATAAGACATGACAGCGACAGTGGCGTTCTGCCCGGCGGGAAGCTTGTCGTACTTGATGAGCTCGATCGTTCTCGTCTTGACCATGGGTTGCTGGGGGTAGACCATGAGGTAAAGCAGAGTGTCGATACGGGTGAACTGGTTGTAAGCAATAGCACCAATGGCTTGTTTACCCATGGCACATTGGTAAGTGTTACGAGGAGACTGGTTGTGGTGAGGGTAGGGAATGAGACCAGCGACGGCACCGAGAATTGTAAAGGGTTCGATCTCGAGATGCGTGTGGTGTTCTTTGAGATCCTTTTCGTAGATGCAGATGTTCGAGTCGTTCTCCTCGTTGACATCCAGGTACTCGACAAGGCCGCGAGAAAGGAAGTCATCAAACTCCATGGTTCCCTTCTGCAAGGCTCTGAGGTACCGTGCAGACACCCTGGACTTTCCACGCTCGACAACAATCAACGGCCTGCAGATACGACCTTCATCCGTAGCAATTTGAACTGCGCGGTGGTGATGGTTGATGTGAATGCTGACAAACTCGGAGATACGACCCATGCGACGGAATTTGCGGAAGCCGTTCAGGAACTGCCTGGGCTCGCGGGTCAACGCCAAGGGCGAACCGTTGACGAAGATGATGTAGGCTCCGTCAGAATACAATTCTGTGCCGCTCGCTGATTGCACATCCTCCGCACCGAGGATGAAGACTATCCGCCTCACAGGATCTTCCGGCACCTCGGTCGTGATGTGCGTCATAAGCGCCAAGTTCTTGACCAGACCACAGGCTTCACCTTCAGGGGTATCCGAAGTGCAAAGCATACCGAACTGCGAAGGCTGGAGCGCACGAGGACCCGAAACCTTTCTCGTCTTTTCGAACTGAGAAGTGATACGGGTCATCATACCGAGGGCGGAAATGTAACTCAGGCGGCTGAGAACGTGGGTAATACCCGCTCTCTCCATGCGGAAACGCTTCAAGCTCCAGTTACCGGTGGCGATCGCTCGCTCCATGCCTGCAGTGATGCTCCAACCATGCGTCTGGATATGGTCGTAGGCGTCGAACTCTGCAGCCCTGTTCGGCTTCTTGAGGATCTTGTCGATGGCGGCCTTGAACTGGTAGTTGAAACTCTTGAAGCTGTCTTCGAACAGCAGCGCCATCATCTGTCCGGCCAACTCCAATCTCTTGTTTCCGACGTAATCCCTGTCGTCCACCATCTTCGGGTCGTGAATGGCCATGAGAACCCTCCTGGTCATGTACGCGATGTAGAGTGCCTTCGGGCGGAAGTTCATGCCAACCACGGGGACGTGGCTCATCATCATGTTCGAAAGGGCATCGATCGCTTCCTGTTGCATGTTCCTGGGTTGTCTGTTCCCGATGGGTTTCCTGAGCTGACGCGTCCGCTGGCCGATGTACTCCAGAGCCTGGTTCTGTGTGTTTATTCTCTCGTTCTTCTCGTTATAGCACGCCTCGAAGTTGACGGCGAATTCGTCCTGGTACGCGCTATCGTCACCGGCCACCAAAAGCAAGATTTCGTGCTCCGACTGAATCCCCATGGCTTTGAACGCAATAACGACGGGGATATCTTCGGTAAAGCAGTTATGCTTCAGGTAAAGAAGGCCCTTCTTCAATAGAACGTAGCCCTTGGACTTCCGGTCGACCGTAAAACTGTCAATCAGTTAGCAAAACGCCCCACACCCAACTCCCGAGCACCCTCAACCATACCTGATAACGGAAGCCTGAATAATGCCCTTCATCGACTCCACGATGACACGATTCTTGCTCAGCTGCTCCTGCACCAAAATGACCTTCTCCTGGCCCCTCGTGATGAAGTACCCACCCGGATCGATCGAGCACTCGCCGAGCTGGCCCATCTGCCCCTCCGACTTGCCCCAGAGGTGGCACTTGTTGCTCCGCAGCATAATCGGCATCCTCCCAATATGAATTCCCTTCCTCTTCACCTTCACGTTCCCCTTCTTGTACTCCACATCCACCACAATCGGCGCCGCGTACGTCATGTCCCGCAACCGACACTCATTCGGCGTCACCGTCGACTGGATCCCGCGCACGTTCTCCTCCTCCACCCGGCACGGCCGCAGCACGCGCACGTCCGTGTAGCGCCAGAAGAACTTGTCGTCGACGTCCGAGTACACGTACTGGTTCGCGCGCAGGATCTCCTTGAGCTGCACGTCGACGAAGTAGTTAAACGAGTCGATGTGCTGCTTCACCAGCCCCTTGACCTTCAGGAACGCCGGCAGCAGGTTCCACTTGTCCTCCGCCGTGTCGATCGGGTCCGTCAGCGCCTTGCCGTGGTAGAACGGCTGCAGCACGCTGTCCATGCCGTCGTCGACCCGCCGCTGCGGCGGCTTGCGCTGCTTCTTCGGCGTTGCTGCGGTGGGCGCCTCGCCATTCTGCTGCTGCTGCGGTGGTGGTTGCGGAGCCGCTGCGGAGCTGTCTGTCGCTGGGTTTTCGGTGGTCGTCTGCTCTGCGACGGCTGGTGCGGGCGCTTGCGTCTCGGTCGAGTCGGCGGCGGTGGCGGTGGCAGCGGCGGTCTCAGTGGGTTTCCTGCGCGGAACGGCGCGCGGTTTGCGCACGGCTTTTGCGGCGGGCTGGTACATATCTCAGTCAGAAAGTTGCGCGCAATTGAACGGGTTGTTTTGATTATTTTGCTAACCTGAGGGGCGCCGTCGGCGGTGTCATGGGGACCGTCCTTCTTCGCTTTGGGCGGCATGTTTGCGTCTTGTGTGGTGCGCGGGCCGCGAAGTGATTAGAAGTTGCGGTTTTGCCCCGCGTGGTTTGTGAGTTTTCTCAACTTTCCGTCGGAGGATCGCCGGCGCGTGCTGTGGTGGGTGCCCGTCCCTGCGTCACCGAAAGACGTGGCCGCGTCAGTCATAGCTCCTCACAGTGAAGGATTCGCTCAGACACTTATGGGCACAGACTTCACTCAATGGGAGGCTATCATGGCAAGTCATGAGAGTGAGCATCTCTAAGATGCAAGAATCACTAGCCGAGACAAACATTCCAGGTTCGAACTTGATTCTCATGAAGCAATGATATTTCTCTACTTCGCATTCGTCATCTCGTCAATTTTTCCCGGGATGCTCAATCTCAAATGGCAGACTGAAACTAAGACCGGTCCTCCGGCTCGAAGATGTCGTTCCAGAAGCCGCGGTAGTGCTTCTTCTCGCCCAGCTCCTTCAACTCCTTCACCTCCGCCGGCGTCAGCTTGAACGTCGCCGCGCGCAAGTAATCCGACAGCCGCTGCTCCTTCGAGCTCGTCGTAATCGGCACGACATCCTGATCGATGCACCAGCGCAGCGCGATCTCGCCCTCGCTAACCGCATACTTCTTCGCCAGCGCGGCGCTGAAATCATCGATGGGGCCGGGCTTGGCCTTGGTGGCGGCGCTGAGCGGGCCGTACGCCTGCGTCGCGATTCCGTGGCGCTTGTGGAAGTCGAGGAGCTTGGAGTGCTGCAGGTACGGGTGGAACTCGATCTGGTTGATGGCCGGGACGACCTTGGCCGTCTTGAGCGTCGCCTCCAGGTGCTGCGGCAGGTAGTTGGACACGCCGATCGTCTTGGCCAGGCCGGCCGCTTGCACCTCTTCCATCTCCTTCCACTTCGCCTGCAGCTCTTCGTCCGATTTGGTGAAGAAGGGCGCGTGGATGAGGTAGCTGCGTGGAGAACCATGTCAGCCAAGGAAAAAGAAAAAAAAACTCCCCCATGCAACCCATCTCGCCACGGTAATACTCACAGATCAACATAATCCAACTGCAGCTTCTTCAAGCTGAGCTTAATCGCCTCCTTGATATCCTTGATGTTCGCGTACACTTTCGTCGTCACGAACAACTTCTCGCGGGGCACGCCACCCTCCTTGATCGCCAGGCCCAGCTCGGGTTCCGTCTTGTACATCTCCGCGCCGTCCAGGTGCGTGTAGCCGAGCTTGATGGCCGTCTTGGTCGACTCGACCAGGCTGCGGTCGATCTGCGCCTCGTCGCCGGTCTTGTACCATGCTGTGCCTGTGCCGTAGCCGAGCTACAAAAAAACATGGTTGTCAGCCGGCTGCCTTGTGTTTATTGATTGTGGGGTTTCTCCGTGGACATGGCGGGGCGGTGGGGGTACGTGGGTTGAGAATGGGGGAGGAGTGGGATCGGGTATGCCGGGTGTCAGTCAGCATTGTTGCTGAGCGCAGAGTGCGTCGCTTCGCGTCGCAAGCACAATGCTGACGGTAAGCCGCAGTAGAGCCAAGGTCGTGTAAGAATCTTACCCGACGTACAATGGCCAGGGCAATGAAGCTTAGCAGCGCTGCCGAGAGATCTCAACTTACCATAGGAATGGAGTTGCCGTCGTTGAGCTTCAAGCTCGGGATGGGGGTGTTGATGTTGGCCATGGTGGAGTTTGCACGAACGTGTACAGGTGGAGTAGCTTTCCGTAGTGTTTTGTAGGTGTGCAGATATCGAGAAGATATCGAGGTGGAGCGAGAAGGAAGAAGAACGAGAGCAGCAGCGGAAGTGGAGCTCCGCACGGAAGATGAAGCAAGAGCTCTCATCCCCGCGGCCGCAAGTGGAGCTTTTAAACTCATCGCAACCCCGGCGCAATGCATTACTCACCGTCACGACTCCTGTTTTCGCGTTACAAAGCGTTGTTAGCCGATCAATTGCAAAGCGCGAGCTAAACTAACGCCTTGCTGGCATAATAGCTCATTCCGTGGTCCGGAGGGGTAGCAAGCCTGACTCTTGCGCGACCTCGTCGGGAACCCCACCTTCAGCGGGCAACCTAATGCGCGAAAGCGGGCGTTGACGCTATGACGTAGCCGAGATCGGAAGCAGCGGCACCCCCGAGCCCGCAAGGCAACTGCCCACCTTGAGGAAAGGAGTTGAAACGAGGATAGGACTAATCAGTCATGAATTTCTGTCTCAGAATGACAAAGCGCAGAGTGATTGAGAAAGCCGCCATCGCATCCGTTGTGCTCGTAATCTCAAAAATCTGGCCCAGATCCGGGGGAAGAGACGCCGAGAGATTTTGAGAGAGATTTTTCTAGGTACTACTTCACTCCCACCTTGCTCCTCCCACCTTAGCAAACGAGATCACTGCAAATTCCCACCATTGTGCACGATGATGCAGATGATGTTCTAGCCTTACGGGCGCCGCTCTGCAGATGGGCATGAGAACGCCTGCCGTTTGCAGTCTATGATTGGTGTTGACGCGGTGACGCATGAAACCCTTGTCGTCGCGCCAACGGATCCTTTGGCTGCATCATGTACGTGAAATGAAAGAACCAATGTCTCTACTTCATGATGACCAGCCTGGTCGAGGTGAGTCCAGCTCCTGTCCCCTGAATCAGCCCCGGCATCCACTCATCATCTTCCGTCTGTTGCAATCATCCAAGTCACGGCAAAATGCTGCAAACATCGCTCACGAAGCCTTTTCATTGCCTCTATCCATCAATAACTAAAGAGGTATTACACTACTAAAGGCTCAGGATTACCGACGCGAAGCGGGAAGGATAAGTCTGCGCCGAACATAAGGTACTAGCGAGAGATGTGGCGGGGGGTGAGGATGAATCCCCCCTAGATGCAGACAAAGGATCGTGACCTCCAAGCGCTGTTATACACTACTGCCTCTCTTCATCTTCTGTATCCACAACGCACATCTTCTTATCCTTTCCACCATCGCGGAGTCTTCCCCCTGCTACGAACCAACTTAATTGCAGTTGAATGGTATAGTATTAAAAAAGAGTAAGAAGGACAGGACGCATCGAGCCTCGCTTTTTTCAGGCGCTCTTCTCGTGCTGCGTAGACACACGCTGAAGGGACACGACTGACAATAACCGTTAGCACAATTCTGAACAGGGCATTTTGGACGGCTTCTGAACTTACCGAAATCTTCGAGAGACCTCTGCTTCTGGTCTTTCTTCGGTGACTTGCCGTGCATCAGGTTATCAAAACCAACACTGTCCTGCAGGAGGTAGTAGACGCCGCCCATGACGCAGAAGACACCGAAGGAGTAGATCCAGATACGAACGACGGCCACGATTGACGTCTCGCCACCGATGAACCAACCGAACAAGCAGAAAAAGGTTGCGATAATATCGACCACCAGGATGGCTCCGGTAAGCTGCCATGACGGGATAGAGCTCCAGAAAGGTCCGTTTGCACGCGTGATGAAGATGAGCCAGTTCTCCGTGAGCGAGATCTGTAGGAAGAGGACTTCATCACGAACACCGAAGTTCTGGACGATACCACCGGAAATACCTTGACCAGCTGCATTGGGGAGATTCTGGTGGGCGAACATGGTCGTGAGAGCAATCCAGGTACCGACAGCCAGGACCACGCCGAGCAGAACCGACATACCCCAGAGCTTAGGCAGGTTCCACTTGACAGGCGTCTTCGAGAAGGGCGCATTGTCGTAGGCAATAGCCAGAGTAGCGATGTCGGCGAAGATGGCGATGAAGACAACAAGCTCAAGGTTGAGAGAGGTGTTCAGGATAGCGATCCAGAGACCAAGGAAAATCTCCAAGTGCAGGGACAAAGCAATACGGTACACAACGTACGCGTACATACGATGGAAGATCTGGCGGGAAGTCTTCAAGGCATCAATGATGGCGGACAGACCAGGCGCAAGGAAGACGATATCGGCGGCAGAACGAGCAGCATCCGAAGCACCCTCGACAGCGATACCAGTATCGGCCTTCTTCAACGACGGCGCGTCGTTCACACCATCACCAGTCATGGCCACAAGATAGCCACGCTGTTGCAGGATTTCAACAACGTTGTACTTGTGCTGGGGGAAGACCTCGGCAAAACCGTCTGCAGCCTCGACGAAGTCATAGATGTCGGAACCAGGCATCTCACCACCACCGCCGAGACCAAGGCGCTCGGCGTTGTAGACGTTGGTTCCAAGACCGAGCTGACGGGACGTCTCACGGGCAATACCGACAGCATCTCCCGTCAACATCTTGATGGAAAGCCCAAGAGTCTTGGCTTCATTGATGGTGCGAGCTGTGTCGTGACGAGGCGGATCCGAGCAGGGCATGATGCCCAAAATCTCCCACGAGCTGTCGCCACGCTTCCGGGCAACACCAAGAGAGCGGAAGCCACGAGTGGCAAACTCGGCAACCTTGTTCTTATAGGCGTCATCAATGACTTCCGGGATAGGGTGATCTTCCTCGACTGTCTTCAGGACGAAAAGCGGAGCGCCTTTGACGCAAATGATGCGCTCTCCCTGAGGTGACTCGACAACAGCTTGCACCTTTTTGGAAACAGGGTCGAACGGATGGAAGTCCAGGACCTTGTACTTGGACAGAACGCTCTTGGCGCGAGGATAGTACTTGAGCGATTTGAGGAATGCTTTGTCGATGGCGTCGATACCCTTCTTCTTGCGGGAGGCGGCCAAACAGGCTGTAAGCATCAGATCATCGGGCTCAACGCCAGCGACAGTAAACGGTTCTGCCAGTGAGAGCTTGTTCTTGGTCAAAGTACCAGTCTTGTCGGAGCAGAGGATCTCGACTCCAGCCAGCGACTCGATGGCCGAAAGCTTCTGGACAATAGCTTGCTTTTTGGCAAGATATGCAGCACCGACAGCCATGGTTGTGGTGACGACAGCCGGAAGACCAACAGGAACACCGATGATGGTGATGGCCAGAGTGAACTCCAAAATCGTGACGATGGGGTTTGACCGGTAAAAGGAAGATACCCACACGATGAGAAGGGTGAAGATAACTAGAATCAGGAGGACGACACCAATACCATTCAGGACCTCGGTGAAATGACCTGTTCCGGCCTGAGCGGAGGCAACCAAGGAAGCAGCACGACCGACAAAGGTGCTATCACCAGTAGCCGAGACGACCATGAAGGCTTCACCGCGCTTAATTGCCGATGAAGCGAAGCAAGTATCACCCTTGTGCTTGTCGACAGCTAGCGACTCGCCCGTGATGGCAGACTGGTCGACCTGGAGAAACGCATCTTCCGTGACCACGCGGCCGTCGGCGGGAATGATAGTGCCCTGAAGAGCTGCGTCAGCAAGCACCAATGAGACGATCTTGTGTTGGGCGGCGTCTCACCTCTTCGATCTGGAGGATGTCACCAGGAACGACCTCGGGTGCCTCGATTTCAGTGAGAGTACCGCTGCGGAGAACGGTTGCTTTGAGCGCAAGCGTCTTCTTAAGCTCGTCGACAATGGAGCCAGCCTGGAATTCTTGAACAAACCCGACAGTTGCGTTTAGCAACAAGAGAGCGCAAATGACACCGAAATCGACCCAGTCCTGAAGACCAGCAGCGAGAATGGCGGCGGCCTGCGCAAGCCAGGGTTAGTAACAGACCGGGCGCACGGTAAAAGTTTCCACTTGCCTCCATGACGAACTGAATGGGACCAACGAAGTACATGAGGAACTTCAGGATGAGATTTTCCTTTTCCTCACTCATCTGGTTCAGACCGTACTTCTTCCTGCGGGCGGTGACTTCTTCGTTGGAGAGACCGGTGACGGTACTGGTCTGCAAAAGCTCCTCGGGAACAGGCTTCGCACCGCCAGGTTGGGTTTCCTCTTCTTCGGGGTCAATGTTGGCATCCTGGGACTCGAGCTCGGCAATGAGGGCATCCATGTCCTCCTCCTCGTCGTCGTCGTCGTCCAAGCCGCCGGGCTTGGTGGGCGGCATGGTCTTTGGCTTCTCGTCGTGGTGCTTCTTCTCGTCAAAAGCAGCGCCTCCGGTGTCGGTGCCGCGCGGGACAGCGCCCTCTGAGCTGCTGTTGGTGTCCGCCATGGTGGACGCCAGCTAAAATGCAGTAGGACGCGATAGAGCGCTAGGCGGTACTGCTAAAACTGGGCGCGACGAAGTTGGAGACGGGGGGAGGAAGCGCAGACGAGCGAAAGAGGTTGGAATGCAGGAGCTGCACTAGGTAAGCGTGCGGCTTTATTTGTTGTGAGGGCGGAGCTGGGCATTGGGGCGTGAGACCAGCTCTTTCAGCGCGCCTGCCGTCAACAACACTGGCACTTGCACTTGCAGGGGCCCACCCACGCGGCCTCACGCGCACCAGCCTTATGGCTCCAAGGAACCACTTACCAGCGTCACTCGGGCCCAATGGCGGGCAATTGGTCGACGGCAACCGACGCGCGCGAGCAGCGATGGGGCACAGCGACGGCGGACGCGACACGGGTCGAGCGAGAGAGAGAGCAGCAAGAGGCGTGGCGGATTACGGCGAGAAAATGGGTCACTCAGCACGCCGTGTGAGCGTGAGGGGCAGCGGGCCGGCTTTAAAAGGGCGGATGCATACATGACGAGCGGGAGCTGCTGGGGCATGACCAGCAAAGCCCTATCTGCGCCAATTGCCCTGTCTACTCGTCGTACCCTGGGTGTGCAGCGTCGAGGCTTCGATCCCGCGTGCGATCGCTAGCGCAATCAGCGGCCGCTCGCTGCACTGGTACTCCGCACCATGCCAGCCAGTCCCCAGCTGCTCACCTCGCTCCGTGCCGCCCAACAAGCATGTCTTGCCGCTCGTCGGTGGTATCATTACAGCCTTGACCCGGCTAATACCCCCAGCACCCGACTTGTCACAGCACGCCCGCATATGGCTTCGGGAGCGCAGCAACATTCATGCTTGCCTAGCCTGCAGCTGCATGGCATGCGCATCAACGAGGCTCCGTCGGCGTCCACGGCGGAGCCAGCTGCGAGGGCCCGGCGGTGGCGGGGCCAGTTGGTCGCAACAAAAGGTGCGAAACACACGGCAGCAGGGCTGTATGGATACAGAGGATCGAGGGGTAAACATTTGGAAAACACAGCAAGCCTCTCCCCGCAGGAGCTTGGGCCTCCTAGCCGCTAGCGCACCACCCCAGTTCCAACGTCGGCCTGCATCATCTGACTGACTGAGCGAAAACATCGTCTTTGTAATACTGAGCCAGTCAATGCATCGACCAGGCCTCTCCCAGCAGCCTCTACGCGTCCCACTGCCTCCCGGCCGAGGCTCGACGAAGCAAACGGCGCTGACGGAGCAGCAGCGACCGGCTGAAGTGGACGAGGAAGGGGAGAAAAGCACCATGACGCTAGAGGGAGCTGTGGCCATCGTATCCCTGGCGGCATGCGGGCCAATCGCCTCTGCCCGGCCGCGGCTCCACTTCCAGACGAGCGTGCGGGGATAGCGCCGCCGTTATCGTTGACCCTCGCCTCGCCTCGTCGGCGCTGCGATGCCTTCTCGTCCATTCTTCAACCTCAGCCACGCCGGGGCACGAACTAAGTGTTGTCTCGTGGGTTACTCCAATTCGTGACGTTTCATCTCCCCTACCTCGGTGCGTAACGTTGACGTGGCTTGGCGGATCGAGCGTGTGTTCGATAAGTCTTCGTAGCCGTTGCTTGGCAGCAGGTCCGCCGTGTGCCACCGGTAAGTCCCTTCTACTCTTATCCGTCAGCACCGCGCTTTCTTATTTTCTCGGCTCTCCGAGATTCTACAGTGAAGCTGTTGAGCCGAGCAGAAGGGCCAGAGGTGCTTCGGTATTTGCGAGCCGCGGTTGACTAGCGACTGAGGGGAAAGCGCGCACCCGCCATGATCTGCGAGGGATCTTCGCCCCGCCCGATGTGCTCCACCTCCGCAGCGGAGCGCAAGTCAGGCCAAGCCTCCCAGTTGCACGTCACCTCATCTCGCATTCAACCGCAGATTGCACCCTTCCACAAGGCTAGTACGAAACAACCGTCGCTGCGCTCCTGGGCGGAAGTCGCTCTTGGCCCACCACTTGTGTCCCCTCCACCACCTCAACACCCTTACCACCCGGCAGAGCATACGAGCCCTGAACCACTCGTCCTTGCACCCTGTGTCTTCTTGGCCATCCTCAACCACTCTTAAATATATAGCGCATGTTTCATATTTTTCGCAAACGAAAGCTAACCATTCCTCGCTGACGTTCGCCCGTGCAACCCTCCCCTTTCTTGGCTGGTTTCCCCAGCTTCCCACTGGCTCCAAGCCAAATTCTTAAGATACGCAGACATATGCACATGCCACCTCGCCAAGGATACCAAGACTTCCGCCATACCTTACCGCCACCGTCCCTGAACCCCTCTCGGAAGGGTCAGCATCGTCCCACGGCGCAATCAAGCCGGGTTTCCGGACCAGACTGCTGGTACGGCTGAAAGTATGTATCTATTTAGTCCTCCCGCGGACGGCTGCCGAGATCCGTTGCTCCCGGTTCCCTTACGATCTCTAGGCATATGTGGCCAAGACGCAAGCAAGATCTTCTGCGTGACGCTGCACAGCGGGCGCATACAAGTACTGAGTGTACAGTGTATCATCGCTTGGTTGGTTCGTGCGGCTCCACCAAACACTGAATGTGCGGCAGCTTTGTTTGTTCCTCACCATATCCTAATGCTTAAACTCACCTACGAGTCGCTCGTGCTTCCATCTCAACGCTCGGAGAGACTCCCGTCGGAATGTCCCATACCCGAACGGCGAAGGAGCCATTCAAAAGCGGACTTCGTTCCACCTTCCAGCCCCTTTATGTCACTTTTGCCCTCTCGTCTACCTGAAGGAGCCACATACGTAGCTGGAGCTATAGCAATCCTTCCTATACATCCATCCAGTGTCTCATAATCCCATGACTACGATGCCAACGCTTACTTCTGGATCTCAAGCCGCGATGTGTCCCCCAATCCAGATCACCGTAGGACTATGCTGCCGTGGAACTTGCTCCATCACCGCTCTGGCGCTTTTGATTCCCAAATGATGCAGCTGGATAGGCTTTAACCAGTCGCTGCATGAGCATGAGTATTATCTCTACTGTGGTAGTAGCCGGTAGCCACTGATGAGTCGACAGCGACTGCTAAGTTCATGAGCTTCCGCAGACCCGCAGCATCTGTTTTTCTTTGTCATCTCTTCACTCCTCGATTCCGACACTGCTGCCACGTCCGCCATTTCCCCCTCTCTTCCTCGGCATGGTCGTCAAGCTCGCCTTGTCCGGCTTCGCCTCCTCGGGCGGGGATCCAGCAGAACCCGTGACCCTCTGCCGCCACCGCTCTCACCACTTTTCCTGTCGACTGGTGCATATATGGCTGCTGCGCCTGTGTACCTTCTCTGAAAGAGAGGCAGTAGACATGTTCGCTCTTCCAGAACGCGACGCCGCCTGGAAGCTCTATAGGCCTCTTTTCACTACCTACAAGAGGTCTCTTGTTCAACAAAATGAGCTTTGCCGAGACCGGATGGACCATGTAGCCTGTGGGCTCTTACTTCAACCGGGGTGGTTTTTTGAGGGAAGCGGGGCGTGGCGAAGCGTGTACGGAAGGAAGCGCGTCCTTGTCTTCTCTCGGGAATTTGCTTGGGAGCTTGCTTGGCCTCTGGGAGGTTCAAAGAACCTGAAGTTCGAGCACACGCTCAAGTCGCGGGCGGGCGTGGATGAATCGTCGAGCTGGAGAGAGAGGTAGGGGAAGGCAGGTGAGTGAGTAAGCTCGAGGTGGACGGATGATGCTGTTGGTCGGCGTTGGTTGCGCCTTTGGGTGGAGGAAAAGCAAAAGAGAAAGAAAAAAAATATTGAGAATGTCACCGCCCGGGAATCGAACCCAGGTACCTCCGACCGCTATCAACCCGTACAGACTATGTCTAGGCCTTACTTGATACGCCAGAAGCGGCTCTGCCATTTAGCTCGCGGTGATGGAAAAAGTCGGGGTTTGGATGACTTATATAGGGCAACGGGGGTCCTTAGCGCACACTGTAATGTTCTGGACGGCAGGACGGACGTAAATGACCGCAGCGCGTACTGTTGTTGTGTGCGGGAAAAAAGCGGCGAAGGTCTGGCTGGCTGGGTGAGGCCGAAGATATGTGATTCGGGTCTGAAACGGCGGCGATCACTCTCACAACGGCATTTGGTGGCTGGGATACGGAAAGCTGGTCTTCTGACACCCTATTACTGATAGGCACTGGTGTCTAACGTTTTTAGAGTGGAGTTCTGAACTGACTCTCCGCCGCAGCGTCGTACCGGGTAACCCTGCGATGGCAACTATTACAGGTCCAAAAAACCCGCCACTCACTGCGCTTACTCACTTCTCGGAATGCTACTCATGTCCACTAATAAGTATTTCGAAGCTGCCGTAAGAAAATCCGATCATGTCCGCTGTTTGAGCAAGGTGTCCAACATGGGATTGATGGATATTGTAAAGCAACTCGGAGCCCGGACAGATTGTGATATCTATTCCTCATATATATTATTGTTCTTTCCTGGAAGCCTGCACCGTCAAAATTACAAGAACAAACCTCCTAGCGCTTCAATGGATGTCCCCCCGATCTACTGTTGTCGTCTTCGGCGGAGACCTGATAATTTCGTGCAAGTCTCCTTTGTCGATGCCGAGCACTTCTATTCGTCCCAACCGTATTCCCAATGTCTGCGTTGCCTCAGCAGAGGCCAACCATGATGCTGAAGACACATTTTCCAGCAATGATGCCCTGCAGGAGTAACTCTCGTAAGTACGCATGGTTGCGCTGTTCATCAATTGCCAATGACTGAATCCTGCATATACAGGAGAAGCACGACCCGGGGAAACCACAGTCATACAGCCGGATGTGGTCGAATTGTCGGCATAGCAGAAACCCACCAGTTCTGTCGAATAGAATATCGAGCACAGTAAAAGGTCTTTAAAGGTAATGAGAGCTCAGTACGACAAAGAAACGGGCCACGGATATTTATATCACGGGAATGATCGCCTGGCGGGCCACAAGGATAGATGGAACCCGTGTCACATGCTCTTGACATCTGCAGACCCCCGCTCTGAGGCATTCGCAAGCCGACGAGTGGCAGATAAAACTGTGGCCTCGCCGCTGACCAAGCCAATTACTTCGCCACAGCGCTTCCACGCTGTTGTGACTGTGTCCATGGCAGGTTCTATTGGTCCGAATCGTTTGCTGGCTGGCTGGAACATCTATTCCATTGAATCACTCTCGGTGAGCATCTAACGAAAGGTTCCTGTCTGTCGTAGATTGAGCGCATCGTTACTGGAGGGCAGGAATGATGGCAAGCGGCATTTTCCGCGCTTGCGGCTCCGCATTGTTTTTCAATTTGCTGCGGTCCTGCAGAAGTACAAAGAGACGGCCGGCCTTGTGGGCTTGGGCGCCTTTCCGGCTATGATGGAGGCAGAACACCGGAGGAACGAGTCTTAGGCCTCTGATACAGTTGCGTGAGCGGTCACTGGAATTGGGCGCATAGTCAAATAAGGCTGCTTCGCTTTGCTGACGTCGTGGCACGCACCGACCGAGATTGGAGGAACCATTTCGCGCCGATGGCTTTAACAGTCTCGCGCGGGCCAGGAGCCAGGGCCTCCCCGTGACTGGATAGTTTGCACTGACTTATATCAGCCTCCAGTGACATGTGTACGTGTGTGCTACCCCGTCGTATGCAGCACGAACCGCTGACCAGTGCGAGTACATGCTTGAGTCCGCTCCGCGGACTGCCCTTTTGAAAAGCCGGACTCGAATTTTGCTATACCACTGCACTCCTTGAGCATGTTACTTTCTTATGATGAAAGAGGGAAGGAAACAAGTGTACTGGCCGTATCCTGCTTGGATATCGTAAACAAAGCTTGACACATGTTCCCGAAGCTTTGCTTGCCGGAAGTGATGAGCGGCGACATGGGCAAGCCCTGAAGTCACTCATGCAGGCAGGGATCTGCTGAGGGCCATCGGCATTCTATGTACTTGATACTCCAGCGCGGATTCTTAGTTGAATCGGTGGTCTGGTGGGGTGTGGGAAGGAGGGCAAAGCAGAGGAGTAAAGCCGGGGACGTCGAATTTCACGAAGTAATCAAGCTCGTGCGCAATAGGCAGTCCCACGATGAGCTACGAAGCGCACTCTGAAGGATGCAGTCGGTATGATTCAATCGAGGTCATTGCCACAGGACAAGCTAGCTAAATCAGCTCTTATTCGCTGTCCTACACATGACAGCACGCACCAGTTCTATGCCATTGAAGCGCTTGGCAGGCTTCACGACACGGGT
Organism: Diplodia mutila; assembly: GCA_022560015.1. Taxonomy (NCBI): domain Eukaryota; kingdom Fungi; phylum Ascomycota; class Dothideomycetes; order Botryosphaeriales; family Botryosphaeriaceae; genus Diplodia; species Diplodia mutila. The sequence continues at coordinate 213,496 of JAFISB010000002.1, read as the reverse complement.
ATGTGCAAGATTTTGCCCTTTTATGTCCCGCGATAGATACCCCTCCCCGCTTGTGCAGTCAAATCACGTATCCAGGTGTAGATGTAGGTTTGAAACCTTATCAGAAACTCAGGCGTAGTCTCCCACTGTCCGCGTAAGTGGAGTCCGATCATTCTGGCGAGACAGGGTTTTAAAAAAGTCACGTTGTTGCAACCCAGAGTGGTGCGCAGTATATATTATATGGCTTGTGAATTTATGAAAGAACAGCCTCCGACTGCACTTCTTCCATTATCCTTCCCAGGAAACATGGGTTAGTGGAACAAATACTGCATGAAATAAACAATACTGTGAGTTTTGCGGTCCACTGGGGTGAAATACCTGTTGGGTGGTAAATCAAAACGCTTTATTTACCACGACGAAGGCGCAGAAACCCTTCATCATCATCATCATTCAATGTCGAAGATCACGAAGAGGTAAATTTACACGGCCTTCAAAAATCCATGATGATTTTGTTCGGCGCGATTTGCTTGATCAGGACTCAAACGAATGTAGAGGTCTCTGGGGCCGCAACGACGAGAAACCCCACAGCACAAAGAGACAGTCGCAAGCTGTATCCCAGCGCATACAGTAGCACGTTGTGGACATTGTCGTAGTAACTGACCTTCGAGACTTACACTGACAGCAGAGAAACCATCCCAGGCTTTTAAACAGCTCACCTCAAGAGTCAGCTCACAACCCCGTGCCACTCCCAAGCCAGCACGGCGCTTTCACGCGCAGATGTCAAGACCCTTTCTGTCAGCTGCATCCCAAATCACATTACTTCCAAAGGAGCCTCCGGTCCAACTGTTTCGCCATTACCCCGTGCCCCATAGCCTTGTAGCATACGACAATCCCGCCTCTGTGGGTATAAAATGGCACCATTTCGGCAGGGTGGGCTGTCGGCGTGTCATTCCCGTCAGCTTATGCTTCCCGAAGATAAACAAGAATCAACTCAAAAATGACTGTTGGTGCCATTCGCCCGACAAACACGCTGCCCCTTCGTCTGGTTGCCTGAGCGTAGCTTCGAGAGCAGAATATTGTATTTGGCCGCAAATCGTTTCCTCGCAACGATGAAGAGCAGCGGAACCCAGTGATGGTGGCCTTCAATAACAAAACTCAAAGACAATCCGCATTCAACAACAGGACGAGCAGCATGGAACTTGACAACATAGACGGCGACAAATCTTGCCCGAGCGCAAAGGACACGCACAACACAGTCCCATGAAATTGCACTCCAGTATGCAATGCATGATACTTACAGAAGCAGTGAATCGAGGTAAGGAGAAAGACGGTCCGGCCCGTCTTTTATAGCAGCGGTGGTGGTGTGCTGGACCAAGCAAACATCATGTGAGTCTCCGTCCAACACCAGCAGCGTCCACGAGCGAGACTAGTCACCACACACTCACACTTCAATCCCCACACTTTCATCTCCACCCTTCGATGGTAACGTGACACACACGAGTCTAACCATCACACACACGCACATCACGAAACCCGGGAATCCTTTCATTCAGAACCCAGCACGAGCATTCTTCCCTGTCTCTCGTATAAGACACACTATCGCCTCAACCTTCCCATAACGGGAAGAGAAACCCGACGAGGCTACGCTACCACCTAGCCCCGATAATTCCCGCCATCGGAGCCTCATCTCCACCGTACCACGTCGAAGCATCAGCAATTTTCCCGGGTATCAACTCCCACCCACCCACACATCCACCCACCCACCATTACCACTCAGTACCCCTGCCACTGCCCGGCACCCCCGTCCCCCGCACCCTCCCACTGCACATCAACGTCCTGCCCGTGCCCGCCCTCGCCCATCCACTGCCCCTGCCCCTGCTGACCCGCCGCCTCCTCCATCGCCAGCGCCGACCACCCCATCTTCTCGAGCTCCCTCCTGAAGAAATCCTGCTCGCGATCGAGGACGCCCCTCTCGGCGCCCAGCCGCTCGGGGTACCTCTTCAGATTGAACCAATGCGTCAGCGCCCTCAGCGCCTGCTCCAGCGGCACGCTCTCGTCCACATCCGCGTCGACGTCGCTGCCGGCGAGCCAGTCGTCCCTGAGCTCGGGGCGGCAGTGCAGGTACACGGCCGTGATGACGCGCATGTTGCTCTGGCGCCACTTGCGGCCGCAGTAGGGCACCTGGTTCTTGAACAGCTTGAGCGTGTACAGGCGCAGCTGCGGCTGCGGGATCTTGAGCGACTTGCGCAGGTACTGCGACGACTTGTACTGCACCAGCATCAGGTTGCGGTGCGCCTTCTCCTTGCACACCTTCTGCATGATGCGCAGCAGGTTGATGTTGCTGAAGAAGTTGCGCCACGAGAACGTCGTGATGGGCTCGAGCGGGAGCTGGTTGAGCGGCATGCCGAGCTCGTCGACTTCGGGCGGGCCGGGGTTGGGGTTGTTGGGGTTGTTGTTGATATTGTTGTTGGGCGAGGAAGACGCGCCGTTGTTGTTGGCGGCTTCGTCGGCGAGGTCTTGGTGTTCGTCGGCGAGCATGTCGTCGGAGCGGCGCCGCTTGATGGGTGGGGGTGCGGCTTCGTCGGGAGAGTCTTCCGCTTCTGCGGGTGGTGCGTCGGTGGGAGCTGGTTCCTTGGCGCCTTCGCGGGAGTGTGTGTAGCAGAAGGTGAAGAAACTCAAGTCTTCCCTGTCGCATCTGTAGTTGATGACCTTCTCAATCTCCTGCAGCTGGAGCAGCTTGAGGGTCAGGGGGATGTAGTTGGAATCCACCAGCAGTTGTGTCAAGTACTCCATCTTCAACACGTGAGACAGCTTGAACCATTTCAGGAGTAGGATGAGGATTCCTGATGCGGCTTTGTCTTGAATCTCCTCCATTCTCATCCTGTCCAAGTCCTCAAGTGGAATATTTGAAATGTCGGGCAAACTTCCGTTGAGGCCACCATCCGATTTGTTTGCTGGGTTGCTGCTTTGGTTATCCTGGAAGCCACCGCCAGACATGGCGTTGGGGCTGCTGTTCTGCAAAGCAAGTGTCGCCAGGTGAGAAAGGAAAGTCCTAAGGAGAACAATCACGAGTGATTGCAAGTGCGGAAGGACGGTCGCCTTTTTCCGTGTCAGTGGCAGTGAATCGAGGATGGGCAAAGGTTACTCACATAAAACTTCTCAATCTGATCAAGTTTCGCAGCGACGTGATCATCGACCTTATCCTTTTTGAGCATGAGACCTTCAAGCTTGCTACTGAGGTCCAACGGATCGACATCGGTATCCTCGGAGCCGGTCCACCCACGCTCGTACTTCATGAAAAGTGCGCGCTCTTCCCACAGTTGCTTCATTGCTCGCGTGGCTCGCATTCTCTTGGCAAATAGCTCTGCAGCTTCGATGATAGAGGCAGGAATGTCACTCCCTTCCCATTTGCGTCCGACAAGAATATCTTGCAGGTCAGTTGAGCCCTTACCACCGAGGTTGTTGCTAGATGCATCCAAGGGTGGATACAGGAATGGGAAAAGCTGGTTTGTCTGGTAGTTCTGTTTCTTGCCGCCCTTGCCTCCAGGGCCCGCGGGCGATGGAGGCGGCGAGGGTGCTGGAGTCGCAATGTGGACGGGTTGATGCAGGATCGATGTTCCGCTGCCCACACTGGCGATGCCAGGACCAAAGGAATTTGCTTCCGGGATTGTACTGGGGTGTTTCTTCAGGGGCGGTAAGATAGAATTGTTCTCGGGCTCCAGCGGGAAGAGCGGTTGCGGGGGGTTGTATGCCGGGTACTTGGAACTGATTTCTTGGCGAAAAACGTGATAGTCAAGAGGAGATGCGGTGATTACAGGTTGACCGCGGTTGTCCGCGGTCTCTTCCTTTGGATCGCGAAAGGTCGACTTGAGCTCCTCAACTTCTTTGAGGCCGCCAAAGTTCACTAACATGGCTTTCCAAGTTAAGAGAAGAATCTGTCCCTCATCAATACAATGTACAGACCGATGCAAGCTTGGAACTTACCTTATGTAACGGAGGACCAATTGAATCGTCCCATCGTAAACTCGTGATAATCTCGATCATGAACACAACGACATTCGGATCTAATTGAGCTGCAAAGATGAGTCAATAGATGCGTAAAGGACTTGTAGTCAGAAGAAGCTTACTAAGAGTGTCGTGAAGACGAGAGGGCTGCTGCTCGGTCCGCGCGATTTCGTAGAACATGTGCATGAGGGTGAGCGAGCACCACAGCTCTCTTCTGTCGGACTCTTTGTCCTCCTGGGGAGCGATCTCCTGCTCGACGACGTCGGTTGCGCTTGGACTATGTTAGTTGCAGGCGGAGGAAGAAGGCAGCCATCGACTCACAATTCGCGCAGACAGGCTGCGCGGGCTACATCATAAATGGGATGGATGCCGTCACACTCATAAATCATCTGAACTCCATTGCGAATCCAGTCTATTTGCACCTCTGATTTGACGTAACTTGAAGGCTTGCCGGCAGCATTGGCCGGTGAAGATGGTTCCTGCTCTCCCTCGGCAGCAGACGTGCTTGGCTGCGTCTTCTCGAGACCGGAAGTCTCATGCCAGCAGCCCAGGGCAATATACACCAAAGCTTCCAGGCTCCGCAGCCGCATTTCCTTGTTGTCGGTCTGCGCCAGACTGGAAACCAATTTACGCGTAAGCTGGTCTCTCAGCGCGGGATTGGCCTTGACCCAGTCCATCTCGCCCTGTTCATATGCGGCCAGATTCGACAGCGTACCATCCTCGAGAGCGACCCACTCCTCGACGAAGGACGACTGGGCCTTCAGCAGCATTGCCTGCTCCTCGACGCTGTAGGAGAACCATTCTTCAATTTCAACCTCGAATGAAGCGGCATCCTCGTACTCGAAGGCGTACGGAGTGGGCTCAACCTTGGGCATGTCGGTCACCAACTTCTTGAGCTGCATGAGCGACAAGGAATCGGTGGGCTGGTGGCTCGGGTCGAGGGGCGGCGCGGGGGGAGCGGGCGGCGGGAGGCGCTGCGGGGCGGGGGCAGACTTGTCGCGCTTGAGGCCAGGCCGCTTGGGCAGGGCCACGCCGTCAGCGGGGGGCTGCGACTGGGTGCCATCGAGACTCTGCTGGTCGGGCGCGTCGGGGCCGGGCTGGGGGAGTGTCTGTTCGGCTTGCGGGTCTGTGGCCGGATCCGGAGGTAGGGCCATCATGTCGGCCTCGTCGACACCGACAGGCACCAGGGGCGCGGTGTCCTGGGCAGCCTCAGCTGGGTCGGCGACGGGAAGGTCGGCATCAGACGGATCCATGGTGGTACGGTCGCGTATGTACGGGGCGGTTGTGGTGAGGGCGGTCGCGAGACAGCCAGCGCGCTGCTGGGGCGGGGCTTAGGGCGGCATGTGGACGGGACCGGGCGATTGGCTGAGCGGAACAAAGGTAGGGTGCGCGCACAGTCGGGCTTGCCTAGGTGTGGGAGATGTTTGTGGTGGTGGGTGCTGGTGCTGCTGTCCGACGTGGGACACTAGCCTGAGCCAGGCGACGAGGCTCGCACTCGGGCAAATGACTCGCTTGCACTGGCACCTTCCTTCGACTGCAAATCCCACAAACACCAACACCATCTCATCTCTCGGCGCCCCACGTCGACGGCATTATTCTCGGCTCCCATAGCCGTCAGGACTGCTGCATCCTCGTCTGCCCTTGTGCCCCTCTCACCCTCGACAATGGCTGCCTGCTTGGACCAAGGCCGTGCCCACTCGTCCAGCGCGCGCCTTGCTGACAGCGCATGAGTGGTGCAGAGCTCTGGCATGTGTTGCTCCTGAGGTGCTTGATCGGCGGCGTCATTGGTGATACCATCGACGGGGCGTCCACAGACATGGCGACAGAGTACTCGGGCCTGTGGGTCGATGTCATGGTGCCCGGGATGTTGTCAGACAGCAAACAACGTTGCACCGCCCCGAATCCTTGGGCCGCAAGCTCGCCGCCGGCGCCCGCCGCTCGGTCAGATCCCCTTGCGCGGATCTCAGTCGTCTAAGGTTGGGCGTGGCTGATGGGAACGGCCAGTGGCTGTTCGGATCCGCCGCCGGCACTCAGCACTGACAGAACACGCCTGAGCTTGGCGCGCCTGGTGCCGGCTGAGGCGCCGTGGTTTTCGTGCAGGACATGCGTGCAGAAGCATGCGGATGCACCGAATCGGCGCAGACTTCGGCATGATGCGCGCTCGTGCAAGAAGAGCCTGTCTCTGCCAGGCCTGTCCCGACTCTCCAAGTCCCACATCGCTCGCTGCCACCGCCTGCTTACCCTGCTCAGCCTTGCCGACGATCAGCGCGCATATCATTTGTTGGTGGAGCTTAGCTAAGGCGCGCTCGACTTGTCCTGCACCTGCTCACGGGATCGTCTACCATCTTCCCCGCGTGCTGTTCAGGCACATGGCTGCGTGGCGCGCCAGATGGCCGGCCCTGGCACGCCCTTGCCGTCACCCGCTCCTGTTCACCAACACGCCCAGCCCGCCGCATTCACCGCTTCCAGACATCCAGGTCCATGTCCATGTCGTGCCGTGGCGAAAATCCCACAGCTCGCATCCCTGAGACAGCCAAGCATTGCAGCAACAGCAGCCGAGCCAATATCCTCTGCCCCCCCAGTGGGGACCCGCTGCTCAAGTAAGACCTTGTTGGCCCTCAGCTGGCCAGCCAAACAGCTTCCATGCTCGCTCGGCAGTGCTACGGAGGATGGAATGGGCGCCACTGCCACATGGCCCTGCCCTGGAGGATGCGGCACTGTCCCTTGGCCTCTAGCCCGAGTGTCGGCCGCGGTGCAGACTCCTCCACCGCCCAAGTCACCGCGCCGAGGCCACTTTCATCCCTAGGCCGGTGAAGAGGGTCACAATGCCTCAATTTCCAATATGCTTGGCGTCCCATGATCTATTTTGGTGTTCAGTGGACTCTTGCACGCTGACCTTTCCGCGCTCGTAAGCGGCGCAACTGGATGCATTCTGCATGCACTCTCTCTTTGTCGAGTACTTATAAGCTCCTGCTGTCCTTCGTGCTCATGTCCCTCATTCCACAAGCCCTTCCAGCCGGACTCCCTTGCTCTCCGAGTATATATCGCTTCTCTTCTTGACTCGTAATTATTCACCAGTCCCTCTCCGAATTTGCACATACTTCAAACATGTTCTCTTCCCTGTTCGCCCTCGGTGCAACGGCACTGCTGTCAATAGCCCCTTTTGCCAGCGGTCTTCCGCTAGAGAAGCGCGCTGTAGCTGGTCCCGTCATCTCCTCAAACTTCCCCGACCCTTCCATCATCCGAGTCGGCAGCACCTGGTATTCATTCGCCACGAACAACAACGACGGTTCTGGCAGCACTCATGTTCAGATCGCCAAATCCTCGGACTTCAACTCCTGGACTTTATTGGGCAAGGATGCTCTTCCCAGCTTGCCTGGCTGGGTAAACGCTGCGAGCCCGGCCGTGTGGGCCCCCGATGTCATCCAGAATGTATGCACTCTCACCTCATCCCCGCATCCCAATTGGGAAATGATGCTGACACAACTGCTCATTTAGGACGCTGGCAAGTTCGTGATGTACTTCGCTGCCTCGCGCGCTGGTAGCAGTCTCCACTGCACTGGCGTCGCAACCTCAAGCAACATTGAGGGTCCTTACACGGCTCAGTCTGACCCATGGGCCTGTCCGCTCGACCAAGGTGGCGCCATTGATGCCTCTGGCTTCCTTGACTCTGATGGCTCCCGCTACGTCACCTACAAGATCGATGTCAGTTCCCCATTCAGCCTCAATTGTTAGCCTCTCCAATCAAGACTCATGCTGACCTATCTCGTGTGACAGGGAAACGCCCTCGGTGGTGGTGGCATTTGTGGCAACACCGAGCCTCCAATTAAGTCGACGCCTATCATGCAGCAAAAGGTCGCCGGCAACGGCATCGACAAGATCGGCAGCGCCTATCAAGTGCTCGACCGCAGCGACGCAGACGGCCCGCTCGTCGAAGCTCCCAGCATCGCCAAGCTTCCCGATGGTCGGTACGTGATGTTCTTCAGCTCGAACTGCTTCTACTCGATCAACTATGACGTGACGTACGCCATCGCAAACAGTAAGTCTCAGCCCCATGATCTCCATCGCTGTTACCCGCCACCTTGTGCCACATGTCAGTTCATTGGGACCGGTGCCGGTGACCTAGTGATGGCGGGAGCCACGAAGTTCTGTATATTAACGCGTGACACCAAAACAGGTGTTTCCGGCCCATACACCAAATACGGCCCGCTTTTCGTCTCGCAGGGAAAACACGGCTTCTGGTCGCCCGGCGGCGCCAGCATCTCCGGCGACGCCAAGCACCTCGTCTTCCACTCGTACAACCCGGGCGGCTCCTCGACCCGCGCCATGTACACCGCTACACTGTCTTGGAGCGGCAACTTTGCAAACGCCGAGGCGTAAAGAAGCAGACGGAGAGCATGAGGACGCAGTCACGAATTTCCTTTCTCGGCACATTTGATTTTCCCCACGTTCTTGGTCAGATGACCCCGAAGGTACCGTAGCAGCGCATAACGCGCTGTGGTATTCTTCTTTTTTCTCATTCTTCGATCCGGCGCGATGTCTCGCATATCTCGGCCTATTACCGCACTTCGGCCCCAAGAAACGACGGTCGAAAAATCCCCGCTCTTCCTCCCCTGACCGACTGGGGGGAGAAGAGGTGACCTTTTGAAGCGGGGTCAAGGTTTGGCTTTCTTACCGCTTTTGGACAACTATGCGGGGGAACGGCCCTTTTTCGCGAACGTCGTGCATACGCCTGCAGTCCTTCCGCTGCTGCAGCGGTGGCTGACCACAGCTTTTACTGCTGCTACGGCCTCGTGCAGGGTGGTGGTAGGGCTTGGAGGAGCCGTGCGGCAGGTAGCAGCGCTGACGGAGTGACGACATCACGCATTTTTTCTTTCATCCTCCCTAACCTTTCCGCATTCTACTTTTCCAGCATTTTTTCTTCACATGAGCGAGGAGCATGGTTCGGTTTTTCGCTTCCCTTTGCATGGGGTCCCGGGGAAGGTTGCATGTTGGGGGCGGGCTCGATGATCAGTGAGGATCTTCTCTTGGCATTTTACCTTTTCTTCATTCTTATCCGGACGTCTCGCGTTGGTCGGCATATTCGAAGGGTTCTGGGCCTTTTTTTTTTTCGAGCGGCATGGCGATGCTGATACCCCCTTATTCTTCTTCACTTTATTCTGTTTTTGTTTCTACACCTTTTTTCCACGACCCGCGGTACGAAGGATACCCGACGACAGTCGCTTGAGCATCCATAACTGTTTGTAGTTTCTAGTGTCTTTTTTTGACATCTGACCATCCCTTGAGCCTTGGTTTTCCGGGGCTTGAAGGATTGGGCGGAGGATTAATGCATGCTGAAACGATTCCTTTCCATTCCCTTTCTGTCCATAATCCCGGAGCACGGGATTCATTGCTTAGTGAGGATGCGTAACTGGCCGCAACGGCGATCGTCATGGGGAATGCCTCAACGGGGGGGAAAGGGCTCGCTCGATGCCCTGCAGCAAACGCAAGCAAGTGGAGACGAGATTGACGTGACCGAGATAAACTCAAACCCGAGCGAAAGGATTAACTACAGCGCAGCGCATCCCCCACACTGATCGGCGGGGCGTGCGCAAACGAGAGAGAGAGAGAGAGCTTTTTCTCACAACTCTCTTTTCCTTCCTTTCCCCTGCCGCTGAAGACTACCGGCAGGGGAAATAAAACACAGGAAAACAGGGCAGAAGTACGATGATGTCGTACTATAGATCTCCCTTCGCCATACCACTCGGCCATCCTGCTGTGCGATGCTACCACACCGTGCTTGGAGCAAATGATCTGTCGCCACGAGCCAGCCACACACACGAAAAAGAAACCGCCCGGAGCAGGACTATACAACAACAACAACAACAACACTGCCCGAAACGGTTAACAAGCCGAAACGCAAAACCAAACAACAACGACGACTCTCGTCCGTGGCGAAAAAAATTGATGAAGGCGTTTGCCCGCGTGATGCACGTCCGACCGAGTATACAAACGCCTTATTCGAGCCCGGGCACCTCAGCGCCCGAAAGGTCTAGGAATAAATGAAGAAGGGATTCAGCGCGCCCGGGACGCCCCCCCAGTGAGCAAATCATATGATTTGCGTGAATGTTACACGTCCCCCATCCCGACGTCCGCCTCGGTCGGCCGGTCGGTGCGCCACCGTCTGAAACGGCGCAATAGTGTCAAAGTCGAACCATTTTCAAGCTTGAAAAGAAAAGAGTGCACGGGTGCGATTGCGATTCAGTGTCAGTGCGGGGGCGGGCGATGGCGGCGGGAAGGGCGGACTTTTGGTTTTTAAGCTATATGCTTATTTCGTTAGCCTCGCAAACAGAGCCAGCGCGTGGTGGCGCCTGACCGGGGGTGTTTGGTGGTAGTGGTAGTGGTGCGCCTGATCGTGAAAGCGGCTGGGCGGGACGAAAGAAAAGCTACTGCCTGACCGGACAGAGGGAAGCAAGCAGGGTGCTGCCGTGAAGAAGCAAAGTAGACAGCTGCACTGCATAGCGGGAAGAAGGAAACCATTATTACACAAAAAGTAGGACTGAGCTTGCAGTGCTTCGAAGTATGACGTGTTTTGCTTCTTCTTCGTCCCACCACACTTGTTTTGGCTGTATATTGCTTGTCTCATTGGTTGCTTCGCTTTCCCCCCTCCACGAGATCCAAACGCTCGTCGCCACCGATCTCACACGTGCGCGACAGGAGAAGAAAAGGAACGTAGAAGGATAGAATGTGCGAAATGGGCCCCGTCTCGACCGTCTGAGCATGCATGCATGCATCACGCCCCCGTCCATAAGGCAAGTAAGCAATACTCCTTCATGCCCGACGCCGGCCTCCGGTCACCGGCGCCGGCCCCGACAAGATGTAGCCCGACTGCCGCTGCCTATTACCACCAAAAAAACGCAGCCCTAAATCCACGCTCCTTCCTCGCGCGCGGCAGATCCTCGCTAACGCCCCGCTACCTATAAGGACTTAGTGACAACCAAACCGGCCAAAATTGTGGCAGTAACTCACGTGTGCTGTCCCGGTGCTACCTACGATTAGGACTTTTTTTTTAAAAAAAAAGTACGGACAAGCTCAATTTAGCGTGCCGTACGGTGCTTTCTCCCCCCACGGGGCCTGGTCCGGGTCACCGGTCAGTTGAGGTTCCTTGCGGCCACCACCAAGTACTACCGCTAGTACGTACCCTCCCCACACACACACACACGCACACACACGTGCGTGCGTGACTACGATCTTCGACCTCGTGATCCCGTTTGGTGTGCGGGCCGATGCCGAACAACGGCTGTGGGTGGTGGCGCATGGGCATCGGTCACTCCTCGACGCCACAGGGTCGTCTCGACATGGCGCACTTTTTTTTTTTTATTTCCGGCGTTCCGTCCGCTCCGTCATTCCATCCTTTGGTCATTCGGTTCTAGAAGCTTCATCTTAGTGTGCTGGGATGGATAGTGGTTTTTTTTTTTCCTTTTCCCCTCTCTCTCTTAGTGTCATGCTTTCTTTCTCCAAGACCATGGACCGGCTGGCGTCGCTACTACTCCGGCGGTACCTGCACTGCAACGCCGACGTTGCATGACCCATTAAGTGCGATAGGTGTCTACACAAAAAGCAATCGGCCCGTCGACCAGTACCGGCCGAAGCTGGAAATACAAAAGACGTGCCAGTGCCGTCGGAGCCGGCTCAAAAATGCATCCATCGAAGGACCGTAGGCTTCACAAGGGCCAACGTGAGAAGGTTCCTGCCGGAGAAGAGCAAGGAGTAGGACAAGGGCGATAGTCTGGTGATATCCGAGTGGTGTTTCTGATGTCGAGTCCCAGGGCTACACCGGTTCGTCCTCCGGCAGGTCACCCGTCGGTCCTACCATTATCTCCTCCGTGCGTTGATTGAATATGTCAAGGATATCCGAAGGCCGGAGAGCTCGGGTGAGACCGGAAAAGCTGAAGGTGTCAGGACACTTGTCGACATATCCTCACTGCGCAAGACATACGACGCGTGACTGTAGTAGTGTGGTTGTTGAGACAAGTCTATGATACATCGACCGTCTATCAATTAGTAGCCAAGCCGATGCCTCCATCAGTATGTGCACCGGAGTGAAGTGACAGCCACTTGGGCTCAACCTTGCATCAAATCCAGAGCGGACAAGAAGGGCTTTTGAAGTTGAGGCACACATCCGGCACTCGGGAAAGATACCTCCAGGGCGAACGCTCTCACTTACCTCCTGATGACCGGTTGTCGCGCTATGACCACCTTTCCGTACAGTTGCTATTTCGTCGGCTTCGTTCTTTCTTTTGCTTGGAGCAATGAGCGCCTACGGTTCTCGAGATTCACATGTCCAATATGTTTCATATCTTCCTGGGAGCACCCAAGAAAGTGGGATGGGGGCGCGAGACAGGATGGACGAGAATGAATGCTGGCGCGAGACCGAAATGATAACTTTTCAACAATGAGCACGTATATGATGGTATTGCGGTTACACTACAACTACGGGTAAGACTTTATCTGGCAGTGTCGATTAGAGAATGTGCGACTTGGAGTGACCGCGATGAACTGGGTGGCAGGCTACGGAAGTCAACCCCCCTTCCCCCAGCAAAAATTCAAAAGCTATCGCATCGCACCACACACACTACACGCATCGACATGTCAACAAATAGGTCAACCGAGCGGGAATGAGTGCCAATGCTCAACTGTAGTCGGGGCAACGTAGCGTACACGTGAAAAGTGCTACGGACGTGACTCCGTGTGCAATCATGTGCCAAACCTCTGTACTACCAATCCTGCGAAACTTCCGGAGGAGAGATACGGTTGGGAAGAGAGGAAAGAAGACATCAAAACCAGTGAAGCGCAGTAAGCTGATACAGCTCTATGCCTTCATGAGAACCCCACATATCGTTCGTTGGTCCCATCTGTTCGATTTCATGGTCCCCGCGGAAGTAACAACGTGCCAACACTCTCCTTCATCTTCAGATCGGAACAGAGGGCCACCGGTCGGAGTACACAAAGCACGAAGGCAACCACAGCGACACATAGATGACGCGGCCTGGCTTGAACTGCGTAGGGAGACGGACGTGGGGAAGCCGGATGCCTTGTCATGTCCAACCGTTAATAATATCCAGCGCCTCCAAACCGCGCGTGAGGTCTCGGCGAGCTCAGATGCAAGGTCGAAACAGACTGCCGGAACTTCGGGAAAACGAGTCATTTGCGTGCTTGGTCTGTCTGGTATACGCTGTTGGAAGCCTGAACCCGAGGCGGTGGAGTGCCTGCATTGCATGGGCGTCGGTCCGCAGCACCGTCGATGCGGCAGCACTGCGTGCATACGTAATTGAGCTGGCCATGCCAACAAGATCAGTAAATGGAGAAGGGGACGTAAGGTGGATAGATGCTGTCACGCGGAAAGCACTATGCAGGACGTCCCGCCAAGGGACCCCAAGCAGCTGGAAAAGTGCACATTTTGACGGCAAACCCGACAAGATGACGAAGGTCATCTCACTGGAACGGAAGTACAATGCGAGAAAGGGTGCCTTGCGCCGCAGTATTCCGCGCGTTTTTGAACGAAAGGAGCGAATGATTGTGCGGCCTCCAAGGCTGACGGACTCCGTGGTAAGACGGACGGGAGCAGGCAGCGGGTGTGACATGAGTATAGATGTGTCTCGACAACAGGTATGCTGCCTATTTACTTACATGCCTTTAGAGTCGTATAGCCCAGTGCGCTTTGACTATTCGTCCAGCAAGAAATTGATGACGACAGAGAACTCGACCTCGGCGATCGCAATAGATGTGTAAACACAGTGAACCAGGTAGGCGGATCATTTCGGGACGGACGAGTTCGATAAGGGGGCGAGACCTGTGGACGGAGAACGCTGGTGGTCTTGTGAACACAAAAGTGTCACATGATGGCGGCTTCCGCGGGCGTAGTTAAGACACAGTGGTGTGCAATGAAGAAAAATATGTGGCCCAGATTTACCATTGCAAACATGCCATTGGTTGGATGTGCCGGAGATGTCTCGGATAGATGGCCGCAGCTGCAGAAACTGAGTTGCGAGGTCAAGATTGGCGGAACACGTACCGGCACTCCGCTGTGGCTGCTTGGAGCTGTGATGTTAGTAATGTGGATGTCCTTCCAAAAAAGAAAAGAAAGAGTGGAGGGATCGAACGATGATGATCGAGACGCGGGTTGAGCGTAGCCAGAACTTGAACTGCTAAGTTGTGGGATAGAAGTACATGAGAGAAGTCTAAGACTCAGGCAGCCACCCAAAGTCCCTGATGGATTAGCTAGGAAACTCTCATGTATGTGCAAAAGAAGCTCAGCCATCCGCCGCCGATAACGCCGAAGACGAGTCCTCCAGACCATGAAACCCGAACAGAATACCAAAAATACACCCAGAAGAATAGCCATATGATACTCCGCGGCATCGTGACTGAAAGTTGTGCAGAAATAGAATGTCAGAATCCCTACGTGGGATCAGCAAAGAAAAGGAGAGAATCCAGGAAAACAGTCATGAGAAGGTCGTTCATGCCGTCGTTCCGACAGTGAGAGATATTCGCAACGCCGCCTAAGGAGAGGGCGGCCATACGCGAGCGCATCTCCTTTATTCACGTGTCGTCTATCTTCATGGGACACGTATACAGCAATCGTCTCAACTGTCGCCATTCTGATCCGCCTTGTCTCCCTGGTTCTGGTATTCCTCCGGTACGATGCCGGCGTTCTGGCAGGCCTTCTTCCATATTTCGGCCTCGGCCCAGGCACGCTGGCATTCTCCCTTGAATTTGTCACAGCTGGCGCTGAGCTCTGTGATGGCCTGCTCTGTCAGAAGTTTCTCGAGCGTCCACTTCTCGATGTTCTGAGATTCGTTCTCCTTGAGCTGTGTAATGAACTGTACGGCGCGTTGGAGGATGGAGCCCTTGTTCTTCTCACAACCGGGAACAATCTTGGCTAGTTCGTTGATACCTTCGTTAATGGTCTCACGACGACGCCTCTCCACTGTGACATTTTAGCTGAAAATGGCCAACATGATGGCATATTCGCCAACTTACCTTCTTTGTGGTTGTCCCTACGAATTTTGTGCCACTCTTCGGAACCAACTGCCGGCTTCTGGTTGACCTGGGATGGTGGGGAGTCGTTTCCACCCTGACTGTTCGACTTGTTGAGAGCATCCAGGCCATAGTCGGACATTCCATGGGATGTCTGATGCATATTGTGATCGCCCATGCTGAAGGAATTCCCGAGAGCCCTGTCGCCTTCTCCCCCAGCACCCTGGTTCTGGAAGGACAATTCAGTCGCCTGTGGGACCGTCATCTGGAAATGATGAGACAGCGCAGCAGCAGCTGTGTCGCTAGCGTTGGTGGGATTTCCACTGCCGTTCTGGTGCAAGCCGTGGTCGTTCGTGTGTTGTGCCAGTTGGCTGAAATCGAGGTCAGTGTTGGTGTGTTGGTGCATATCGTCCTCGCCTGTTCCGGTGGTATGATGGCCAGTCAGGAAAGCAGTGCCGGACTGATCATTCACTCCAGTGCTGTTTGCTGAGCCAGGTGATACGCGCTGGAAGGTCGAAGTGCGGGCGGCATCGGTGGGAGCAGACCTGCCGCTGGTAGGGCCCTGATCGAGGGAGCTACGCTTCCTCTTGTTGTTCTGCATCGAAGTCGTGTCCGGGACCTCAGACTTAGCCTCCGCTTCGGGGTAAGTGGCGACGTCGGTCATGCTGGTACTGTGATGTTCACTCGGCTGATATTTCTGGATTCACGTTGGTATCTACTGTCAGCGAAGCTGTTGGCAGTAGTTCCAAGCGCAGGCTGCACAATGGTGCGTCGTACGCAGAGCGGCGGCAGTTATAAGCTGATGCTGCGGCGGTGGCACAGGGCCTGTATGCGGGCAGCCGACGCGGAACAGCTGGATTGGCTATTGAGGCTGGATCCTGTGGCGCGTGTTCTTGCCCAGGATAAGGCGTTCTTGGAAGCACAGGCGCTTGTTCGCAGATACAAAGTTCGGAGGCACAGGGAGTTGGAGGCTGAGCTATAGGCAAGGGCCCTGCGGCGTGGGGTGACGACTGTTCGACCGTGGGGCTCCGCAAGAGGAATCAAGCGAGAGCACAGGGCTCGAAGGGGAAGAAAGGCACTGTTAGAGGCCTGGTGAGTGTTGAATGTCAGCACGTGTCCTACAGCAAAGAGTCCAGTACGACGTCGAGGCAGACGGGCGTCCGATTGGCGCAGCTGGATTGCTTCCTCGCTGTGGGACCAAGCTGTCAATTGCTTGAAGCGCAGCTGTGCCATGGCCCCCGCCCACTCACACGACAGACCCGTCGCCACCGGCGGCATCATCTCGCGTCTCCGCGCGAGGGCAGCAGAGGCGACGCGGGCGGACGCGGCATGGTGGTTGCGAGGAATGCGCGTGGAGCTTCGCGGACGCGGGCAGCAACATGGCTCGAACGGCGGGGCGGGTGGCGGGCACAGAGCGGCAGGCGACGACAGCTGCGGCAGGCGGCGGGCTCGGAGGCGCGACCAGGGAAGCTCCAAGGCCGTGTCGAGAAGATGGAGACTTACCCGCTTTGATGTTTCGTGAGGCCGCTGACTAACGGCAGCCTTGGTCCGTCCAGAGAGAGACCGTGATCGCAACGCGTTCAAGACGACGACAGGCGTGCAAACCGGGGCTGGGGGTGCGGGAGGCGGACGACGAGTGTGTGCGAGGAGCTTGCTGGCGCGAGATCGAAATGCTGCGTCTTCAACGCGCAGCAGTTCGATGGTCTTCGAGTATGCTGCGGATAGGAAATTGTCACCTGACAATGTTGATGAGAAAGCGCGTGATCTGGGGCGACGGCGCTTTAACTGAAAGGCAGGCTGCGGTGGGCGGTAGGACGAGCTAAGAGTGGCCGGGCGGGGCGCGGAGCGAACCCTTGCAACTTGGGAGCTGTGCCGGGACGTATCGGCGCCGGGCGGGTCGGGAACGCGCCTGCCTACGCAAGCATCAGGACGGCGGAACGAGCGCGACAGATATCTGGCGGCGATGCACCTGCCAGTTATGCAGCCTCGATTCACCAAGGGCCAGAGGTCCAGAGGGCTCACGCGGGCGCTGGCTGAGCTGCGTCGCGCCTGCCGCATGGCCGAGGCAAGCAAGAGCGGCGCCCGCGCCAACCACCCGCTTGGACCGCGTCGCGATGCATTGTCTGCCCGCCGCAGCATTGCGAGCCCCCCCAGCGACAAAGATTACTGCTCTCATCTGCACTGCAAATGCATAGGTGGTCTCGTGGCCGCGTCGCTACCGCCATTCCTCGCCCTGCCCTGCTGGATACCACGTCCGTGTTCCACTTCGCACCACACCTGTGTGCCCTTCTGGGACTAGCTGCATCCAGCACCTTCACGTGCCGCTTTCGCGCGTCGCGATTGTCGCCCGCCCTGGCCTGTGACTGGCGGGACCCATGGCTGCTCTCCTCAGCGAACGACACCGGGGCCAGCCACAGAGGCTGCCGTCCATGGTGCTCGCCAGGTTTCATTCCCAAAGCGCTCCCGCCTCCCTCGCCCCGAGCGTCGCAGCGCCCCCACACCTTGCAGCCGTGCCGCGTCTGGGGCGCGCGAGAGCGCGGAAAAACAATTCCCCTACACGCTGCGCTCCAACGTCTGACTGCGATGAAACCCCCGCGCTGATGCTTTATCTCCAAATCTGGCGTCTGAAAATACGCCGGAGATGCACGTGTCGCCCGGCCAAGAGTCCTGACAGCCGCTTCCCCCGGGCCATGCTGCCACCCGGCTTCGTGATGCGGCCCGACCTCCCCAGCACTGGCAGCCTGCATTAAAGGCCGTCACAAGGTCCCCCTGGTGCTCTCGTATATTTCGTCCGGGTCTCGAATGAGGCGAAATCCTCCTAGCATGGGACATGCCCGCCGCTATACTAATGCCCAATGCGGCTCGGGGTGCTGCTGCGATTTCTTCCCTTTCCCCGTCCATCCACGCAGGTGTGTGGCTGATCTTTGCTATCCGCCAATCACGTCCCCTATCTTGAGATCCGAGCCACTGTTACAGTGGGCTGCAGAAGATACCTTGTCTCGTGGAGGACAGTACGGTCTCTCTGCATGGGTTATTGAAGCATATCTTTGGATGGAGACATGGGATTTGAATTATACAAAGGTGTCCAGGCGCCGATGCCAACTACCCACAGAAAACGGATCGGTGCAATCTCTCTGATTGAGACAGGTTTGAGAAGGGGAAGATTGGTGGCGACTCACTGAGCAGTCAGCATTGGGCCATAGCCGCCTCCCAACGATCACCTATTTGTCTAATCTACGCCTACCTTTCAGCCAGCCAGCCCAGCCGGGCCCCCGACAGAAACGACAGTCTCACGCGTGCCCGGCAAGTGGGTCCCGTCAGGCTGTATCACGTTGTTGGGCTCATGAGAGCAGGGTGCCTTGGAGAAAACAGGCAGGTGTTCGCCAGTGGAGGAAGCTTGCACTGTGCGAATATTCTGCGATAATCTTCATCAGTTGGCCTTTGGCAAGTCGCGCTGGTCATGTGGCACTATCCGAGGCACACCCGCTTATCATCGCAGCTCTGAGCAGGCCTGCAGCGGGGCACTTGAGGTTTCAATATGGACGTAGATGTACATGAAAGGATATTGGTTAAATCTTCCAGCCGGAAGTTTCTAGGTTGGCTTCATGAAATGATGGTCATAGCTTGCGCGTAGTTGCTCCGTAGGGTTCGGCTGGCTGGGTTCGGAAGCGACGACCCTCCGCCTGCGCACACCTAGGGCCTCGAGCTTGCTCGACGACTGCCCACTCGACATCTCATTCCAGTCTGCCACCGTTTCTCACCACCGTCTGTTTTGAAGCGATCCCTAGACGCCCTACTGCTACCGGATGGCCTCCAGCATGCGCTTCATCCATCGCCTCCTGGCGCTTCTCATCGCCGTGGCCCAGGCATTCTCATCCACCGCGGAAGCGGCTCTTACGCCGCGGGCTCCAGCTCTTCCCTTTCTTCGTGGTGTTAACCTTGGCGGTTGGCTCATTCTCGAGCCGTTTCTCACTCCGGAGCTTTTCAACGGGACGAACGCGGTCGACCAGTGGACCTTTGATAGCCAAGCCGGATCCGAGAAAGCTCTCCGTCAGCACTGGGAGACGTTCTGCACCGAGGACGATATCAAGAAACTCGCTTCTTATGGAATCAATGCGTGCGTTCCAATTTCTCTCTTGTACGACAAACTGTCTACACTGACTGGCTTGAATTAGGGTCCGCATCGGTATCGGCTTCTGGGCCTACGATAATGCTGATACTCCATACATGTCCGGTGCTGACGTCTATCTAAACAAGGCCATTCAATGGGCAAAGAAGGCTGGACTCCTAGTGGTAATCGATCTTCATGGAGCTCCTGGATCGCCAAATGGAGAGGTCAGTTCGGGTCACTCGGGATCGGTCGAGGTATGTTGGACCATAGCCCTTTGCTCGAAAAACGCATTAACGTTCACTTGCAGTGGCAGACCGGCAACGGAAACCTTGAACGCACAACCAAAGTTTTGACGACCATAGCACAGAGGTACGCGACAAAAGAACTTGCGAACACAGTGGTCGCCATAGAGCTTGTCAATGAGCCTACAAACAGCCTGCCGAATACCCTTGAGATCACAAAGAATTGGGCGAAGACGACTTACGAAGCTGTACGCAACGCAGCCAGCAACAAGGACTTGCGCATTGCCATACATGATCAGTGGACTACCCCAAAGTCTTGGCTTGACGTGCACAGAGTCCTGAATGGCAAAACCCCCAATTCTTTCGTGCTGGACCTCCACCAGTACCAAATCTTCACCCAAGAGGACAGGAATCTCGATCAACTTGGTCATATTCAGAAGGTTTGTAGGTTTGCCTTCGAGCAGCTTGCGCTTGCGAAAAGGGACGGCCTACCTGTTCATGTCGGAGAATTCAGTGGGAACACGTTCATCTGCGTCAACCCGGATGGAACTACCTTTGCCGATCCTGCAGGGACAGGCAGAGCTTGCAATGTCGACGGCTGCCAGTGTGAAACCGACGGAGGCATAAAGGTCGATGAATGGAGTGAGGCACTCACACAGCAGGTCCGTCGCTACATCGAGGCTCAGCTGTACATGTATGAGAAGTATGCTGGAGGATGGTTCTTTTGGAACTTCAAGGGCCCTGGTTCTTGGGGTTTCATCGAGGGCGTTGAGAAGGTAAGAGGCCCTTTTTGAGTTACGTGTCTGGATCCATACTAACCTCATCAAGGGATTTATCCCTCAACCACTCACCAACAGGCGCTATCCAAACCCATGCTCCTAGAAACGGCTGCACGCGAAGACAACGCCTGCTCATGAATGCCCTGGATGATTTGCAGAGGGAGGTGTTTGGATGAGCAAGATCGGGTCGTGACAAAGGGATCAATGAAGGTATTTGGCGATGCACACGTCGGTTTTGGACGGTTGTTCCTTGAGATTGTCCGCGAATTCGGCGGGGGGTCCTATAGATAAAAGTAGCAGTAAGCATGAGGCTACTCGACTCTGAGCTGTACCAGAAACGTATTGTATGTACGTACGTAGTAGTACATAATACTAGGCGCCTTTATCCCCTGGCGGAGGTGTGGGCTCCATCAAGCTCCACAGTATGCGGTTTCCTCGGCGGTCCGCGTCCGAGGTCAAAGCGGCGGTTCGGTGAGGGGAAATGCTAGATGGGGACTGTGCATATTTGTCCTTGAATTCAGACATTGACGCACTTGGGTAGCGTCCGGCTCCCAGATGCGCATGCATGTATGTTGTCATCCGTCCAAAGATACAAAATCGAAAGGCAAAAAGAGCCAGTGAGGGCAGGCTGGAGAGGCGGGACAGAAGCCGCCTCGCTGCCCTAGTGGAACGCGGCGCACAGACCCGCGATGACGGTGACGGCAGTGGGCTTGGCGGCGTGCGCACAGATAATCCGATGTTTTGGCGCCGCGCTCTCTCGGGCACATTGGAGCTTTGCTTCCACCTGCACACCTGGAGCCTTGCTGAGCAACTACCTGTCCCCCCGTTTGCAACCTTCGTCTACCTACTTGGCGCAAATACCGTCACCCTCCTCCACACCCCACACCCCACATCGCAAACCTCATCGCACACTGCTGTCCACCAGTATGTCTACTGGTAACATCTCGAACCCGCCCAGCTCGGCTCCGGCCGAGTCGAAGAGCGCGCGCAAGAAGAAGGCCAAGGCCGAGGCTGCCGCCGCCGCCGCAGCTGCTGCTTCGCCCGCCACTCCCACCAAGGATGACCAGAACCCCATCGACGGCGGCGTCAACGGCGCCGACGACGGAGAGCATCCCTACATCAAAGACCTCCAGAAGTACGTGAACGAGCGACAGCCCCAGCTCGAACCACCCAATGGCCTTCGTGTGTACTGACTGAATCACACAGGAGGCTTCGCAGCATCAACAAGAAGCTTGTAAGTACCCTCACGCGATCACTTGCCACCACCCAACCCCGACCCAGTCAGGCTAACTTGGAACCCTGTAGAACGCTATGGAGAAGGTCAACTCCGTGATGAAGGAGAACCCCGACGTTTCCCTCGACGAACTCGTTGCCTCCAAGAAGATCAACACCGATCAGAAGGCTCAGGCGCTGAAGAAGCCCTCGCTCGAGGCTGAGCGTGAGCAGCTAAACGAGCAGCTCGTTAACTTCAAGAAGGTTCAAGAGGAGCTTGCCACCAGGTTGACTCGTCAGAAGGAAGCGGTGGAGGCCGCGCACGCGAAGGAACTGAAGGAGCTGGAGGACAAGATCAGGGCTGAGGAAAAGGCCGAAGCCGACAAGATCGTGAAGCAGCGTCTGCTCGTCTTTTCTCAGTTCCTGCGTTCGGCTGCTGCCAGGCGCCAGCAGGGAGACGAGGAGACAGAGCTTTCCAAGGCTTTCGAGGGCGCTCTGCTGCTCGTCTATGGTGGCAACCCGGAGGCTGTCACGGCTGCCGAGAAGCTGATCTCTGGTTCTGAGGAGCACGTCATCTCGACTGAGGGTCTCGAGCTTACCGTGTCCTGTAAGTGAACTAATAATCAGACAAGGGCATCGATCTAACTTTACCGCAGACGCCCAGGTTAAGCAAGCCTCCGTTGAAGACGCCCCCTTCGCCGCTGAGGAAGCTTGGGTTGATGAGGTCAATCAGGCCGCCCAAGCCCCTCAGGAGGATGACAAGCCGCCCTCGTACAATGAAGCCACCACCACCGTTGGCACCGACCCCACCGTCGCCCATGCCGGCCTGACCGAGCTTGACGCCAATGTCCCATCGACGAATGGCGAGCCTGCTGCCGAGAACACCGCCGTTCCTACTGCTAGTGTGGATGATACTGCTGCAAACGCTGCTGGTGACAGGTGGGACACCAAGGCCCCTGGATCCGAAGATCCCCTGGCCGAGAGCTTCGAAATGGTTCCTCGCGATCCGGCCGAGACTGAGGCCGTTCACGAGCCGGCTCCTGCTGCCAGCACTCAAAGCTGGGCCGAGGACACCCCTACTCCTGCAGCCCCTGTCGCTGCCCCTCCGGCTGCCGCTCCGGCTACCAACGGTGATGGTTTCCAAGAGGTTCCTTCTTCTCGCGGTGGCCGCGGCCGCGGAAACTTCCAGGGCGAGCGTCGGGGATACCGTGGCCGTGGTGGTCCTCGCGGTGAGGGCCGTGGCCGTGGTGGATACCGTGGTGATCGTGGCGATGGATACCGTGGTCGTGGTGGATACCGTGGCGGCCGTGGCCGTGACAACCACCAGGCTCAGCCCTCGCAGTAGATCCCCAAGTACTGCCACCTTACACTCGCCTAATTGGGCAAAAGTCATGGATCCTCGACGGATTCAGCGGCTAACGAGACAATGCGGGAGATTCTGGTACGCTCTTCTACCGATTATGTCTTCCTGACGGTTTGATGTAGCGATTCGTTTCTGAGCATTTGAGCGATCTGAGCCATGGGAGTGCTTTATTTTCTGCGCGAATTGGTTTTCTCAAGTGAGAAGAGAACACAATAAAAGGGAAAGGACATTTAAAAAAGATGAAAGAGGAAAAAACCAAGAGATCATTCACTATCGGTGTCATTACGGTGTCATCATGAGGAGAAGAACTTGCATAGCATTGGAGCCTGGTAAAATCGGTGCAAAAATTTCTTATGGGCCTACTAGGGAATGGGCGGGGGGTGTTAAATTTCCTACGGGTTCTCCAAAGGGGGGTCGGTCTTCTCTGTGGTCATGGCTTGATTTACACATTTCTCTGCACCAGATCATGAACGCGGAGGGGGATTTCGATGATTGATTGGGCTTTCTTGCTGTTATACTTTGTTTCTTCTTCTTCCTTTTGACTCGGATGATCTCAATCCCCTTCGATTTCTTCTTCGCTTGAGGAGTGGGACTTTACTTGCTGATCAAATCATGAAACCCCTTTTTTTTCTCGCTTCTGGTTCTGCCATATGTTTGTTACGAAATGGGCTTTGCTTAGGTGGACGTCCCTTCTCTGACTTCCTGATTCTTGTCCCACATGTTCTTGTCGGATGCTTGCTCGTTTCTTTCTCTCCCACTTGGAGCTTCTGGATGGCAGAAGTCTCTGCGTAGGAAAAAAAAAACGAGCCTTGTGAGAGGAAGACGGGTCACGGAAAAACATGGCGGGAATGGACCGGGGGTGTTTTCTTGCGCAGAGATTACGCTTACCCCGGTGCTATTGCGATTCTATCTTTTTGAGGTTGAATGAGTGGTACGGTATACCAGATTTGATGCCTTTTCGGTGGGCAGCGCTTTTCTTTATTTCCCCTCGCTTTTGCTAAAAGTTCTCTCTTGTCTGCATGGTATGTGGTGTCCACGTATGGGTCATGTAGAAGAAGAATGGATGGAAAATTGTGATCAAGAGGAAAGTGTGGATCGGAGAGGGTGAGGATTGAGGAGAGGATAGCTATTGAATGGACAGGGGATCTCATTGATCTGGCATACGGTGCAGTTGAAGTCTACAAGAGTCAAAAGCCACGAGATGTGGGGTGTGCCTGATATTGGCTTGCGGACGAATTATATTGACTGAACTACGCGCCGATGCAAAGAAGAGAGGCGAGTCCCATTCAAAGCCAGCGAGCTCACAGGTTGTGTCCAAGGTCATCATGCAAGGCTGATCCGGTAAAGCGGGGCTATGTGTCTACAGCTACCATTCTGCCTTGCGCACCACTTCAGCTTACGACTTTGCACAGCCTCATGTGTAACATTGGTGACATTTAAGCATTACTGTGTCCCAGCCTGACTCTTGTTGCTTGCTGCTTCTCCCTATTTCCGCCATGGACGGGCTGTCTGGAGCGGCCAGCGTATCTGGCATTCTGTCGGTGACCGTTCAGTTAGCGGAAAACATACACAAGCTGTAAGTTTACCCTCCAACGTAGTTTGAGATGGAGGACACGGTGGCCTAATGACTGACGCCGATACTGTGCAGCTGCCAATTACTTTCGGCCTTCAAGAGCGCATCCGATGACATTGAAGACATCATCGACGATCTCGAAGTTCTCACATGTGTTCTTACGGAGATACAACGTTGTGAAGAACTGTTCGGTCCACAGCATACCACAGCGAAGGCATTACTCCGTTGCCGGAGACAAGTCCTGGCCTTGGAAATCATGGTCGCCGGCTGGAAGGAAGAATTTGGGAAAGAAAACAGATGGCGTCGTGGCCAGGCTGCTATGAAGGTCATCATCAAGACCGACAAGGTGAAAGAGTGGAGAGGAAAGATCAGTGAGGCAAATGAGACGCTGTCTTTGGCTTTGCAGGCTTCAAGCAGGTTTGTCAGAGCCCACCCATTACTCGCTTCTCTGTGCGCTCAGACGACGGCACCAGCCGCATTCAGTATACCCCAACTCTTGACCGTTACGAGGGTCGAGGGGCAGATGACAGCTCTTAGTGACAAACGTCTCACCTTCAAACATTAGTTGGGCCCGCTTCCGGGAGTAGTTCGTGTTCTTCACTTGCTCTCCTGCCGCCGCCTATACTGACGATGCCCATACTGCCGATGCCTCTTCCGCTTCGGCAACTCACACTATACAGCCGACCTCCGCACCTTTACTTAGAAAGCAGTCTCAGGAGGCTCGTTTCCATCCCCGCAGCTGGGACTGCATGACCTGGGGCTATAGTCTGCTTGGAACCGTCAAGTACCGATCACAAAGAACGGATGAAGCTACCTCAGAGGAGAGAGAAGAGCTCGTGGATATCTTTTTCGTGCCATCATGGTGGCCCCAAAAACTTGGTTTCAACACGGTATTTGGAGCTCATGTAGGAAAGTCCTCTCTGTATGGATGGAAGACTGTTTTACGGGCTGAACACGTAAGAGCTTGGTATTCTACACCACAGATTTGTTGCTAACTACTCTTTAAATCTTATCTCCTGAAGTGTCTGAACGCGTCGAAAACGCCATCCAAGCATGCAATCTTCAAGGTTTGATGAGGATGCTTTCCACCGGAGAGATTGGTATCCATTCAATCCTTGGTTCGGAACTGAATTTACTCGAGGTACGCATCAATGACGTAGTACTCGCTTTTGCGACTAAGCTGATTAACGACGCTAGTATGCAGCATATTTCGCACCGCCTGAAATTTGCGCTATGCTTTTCAGAGCAGGTCTACAGCCACAAAGTAGAAGCCGAATGTAAGGATTTATACCATGATGCACGTTTTGGAACATGTCTAATGATCCAATAGAGTCGCGTTCCATTTGATTTGTGTCGACCAAGGATCCCCTTCCTCCAAGTTGAAGACAATGAAGGCATTCATTGATGCCGGTCAAGACTTGCTGGACCTTTACTTTATGGCTACAGCTCTGATGCTCTCCTACCTTAACACTCAAAATTCAAACTACAAGCCACAGAACGAAGATCCAGTCTGCTGGTTACTCGAGAACATCGCTGCCACTCTGGAAATCTGCGACGAGCAAACATTGGCGCAGTCGTGGCCCAGCGTTCTGGGAAGTATTCACTGGAACTCAGATCTTGAAGAAACATATTTCTTAAGACGTGCCTTTTAAGGTCGACGACATCAAGTACAAAAGAGTGGGACTATTTCGCTGCCTGCACAATCCAATGGCCAAGGCAACGGCCGGTCTATGGTTGAATGAGCTAGGTCCATTGCACTTCATGGAACACGTTGAATCATTGGGAAGAGTTGGTCCACTCAGCTCGCATTTAATGGATAGCCCATCAATGCTGGCCAATCTCCGAGACTTTTTAGAGTACACGGAGGTCGCCCCCCTCCCTAAAGCAGCGTGCAATGACGAGCAAGACGCCTGGATCGAAGAGAAGCTCTTGAACTTACTCACGTGGGATGTTGAAGATACCTTTGGGCTAAAGGATCCGGAAGCGCAATGCTGCCAATGCAAAAACTCTGCGTGGCCCGAGGAAAGCGAGGGAGATGATCCATTGTGGACTTTGGGGATACAGCAGATAAAACGCGGAAGACTACTACATGGCCCCTTTGAGGAAGGCGAAGAGCAAACTTACCGCAGATGGAAGCGCTATCATGATCGTTGGCGGGTAGAGGGACTTTGCAGGGGCTGCCAAGACAAAGAAGACGTTGACGAGGATTTTAACCCTTGTCCGTTTCTTCTGGATATCTAACGACATGCTTGGTGTCTTTGTCAATATGCCTTTATTGACGGCTATGGCGCAGCTGCTCCGTGTTGTCATCCATATCTAAATAACTGGTAGCCAAATCCGCTTGCCGCGCCCAGGCCAATCGCCCCTGTCAAGGTCCAATTTACCAAGGCTTTGCCCTCGGGAAGGGATTTCGAGTACGTGCCGAGTTTGGTGCAACCCAACGGTTCCAGACACGGCGCGGCGCCGCTGGCGTACGCTCACCTTGTCGGTTGCAGGACCGAGGCGGTATGGATGAGGAACGAATCGAACCTGCCCATCAGCATCCCCAGGAAGCATACAGTGGGAACCGTATCCGATTGTGATGTTTCGCAAGCCGAGGAGCTGGACAGAAAGGACCACGGCATGACCGCCCTTAGCGCAGACAGGATAGATCCAAAGCTAGAGACTCAACTGCCCAACGGCGTAACGACCTATGGTGACAATCATACTCAGAAGGCCTTAGCCAAGGTGGTCGACGGGTATCCGGAGCCCTGGAAGGAAAGACCCGGATTCGCGCAGTCAGTGATCGCCGCAGATCTGGCATTCCACAAAAACATGCATTGCTAACCGACGCTTTGGCATATAAGACCGTCCGAAAGGAGCCGGTCGTGGCCCAGTACAATGTTAAACAAAACTGTTCGGTTCACAGTGGGTTGCGGAAGATTTGATCCTTACGTAGAACGCTACACTCTTCCAACATGGGCAGTTGAAGCAAGTAGCCGGACGCAGATGCGAGCTTTGTACCTGTACAAATACACCAAGACATTGGGTCCCACTACCCACGTTACTTGGGGAGCAACATCTCAGTGAGAGAGAAGTAGGTGTGGTTGACCAGCTGGGCAGGCGGCAGGCGGCAGGCGGGGCTGGGGTTAAGCGAGATGCGCGATACCCGATATGGCAGCACAACAGGACGAGGTCCTCCATCCACTGAGATCCCATTTTTGTGTCGCCCACTGGAAAAACATCCTCGAAGTTGGCTGGGCGAGAACCGCCTTGCATACAGCAGTTCCAGAGGCTGTCTGCTCGGATAAATCGGCTTCGCTTGTGGTCGGCGTATTGAAGTGGCTGAGTAAACGCAACTGATAAGCGCAATGCCTTATGAGCAACATGAGTCCTATTGGAGTTACATGAGTTCGAGGGGCATTTTGGGATTGTTATTAATGTGGTTGTGCCCTTCGGAGGGATGTAGCATCGCAGGAGACTTCACGGTGCTTCAGTGACGTACCGCGCAAAGCTGCCAAGACCGATGAGCAAAATTCGGCGCCTTATCGCCGGTTGCACCTGTGAGGCTGGGCTCATCGCAATTTGCTAAGCTGCAGCATAACTCGCGTGCCTATTGCTGTCAGGGGCGTTGTGCAGGTGTGCGGACTGGTTGCCAGGGCTGAGATCGTGCCCAACTGCGAAGTCCAACGGGCGCGTTTGAACGAGCTCAACAGTGTAAGGGGCAACGAAGAACTGTTCCGCAGTAAGCTTGAGCGCGGTGGAGTCTCATCAGCGTGTGTACAAGCTGTCAGACCCTCAATGGCAGCCACTGCACCTCAGTGATGAGCGTGCTGTCACTCATCGCGCGGAAGTGACGAGCCAGCGAGAGTGCTCCGTGGCAGAAGCTGAGCGGGCAGGTCGGGGGTTACACGCGGAGATTATTTGACGCGGGAGATCTTCTCGGTTCAGGGTCGGTCGTGTCAGCAACCCGGGCGGCGGAGGGGCAATGAGGGGTTGAAGGTTTCGCGTCCGGGCCGCTCACGGACCAGCGGCGGGAGGAGGCACACGAGGCAGATGGGCACAAGGAGCCGCCTTCCCACCCACACGTGGGGCCTCGACCGTGGTAGGGCTGAGGGGAGATCTCCCGCCGTCATGCCTTGGCTCCCGTCCGGGGCCCCGGAGTCGCGGGCGGCGCGACGCTGCACCATGCAGGAACCGCGCCTCGTATCTGGCTGACGTGATTCGTGACCTCCTCGCGGGTTGCGAGCTGCCCTTGTCGCGCATCATGAGGCGTGCTGGACGAGGGCTGCGCAGTGTAGACCCCCGCGATGACGCGCACGCTGCCACGCTCTTCCGGAAGGCCATCTCTATCCGTGGCGAGTCTCTGGTGTTGGTGGTGAGGAGGGGCATGTCGGGGCAAGGCGGCCTGTGCGATGTCAGTCCATCAGAGTGCCCGTCTCCGCGGCGGCCGGGCAATTTCGAGATGCAAATCCTGAGGGAGTTTGCATGTCCATCCCCGCAATGATCGCCCACCCCTGCCAACGACACCAAACGTTTGACGATGTCATTGTCGCGTTCGCAGAATGCGCAGGACACGTTTGGCAGTGCACATGACGCAGGAATGAGAAGTTTGCCGACGCCGCAAGCAAGGGCGGCGACGCACGCCAAAGCGCGCATTTGTTTGCGGCATGGCGCGAGATGCGGCGGCGCGTCGCGCCCCCGGATGATTTGGTGATGCAATGGGAGCGGGCAGGCGGTGGTACGCAACTCACACCACCCCGTTTCCCGGTTGGGCTTAGCGGATCTTGGCCCAGCCGATGCACCTCGCAGGTCTCCGCTCCTTGAGCCGGCCTTTTCGACACTCTCCCAGCGAACACCGCACGCGACCGCCCGCCGACTCCCGCACGACCACCGCTCCCTCCATGCGCCGCCCGTAGCTGTGCTGTCCTGGCACCGGCTGCGTTGCTGCACCCTGGAATCCTCTTCGCCGCTCCTCGTTCCGGCCGAGCTAGGTTCGCTCGCTCGCTACCCCGATACTGCACCTCGTCGTCGCGCCCAGGCACAACCGCGCCCGCCCTCCGCCCGCACGCCCGTCCACGCCCGTCCACGCCCGTCCACGCCCCGTGGCGCCCCGCTGTCGCCATGGAAGACCTGGCCATGCCCGACGCGCAGAATGCGCCCGCCGATGGCATCGCGAAACAGTCTTCCGATCAGAAGGCAGCCTTGACACCACCTACAAGCGAGGACATGGACCGAGGCAAGCGGGAAGGCTCGTCGTCCGAGCTGTCCGAGCTCGAGCTCGACGACGAAGAAGACATTGGCGAGATCGAGCCCGACCACTATTGGGACGGTGGAAGGATCCCCGTCTTCAAGCCGGTACGTTGCGCACCCTTCCCCTCCCGCCGACCTCGGCGTGGCCCCCAGCTGCGGCTGCACGGTTCAATGCCCGCTGCAGTTGCGCGTGATCGGTGCTCGCGTAGCGTTGTGTGCAATGTGTGGCTGATCTGTTGTTGCAGACCATGGACCAATTCCGGAGCTTTAAGAAGTTCATCGATAAGATTGATAAGTACGGCATGAAATCGGGTATCGTCAAGGTCATCCCGCCCGAGGAATGGTGAGCACCCAAACATCCACAGCGCTCATGATACCTTCTAACCATACCACAACAGGCGCAATTCGCTCCCAAACCTCGACGAGGCTGTCAAGAAAATTAAAGTCAAAAACCCCATCACGCAAGACTTCAATGGTTCTCGCGGACAATACACTCAGCAAAATGTTGAAAAGCAAAGATCGTATAACCTGCCGGAGTGGAAGGCATTAACTAACCAATGGGAACATCAACCTCCGGCAAAGCGTGGCGCACGTCGTGGTGATGTAGCTCCGCCGACCAGGACGAGAGCTACGCGCAACCGGGAGGCCAGTGTAGCTACCCCACCCACTGAACCCGGCGTTAAGAGGACACGGGGAAGGCCTCGAAAGAACCCTCCGAAGGAAGTGAAAAAGGAAACGGAGGAGGACTCATCCGTGATCGAGTCCGTCGAGCAAGTGGAGACACAACCAAATGTTCCTCCAACCCCTTCCTCGCCACCGGACGAAACGACTGCAGTCAATAAGAAGGTGGCTACTCTGCAGAAGGCGGCCGGCGATGGGTCTCCGAAGCCCAGAGGTCGCCAACCAAAATCAATCTCGTCACGCCGGAAGCACAACAGGGGAGAAACGACCGACGACGTTGACGAGCAGGCATTCGACAACTTCGATTACCACCTCGAAGGTGTTGAGGAATTCACACCGGAACGATGCGCTGAGCTGGAGCAAAACTACTGGAAAACTATCAATTTCGGCCAGCCTATGTACGGAGCCGACATGCCTGGATCGCTGTTCGATGAAACCACAACCAGTTGGAACGTCGCAAAGCTGGAGAATCTGCTTGACGTCCTTGGCACCAAGGTTCCTGGAGTCAACACTGCCTATCTCTATCTCGGAATGTGGAAGGCGACATTTGCGTGGCATTTGGAAGATGTTGATCTCTACTCCATCAACTACATCCACTTCGGAGCCCCCAAGCAGTGGTACAGTATCTCGCAGGAGGATGCCCGAAAGTTTGAGAATGCTATGAAAAGTAAGTAATAGCTTTGTTGTCCATGGAGCGTCCAAGACTAACTTTATGTAGGCGTCTGGCCCAACGATGCGAAGAACTGCAACCAGTTTCTGCGTCACAAAACATATCTCATCTCACCTCAGCGTCTTGAGAGTGAATTCGGTATCAAGGTCAACAAGCTCGTTCACTACGAGGGTGAGTTTGTATTGACCTACCCTTATGGATATCACTCGGGATACAACGTCGGATACAACTGCGCGGAATCCGTCAATTTTGCTACCGAAACGTGGCTTGAGTACGGCAGAATTGCAAAGAAATGCGACTGCGAGAGTGACAGCGTCTGGGTTGATGTTGCGGAAATCGAGCGTAAACTTCGTGGCGAGCCGACTCCCGAATACATCGAAGAGACGGACGAAGAGGACGAGGAAGATGATACCGAGGAAGCTGGACATGATCTCCCTAGCCCGCCTTCCAGCGTCAAGGGCAAGCCAAAGGCACCTTCCAGGAAGAGGAAGAGGGACACTGGAGACAAGGCCGCCGAAGGAAAGGTCAAGCGCGTCAAGCTCCGCCTCAGAGTACCGAAGGAAGAGCCTTGTATCCTCTGCCCGAACGACGTGGCGTTTGATGTCCTGCTACCGACCGATAACGGCCAGAAGGCTCATCGTCTCTGTGCCCTATACACCCCGGAAACGTATATCATCGAGGAAAATGGCGTCGAACGTGTCTGCAACGTGGCCAATATCGACAAAGCTCGCTTGGAACTCAAGTGCAACTACTGCCGCTCGAAACGCGGTGCTTGCTTCCAGTGTGCCGCGAAGAAATGCATTCGGGCCTTCCACGCTACCTGTGCTGCAGCGGCTGGTGTGCAGATCGACGAAGGCCCCGTGCCGACATTCGATGAGGATGGCACCGAGTACTACTGTGATGGCTTCGACCTTCGATGTCGTTTCCATCGTGCTAAGCGACCGAAGTTTACTGACGTCGATTCGTTGGAAAACAACAAGCTCATCCCCGATTTTGCGAAGTCTCTCGAGCCGAAGCAAGTTGTTCAGGCACAGTATATTGGTGGTGAAATCTTCGCTGGCGTTGTCGTTGAGAACAAGCCTGAAGAATTGAGCGTCGTCGTTGATGTCCTGCCAACAAGTTTCGAGAGAGTTGAGGTTGAGTGGAAATACCTCTTGGTGCTCGACCCTGCACAGTCGCTTCGTCCGAAGCCTTCCGCCAACGCGAAACCTCTACCGGAGCATCTTAACCAGGCCTCGTCTACGCTCAATGCAAAGAACCAGAAGGATGGCCCACCGGAGATGGACACACCTTTCTGCGATGCGAATACGGAGTTCAAATGGGCAGAATTCCACACTGCCACGGCAGCAGAAGTCAAGAACCCCTTCCAAGCCAAGGTCGGCATTACTATGCCCCAGCAGCTTTGGCATTATCTTGGGAAGACATCTACGGAAGCGAAGGCTCAGTATACTGATGATCTAAGGAGGCAACAGCACAACCCGAAGAGCAATTTCTTGGACACCGTGAAGCCGCCTCCACGACCTGTGCAAGCTTACCAGTCACGGGCTATCGGACCTGCCTATTCCACTGGAGTGAACGTCAACGCTCTAAATGGAGCCATGGCTGCGCAGAGACAGTCGATGCAGCCTCATTATGGACAGAAGCCATACGAGTACAAGCCGCGGTCAGGTCCAGCCTACACCACTCCGCAAACAGCCTATCCTCCTTATCCGTACAATAGCCAGCCAGCCAACAGGAACGGGCCTTTCTCCTATGCCTCAGTTCCTCCCTATCCTTATCCTCCCACCTCCTACCAAGATGCTCGAAAGTCGTCTACTGGCTCTGCAAACTCGCCGCCATCACAAACGCCCCACCATCCACCGAACTACGTGCCTCCGTACCACCAAACAACATCTCATTCGCCATATGCAAGCGTGTATGGCGATCCACGGGCGGGCCCGCCGGTGCACTATCCCAACTACCATCGCCCTTCGTTTTCCACCCCTTACCAGCATCCGATGCGCCCAGTCGCTGCATCTCCTCCGGCTGCTAGCTCGGCTGTTTCAGCGACTTCTATGTCTCCGTCTGCACACAGCAGCTCGCCGGCGATTCGCTCGGATTCTATTTCGTCGACAAGCTCGAAATCACCCGACCTGGAGTACTTACAATTCTTGCAGAGATTCCCGTATCTGCTCAACTCCTACCTCCGCAGACCGAAGGTGTACGAGTCGCCGTACCCTGGGACGAGCGGGTTTTCTGAAGCGTACAACCCTCGCCGGATCACAGCCGAGAAGCAAGCGCAGCGTCAGGCTCCAGCATACTCCCAGCCCCAATGGGGCTATCCGGGTGCCAATGGGTACGGCGGCGGTCAGCAGCCGTATGGCTACCAGCAGCCGTATGCACCCGGTCCCCCGCCCGCGCAGAACACCCGTCCGGGATTGATGTTCCAGAGCGCGCAGGATTTCCGAGCTGATGTAAACAGAACCCAAGCGTCGCAGATGAGCAATATGCCCAAGTTCGAAATGTTAATCAAGCAGCTTTCACAGGCGAACGAGACTGCCGCACGGCGCTTCGCAGCAGCTCGAACCCAGGCTCATCAGGCTCAACAACAACAACAGCAAGAGACGCAACAACTCCCTCATCCTCCGTCCCACCAAACTCAGGTTCAGTACCACCACCCACCACCATCGACAGCGTTAGCGGCAGCGGCAGCGGCGGTAGCAGCAGCATCATCTCATCATCATCATCAACCGGGCCAACATGAGCGGCAAGTCGCACCACCACCAGCACAACCACTACTCATCGCCACCACCACGCCTCTTGGCGGTTACACCGGGCCTTCTAACACCCGCGGCTACAGACCTGGCTACGGCTACGACAGCGGCGCCTTCGGGCCCGACACCCAGACCAAGGTTCCCTCGCCGTTCAACCAACCCGTTACTCCGCACGCGCCCCCGGCGCTCGTCTCCGCACCCGTATCCGCCGCACCTATCGCCCCGGTGACGCCGGCGCGGCAGTCGTCGTCGACCACTGCTGCTGTTGGCGAAGAAGGCATCGGGGATAGAATGGAGGAGGGAAGACGCACGCCGCAGCGCCCGGCGGTCAGTCCGTTGAGCGACGCGGGTGAGGACAGGATCATAGCGGGACCGACGTCGACGATTGCGTCGATGACGCCCCTGCCGCCGCCGGCGACTGCAACAACAACTGCTGCTGCAGAAGCAGTGGCTTCGATTTCGGCTGCGGCTGCTACTCTTGCGCAAGCACAAACTCAGCAGCAGCAGCAGCAGCAGCAGGGCGGCGTGGAGGGGCAGGGGATGACAGCTGCCATTCCCCCGCCGTCGGAGCCACCGGCTGCGTCTGATGGGAATGATAACGGAAGTGGAAGTGGAAGGGAGACGTGGCGGTATACTTGAGCGTGTGATTTTTCCAGCTTCTTTTTTTTTCCTTCTCTCCTTTTCTTAGGGGCGAGCATTTTCGTCGTGGATAGTTAGGGAGAGTCTCCACGGGGACCACACGCATATATAGGAAAGGTGTGGCGTGGCATTGGGAGGGGAAAGGGAATAATGGCGGCGACGGCGACGGCGGCGGCGGCGTTTTTCTTTCTTTATCATCATTATTCTATGTATGTATGTATGTGTGCGTATCATTTTTCAAAGAGAAAGAAATGGGGAATTGAGGAAGGAAAGAAGAAGAAATATCGTTATACCATTGGCGTTTCCTTTTGCCCTTTTCTGCATTATTATAAAAGCAAGCATCCCTTTTGGTTTGGCTTGTGAAGGAGCGGTACAGAAAAAAGGTTTTGGGTGGTGATCTATGGATGGCTGAATTGCTATGGCTGGCTGGATGGATGAATGGTTGGATGGATAGTAGGGCCTTTCTCTTGCTTCCTTGCGTATTTTTTTTTTCAACGCCCTTTTAAGCACATCGCTCTGGGTATCTAGCTGCATCGATGGCTAGATGGATGGATAGGATAGGGAAACGAGAAGGGATGGAAATTTTATGCACATATAGGTATCGAGGTCTCTTCCTCATTCTCTCACTCTCTGCATGTGTGTGGACTGAGGAATTACCGAATTGTTTGACTACTTCTCTCCACTCCACGCATTTAGCATCCCCGGTTTTTATTTTATTTATTTTTTTACCTGGTGTAGTGTAGGTAGATAGGTGACGGAAATATGGTCAATCACCCCGGAGACGGGAAGCTTCGGATAGGCCGGTACATATGCGTACGCGTTGTTTGAGGCTGCAGTGCGGCGGAGCCTCGATCCTCGTTTTCTTTTTTTTTTCTGGGTCATGTGTGGGACGAGGCGGAAGTCGGGATGTTGTTGTTTTAGATGACGACGACAAGGCGGGGTTAAGGCGGAGAGAGAGAAGCTTGTTGGCATCTAGGTTCACTACCCGCAAGCCATGCGGCTGCCTAGACGGGTAATCGGATGTTGTGGGACTACACCGCAACGAAATCCAAGCCTCCCAAGAGTAAGAGAGCGTCGTCATCACGGACATTTTGTGCGTAAGGGCTTAACGATGATTCGCTTTCACCACGTCGTCGTCGTTATCGTCGCTGCATGCGGGCTAACAATGACGTCGGTACATCTTTTTGCCTCTGTGGCGGGAAAATGGTCCGCCAATGCGCGAGAAAAAAAAAAAAGAGACGGCGGGAGAGATGATGAGCAGCGGTTTCGTTTGATTTGCTGGAGTGGTAATCTTAGTGCGTTGCGCTTGGACGGGCTTTGCGCTCTTGTCCTGGTGTCCTGCAATAAACGATACGTTACGTCGTGGAAGGTGATGGCTGTTGTCGAAAGAGAGCCACTAGGGTAGAGTAGCTCGCCGCGGCGGGGAACAGACTGCGCCTCCATCGTCACCGCGAGCGAGTCACGAGGCCTCCTTCTGCCCACCATCCCCGTTGCGCGACGGGGGAGGGACGTGCATTATTGGCGGATTGTCAAGACGACGATTCTCGCTCGAAGTCAGACCACAGAGCTCGCGGGAGCTGGAGCTGGAGCTGGAGTTGGACCTAGACCTTTCGATCCTTTCTGACAGCTGGGTCCGGCTAGGCTACCGACACGAGAATAGATGAACAATGCACGTATCGCTCAGCCACAGGGCTTAATCGGCGGGGCCCGCGGACGCGCGCTGCATGCAACAGTAGCGGGATCCGAAGGAAGTACCAAAGAAATCAATCCGGACCAGAAAGGAAGGAAGGGTCCTCTCGGCTCAAACACGTGGTGAGGCACGAGAGAGCGAAGCGCATCTCTGCTGGCAGCGCACGCCCCCCGCATTGACATGAACGACACAGCAACCCATGCCGAAACACGTTTCACCCAGGGCCCGGCAACTGGCCTTGCGCGTTGCCAGCC
Source organism: Diplodia mutila (assembly GCA_022560015.1). NCBI lineage: Eukaryota > Fungi > Ascomycota > Dothideomycetes > Botryosphaeriales > Botryosphaeriaceae > Diplodia > Diplodia mutila. The sequence goes on along the minus strand of JAFISB010000002.1, from coordinate 177,294 downwards.
AATGGAGGCCGGTATGGCCCAGTCATCCGATGCCGGGAGGGGTGGGTGAAGAGGTCGATCTTTCTTTGTGGTGCGGGCGCTTGCAGGGCGCTTCCCTGTCGCGCCTTCCGGGTTGAGGAGGGCGAATCGTCCGTCAGCCAGTCGGCCGCCCTGCGACTCAGCGTACACCTGCACAGCCTTGGGGAGAGAAGCTCCACCGCACCGTTGCTGTCCAGCGCCTCGCCGGGTGGGCGGGCGCGAGTGCAGAGGGAACCATGGATGCGCGGTGGAGCTGAGGCTATAAGGTTTGGTGAAGCTACATATAGCACCCGGACCAGTCCCCGTCAGGTCAGGTACAGCTATCACCACCGGTCAAGCGCAGCGACTCCTCAAACAACGAAACAGACTGCGAGGGGACCCGGAGGCTATATCTCAAGCACCGCTGCACCTCACCAACACGCTTCATCCTTCAGCCCGCCGTTTGAGGAACGCGACTAGCACGAACGTTCGTTTCCAGCTTCGATCACGACAGCCCTTTTACAGCGACACTGCAATTTGTAGGGTTGCTAAGCTTGGAAGGAAGGCTAGACTTGAGGGCGCCACGCACAGGACAGGATCCGCGGTTGACAGCGCACTGCTGCATTCGACAAAATCGCCGACCGCCCACCTCTCTCGGTCCCCCATCATTTAATAACAGACCCTGCGTCTTCCCGCTCCCGCTTGCTGGCCGGCCTAGCACCTCCTTCCACCACCACCATCTCGTCAGCGACCGCCTTGACGACTTCATCTTCGGACGACGGAAACAAAAACCTGCTTTCTCGACACGCTTCGGCACGGACGACAAGGGCTTCCAAGAAGAACCGAGAAGAATCGTGGGAGCGTGACCAGCGACAGCGCGAGAGACATTATTGCATAAGCCGGGCGAAAGCTTAGCACCAACGAGGCGCGGCGCCTTCCCTTCCTGCCCCGAAATCCGGTTTCGCGAGTGTGGCGGCATCCCGCGCACGACCCTGACGCACGTCAACGCGCTATCTCTCACCTCTGCTTCCCTACATCTACTCTTTGTCCCCCATCGTCTTTCTTCTTCCCTCCCATCCACGAGTCACGCCCACGCAGCCACACTGCTCTCGTCTCCCGTCTGATCGCTGCCCCTGATCTCCGCCCTGCGACAAATAAATCACTTCGACCCTCTCCACCCAGACGATCCCCGCATTTGGTCATCAGCAAAAATGGCTTTCAACTTTACCTTGCCCCTGCGCATCGTGCAGGCCATCTTCACCGTTATCGTTCTCGGCCTGACCGCATATGGTATGTATTCTTACTTCTGTTATTCCTCTTTTTCCTCTCGTCTGCTTCCCTTCGCTTTCCGCTTGCATTGTGGGTGGTATGTCAGCGTTGCACAAGATACGCGAACACGGATTGGAATCCTTCACGACAGCGTCGCACGCAAGACTTTACATACGAAGTTACCACAGTGTCGGGAAAAGGCACAAGGAATTCGTCAAGGCAGCACCCGGGAATCCTTCCATTCCGGCCCCCATAATCGCATTTTCCCTCTGCATAGCCGTTCTTTCTCCGAAGCTTCCTCGAACCACCAGGAAAAGAGACAAACAAGATGCTAACGTTTTCAAACAGTCTGCGACTGGTGGACCTCGCACTGGCACGCCAACTCGCCCACGGAGATCAACTACCTCATCTTCGTCGCCGTGTGGACCATGCTCGCGCTGGCGTACCTGGTCGTCGCGCCCGCCCGCTTCCCCGCCGCCGCGCACAAGTTCGCCATCCTCGGCGTCGAGGCGCTGACGATGCTGTTCTGGTTCGCGGGCTTCATCGCGCTGGCCGTGTGGCTGGACGACCGCGTGTGCTTCGGCAGCGTGTGCGCGAGCGCCAAGGCAGCGACCGTGTTCGCAGCCTTCGAGTGGTTCGTCTTCGCCGCCTCGACCGTCTTGGCCGCGCTGCACGTGTGGAACACGCGCAACACGAACAACGCCGAGGCTGCGCCCGAGATGAAGATGGACGTCTAAACTGGAGTCTGTCATCGTCATCATCATCATCCCTTCGAAAAGGCTGCCGTGTGATCGATCGAAGACGCGGTGTTGATGGATGGATATGTTTGTGGAACGGGGATTCATGAAAATTGAGTTCTTATGTCGATGATTTCGTTGTATTACGGCTTTTCCTTTTTTTGTTTTTATATACCACTCTCTGTTACGATACCCAAGCGAGGGTTTGGTTTACCCGGATCTTGCGGGAGGATGTGGATGGGGGGTTGTGCGTAATTTGGGGTAGTAGGATTACGGCCCTTATGTTGTTTGTTGTAGTAGTTTGCAAAACATATGTGAATATCGGATTCTCTATTTGCTGTACATTACCTTGTTCTGCTGTTTTGCGATCTTGTTTGGGTTTGCTGCACGATGTTGCTAATCTTCTCCTACTTGGGGTTTGGCAAGTCACATCTCCACGCGCGTTTGGCTCAATCAGAACTGAGACAACAGACTGTTTCCGGTGGATGCAGCTACCAGGGATGCGAGTTTTCTTGAATTGTCTCGCATCCTCAGGGTCCGACAAACAGTTTGGATCTCGCGGCTCTGCCTTTCAACTGGTCTCTTTCACTTTCGCCCAATATATACGAGAACAGTTATAGAGATCGACCAAAGGTCCAGCCATCACCCACGTTCTCTCATCATTTCCAAAAGCTGAACGTACATCCACAATCGTTACCTTTTTCCAGCAAGACCAGTCTCCGATCGACGACCATTTCGGCGTTGACCGACAACACCAACAACGCCACCACAATGGCAGACCACACAACCACCAACACCAGCAACACCTCCTCCCCCGTCCTCTCCATGCCAGGCGCCTGGCTACCCTCTCCGCCCGCCACCCCAACCTCAACCACCCCTCCCTCCTCCCCGAGCGTCTCTATTCCGGACCTCCGCCTTCCCTCCCCGGTCCTCTCCGTGCCCGGCGAGTGGACCACGCCGCCGTCCTCCCCTCCTTCTACCACCACCACCGCCGCCGCCGCCACCGCCGCCAACGACAGCGCCAATGCTCCTCATTCCCCCGCGCTCATCCTCTCTGTCAAGTCATCCGAAACGCGGCCGCCTTCCACCCACGACGGCAATGACGGCGGCGTGCACGGCGCTCGGGGCCGTCGGCGTTGCGTCGGAGCGCATGATGCGGTGATGGGTGGAGACGACGGTGTCGCTGCCGGTGGTACTGATGCCGGCGGTACGGTGGGTACGGCTACGACGACCGCTCCGGCCGTGGCTCCCACGGAGGGGGGGTCGCCGCGCCGCCCCCTTGTTGTTCGAGCGCGTTCGCCACGCTTGGAGGTTCCGGGCGGTGGGGGGATTGGTCGGGTGGGTGGCGGTCCTGACTGTGGTGGTGAGCACGACGATGGCGGGCTCGATGGTGCGGATGGTGCTGGCGTCGATGGCGATGTCGATGAGGGTTTCGATTCTGAGGAGGGCAGTTACTACAGCATGGATGAGGAGGTGGGAGAGAAGAATGGAGATGAGGACGGGGACGAGGACGAAGAAGAAGTGGACGGAGACGATGAGCGGCAGCAACGGAAGCAGGGGAAGAAGGACAGGAAGCAGCAGGATGGAGAGGATGAGGAGGAGTGTGAGGGGGAGGCCAAAGCAACCTTCTCTTCACTTGATGGGTTTGATGACGTCGACGGGTTTGTGGTGGTGAGTGAGTGGTGTAGAGCGTGTTGTGGAAGAGGATGAAAAGTGCGGGGTTGATTGATGGGGTGGATGAAGATGGAGAAGTGGGAGGCGAGGAATTTGTTGGATGACATTCATGGGTTTTCAGAAACTAAGGGGAGCCTGGGCTGACGTTGGTCATATCGATAGCCGGCACGGGACGTCGTGGAGCCTCTTTGATAGATGTTTTTGACTGACAGTCGGCAGCATTTGTACACAGTGGTGAATTTCGTTGCTGTTTATTGTTCCGAGCCATCATCTAAAATTCTGACTGATTGGGTATACTATATTTCTTGGAAGTTTGGAAAAGGGGTTTCCTGAAAAAAATACGAGCCCACAGTACCGGAGCTATAGCGAGAGTTCATAGCCTCTCTAAGACACGAGTGACTCCCAATTGTTGTCTTTCTGTTAATCTCCCGGACAGCCTCCGCTTTTGAGCGCGATTAAGAGCATGCCACGGTTGCTCTTGAGGATTACGCGCTACTATATACCACAACAAAGCGGCGAATGCTGCTTTTTCAGCACGTGGAAGACTACACTTGCCAATCATGGGATCGTGTCTCGCGAGATCACGACTCACGAGACCACAGGGCACATTTCAGACGCTCGAGTCCATTTAAAGAAGCGCCGTCGCACAGTCGTATCGTAAGTCGGTTGATTGCGCATTCTCGATCAAAGACATTATAACCTTTTGAGTTGGGCGATTGCCAACATGCTTGTCTTTCTTGAGTCTCCCTCGCCTTTCAAAAAGGTTGTCCTTATGAACCGATCACGCTGGATATCATTCCGCACTGGTGATGTTCATCATAATATTCTAAATATCAATCATCAGCACTTGCGCTTGATGATGCACTGTACAGTTTCGTCCTCACATAACAGCCTCATTCTCATCAGAAAGCCGACGTCATGCTCCAGTGAGTGGAAGTGGCTTGGTTCTGTCTCAGTAATTGAGTTGGCCGAAGCTGGCGGCCATCGAGTCCAGGACCGTCTTCATGGTGGAAGCGTTGCCGGGAGCCGATATTAAGCAGCAACAAAAATTGGCAGCATGTTGCGCCAGATTAGAATCGGCTTTGGCAGGGACCATGGATCAGAAATACTTAGAGGTACGATGACCACTGTCACTAGATGCCTCCGGTAGCAAGCTACGGTACTCACATTCGAATTGGAACCCGTGACTTGGCGTAGTTTCCTTACTTCCTTACAAGAGATGGATTCGCCTTCATGACTGAAAATTTCTGGTGCAGGGCTACGCCGGCTTGTTGCGCGCCAGCAACGAAGCTGGGCAGACTCAAGCTATCCGTGAGCGTGAGAAAAGCTACTGTTCCCTGGAGGCTGTCCCCCCTCTTCGCGCAGCCACGCCACAACGGTGTGTGACTTGGGATACACTACCGCCGGCCGATAAGCATCATCACGCAGAAAATGCGGATGTTTTCATCAGACAGTATTGATGATCTACATCGATTCAAACCTGCACGCTACTCTCTAAACCAATTACAACTTCTTGCCGGCGAATTTGTATTTTCAACAACAGAAACCCGAAACAGAGGCACAGTGTGTGCGCACCTGAAGACGTGATATGAAAAAGTAGCGAGAGCTCGACAGTGATGGTCCAGAGCACTCGGTTGCTGCTGTTTTAAACTCAAAAATGGAAGCAGAGGCAATGAAGGCATCTGACGCAAAAGTGAAAGCCCTGGTCACTAGCCCTTCCAGCTTTCAAGGAAGCCGGCACGTGGAAACTTCTGTTCCTCCCGTTTGTCTCCTGACACAGGTTGTGGTTATTTCCGCCCCAGGGGAACGAGGCAAGTCTGTTGGGCCGAGTATCTGGCATCGTTTAAAACGCCCCGATATGAGGGACTGAAACCTCGCAAACTCATTGAAGTCCGCGGGTCGAATTAAAGCTGGTCCAGGAATCATACTGGCTTCTTGGTCTGCTCTTGTTTTTTTTTGGAGCGCTCTCCACTGAGGCAAAGTAGCGTGACCTTGCTCCAACCATCTCCAAGGAAATCAGTCTCCGTATGAAACGACCGATGCGGAGTGGCGGCGCATTTTCTTTCGGGTGCTCTGGATCCTGTCGTCGAAGAAGCGGAACAGACGTAAAGATATGGTTTTGAGCTGTCTCCGCGGAGGTGAGATCTGCAAAAGGAAGCGTGCAGCTCCGGAGAGGAGGCAGCGTGCGGTGAGGGCGGCGCAAATTTTCCCGATTTCGGGGCTTGGGCAACTAGCGTCGAGCAGTTGCGGATTCCTCGTCCATTTCTTAATGGGAAGGGGCTGCATCGGATCTCAACCGGCTGGAGGACGGCAGGCAGTTGTGAAGTTTAGTGTGCTCGTTGGTCACATGAGTGTACGAGTCCGTCTTCAGTGTCTGCCTCTGCATATGGCTCACGTGTGAGGTCGCCGGGACTCGTGTCACAAGCTGCAGTGAGGTGTCGACAATGGCTGAAGGGGTTTAAGAACGGGCTTCTGTGCCATGAAAATTCTGGGTCAATCAAGTACTCATGGCTTCTGCCCTGGGGTATCTACGAAATATCTGCCTCGGCTTTCTAGTTCAGCTGGATCAAGGTCAATTTCACTCGTCCCCTGGAGGTTCCAGAGTAGTGTTCGCGATTCCAGTTTCGGTTGCATCACAATCATTGATTCACTACTTCCAAGTAACGATGAAGGCCCGCCTCACATCTCAATGCGGCTCGACCCCATGACCCATCGCCGCTCACCACAACCACGATTTCCGTCGCACACGCAGACTTCGACCCCATCTCACCTCACCCTCACCCTCAAACCCTTAAACCCTCACCTCCCTACATTATCCCTGCCTGCCGTCTGCTGCCTGCTCCCCTGCTATCTCGCTAATCACCCGCATCAAGATGCGGAACCGCTCGACCGCGACGCCGAACTGCCGGATGTGCTCGTCCGGGACGCCCTCGAGCACGCCGAAGCCGCAGCGGTTGCCCTCGCACCGCGACGCGTTGAGGACGCAGTCGGTCGCCCAGTCGAGCATGTCGACCTTGGCGCGGATGACGGAGCACTGGTCATGGTCGTGGTCGTCGTTGTCTCCGGCGGAGGATGGAGGAGTGTACGTGTGGTTATCGTGGTGGTGATCGTGGTCAATCGTGTCGGTGCTGGTGGTGCTGGTGCTGGTGCTGGTGCTGCGACGGGCGTCCCGGCTCACGCTGATGCGGAAGGGGAGCGCTGAGTAGGGGTTGCGGTCGTTGTCGTCGTGATTGTTGTGAGGACACATTTTGTTCGGTTCTGTTTGGGTGGTTGGTTGGTTCGGTGGGGTGTTTGATTGTCCGTTGTTGCCCTGGGGGCTTGTGAGTGGCGGTTGAGTGGGAGAAGGGGATCGTACTCACGCTTGTGCGAGTGAAGTCTGGCGGTTGGTTTCGAAGGGGATGAGGGGCAAGGCGCTCTTAAATCTTCCACGACGGCCATGGAGGATGCATGAAAGCCTGCAACGGCTGACTGACAGATGCATTGGTCCGAAACACCGTCAAAGAAAAGCCATTAGGCGGTGTGCGCGGTTTCAAAGGCTTCTAAGTTTGTATTGTGCATGATCCCGGCCCGACCATGTGGGCTCCCGTGTACGGAAACCTATCATTGCCGTTGCCTCACATCCCGCGATCGTACGTACAAACGCACTCTGCACTTGCGAACCGCACCTGGCTTTCAGGCGGTGACGAAAAAGAAGAATGCCAAGATTGTTGATTCAATCAGACCGGAGTATCAAATGTCGCAATTAAGTACCCTCAGAAGAAAGTTTCTACGGATATGGTTGATTCTTACCTCCACAATCACTGCACATATGGAGCTCCCGCACCCTATTGAGTGTACCCAGACTCATACACGCAGTCTTTCCCACTGTTGTTAGCCCAGTTTCAACCACGGCAGCTACCCGTGCCATCAATCAAGCTCGCTCATCCCCGCGCATCCAGCTCTCCCGCTCGCGCAACTCCGCACCTCTGCGGCATGAGCATGCAGCTGGCCGTTTCTCCAGCCGGCTGGATCAGAAATGGACTCCTCCTCTTCTCTTGTCGTTGCTGCCTAACGAGTCATATCCCGACGAGAAGGAACGGCGCTTTGTTGATGTCGCAGAGCCTGCTCATACCCGTGGCTCCGCGCCTGGGTTGCGGTGAACGGGGGTGGCATGTGATGCTGCGCCGATGCTGACGCCGGGAGTCACTTCGACGTGACGGCCACGCTACTGTCTCCACTTGCTCAAGTTTCCGGCCTGTCGGTTACAAACAATAAAGGAGCTTGGCAATGGCGTTCGGTTGGTACGGAGCATTCTTTGGGTTTGATCCCAGACAAGTCCATGTATGTCTGGGACATCATGCTTGAGACGAGGGGATTTATTGTGGAAGGTATCATACGCAAGTCCAAAATCGCCGTCAAGATGAAGCACTCTGGAGGCTATGGAGCCATTATCTGACCGATGCATTGCGCAAGTTTGGATGTCTGGGTTGAAGGTGACAGGCAGCATCATGGAGATGGAGTCTGATACTCAGAGAGCTTACGAATCAGAAAAGCTTGATGTTTCCATGCAACTACGTGAGACAGGACGTTGAGAGCGCAGCTATTCAGACTTTAAGGTTCCATGTCTCACCCAGATACCGCACCTCATTGTTTCAATGATCAAGCAATCACTGTACGTGTATGGACCATTGAAGCAGCTGGGTGGAATACAAAAAGGAAATCCACGCCTCAAAAAGCATTGCAATCAGAAAAATCCCCAACTTCTCATCCGAGCCGATCACAAACAACACCTTTAGACCAATATGGGCGTCATTCTGAGCACCTTAATCCTCTCACGCCGGAACAACCACCTCAAGCAACTGTTTACCAAAGCAGCATACACCGATCCCATGCCAACCCCACGCCTCAAGCCACAGCTCCACCACGTCGACGTCAACCTGCCATCCCCGGCTCTTCCCCCATCGCCCAGCAATCCGCACCTCCCCCCCTCACCACTCCTCTGGATAATCTTGCCCCTCATCGCCCCCCTCCCACCATCACCGCCGTTGTCTCAACCAACCGACTTCCCATTCCCGCCATCGCCACCCCTAACCCCGCCCACCGGACGCCCACCCATCTCGCCTCGCCGCCGCCGTCATCCCACCACCACTACCACCACCGCCGCCGCCGCCGCCGCCCCCCTGTTCGCCGCCATGACCACCTCCCTCGTCCACCTCGACACGGCCATCCACCTACACCACCACGACCACCACCGCGTCTCCAGCGGACGAGCCATGGCGCCGACGAGCCGGCGCGCTGTTGCCGCCCCCGCCCCCGCCACCGCTTCGACGGACGCCCGCTTGGACGGGAGGGATGGTGGTGGCGGTGACGCCGACGCCCTGATCGACCTGCTGCCGCACCTGCTCGACGTCGTGTGGGCGGACGTGCACGCGCTGCGGCGGGCGGTGGTGCTTGAGGAGGTGGGGGAGGAAGCAGACGGTGGAGAGGCCGCCGACGCTGACGACGAAGACGAAGACGGTGGTGTGACGAGCGAGAGGAGTGGCGTGTGAGCAGCGGGCGGGGAGTCTGGAGCTTGCGAAAAAAAAAAAAAATGAAAGCTTCGTTTCGGAATGGAGCGGAAAAGCTGCGCAGGCGAAAGAGGGAAAGGAAGGCAAAGGAAGTCATGACAAGGGCAATGGTTGGTCGTGTCCTCAGCATATATAGGGCGAAATGTAGCTCTCTCTTCACGTACTCTTCACGAGGAAGGCATCATCCAAAATTGTGATACTCTCTCATGAAATTGTCGTCGTGGCCTACGCAGACCTCTCCTCTCCTCTCCTCTCCTCGATCAAGCAAGCTTATCTTGCTTGCTTGTCGGCCAAGTAAACCATTTTCCTGTGCCGCTGTACGCATAGCACACAGAAAGAAAGCCGCCCAAATATACCGCAGCAGCAGCAGCAGCCAGCCCCATGTCATTGACGTGTGCTGGTCAAACGCACACCCAGCGGCCCTCTGATCTTGTTTCCCCTCTCGACCACGCACTGGCTCCCGCGAGAAAGAAATCAAAAAAGGTTGGTATAACATACAACCCCCCACCCAGCTCCCCCGGAAAAAAACTGAGTGAAACGCCTGTCTTCACCATAGTATCATGACCCTCGGTCTCCTCGAGACGAGAGAGGCGCAACTTAAATGACAACAAAGAAGAAGCAGAAAATGAGAGGATAGCAGTGGGTATCCCGGGGGTATCGTGTTTTGGAAAACCGCGCACACTCTCACGAAATGCGTGATATCCCAGAAAACCGCTTTGTAATCAAATGGAGGCAATCCGTTCAAAAAAGCAACCGTGATAAACCGCATGGATCGATGCGTGCGACGTGGAAAGAAGTGCTGCCTAACCCTCTTGTAGAGAGAGCAGATCGGAAGGGGGAGAGAAAGAAGAAGGAGTAGTGGTGTCCGGGCATACCCATTGCATCGTCCTCGAAGCAAGTGTCCCAGCGAGCTCTCATGTATGGCCGTAAAGGGGAAGAAGGATTTTGTTATCCGCACCTCCTGACGCCCAATCCGCTGCAAAAAAAAAAAACGCCTCAGATTTCCGTATTGAAGACAGAAAAGTCAATGAAAAAAACGCTCACAATTTGATTTGCAGCTTGTAATCAACATGTTCCTTAATCATCCACTCGTTGAGGAAAACGATGCCCATTCGCACAGCCTGGATGGGTGACGTATCGGGCCCGAGCGGGAGGTGGTAGCTGCCCTCTAAACTGCCGACCTCTAGCTTTTCCCAGCTTCGAGGATCGCTTTCGACATCATCACCCCTAGCACGGGTATCCCATGTTTTGGGGTAATGGGAGATGAGGTCCTCGAATGGTAGCTTCGATCGGGACTCGGCAACCAACGCGACCATGTTTTGGATGTACTCGCTCATGGTGGAGAGGGCTTTTTCCGCCGTGGAAGCATTCTTGTCACCGCTGTCTCCCGGCTGAGAGGGGCGCTGCGCCGCAACTATGGTGGTGATGCGGGCGCAAATGATGGCGCCGAGCTGAAGACGTAGGCCTTCGAGGTGCGGGAATTCCTGACAGTTGTTCTTGAAAAAGCGGAAGAGGGGAAAGAGAGTTCTCCAGCTGGCATTAAGATCGGTTGGGTGATGGGAAAGGTGGGACTTGTAATCCGAAGAATAGTAGGCCGCCATATAAGAACTATGTAAAGGTCAGTGAAGATGCTCAGTTGCCTATAGCTTTCGGGGATACTCACAGAATGCACTCCACGCTCATTACCGCACCTCGTTTACGGTCTCGCAGCGAAGGGAGGTTTCTGGGATCACACACGCCTTGCGACTCATGCTTAAGACGTCGACCGAGCTCATTGAGCTTACGAGAGTGTGTTGTCCAGATTTGAGCCTCGCTGGGCCTACCATTGATGCCGGACGTGGGACCTTTCGCATCACTTGGTGTATCGGCTTGACCTGGAGTGCTTGTCACCCCGTTGCTGTCATTCGAAACGGTACGCATCATGCCAATCGACTTGGTTTCTTTCCGCGGCGTGAGGTACTGGGCTTTTTGGCCCGGCCTATTGGGGAGGGATGGTGACTGAGTGGAGGACGGTACTGGTGTCCGTGGCTTCTTGTCCAGGTCCAGATTGGAAGGCGCCCGTGGTCTCTTTGAAGGTGGAGCGTCTACAGAAGAATCGTCGGGAGCGCGTGGGCGCTTCTCTGCTATATGCCTGGCTTTGTTGTCTTTTCCATCTATGGCGCTTGGTAGAGCCGGTTTCCGCGATCCCTCCTTGCTTGGTAGTTCTTTGGTCTTGGAAGGCCCATCCAACCGCCGCACCCTTTCCGACCCCTGCGAATCTTCATTTGGTGTTTCCGGTTCCTTCTGGCGCGCCTTGCGTCCAGGTGGTAGTTTGAGGCAGCGCTCAACATCTTGTCTCCGTTTCCTACCATACTTAAGCTTCACGATAAGCTTCCGCGGCTTCTCTTGAGACGGCTTAGCCATGCCGGCACTTGTGTGCGAAGGTACTCGTGCATGCTTGAGAGCAGCCTCGTGCGAGCGTGGTTTGTGCTCGGACTCGTCCGCTTTGGAATTGGGAGGCTTCTTCTCTGCAAGTCGAGATGTTGCTTTCAAAGGGGTGGAGGACTGGTTCGCCTTAATTTCAGGGCCTAGCAATGGCGTGCCAGACTTGTGTTCTGACCCGATAGATGTATTGGAGCTATTCCTCTTGTGTTGTTCGGCGAGCTTTTCGAGTTCGGCTTCAATGATATCGGGAAGTGTGGGGGAGAGTAACGGAGGTAAGCCAAACGCACTTGGAGATGTCATGGGGGAGATCAGGGGCGGTAGGCCGTTGGTGTCGGGGTTTCGCGAGGTCCTTGTCGGTGGTGGCGTTGATCGGGTTTTCTTCACCGGCAAAGGTTTCTCCTCCTCTGTCTCGGACATTGCGCTTGTCATCATGTGAGCGGTGAGAGTTCAAAGTGCGCAACAGATCCACTCACAAGCTAAGATCCTCCTTCTTCGCAGGTTTCTGCGCATCGGCAGACTTATCCGGCACGCTTCGCGGCTCGTTAATGGAGGTATCCTTCTTCGATTGATCCGGAACCGAGCCCGGCTTGGGCGGCAGACCGTTCGCCTGCTTGTTTTTGCTATAGGCCGCCAGCGAAATCTTCTTCTTGGGCGCATCGCTGCGCGGAGTGCTCGTGCCGCTTGGAACACTCTTGGTCTTCATGGCGGCGCGGCGATCCCTCTCCTCATCGACTTCGGTGCGACACACGAAACAACTGTCGGCGTGGTCGCGGTATAGGAAGCTCATGTACTGGAGGCGCTCCTCACTCGGATCGAACGGGGTGTTCCGACACCAGCTCTCCGCCTGCTCTCGCGACCAGTGGTGGTAGCGCGGCTCGGCGCAGGGGACGGTGATGATGTATGGGGCGTCGGGGATGTTGGTGCGGATGCGTTTGAAGACTTGGTCTAACTTGTGCAGCTCCTCTTCATCCTCGGCCGCCAGAGAGGTCGAGGACGCGGTAGTCTTGGCTGCTTGGGGTATGGGCGGCGTAGGCGTGTCTGATATGGACATTGCTTGTGAGGCGGGCGGGTTGTGCGACGTTCGGACGGGACGTGGAGAGGCGCGGTCAGGGCGGAGCTGGCGCGTGTCGGCGTGTTCCTGCGCGCAAGTCAGCGATTGAGTTCGTGGGCGCGCGCGACGCTGGTGCAGAGCGCGCTCACTTTCACTTCGGCCACTCCTCCGCTGACTCGGTCACGGGCTGGCGCTGAGCAGCATTCTGTCTGGCACCGCGGAGCTGGGCCTGGGGAGCGCCGTGGGCAGCGCGTGGATGGCGGCGGGCGCAAGAAGCGGAGAGCGAGCGGCGGGAGGTCGTCGTGATGGGCACGTAGCGGGGGTCGCGAACGCGGGCGGGAGTCGTTTCGTGAAGCTGATGCACGGCGGTCAGGGTGCTCGTGGTCTTGGCGGACGGACACGCGACGGGATGTCGATGTTGCTCGCCCCGTCGCTCGTCCCCGCAAGCGCGCCTTTTGTCTCCGCGTCACATTGCCCGGGAGCTGTCTCGACATCCGCCAAAGCGAGCGCATCTCTGTCAACTGCTACAAGTCACATTTCAAATACCAAGCTGCACCTTGCCGCCGTCATAATGGGCTTGGCCCTCGTCCCGCATCTCGCATCTCACATTGCGCATCAAACGCTTTGCGCCGATCTTTCACGTTGCTGCGATCACATGCTACTACCCGCACTTGTGCAGTTTGTCGAGACCAAACTAATTGATATAGGCAGCTAGCTACTCTCCGGTCCCAGTGCGCGAGTAATTGTCCGGACATGTTAAGACTACGAACGCCGGGCTCGTGCTGCCGGGTGCCCGTGCGACGTTACCTATGTTAAATAAACATCCGACTTCACCTTTGCCGCGACCGAGTGCAGAGTAGAATTCAGGATTCCTTGATATGGCTAAAGCCTGACCTAAAGGCATGTGTGACCCCCTTCCAAACCTGAAGACCGCGCGCCCACCGAACCACCCGTGGGCAAAACGGGCGCTACGCGAGCTAGCGAATTAGTTACTTCACGGGTTCACGACGTCTCCTGAAGCGCTGGCCCAAGTAAACGCGATGTCAACGTCTTTGGTCAACGCCTCAGTGATCTCTGTAAAGCTGGAACCTAGAGCATGTCGGAGTAGTAATCGAACAATTTGCTGAACTGAACCAATTTCAAAGTTCATCGTCGTCCGTCGTTGTCTCGTTGTCATCTTGTACTGCCTTTGCTGGTGCTTTCTTGACGGGCTCGTTGCGCGACTGCTTGTCCTGGCCCCTGGTAAAAGGCAGTTCCCTGCGTGGTGGCGGCGCCTCGGGGCTTTTCTGGCGCTGTGAGCTCTGGCTCTGTGTTGCTGTCTCAATTGCTTTGCCTTTCGAGCCTAGATCACTTTTAGCCGGGCGGGAGGCGGGTATTGCGTCGAGGTCGTCGTCATCTTCGTCTTCAGTCGTATCGAGGTCAGACCTCTCCGGGGTGGCAGGTTCCGCGATCTCCTCTCCCCTTTCCAACCTGGCTTCGGCGTCGTCATCGTCCACGTCCATGCGTGAAGGTTTATCGAGCTCTGACTCGGAGTCAGTGACGGGCGTTTTCACGGCTGCTTTGCGCTTCGAAGCCCGGGAGGGCCCGGCTTTGCGGGGCCGTGTATCCCTCTTGGTGGTGCCCCTGGCCTGCTTGACCGCGGCCGCTGTTCCGCCGTTAGCTTTATTTCCAAATCGGAGAGGCCGGAGGCGGCGCACCTGCCGCAGGATCCACCTTTGCGCCTGCAAGCAGCCGTTGCTGGTCCCTGATTTTGAGCTTCTTCGCATTCAGAAGGTCCTGGAACTTTGCGAGGAGCGCACCCTCATGGTTGTGCTTGGATTGGATCAATTCGTCGAGCTGGGATTTGAGTTTGGTGATAGTGACCTGCTGCGCCTCGTTCTTGTTCCGGAGCTCGCAAGCCTCGTCACGAACGGCGGAAGCGGTCTCGACGGCGATCGCGGTCCATTCAAAGAATTCAATTTCCGTGTCGCGATCCTCCGCCAGTGGGATCACACCCAGCCGTTGCTGCGGGCGAGCGTCAGGCGATGTAAACAAATGACGTCAACCCCCTACTCACCGTGATACCCTGGATATTCTTCCGCACTGTGAGGTTCAACTGCTGATCGCTCACGGACGCGACGATCTCCACGTTCTCCAACAGCTTCGCGTCATCCCCGTCCACCGGTCTTTGCAGGAGGCTGCTACGCAGTATTGATTCCCACTCATGATCGTCGCCCGTTTTGGACCTGCGGTCACGAAAATTCCGGATTTGAGCCTCGCGAACTGTGCATTTCCCGGCCAGGTCGTCAGCGTGAAACGCGCGCAGACGTCAGAAGCGGGTGCAATGGAGTGATTCGGCTGCTTACCTGAAGCTGCGAAGACGGTCTCGCCCTCGGTGCCAACAAGCTTGACGTCGAGCGGCTCGGAGCCGGCGGATTCCACGGCGAGCAGTGCGTAAGCGGGAGTGGCTTCATCCACATCGGTCCTTCGGACTCGCAATATCTGCTTCGCAGCCATGGCGTCGGCGGGACGGGTGTGGGATAGATGGTGGGAGGCGAGGCGCACGGAACGAGGCAAACAAATTTTCCTCGTGTGTGTTGGGATGTGTAGCTTATGAAACTGGAGCGGTTCGAGCCAGGCGAGGGTCGAAGGGTGATGATGCCTGGAGGATCCCTGCGGCTTTGGTGTTGGTGGCCTGCTGCCTGTCTGCGGCCTTTCCTGCGGCCAGAAGCAACGCGCACGGCCGCCAGGAACGGAAGCGTGGGGTTGTGAGGTCGGCGGCACGCGTTGCCATGCAATACGAGAGATGTGCGCCCGTGTGCCCGCGTGCGCGGCGCACCGCTGAAGCCGGCGGCAGAAGCGAAGCGCCCATTGCGGCGCGCCAGGCCGACGCGAGCGGGCGCAGCAAGTGCGCGCCTCGCAACCGGGGGCGCTCGCGTCGATAGCAGCTACAACAAACAGCGCCAGGCACAGACACAGGCTTCGTAGGGCCGCGGCGTCCGCATGCACCTCAGCAGCGGGCCGGATTCGTGATCGCCGGTGCCTGGCCCGGGCGTGTTGACGGAGTGGAGCCCTGAGCAAACGACGACAGGCGACGCGCTCGAGCCGGTTGGGCGTAGGCAGGCCTGACGGCGAGGCTTTGCTTCGCACAGTCGCGCGCACAAGGGTCTGCTGCGCCAAGGTGGCCCGCGCTGTAACGCCCGACCTGGCGACCTGCCACCACAGTCGATCGCAGCACCTCCAACCTCAAATCCTCCACCCTTCCGGGCTGCGCGCCCCAGACCCAAGCATGGCCTCGCTCCACCGAGGCAGCTTTCACGAGCGCGCCGCCCACATGTCGCCACACGTCGAAAACTGGGACGACGACGACGACTTCCACGGCGACCTGTTCGCCCAGAGCGCTTCGTCGCACGCCAACCTCTCGCGCTCGTCGCGCGCCCCGTCGCTGCGCTCCGAGTCAGCCGCCGGCGAGGAGGACTGGCAGGTTCTGCTCTCTCCCAACGACGACGCCTCGACTAAAGATGCCATCTCCTCCGCCAAACATGCTGGCATCCCCATTCCCACCTCTGTGCCGTCCTCGGCTCTTCTCGGTGGGACCATTAAGCGTCTGGGAAAGAAGCCATCCCGGCAGAAGATCCACCAAGATGATGACTGGGCCGACGACCTCGAGTTACCCGGCCCAAGCTCGGGCACCCTGAAATTAAAGACTCCCCAGCGCCCCCAAACGCCTTCCCAAGACGATGATGACTTCGAAGACTGGGCTGAAGGTGGTTCCCTTGGCATTCGGTTTGGTGGCACGCGACGCGACACACGTACCCGCGGCTCCTCTGTGTCTGCTGCCATGAGCCCCAGCATGGGCAGTTGCATGACCCTCGAGAGTGAGGACGACGACTTTGGCGGCCTGGTGCTTCCCAAAGAACCCATCGACTTCAATGCCGTGCTGCGGAAGCGCAGGGACGTTGACACCGACGACGAAAAGACCCCCCAGCCCGAGCCGCGCCCTCCGCAGGAAGGCACCACCGACCCCCCCGACCCCCCCGAGCAGCAGGAAGAGCACGAGGAAGTTGCAGACGCCGCTCCGCCGCTTCCCGTTGAAGAAACCGCGGCCCAGTCCGATAACGAGACCGTGCCTGAGCCGGCGCAAGACCAACCCCCAGCTGAGCCGGAGCCACAATCTGCGCCGGACCCAGCGCTACCCTTGCCACTTGCGACCCTGAAGTCGGTTCCCGAGGACGACGACTTCTTCACTGACCTGGACATGGGATCTGGAGACATTTTGGATCCAGCAAGACTGACTGTTAACCGCAACGTCAAGGTCAATTCAAACAAGCCGCCACCCACACCTAACGTCCGCGCCACCACGACTCTGACCTTCACTGACAAACCGTCTGTGTCCTCTACCTCTCGCATACCCAGGCCAATGGCTCCTGTGGCACCTCGATCCCGGCTTGACCCCGTCTACGAGTCGGGTGCTTTCTACCCAAACCGCAACAGCCGGATAGGCCCCACCACAACCAGCGCCCAGCTGTTGAGGGCCAAGCGCTCTGCTCCAGTGCTTCGCAGTGACTACAAACCAAGCAGCAAGCAGCCAACCAAGCCCTTTCTTCCTGCCGGCATATCAAACAGGCAGTCGCAGCACATTGCCACCAAGTCCTCTATGGGTCAGCTCCGTCGTGACTCTGACCCCCGCGCCCTCTCGCCTACCCCCCGAACATACTCTCGGCTCTCGCGTCAGGCAGAGACACCCAGTCGGACCGGAAACAGAAAGGATATCGCACCTGCTTCCCTCGTTCGAGAGGCTGCAACAAAGCGCATGTTCACGAAGCCTGCACGAAAGCGCAATTTCGGTGATGGCTCCGAGCTTGATGCATTCGATGATCTGCCGACTTCTTCGATGAAGGAGAACAAATACGTCAAGCAGCCTTCGAACCGTCAGCCATCCAAGATGATCCGGCAAGTCAGCCACAGCAAGCTGCCGATCAACCCTGAGACATCGCTGCAGACCCCTCAGCCTCCGACACCGAAGAAGACTCTCCGACGCGAGAACACACCCAGCTTCGCACGTGACACCGCGTCAAGTCGGATAGCCAGGGAGGAACGTTTAGGTGGGCCCAAACAACGACCGGACTCCGGGCCATTGATGTCGAGCAACACTAACTGGAAACCTCAAGTCGCCGCACGGAACCCCCCAACCAGCCCGCAAACAAACAGAAAGAGGGCAATGGGACAGAAGCCCTACCTAATCAAGCAGATAAACACACCTACAGTCAAGAGTACGTACACAGCTTCGGGAATGGCCATAGACATGGACACTGACAGCCATGTAGACGAGAAGGGCATGACCTACAACCCTGTTCTCCACCGCTGGGAGGGTAATGAAGGCGCACTCAATCGGTTTTCCTCGCCTGTCCAGGAGATCAAACGTCCGCGCATTGCCTCTAATCACTCATACTCGTATTCTCAACCCCAAGTCCCTCCTACTCACCACCAACACACGCGTTCAACTCCCTCATTCCCGACCCCAGCACCTGCACCGTACGCAAGCTCGCCACCGCGGCCAGCTCTTATTTCGCACATTTCGTCTTCTCGTGGCGTTCAGATCGAAAAAGGCATGGTGTTCGACCCTCGCAAGATGTGCTGGCTTAAGCTCGACCCGCGTCACACCGGCCCGCTGTCTCCTGCTGCCTCTATCGGGGATGAATCGGATCCCTTTGCCGATATTGAGGACCTCAAGGAGGACATCGAGGTTGGAGCTGGTGCTGGTGGGTACTTCTCTATTCCAGGAGGCCCCAGTGTTGCACAGACTCCTATGGAGACGTTCGTATCCGAGGAGTTCGACCTTGGTCCCGGCTTCATCCGACGTCAACGCGAAGAGGAAGAAGTGTGGCGAAGGAGAGTTGAGGGCTGGGTCGGCGAGAGAAGAGAATTTCTCGGCGATGACTGGCGATGGGCAATCAGGGACTTGTCCATCGAGATGGCCGAGCATCTTCCAAGGTAGACGCACGGCGCTACCGCATCCGACTCTAACCATCTTCGCTTCTCGACCACCTCGGCCCCATGAATACTCATTACGACGTCGGATCATCTTGATGAGGTCTCACAGCCTCCTCATGACCAAGAGAAGAAAAGGAAATCATGGTATTCGGGAATTTACTTCATGTGTTCCCAGGTGGCGTTATTGAAACCTTGCTTTTTTTCAGTTTGCTTTTCTGTTTGAGTGCTACGAGTTCCCTTTTCGAATTACGAATCTCGTTTCAAGTCTGGGATGGGATTTCCTTTTTCATCAAGGGAGGTGCGAGGAAAAAAAGGGACTCGATTCCCCGGAACTTTACGAACTGTTCACGACCGCGATACACCCATACAAAGCCTTAACGACCGGACACGACTTTGCAAGAACTTTATGATGATCATGGGAGAATTTCTGGGTTTTTGTTGTTTTGTTTCTTTTGCATGATTTCGATTTTTTTTTTTGCTCGCGCTGCTTTTTGCTCCTTCTCTCAGGCCGAGTCGATTTTGGTTACTTCATTTCGTCGTACTCGAGTATAATGGCGGTGGCCGAACTGTGTTATATTAAGATTCTTTGGGTGCATGCCTCCAACGGTAGGGTGAAGGTGGGAGAGTCGGGATGGGGGATGGGTGGCCTGGTGTGGCTGAGCATGACATGGCACCCACCAATTGGACGGGGTGCTTTCAGGCCCCGTAGAGTTGCATTGAGACAGACGGACAGAGAAGGGCATCGGACGAGGATCTGCATCGTTATTTGCTTGATGATTTCCTATTTGATTGTTCGCTGTTGGAACGGGCACGGGAATGGCTGGAGACGGAAGACCATATCTTTTCCTGCATCTTGCTACTTTTCGTTTTTGTTCTCTCTTTCCCTTCCTTGCCGGGTCACTACTCAATATACCTCTAGGCTATTATATTAACTTGATTTCGCTTCGCATAATGCCTTTTTGGAGGTTGGTAGAAGGTCAGGGTGATACGTCTTGCTCAGGATTCCAGTTGTTCTCTCGACGATCATAGGTAAGCACTACAGAATCCCTCGCACCATCATCATCGGCTCGACCTCAACCCGCTCGGTGCCATCATTGACTCGGGATCTAGACCCCAAGATTGCCACATGGCCTCTTCACTGATCGTCGGTGATGAACAGGAGTAGCTCGGGGAACTATCGCCAGCCACCGCCATCATGCGGCGCCTTACCACGTTTGATCGGCCACTATCTCAGACCCTTTCGTCCCGTTACCATAGAGATTGCCCTCAGCCGAGGCTCTAGTCGGGCATCAACCATCCGCGCACCGGGCGCCCCGTCACGGACCAAGCACTAACGGAGGAAAAACCGACGACGCAAACGCCAACGCCATGGAAGCAGATCAAAATTGAAAGCGGCGGCGGGACTTTTGGGGAAAAGGGAAAAGAGGTGGCGACTGAGCAGTGGCCATGGCAACGACGACAGGGAGATGGTGGTTTCATCGAAGTGCCGGAGGATTTCGGCCGTGTCTGTCGTATGCGACGGTTGAACGCTGGCGGTTCCCCATTTGCCTGTTGAGTTCAACTCTCAAACCTCCTCGAGAAAGAGAGAATTTTGCAGGAACATGCGTCACATATGCTCCTGTAACGGTGCGCTCTGCGGCTTTTCATTGGCGGCCGTCGAGGCTTTCTGGAACGGATGGCTTATCTGCAGATGGCGAATGGATGGGATGTGTGTGGGTGGGGTGCAGCATCTCCACGCTGCACGTCGGGATCGCCAGGATCGTCTACCTGCAGGATGTCGCTCTCTCTCCTTTCCCCACTTTCCAAGCTCGTCTAGCAGTACGGGGGGTGGGACATGACACGCGCGTGGAGTGCTCGTCTGTCTGGCGATTTTCTGTTTTCCACGTGGCAGTGGTGGGATGCCCGGAACATGTGATTGGACGCCCCGGCTAGAGCAAATCAACGGTCGACACCTATTCCTGATGCGGGTCGGGCCTCTTTTGCTCTCTGTCTCTCTCGTGATCTCTCGCCCGACGCGTTGTCGCGTGTGCGGTATTTCTACAAGACGGCGGACGTGGTGCCACTGCGTTGATGGCCGGGTATCGTGTTCCCACATAAGGCAACCTGAAGGCCCCTGCTTCGCGGAGCGCATGGTGTTCAGAAGGTGCCAGCGTGCGAGACGTTGGGCCTGACTTCGGCGAGCATCTTTCGGCGAGCTCGTACCTCGGGCTTTCCGCTCTGTGCTATACATTGCGCAATGACAGCGGTCGCCATACTCCATAAAAAAAATGTGGAGTTGGCATCCGCTCTCGATTCACTTGCAGACACTGACTGAGTCTACCCTCACTGTTTAGACATAGCGGAATACTAAAGAAATAGACCCTTCAATGCTCGGCGAGATGCGTTGGGCCTTACTTACATTTGTGGTTAAAACCCATGTCTATATATTTTGTAACGCTTTATAAGTCACATGCTCGTCCAGGCGTTTGCTTCAAATACCTACATAAGGAAATACAAAGGTTCTCGCAAACTCCATTCAACAAGGCAAAGACCTCCTGTACCCCACTGTGGCATGGTGAATGCCGAGTTCGACTGCTGGTCCCCTTGTGCCCCGTACGGAACGACTTCTGCGAGGAGACATGAGTAAGTAATGCTAAGTGGAGGTAATCAAGTGATACTTTCGGCATATTGCAACGCTGCACCTCATCATTTGTGTGATCTAGTGCTCAGCATCATGTAGGCTTGAGTATGAGCTCGGCCTTGATATTTCAAAGAAGGACCACGCCTGACTCCGAAGGTAGAATATGACGAAAGATGATGGCGTCTTCCTGGGGAAAACACCAGAGTGCGAAGCCTTAAAGTCTGGATTGCAGTGGGAAGCCATTACTCGTTGACGAAGGATTCTGGGGGTGAATGAGTACCCTCTCACTTATTATGCTCGTCAGTAGATTCAAGCCACCAATCCTGAGGCAGAAACCATGTTTCTTCGCCTATCACATTGTATAGAGTAAGTAGGCACATGCCTCGTTGGGAGTATGCTACCGGAGCTCATGACATAAGTGCCCCAGGTTGAGCTGATAGTTTAAAAGAAGGTTTCCATCTTCTACCGCAGAGCCTTTCTCTACGCAAGCTCTACCCATCGCGCACGAGACCAAGAGGAAGCGGAATGGAAAGTCCTGTTCCTGAATTCTCTCCCAGGACGAGGATGCCAATCCACTTGGGGGGGCGCTCTTCGGGTGCTCAATCCTGTGATGGATTTTGGACATGGCGAGGATGACAGTTTGATCTTCAGCAATGCACATCATCAGCAACGCAAGATGATGTTTTGTAACATCAAGAACTGCGCATTTACTTCACCATTGCCTGCTCGAGAGGCGATGCCGTAACTATCAACTCTTTGTAAAAGCAAAAGCAAAAAGGTTTGCTGGGGGGTGGTGATGGCCTCCACTCTCTCACACTCTGCGTAGTGCGGCGTCGAGGTTATTTCTGAACAGTGCTTACCCGGCCTGAGATGGACGGTGGATGATAGCTGCGAAGAAGATTACGCTTACAATATATACCCTCCGCGCTCGAAACTACTCGGAGACCCCGCTTTAGGCCTATCCTCAACGCATTCTCTGCGGAGAAGCCCTGTAGATCTCGATCAGGCGCGAGGTGCATCAACAGACAGCTCACCCGCGCACGCTCACATCATCCGCGCCGACCTATCTATCACGCGGCCACCAGAAGCCGTGTAGCATGAACCCCGTGCAGGCGCCCTTATCCGTCCGTTACACCGTAGACGCCGTTTAGAGGCACGCCTTTCTCCCGATCCAGCGAGGGTATCCACACAAGCACTAGCGGCCAGGACAGCTCAGATGTCTTCGCCCACTTTCAACCACTGAAGTTCTAGACAGCATTGCCGACTACTGTGGCCCCGTGATCGCCCGTTGATACTCCAATCTCGCCAACGTCCGAAAGGTACATCGCGATGCCAGCTTTGGGGGCTTCAGCATCAACATTGAATGCTGACGCTCCATCTTCAATCTTTACGACGAAGCATCGCTTTATGCCTGCCGCGCTGCGCCGCATCATCACCAACCACTGATCGCTCCAAGATCGAGATTGTAACTGCATGCTGTGCCGTAACGACAGGACCGATTTGAAATTTCCACCGAAGACCCGGACAGTTTGTTTTCTTTGACCAAAACCGTGCAACCAGTACTTCGGGTTGAAGGGGTTCCAAGAATCAGAAGGCAGGGTGGAGCAACGCGTGAAGGAATCCAATCAGTGACGAGGACTACATTTATACCACGTCTCTACCACAGCACAAAGACCATTCACCCCGTGACCGAACCGATAAACCTTGCACGTGCAGCTCAGCCTCTTGATTAGACAGGAAATGCATAAACAACATGGATCACATTCGTGCTCCGATGCATCATTCCAAATTTGTACTTCAAAAGAAAGCATTGCATATCAAGCCAAAAGCGCCACCCAACCATCTCACTAACTCCGTGAAAAAAGCGTACTTGACATAATAATTAATCCCACTTACTTCCCCACTTCCATCGATATCCACATGGCCCTTTCCCCCATGACCATGGGTCCCTCCCCATTCCGCCCCCAAGAAAATCGATAAATCTACAGCCCCCACCCCACAACCACCCATGCCGTCGCCACGGCAACGACCGCACTCCTCACCACCACCCCCAGCCCCCCCTTCGACGTCACGCCCGCATTGACGTAATACACCGCGCCGAGGTAGCTGCACGTAACGGTGCCGTCCTCGTTGCCGTTCCGATTGCCGTAGCTGCGCTCCAGCCCCTTGCCCATGACCGGGCACGCGAACTGGAAGCTCGCCGGACAGCTCTGGATCAGGCTGTAGCAAAGGTCCTCGCACGGCAGGACCTCCTTGTAGGGGCCCGGCTGGACGAGCTCGTCGATGATGGAGTTGCGGCTGCTGTTCGCGTACATGCGGTCCATCAGAGTCGCGTTGCTCAGCGGGTCGCGGCCGAACTGCGTGTCGGCGAGCCGGGTGCCGTTGGCGAAGGCCTGCGCGATATTGCGCGGCTGCAGCCAGTCGTCCGGCGCGCTGAAGTCCTCGCACCGCGGGATCGTCACCGCGCACAGCCAGTTCTTGTAGTCGTGCGCGCAGTCGTCGCACGTCTTGGCCAGCGAGTACTGCGCCGTGTTGGTCGTATTGCACGGGATCTGCTGCAGCGAGTAGTTGAAGTTCTGGTAGTGGTTCGCCGCGTAGTCGTCGTACAGGTCCACCAGCTGCGTCAGGTTGTAACGGCTCGGGTTCGACGGCACAGCGTACGCCACTTCGCTGCAGAAGGTCAGGTTGAAGATGACCTGGCAGTTGCCGTCTTTTTTGCAAGGAAGTAAAGTTAGCAATGCCGTTATCTCTGCGCTGGATTTGGAAGTATATCACTTACCGGCCTTCGTGGTGAAGTTCACGGGCGCCCAGACCTGCCCACCGCCGCCGACAACACCAGACCCGGCAGCCGTTGAATTGCCGTACATGACCGGGAAAGCAAAATACGGCGTACTTCCGTTCAGACCTTGGACGTAGAACTGCTCCTTAGGCTTATTTCCTAAGCCCCTGGTGGTCATGCCGCTGATTTGGCTCGACGGTTCCTCATTCCAAGCGTTCAACAACCCGCAGTAGGACCTTTCCATGCCCTTGATGGCAGACATGTTGGTGCTGTAAGCGAATAACTGGAAGGGATTTCCCGCCCGCATCCAACGTTCGTAGTCATCTTCGCCCGGTTCGGATACTGTGAGGTTGTCCGTGACGAAGAGAGCCGAGTTGGTATCTGTGTCGACGAGGTAGACGAAGGAGTTGGCACCCTTGGGCTCGTTGTACTGGTGGAAGGTCTGGTCAATAGAAGCCGCAACCTGGAATTGCCAGTCGCCGGTAAAGCCATCGGGAAGAGGCGAAGGAGCAGACACGCCAATGTACACGTTCGAAGTTGCGTTGACCGTAGCGCTAACGAAGCCGCCGCTTAGGGTGTGCGTGCTCTGCAGGGTGCTCTCCGCGTCCGGCCCGGGAGCCTTGTTCCTGTCGGAAGTCGAGATGTACAGCGTAAGCTGCGGCGGAGCTTCCTGCGTCGTCGTCCCGTTGATGTCCGGCTGATTGCACGTGTTCATCGACACGTAAACCTGCCTCGTCGACGCCCTCTTCCTCAGCACAACCTCCCCATCCTCATCCTCGCCCTCGCCCTCCTCCACCTCCCCTCCATCCTCATCCTCCCCTTCCTCCAGCGCCCTCCTCTTCAGCTCCCTATCCATACTCTCCCTCGACAGCAACTTCCTCCCATTGATCTCCGGCAACCCGGGCGTCGCGTCCGAAAGGTTGCCCCAAACCGACGAGTTCTCGAACCGGTAATACAGCGTCTTGCCCGCCGTGATCGAGCTCGTGCTGACCTGGTTGTTCGTCACCGTCGCGTACGACGCCTCCTGCCTCCCGATGATATCCCTGCTCACGCCCACGAACGCCGGCTCGTACTGCGCGTCCTCGTCCGCCGCCGCCGCCGCCGCCGCCTCCAACTCCCCTCCAACCGCCGCCGCCCGGGCGTCCAGCTCCACGCCCATGAACCCGACGTTCTCCCCCGCTAATCTCATGTGATTGTGGTCCGCCTCCTCGCCCGACGAGGGCACCTCCGCCGCGTGCGCAAGGCTCGACGACGGGCTGAGCGAGAGGAGGCACGCGAGCGCGAGGAAGATCAACGCCGTCAGCCGCCGCGACTGCGGCGGCGTGAGACTGGGGCCGGCCATCAAGGCTCTGTCTGTCTCTCTCCTTCCCTCTACCTCTGGTCCCTGTCCTCCCGGGGGACTACCAGGAATGCTGCAATCCCCTGATCGAAGATTTCCCTTTCCCTCTGTTGTGTGGAAAATTGTTATCGCCGCGGAGATTGAATTTCTGGTTGGTCGGAGTTACTCGGTGGGCGAGTTGGCGGCGGGTTGAGGAGGAGGAAAGCGGGACGGCGCTTTGCGGCGTGGGGGTTGTACGATCGTGAGCGAGATTTGTGTGGAACGTTATGGTAGGTAAAATAGGGTAGATTGGTAGTTAGGTATGGTGGATGCGAAGGTAAGGGTCGTCGGTTTGCTTTTGCCGCGCAAGCAAAGTAAAGCTGGTCGAGCTGGCGCTCCCCGCGGGGGATTGATTGACCGTGCGGCGGCGGCGTTATGTGTAGATCGGAAGCGTTGCGCGTCGTCGGCTTGGTATGCGCCGCCGAGAGGTGGTGCTTCTTCGAGGCTTTTGCACGTTTCTCCTCCGGACGATGGTTCCGGTGTGAGGGAGGGCAAGCGTTGCAATGCGCGGGAGCGCGACGTGGGGGTGTGTGCACGTCAAGTAGCAAGACCACGGGGGTCCGTCGGCAGCGTGTTTTTTTCTGGGGCGATCGGAAACGAGTGCAAGTAGGTTCGGCCGTCCGATCCAGAAGGATAAAATCCGCGCCAAAATAGGGAAAAGAGAGAAAGAGAAGAGAACGGCCCAGCGAAGGTACGAGAATAGGAGGGCCCGTAGAGCGCAATTCGTCGTTGGGTGGGAGCGGAGAAGAAGCAGGAGCTAGAGTAAGACGCAGCAGCACGAGTAGCAACAAGGGTGCCTTGCCTGCAGCTGCCGGGGAGTCACGACGCGACACGAACGCCCAACGCAAAAGCTAAATAAATAATACAGCTCTCCGTGTATCCTTCCGCTTTTCCCGCCGGCAAGCACACATCAACTCCCACACAGAGTCCGTCTCTGCCGGCCGCTTTTCCCGGTGACATTGTTCACAACTCGGACCACACGGGAACCTTAGTGGCAACGGGTGGGGCCCGACGTGAGTGAGGAGGGTGTTGCTATTTTTTGCTACAGCTCCCGTCAAAAGACCCGCGCATCATCGCCGCGATTGCGGTGTGCAATCCTCCTACTACGTACTCTCATCAGATCCCGCCCGTCGTGCGCGTCTCTCCGGCTCTCCGGCATCTGTTATGTATGTCATGTTTCAGCAGCCGAGTGTCACCACCACTTCCACGTGCAAAGCGGGAGAGAAAGAAGCTACGGTAAACTCAAAAAAGCTTGTCATATCAGCGTCGACGCAATCCATGTACTCTTCGCTTCCCCCGGTTCGCGAGCATTGACAAGATTCACAGATTCGATCGAAAAAGCAGCAGCCAATAAAGACTGAAATCCCATATATACCTGCATGCTCAGACATACTCATTGCTCCTCTCTTCCTCTCCAAGTTTCTTTGTCATCCGCTCAAACATGAAATGCCTCCGATCTCGTCTCATCAACCTAGCCTCTCTACTCCAAAAGGTGTACAAAATGGGGCATTGGTCGCCAACATGACCAATCCCATACATATCTCCCTATATGTTCAACAGAAAAATCATATGTAAATGCTGACATCCGGAAAGTCCAAATATGGTTCATGAACCATCCCACCACATTGAAACGCTGACACCCGAGATTTACAGCTTCGCCTTCGGAGGCTCCGCCAGCGCCTCCTCGTAGCACGCGTCGATGAGGTCGCGGTACTTCTTCGCCGTCTGCGGACGCTTGAGCTTGAGTCTGTTTTCTCATCGTTAGCACGGGCTTCGTCTTTCACATACGGATCCGAATTGAACTTACGTCGGCGTCAAGAGCTCGTTCTCGATCGTGAACGGATCGATCAACAACCGGATCGCCTTGACCTTCTCGTAGCTGTTGAACTTGGCCTTCTTGCCCGCCTTGTCTAGCTCCTTCAGCGCCGCTGCGCGTACCTTCGGGCTGTCCGCCGCCTCCTTGAGCGCCGCCACGTCGCTATCCGCGATTTTCTTGCCCAGCACCCTGCTGGCGAAGTTGGCGAACTGGTCGGGCTGGATGCCGAACAGGCCCACCAGGCACGCCTGGGTCGAGTCGCCGTGCACATACGCCGTGCCCAGCCAGTTGCAGTTGGCCAGGTACACGTTTTCGATGCGCTCCGGCGAGATGTACTCGCCCTGCGCCAGCTTGAGCACGTTCTTGCGGCGGTCGATGATCCGGAGCCGGCCCAGCTCGTCGATCTCGCCGATGTCGCCCGTGTGGAACCAGCCGTCCGCGTCCACGCTCTTGGCCGTCTCCTCCGGGTTGCGGAAGTACTCGCGGAACCGCGAGGGCCCGCGCAGCAGTACCTCGCCGCGCGGCCTGGGCTTGTCTGTCGCGAGGTACTCCATGTCCGGCACCGACTCCAGGCAGAATTCGGTGGACGGGGTGGCGGCGCCGCAGTTGCCCGAGGAGTGGTCGCCGGCCAACTGCGCAACGGACGCGGCGTAGGTCTCCGTCAGGCCATAGCCCTGGACGAAATCGTTCGCGCAGACGACGCGGAGGAAGTTCTGCAGCGAAGGATCGATCGGGGCTGAGCCGGTGACCATGGTCTTCGTCCTTTCCAACCCAAGCGCCGCAGCAGCCTTCTTCGACCAGATGCGGTCCCAGAAGAAGTGCTGGGTGGTGGGGTTAGGGCCCTCCAGCGCGGCCAGTTTGGTGCTCACAACATGCCTCGACAGCGATCCCCTGACACCAGGCGCCTGCAGAGTTGCGGCCTTGACAGCGCCACCGAAGCGGTTGTACAGACGGGGAACTCCGCTGAAAACGGTCGGCCGCAGAAGCTTCAAGTCGTCGACAAGCTCCTGGATGTTTCCGTGGAAATAACCGATTGCACAGCCGCCCCAGAGAGCAGCATGCTCACCAACACGCTCGAAAATGTGGGCAAGAGGCAGGAATGAGCACATGACATCATCGCCTGTCTGGTTAGTGATGGTCATGGACGAGCTGGTAGCTCCAATGGCGTTCCTGTGCGTCAACACAACACCCTTGGGGTTACCAGTGGTCCCCGAAGTGTAGTTGATAGTGATAACGTCATCCGGAGTGGGAGGGTTGTAGGCACGGGGGTTCTGCTCCCCGATCGCCTCGACGTCCCTCAAGTAGTGGATACGAACTCCGAGATCAGCCGCGATCGCGTTGAGAAGGTCACCCTTGGACTCGCCCGGTCTTTCGCCCGCATCAAGAGGGTCCAAGCAGATGATCACCTGCAAGGAGGGCATCCGGGGCTTGAGCTTCAAGAGAGCCGCAATGTGGTTGAGCGAAGTCGCGACGCACTTAAGCTCCGCGTGGTTTATGATGTACTCGGTGGTATCCGGGCCCAGGGTGTCGTAGATGGAGACGGTGAACATTCCCTGGGACATGGCCCCCAGATCTGGATCCATCGTCAGCTACGCCGGCGTCCTAATCACCTTGGAAGCGATCACGTACCGGTTATCTGCCATTCCGGCCTGTTCTGGCACCACAGGCCAATGCCGAGCCCGCGGACCGGCGACACGCCAGCTTCCTCGAACACCTTAACCAGGCCGGCGCCGAAGTTCTTCCTCCTCTGCTGGACCGTCGCGTAGTCTTCCCACACGTATGCTCCGTACGTTTTCGTCACAGGGTCGTAGGGGCGGTAACCGAGGCAGCGGCTTCCAGGGTTGTTGTTCGCTACGCAGGCGTCAGTACACTGCTCAGCGTTCTCTCAGGGCTTCGCAAAAAAGCTTACCGGATTGCTCGAACGCATCGTGCAGCGTTTGGACCTATATGAAGCAAGGAGTCAGGACCTAATCGCGAGGAGATGCCACGCTCGCTCCACATCGGCCGACTTACGTTCTCGTCCAGCGTCTCCAGCGGGCGGTCTACAAAGCGCCAATGTCTGTAGGTGGCGGACCGGTTCTCGGTGGCAGTGCCGGGGACAGGCACGCTGTGGGGCTTGCCGTTGGGCGGGATCCCTCCGATATCAGCGGCGCGCTGCACCGCGAGCAATTTGGGAGCCATGGCAACGGAGTCGGGCGGTTGACGAGGGACGACAGGCGGGCGCTGAGGCTAAAAGCTGGGGAACAAAGCTGGCATCGGCGTCGGGTCAGCGGGGAACGGGCGTACAATCCGGTCGGCGAGTCCGAGGGCTGGGGGAGGGAACTCACGCGTTCGTGGCTGCTGGAGGGCGGAGCAGGCGGAGCCAAGAAAATGCAAGCGGAGCAGTGATGTCAGGCGGGCGCCAGCAATTACTGATGAGAGGTGTTGTCTATGCCTCTATATCTAAAAAAGCCAAAGAAACGCGGGAAAGGAAAGCCGTCACACGCAGCTCAGGTCCGGGGAGAAGAGAGGGGGTCCAGTAGGTGTGCAAAAGCTGAGGTGCGGCGGAGGGCGGTTGATACAGCGCATGGCCAGCGGCCGATCGCCCGTGGGTGCCTCGGCATCTGCCCATCTTGGGGCGACCGACACGCTGCGCGAATGTCGGCCGTAGCGCACGGGCCCATTCCTCTCTGTCTTTAAGGAGCCGCCATCTCCGGCACGCAACTCACAGCCCAGAACAGCATTGTCTGCGTGCTGCTAACGGCCGGGCACCCCGCTCACGCGTCCACCGCCTCTTCGCAGGGGGGGCAACGACCGGCTGACCGAAAAAGTCCCCAAATCCTCGTCCACCAGAGACGGGCGCCCGCTGACCTCCTCCCCCCAGCACAACTGGGCGCTAGACGCCGGCAGGAATTCCGGGGTAAAAACAAGCCACATGCACGCCATCCAGATCGCCTTGCATCGTCCTGCGCACCGCACGTGACGTCTTCACATGCAAAATGGAAAAATGTCCGCTCTCCCCTTGGTCCTTGGCGTTGACACATGTCGATATTTCGACTCGTTTTCAGCCACGCGGGGAAGTAGTCGTTTTGAGGGCCGATAGCGAGGCCTTTCCCCCGCACTTCTGACCGCGCTGCTCCGCATTCTGGGGGAGACGCTGGTAGTGATAACAACGACTTTCCGCTTCTGGTAATGTGGTTTCAGAAAAGGTCAAATCAGACGTGCACTACTCGAGCCACTTTTAACCTCTTGCACCCTCTAAACGTCTTCCATGCGGCTGGCCATGCCGCTAGAAAGGCGTTCCAGATACCCCCGATATATCGCTATTATCGCCGTGTTCCTAATCACGCGTTAAAAAGGAACTTGCTTTTCTCAACTTGTTTCTTGGCTGCAAAGACGCCTGGATGGAAATGAGCGAGGAGGGCGACGGTTAGGCAAAAGAAGAGTGAGAGTTTGCTCAGGGGCTCGAGGGAGGATATTGCGAAGCAGGCGTTAGGGTTGGGGAGGTAGCCTAGCTGAAACAAAAGATACGAGGGGGAAGTTGTAAGAGTTTGGTTCGAGTCTTCTGAGAAGCGCTTTTTAAGTCTAAGTATACGACTCAGTCTCGAAATAATTATAAAAACATAATGGCAAATCACAGGTGAAACCACACACGACGTCAGGACCACGGCGATTTGAGTCTCAAATAGAATAAAATTGCATTTACAAATCCGCTCAGCAGTATTTTTCAAGGGAATCATAAGACATACGGGGAATCTGGCCTCTCCTCTCTCTCTCTCTACAAACCTCTCTAAGCCGTCTTGTTCTCTCTAAGTGGACCCGCTCAGCTTGGCGTCGACCGCAACGTCGCCTGTCTTAGCAGCGTTCGCCGCGTCGCCAGAAGCCTCCGGCTTGGTCGAGGACGTTGCGAAAGACTGCTCGAAATCGGCAATGATGTCGTCGATATGCTCGGTGCCGACGGAGATGCGGATGAGATCCTGCAGGCGGGGAGATGAAGGATCAGTAACTTAGTTTACCCTCTCGATCCGACCATTTCGAGCCGGTGTGATGGAGACATACCTCAGTGACACCGCTGCTGATCTTCTCCTCGTCGCTGAGCTGCTCGTGAGTGGTGCTCCAGGGGTGAATAGCCAAAGACTTGGAGTCACCGACGCTATTTTCGATACGTGATTAGTAACCTCCTCGCTTGGATGATTGCTGGTTCACCAGCGGAGACTTACTTGGCGAGGTTGGAGATAAGCTTCAGGTTATCAACGACCTGGCTACCCGCCTGAGCGTCACCCTTGACACCGAAGGACAGGACACCACCGAAGCCCCTGGGAAGGTATTTCTTGGCAAGCTGATGGCTGGGATGGTTCTCAAGACCGGGGTATGAGACCCAGGAGACGTTGGGGTTCTGCTCGAGCCACCTGGCGAGCTTGATAGCGTTTTCGGCGTGCCTCTCGCAACGTAGAGAGAGCGTCTCAAGGCCAAGCAGGAGCTGCTGGGCAGCGAAGGGGTTCAGTGCCGGGCCGAGATCGCGGAGAATCTCGACGCGAACGCGGATGGCGAAAGTGATGGGACCGAAAGTCTCCCAGAACTTCAGGCCGTGGTAACCAGGCGAAGGCTCGACCATCGTCGGGAAGCGTTTCGCGTTCTTGCCCCAGTCGAACTTTCCGCTGTCGATAACGACACCGCCGATGGTGGTACCGTGGCCACCAATCCACTTAGTCGCGGAGTGAACGACGATATCAGCGCCATGGTCAATGGGACGGCAGAAGAAACCGCCTGCGCCGAAGGTGTTGTCAACCTGAAAAAAGTCCAACCTTGTCAGCTCTTGGAATTCACTTGTGCCACCTTCAGTGCGAAGCCACGTACAACGACAGGCACACCGGCATCGTGTGCAATCTTGCAAATTGCCTCATAGTCTGGCACATTGTACTTGGGGTTGCCAATGCTCTCAAGGTAAATAGCCTTGGTCTTGTCATCGATCAGGGCCTTGAAGTCCTCGGGCTTGTCGCCATTGACAAACTTCGTGTGGATGCCCAGGCGCGGGAAGGCAACCTTGAACTGATTGTAGGTACCGCCGTACAAGTTTGAGGTCGAGATGATGTTGTCGCCGGCTTCGGCAAGGGCGGCAATGGCCAAAAATTGAGCAGCCTGACCGGAAGCCGCTGCGACGGCCGCAACACCGTTCTCGAGGGCCGCCATACGCTTCTCAAAGACATCGACAGTGGGCTGTGACGCAGTTTCTGCTCAGCTTATGCGCTTGCCAAAAATCTTGGGGCAGATTGCTTACGTTCATGATGCGGCTGTAGATGTTGCCAAACTCCTTGAGGCCGAACAGCCTCGCACCGTGTGCGGAGTCATTGAAAACGTAAGACTGCGAAATTCAGTTTCTGAAGCTAATAGTACAGGCAAGAGCTGCGAGAACGCACAGTAGTGGCGTAGATGGGCGTCGCGCGAGACCTAGTCGCCGAGTCGGGCTCCTGGCTGTAAGCAACTCGTCAGCACAGTCATAACAGCTCCGCGCGCCGAACAGCACATACCCAGCGTGAAGCTGGAGGGTCTCGAATCTCTGAGGAAGCTCGCCGCTCATTTTGTCTTGCTGGCTGTTTGCGAAAGGGCGTGGCGAAGCTTAAGCTCAAGCTCTGGTCGTATGATCCGACCCGGTATTCAATCACGGCGCTGAAGTAGAGGAGTGAAGGAGAGAAGCAAGAGAGAGCGGGCAGAAGCCGTGAGATTTGAGCAGTTCCGAGATCGGTCACTGGGATGAGGGTCACGGCGGGGGCTCTGGATGGCGTGAAGCACGCCATTTGCCAACGCGTGAGCAGCAGATGATGCCCCGCCCTAATTCGCGCCTTCTCTTGTCCACAGCAACGGCCATTCCTTGCTGGGCGTGGCCGAGGGGGATCTCGACTACAAAGAGCCATTGCCACGCTCTTCGCGCAAGACAGCCAATATATTAGCTTCTCGATCGGCTGCGTGTGAGCGGGGTGCGTGAAAATCCGTCGGTGCGCTGCGGGGTAGGTCTTTCCTTATCGATAGACGCGAGAGATCCCTCCCCGCCGACCACGCAGCTGGCGCCAGGCACAATCTGACTACCCACTGCTGTGAGGTCATGCTGCGTATGCTTGGTTCCGTCTCCTTGCCTGCGGGACGGGTGTTGCTCAGTTGGTACCCTTGGCCCCACGCTTCTGGAATGACGAGTGCTGATGCGATACATGAGGCCAATTGACCAATGATGAGCCCGCTGAACCTAAGCAGTAGTCGACGTGCATTGGCGTCGCCCCGAGTCAGGTAGGAACCCTGCTGCACTTATACATACGATGGTGAGCGCAGAGTATGGAATTTAGCACGCAAAGAGGCATAAGAGATCATCCAGACGTAAACGCAAAAAGACTTGTGACAACCGCGTCCGGTAATGGCTTCAAACTCATGCTATGTTTAGCTTTCATTTCTCTTCTCTTGTGCGTCGTAGTACCTGTCGAATCGAGCGTGAGTCGCACCATCCCGTGTTTGCTTCCCTTTGTCTTACAAGCACAACGACCGACGGGTGTAATCGGCATCGGCATCGGCATCGTAGTGCGGTAATGTACCTAGGGCATCGCCAGCCAGTCGATATCGTCCGAGCTCCACCCTCTGACTAAAGCTCCTCGTTGTTTGACATGTCGGATCGGCACCGAGGCTGTCTCACCCTACAAATGTTTTCCCTGATAATCCTAGCGCCCTTGTTGGTCCATATTTTTAGATCCCGACCACATCTTCAAGCACATGCCGGGCCTGCAAACCGCATTCCTATCCATAACGCCGTGTAAGATGCAACAAACGCACTCCGTGAAACGAGACAAATGCGGTCTCTCACGACTGTGACTTTGGAATTGCAAAGAGGCTGGGCTTCATGTTGATTTTGCAGAGACGCGCAACGCATCCAGATAACTGCAGGAAAGTCTGCACACCCTCAAGAATGCGCATATGTGTGAAGCCAATTTCCTTGATGAATTCGAGCTTGGCGTGTTCAGACAGGCTAGGGATCGTTTTGGTGACCTTGAACATCGTGCTGATGATGTCGTGGCAAGAGTAACCGAGGTCCCTGCGGCAGATGTCAGCGATACTGGTATGCGGGACTGATGGAGAGAGAACGCACCAGAGCTCGCGGAGCGTGTCAAGAGCAACGTCGACGTTCTGCTCATGGCAGGCCTTGATCATTGCTTGGACCTTAATGGGATGCGGGCTGTCAACTACCTTGAAGACGTTGTCGCCGTTGATGAAGCCGAAACCGGCATGCGTGCTCTGCAGGTTGTTGATCGCCTGACGCATATCTCCCTCGGCCGAAAACACAAGAGCGGCAAGACCATCTTCGGAATATTCGACCTTCTCCGCCTCACATATCTGCATCAGCCGCTTTACGAGCTGCGCGTCCGTCAACCGAGCATAGCGCAAAATAGCGCAACGGGACTGAAGCGGCTCAATGATCTTGTTCGATTGGTTGCAGGCGAATGCGAACCGGGTCGTAGAGGAATAGATTTCCATGGTTCGCCGCAGGGCCTGCTGAGCACCCGACGTCATACTGGTCCCCCGTCAGCGTCGTCCGAGAGGGCGGTCTAGCACAGCCTACCTGTCTGCCTCATCCAAGATGACAATTTTCTGCCGGCCTGCCGGGAGCGTGACCTTCTTCTGCGCAAAGCCTTTGATGCGGTTTCTCACAACGTCAATGCCTCGCTCGTCACTGGCATTGAGCTCCAGGACAGCTTCCTTGTATGCATCTCCAAGCAGCTGGCGGGCCAGGCACAATATCGACGTGGTTTTTCCGATACCAGGCATGCCCGAGATGATGACGTGCGGCATGTTTCCATCTTTGGCGATGATTTTGAGGCGCTCGATGGTCTCGGTGTTGCCTACGATGTCGTCCAAGAAGACGGGACGGTATTTCTCAACCCTGGAGCCCAACACGATCAGCGTAGGAAGCGGCGGGGTGGAGCATGGAAACTGACCATGGCAGCTCGTAGCCGGCAACAGCGCCGTTGGGCTGCGCCTTCAGGCCATTGCGCGCGGCAGCGCTGGAAGACTCTGCGGTCACCATGGTGGCGTGCGATACCGTCGTGGTGGGTTGACGCGATACCGAGCTTGACAATTGCGTCGCGCGCCAGCAGTCGCGTCAACGCGTGTTCAACCGCGCCCGCGAAAATCGGGGTCCGTGCGCTAGGCTTCAGGGCTCAGCCCTTCGGTTCGCCACAAACCGAGCGCGAGATCTTCCGCCAGCCTCATTTAGTGGTGCTCTCACACTCCCCGCACCACGGCATCCCTCCTGTTATGCAGGGCCCGGAGGTACCATGGGCGGGCCTTGTCGCACTCCAGATCCCCAGAGCCGCCCTGATGCGCTCGCGCTGCTGTCACCCTGTCTGTCACTGTAAACTCTGCCAACAGCCGCAGACAGCTGACGGACCGACGGAGACAGCCGCGTCTCGGGGCCACAGGACCGCAGCCTTACGCGTCACACCCGCCTTCAGCAAAGTCTCAGCCTGTGGGCCCATGCGGTACGGCTCGGCGGCGGCAGCTGGCCAGCTGGCAGCACGCAATCAAGCTTGTACGGCCTTACCGGGCACCTTGGCCGACAGCGCCCAGGTGCTGAGCGCGGGTCGGTGCATGGCAAAACTCGGACTCAGCGGCTTCCGGCGCATCGCGGCTGTTGCTGTCGCAGATGTTGTGGGTTTGGGGGCGCGCGCCTTGCAACCTATCGTTCACCAACACGGCGCTTACACCAGCGTCCCCGGCCCTGAACAGCCGCAATCCTTACACGGTCAGCGTACTGAGCAATAATGCTCTGCACAGCCTGGCTGATCGCTTGGGCCAAGCAACGCTTAGCCGTCAGCAGTCGAAACGCAGCGGCCGTCTCAGCACGCCGGGCAATGGCACTGCAGTATTTCTCAGGGCGGCCCCGCGCTGTCTGCGTATCTGATACTAGCCCTTCCTCTTCCCTTTCTGTTGATCTTCTCTTTTCGCCGGTGGCGCGTGAGGTAAGCTTGGTCCGTCGTTGCCGACCACCGCCACACTACTTCTGGAGAGTCGTCGTCATCACCATACGTCGTACGTACCTCGCCGCGGGGGCTCATAACAATCCCTGATCGCACAGCCGTCGCAGTTTTCTGCCGGCCCACTACCCGCGTGCTTCTCGCTTCTCGAAAAAGTTATATCCTGGACGGCATCCTGCCTTGCTTGCATTCCTGTTTTGTACATCTCGCCAACCTCCTTCAGCCGGAACCATGAGGTGCACTGCCGCACTGACGCTCGCCACGGGCTTAATATCGTTAACCGACGGCCTCCAATTGGCCAAGAGAACAGTATGCCGCTACCTCCTTGCCACACCATCCATCCCCTAACTTTGACTTTAGAATTCAGCACCAAGAGTTGTTGGAGCCGAAATCCAAAGAAGACATGTCTCAAACCCCATTGAGCGCGACCAGGCGAGGAGAAGAAGAAAGAGAGACAGCCTGCAGGCCACTCTCGACAACCTAGAAACACTCTACTTCGCGAACGCTTCCCTAGGAACCCCCGCCCAATCACTCCGTCTCCATCTGGACACCGGCTCGAGCGACCTTTGGGTGAACACTGATGATTCCGACCTCTGTTCCTCCGCCAAGAGCGGCTGCTCGAGCTCTGGCACTTACAGCGCGAACGATTCGTCAACATACGAGTATGTCAACAGTCTGTTCAACATCTCCTATGTGGACGGCTCTGGTGCATCCGGTGATTACGTCAAGGATACCTTCAACTTTGGTGGCACCAATCTTACGGACATGCAATTCGGCATTGGCTACACCTCGAGTTCGTCAGAAGGTGTCTTGGGAATCGGCTACACCAAGAACGAAGTCGCCGTCAATCGAGCCGGTCTCGACGCCTATCCCAACCTTCCCCAGCTTTTGGTCAACAAGGGAATTATCCAATCCAATGCCTACAGCCTGTGGTTGAACGATCTGGATGCGAGTAGAGGAAACATTCTCTTTGGCGGCGTGGACACGGAAAAGTACCATGGCACTCTCTCGACCCTGCCCATCCTCCAGGAAGCCGGCCAATACAGAGAACTCGTTATTGCGATGACTGGCATTGGTTCCAATGGCAACACCGGAACGTACCTCAACAGCAACACCAGCAGCGCCGATGTTGTCCCTGTACTTCTCGACACAGGCAGCAGTCTCACCTATTTGCCGGACTCTATCGTCGACAGCATTTACACGGATTTCAACGCCGTTTACGACGAGGACGAGGGCGCTGCCTTCATTGACTGCGATTCAGCCAGCAGTTCCGACACGCTGGAGTTCACTTTCAGTTCCCCTACAATTAGCGTCCCGATGAATGAGCTGGTTCTCTTGGCGGGCTATTCACGAGGCCAAGCGGTCTGCATCCTTGGCATCAGCCCAGCCGGAGACTCCACTGCCGTGCTTGGTGACACTTTTTTGCGGTCCGCTTACGTCGTATACGACCTTGCCAACAACGAGATCTCCCTCGCCCAGACCAACTACAACGCCACTGACTCGAACGTCGAGGAGATCACCACTGGCACTGCTTCTGTTCCGGATGCAACCGGCGTTGCCAATGCTGTGTCAGCCATCGTCGCTGCCACCGGAGGCGCAAGGAATGGCGGCCTGGATATCTCTGACAACGCTGCTATGCCGATGAAGACCGCGATGCCGATGGCCCCCATCGCCGCGGCGGCTGCTGCGGGTCTGCTCTTCGCGCTTTAAGGCGCTAACCTCTGTGGGGCACGAGGATCTCAATTCAGTTGTATGGAGATGGTTCGACCCGCTTTTTGCATTTGCGTAACGACCGTATGCGGCATCATGAGCGTTTCACATTTGGCTGTTGCATCAGCATTGGATTTTGGAGTTTTTTTTATGGGAGTTTCGCATATTCTAGACGATACCTCTAGGTCTTTTCTCCATCATTTCTGTCGATGGGATCATGTTGAAGCGGAATTTGGAGTATTCATATCATTTGAAGTTTATGTGGACAACACAAGGTTATGTTAAGCGTAGAGACATTATTGGAAATACCAGATGATACGATACGATACCTCGGAGATCGCTGTGCGAATACGGAGTGGGTATTCTCTTTTTAGAAATGGTCGATCCTCATACCTCCTTGGGTGCCTTAGCCTGAAGACATGTGTGAATGGTGTATGGCGCCATTGTCTTCTTGTGCCGTCTGCCGCAATGAAATGTGGGAAGTGTAGCAGGTGCGTGTGAGATTAAGATTGTCAATGGCTACAACCCCGGACCCCGGTCCCCCTCCACCTATAGTGCGGGTGTCGATATACGATCCCGCTGCTTCACCGTTTTGGCAGGTGGGCCGTCTCCTCATTGGTGGGGGAACGACAGAACGGGTGACACCCCTGTCAGCATAAATGTCGGTGGTTGCCTGGAAGGTTGATAGAAGGTGCAGAAAGCGGGGAAAATGTTCCGAAAGCATTTGATTTTGATCTCAGTACAACTTTTCGCCATTTTCTGCGACGATAACGCAAGATGCCCAGACCATTCGACGTTTCGGTATTTGGAAGATTGCTGGCTAAGCGACGCCGAACCCTCTTGCCTACAGTTATTCCCTGAGCGCAGAGAACGCCTTTTTGGAAGAGATTGGGACTATCACAAAAATGGTAGGCAGGCTGGGGTTACATTCTGTCCGACGAAAGAGCATGCCCATCGATTATCGGATAAGACCCCTGGATGGATATCGAGGTTGCAGAACCCCGTTCTTCATCTGATCAGATAAGATCCTTTCCCTGCTCCTCCATCGCTGCCAGTCAGACCACAATCATGTGTCTCCAACTGCCCAGTATTTCCCAATTGCAAAATATCCACTGACGCCGATTGTGCCGCCCTCGAGCACGGATCTTTGGTCTCGTCTTTTTATAACGCCACACCCGCTCAAATGCAAACATGGTATCGATGAATGTTTTCGGGTTGGTAGCTGTTTCCTTTTTCTTTCATGCCTCGTTGAAGTCCTCCTGTTCGCTGCCGTCGCGCCTGCGGTAAATGGTCAATTGCGTGTCAATCAACACAGTGTGGTTCTGTAACACTTACGGAATGTACTTCACGCCTGCAGCCTCACACGCAGCCAATTGTTCCTCACCAAGCTGCACACCATGTCAGCACAGATTCCTCACCACCACCGAACTTTCACTGCCTCGCTTCCAACCCCAAGCAAAAGACACATAAACACCCTCAAACGCAAAGAGAGGGGAACGGGAGGGCGGCACGACTTACGATGCCCGAGACCTTCGTGGCGTACATGCCGGGCACGTAGCCGTCGAGGCGCTGCCACTTGGCGACCCAGCTCTGGTTGGGGTCGGCGAGGGCGATCAGGCCCTCGAAGACGGCCGAGGTGCAGTCGGCGATGTGCGCCTCGTCGGCGCCCTGCATCTCGAGGAACTCGCAGTTGGGGCAGCCCAGCTGCCGGAACTTGTTGGCCGGCTGCACGAAGCTGCACACCATGCACGCGCGCAGGTGCTTGTGTTGCGACGGCGTCACGTACGAGCGGGACATGACGATGCGTTTGGTGTGGTTGGTGGTTCGGGGTTGCGTTGTAGGTAGGCGGTGCTGTCGTTTGCGGTGGGCCGCGTGGCGGTTCGGCGGGGGACGACGGTTCAGGTGCGCGCGGTGTGGTTTTGAGGCTGGGAGACGGAGGAGGAGCGCACGCAAGCTCAAAGGGTCGTTGTCGAGCTTAAAGGAAGTACTGGCGGCGGGCACAAGAGACAGCAAGCAGCACTCGCTCGGAGGAGCCGCACATGGAAGCGGGAAAGCTGCACGGGCCGCGCCTCGGCCTTCTCGTTCTTTCCGCCGCCGTCATCGCATTCCAGAGCCCGTTACTCGAATTTGACGAGTCCTTCTTTTTCCCTCCCCCGCCGCTTGCCCTCTGCCCTTGCGATCTCAGCTCTGTTGCATTCTGCCCGGCCGCGTCCAGCTCTTGCGCAATCCCGCCCTCCCGACTGCTTTGCCCCGTGCACCTTTTAGCCTCCACCCCACGCGTGCTCTTGCTCAACTAGGCGCGCGTCCAAGCGTCAGCGGCGAGTCGGTGATAGCAGCAGTTGCTGTCTCTGCCTTCCAACATGGGTTCCCAAGAGGACGCCATTGCCCTTAAGGACAAGGGCAACAAGGCTTTCAAGGAGCACGACTGGCCGACCGCCATCGACTTCTACACCAAGGCCATTGAGACGTACGACAAAGAGCCCTCGTTCTACACCAACCGCGCCCAGGTATGCTTGTTGCCCTCCGCCTCCGGCAACTGCGCACGCGACCAGAAGCTAACGGATCTCTACTCAGGCCAACATCAAGCTTGAAGCGTACGGTTTCGCTGTCGTCGATGCAAACAAAGCAATCGAGCTCGACCCCAACAATGTCAAGGTGTGTGGATACTTCAGTTAAAAGCGTTGTATGAGTGCATTGCTGAATAA
The DNA here is from genome assembly GCA_022560015.1 of Diplodia mutila. Classification (NCBI taxonomy): domain Eukaryota; kingdom Fungi; phylum Ascomycota; class Dothideomycetes; order Botryosphaeriales; family Botryosphaeriaceae; genus Diplodia; species Diplodia mutila. Next base: position 136,625 of record JAFISB010000002.1, on the reverse strand, counting down.
AGCTGGAACAGGCATACTACCGTCGTGCCGTCGCCAACACGGCCATTCTGAAGCACCACGATGCGCTCCGCGACTGGAAGATCGTCGTCAAGAAGAACCCGGGCGACAAGACTGCGAAGCTGCAGCACGCAGAATGCGAGAAGGTTGTCAAGCGCGATGCTTTCCTCAAGGCCATCGAGGTCTCGGATGCCCCCTCGGCCATCGAAGGTCTGGATCTGGACAACATGGTCGTGGAAGATGGGTATGACGGTGCGAGGATGGAGGGTACGAAGATGACCAAGGAATTCATCGAGGACATGATCCAGAGGTTCAAGGACGGCAAGAAGATCCACAGGAAATACGTCTACCAGATCATCATCGCTGTGAAGGAGCTCGTGTACAACGAGCCGACCATGGTCGAGTATGACGTTCCTGAAGGCACCAAGATCACCGTCTGCGGTGACACTCACGGTAAGTTACACCGTTCGCTCTGTTTCGGTATTGGCTAATCGCGCTGCAGGCCAATTCTTCGATCTGCTCGAAATCTTCCGCCTCAACGGCTTCCCGTCGGAATCGCACGCATATCTCTTCAACGGCGACTTTGTCGACCGCGGATCGTGGTCGACTGAAGTGGCGCTCTTGCTGTACGCCTACAAGATGCTGTACCCCAAGCTCTTCTTCCTCAACCGCGGCAACCACGAGACCGACGACATGAACCGCATGTACGGCTTCGAGGGCGAATGCCGCGCCAAGTACACGGAGCGCGTCTTCAAGATCTTCTCCGAGTCCTTCTCCGCATTACCGCTAGCCACGCTCATTGGCAAGAAGTTCTTCGTCCTGCACGGTGGTCTGTTCTCGAACGACGCGATTAGCTTGGATGACGTGAGGAAGTTGAACAGGCACAACCAGAGGCAACCCGGCCAGAGCGGGTTGATGATGGAGATGCTGTGGACGGATCCGCAGCCCGCGCCTGGCCGCGGTCCCAGCAAGAGAGGTGTCGGTCTGCAGTTTGGTCCCGACGTCACGAAGAGGTTCTGCGAGAAGAACGGTCTGGAGGCTATCATCAGAAGTCACGAGGTTCGCATGGAGGGTTACGAAGTCGAGCATGACGGAAGGTGTATTACCGGTAAGTGCATTATTTCGTGCGATGCAAGCGTGCGTAGGCTAATCAGCTGGCAACAACAGTCTTCTCGGCACCCAAGTACTGCGACAGCACGGAGAACAAGGGTGCATACATCAACATCGGCCCTGAGTACAAGCTCGACTTCCACAAGTTCGAGGCAGTGCCGCACCCGCCGATCAGGCCGATGGCGTACGCCAACAACGGGCTCATGAACATGATGTAGATGGGATATTGTTTGTAACGATTGATGGCCTATTTCTCCAGTTGATGTCTCATATCTCTCGACAGCGGAGTTCTCGCATGTGGCAGCAGCATTTCCGTCGCCGGCCATTTCGAATCTGCGTTCCAAAAGCCTTATTTTCGGTTCGTTTCTGCATCAAAGAGAGCAGAGGGATTTGGATGGGCGTTCTTGATCTACTCTTCTTTCATGTCTTGAGGATCGTCAGGGAAAGGCCTTTCTTGCATAGCGTTGCGGGGAAGGGGTTTTGCGGGGAGCCAAATGGAGCAACGTTCGGGATGGCTGCAGAGATATTTTTTCGATTCTCATACAATCTCTTCCGTTTTTTTTGGCTCATCTTCTTCTTCTTCTTCTTGATGTGTTTTAAGAGGTCCATTGGCTGATTTTTTGGACGTTTCTGGCCCTGCTGTAGGGCCGGGAACTGTTTTTCTTTCTCACTTCCAAGTGCCTTGTTAGTCTCCAATTGGCTGGCTGGCTACTAGGCTGGCTGATAGACGAATGCTCTGGGGGCGTAAGGACCGTTGATTGGAAGATTTTTCCACGCAACGCTCTCCTTCGAAGTTGCGAATTCGGAGCGTTATGCCTGGCGCTTTCAAGAGATAGGCAGATTCAAGATCAATTCGAAATAAAATGATATGGCTATACTCCGCTTCTGCACGGCAAGCACCCCGATTCTTCACTGACTGTTTGTCATCAGGCGGCATGGCATGACGACGGGACTCGATGGATCCTCTCTCGGTCCAACCGCGGCGCCGCCTCACCTTCTTCGCTGCCACCACACAAAAACACAAAACCCCGGCGACGTCAGGCCCAGGGAATTTTGCGGGTCGCAAAACGCAAGGCCGGGCAACCCGGGTGGGGCCTGGCTAGGCCAGCCTTAGCTCAAGCCCTTTAAACAACGCGCTTGCTGCTGCCCCTCCATTACCCCTCCTCCGTCCTCTGCTTCATCCACCCCCAACTTTCATCAATTATCCCACTACACGGTAAGTCTAGTACTTTTTAATTTCGTCATCATGTTTTCTCTAGTTGCTGTTGCGGCGCTTGCCCGTTGGTGCACGGCGTCTTCCGGCTGCCTTGAAGCAGCGGAGGGGCAAGACGTGAGATCAGACCACGGGCATTGGATGCTGCGCCATTGAGCGTCGCCGTTTGAGTCCTTTCCCTTCTTTCTGTCTGCTTTCTGGAGCTTGGCTGCCATTGAGGGCGGAGATATGGAAGAGCTATTCGCTGCGCAGCGAGTGCATTGGCTACGTTATCACTCGGCATCACCGTCATCACTCTTGAGGGCGGGGAGAGACCTCAATGGCTCTGCTTTTGCATTCGAGGCTGTCGCCTGGCATCGACCCTCCAGCTTTGCCTATCTCCATTGTTTTTTTCGTCGTCTCACAGCTTTCAACCCTTCGTCATAGACGTTCGTTGGAGGAGTAAATAAGCTGACGGAGATCTGCATCAGAAATATCAACCAATCAGCAAAAATGGTCTACACCATCGTCGTCCACCTCTACGCCAAGGAGGGCAAGGAGGTCGAGGAGAAGCTGCGCAACAAGCTGATCGAGGCCTCGCAAGTCTACTCCAAGGACAAGGAGACCGTCGGTTGGCACGTCATGCAGGACCACCAGGACCCCCGCAAGTGGTGCATCGTCGAGCGCTACGAGCAGGAGAGCGTATGTCATCGTCCGGAACCCCACCACTTTCCCTGGATGTTTTACTAATTCGATTGGAACGGACAGAGCCAGAAGTACCACCTGGAGAACCCCTACTGGAAGACCTTTGACCCTTATGTCATCCCCCTCCTGGACAAGGAGATGGACCTCCGCCGCTTCCACGAGCTGGACACCAGCAAGCCCGTTACCGTTGTTTAAACGGAAGCTTCTTTGGTTCGGAGCAGTTGGAAACGCCCGAGACGGAACGAACGGCTGTATTAAACGAAATGTAAATGCCATGAAATCAACCACATGTGAATATTCTTGTCATCAGCTGTCCGGTTTTCTCTCTTTCACGTGTCGACAATCCCTCACCAGGTCGCCGGAGATGCTGCTTGGCAGTTGCCCGGTTGAAGCGGTTAAAAGCTCAGTTGAGATGTGCTCAAGTTCTTTTCTTCAGTATTTCCATTCTTACGGACTCATTAGAAACTACACAAGCGGCTGTTGCTCACTCTTGGGGGAGTCTTTTCTTACCATGAAAAAATGCTTCGACTGTCGTGGAGAAACCACAGCCCTTGATCACGAACGTGGGAAACTGACACGAGGACGAGACTCACCAAATGATGGTGATGCACGACACCATCCGTTTCTGATGCCAACGATGATGAGGATGTGAAAATTGGCGACGGCACACATCGTTGGAAAAGGAGGAAAACATCAGGTCCCGGGTGTTCCTCTCGAGCTCTCGGGGCCGCTGGGTCGTTCTGCCACTGCCACCGTAGGGCCGCGCAAGTAGATTCGAATAGAGTGCCGGAAACAGCAGTGTCGGAAGGTTGTCCCTTCTGTCACTGCAGATGTCGGTGAGGAGGTGACACAAAGAGCTGGGGATGAGGATGGACTCTCTGCATTTGAGCTGCTTGATGCTCTTGCTACCGCCACCAGTGCCGGCGTCTCATCACCGGACCCACGATCGGGAGCCCTGCATCAGTTATGCATACTTGGAATGCCCGCTGGGCTTCATTGCGGTGGACCCGTGATTCCCGTGCTCAGCTGCCGCAAGTCCATTTTTCACGTGTGTCTTTGAGCAACTCCTACTTGTTCAGTCATGATAGAGGTCATGTGTACTGGGAAGGTGTTAGGCTGAGGCGCTTGAGGGTCGACTTAAATATCCTTGGGTTCGCTCCTGTTTGGCAGTGCTCGTATACTTCAATGGACTCCACCGGAGAAAGATGTGGGGGCACAGGAACACTTTTCACGACTCTTGATTAAGAATAGACACTTCGCCGTCACTCCGCGCCGAAGCCTACTCCGCGCTCTTTCGATATCGGGGAGCTTGCACAATGACAGTGTCACAGTTAACGATGTACAGCATCATCGAATATCAAATGCAGCGCAACATCCACGGGATGCCGATGATGCGGAGCACCGTGATGAAGTCTTAAAGGCTTCTTACTGGCCTATCAGGGCTGAGACGTGGGCACAGCGGCGAGAAGTAGGGCCTTGCTTGTCTTCAATGCATCGCAACGCAGAGGGCAAGTACAAACGACGCTTCTCCGACTTAAAGAAGAAGCAACCAGTCTTTGTCAATGAGAGATAAGTTTCGGCGAGGTGAAGCTTTGCTTTTATGCCGCTGCTTCGGCGAGTGGAGCGTCCACCACGAGACGCTCTATGCCTGCCAGCTCATCCGCGTGCTGCGTACCTGAAGCGGCAGGGCGCAAGATCAGGTCGAGGTCAGCAGAGGCATTCCGTTCATGAGGTTTTAAAGTTGGTAGCCCCTCGGATGGAGCACATAGCGGAGGTGAGCATTCACGGCCATCAACGCAATTACAGTTGCCCGCAGCGACATTTCCTCAGGTACCTTATGGCACGAGAGTGTTGACTTTTCATGACGGACGGTAGCTCAGATACTTCCCACTGTAGTTCCTGACTGGTTTGTGGTCCATAGAGATATCGAAGCGCTTATGTTTGCATGTTCCTACATCATGATGTCTATTTGATGTTGAGCATGAGCTATTGCTGTTGATAATGTCCTGCATCATTAAAAAAGATCTGAGCTCCACTTGCACTACTTTCGTTTGGCCTCTTGTAAATGATCATCTTCACTCTTTCCTTGGCCAGGAAAAAGTAGTGAATTTTGGATCCTGATCCCTGCGTACACTGGAGGATTATGAAGCCGTACGGTCGAGGACCCGATAGCATCGCGAACTTGAACGTTTAGGGAAAGGCCCGTAACATATTAACGGAAAATGTTCATAAGAGCACAGCTCGAGCATAAGTCAGAAGATCTTGACGTAATGCTGAAAGACTCTCGAAGATGTGATCCGCCCATGTGCACAGCAAGGGTGGTGAACCTGGCACGTGCCCGCAGCTGTCTTTTGTACATACCAGCGTGCCTGGGATATATAAGCCCTTTCATTCAAGAAGTTGCATTCACTTCACCCTCTGGTCGAGTAGCCAAAGTAGGGGATCTATCACACCGCTCCTTTGGCTTTTGCACCGTCGTGGCCCGTCTTTTCGGGGTCGGTGTATCACTAAAGCGGATGCACAACCCAGGATTTTCAGCAGGGAATGCTTCTATCACGAGGCGATGCTGGCAGCAGCATCAAACATCAATGATGACGCGCATTGATCAACATTTATACCTCGACCCCACATCCTTAAATGATGGAGCGAATCACTTTATTCATCATTAAAACTCCAACAGCTTCACAAGGGATGGACAAACCTATCGTGGAAGAAAGCCATGCAAGGACGCACGCAGTACATGATCCTGTGGCTCGAGGTGGCAGCGAACTCTGATGCGAAGCAAAGATGGCAACGAAACCACTGCTGGCGATTGTTCTCATTTGAGCTCTTAGCGACCACCTTCCACGTGATATGTATGGAATTGTAACCTTCCGCATTTCGCAACAGACGCTACTCTCTACTTGTTTTGGTGGGTGAGGTCAATATTCACGTGTAGCCGTAAGTCCCAAAAATGCACGAATGCATCCCTATGTAAGATCCAACTATCCTAGCAAGCAGAGTGCATTGCCTCTTGCGGGACAAGTTTGAGAACGACTAAACCATTTTACAACCCACTATGCGGCTCTCACCGTCCCATGCCAAGCCACACCACATGGCCGGCCACCATCCTTCCCTCCACAGCATCAGCCACCACGCTGCCACCAGGCAAAATGAGGCCAACGCGTCTCGGCACCCGACCTCCGCGGTCACCGTCACGCGGACCTCCGAGCCCCGTGCGGCCCCCAACGAAAGGAAGGTCCGACTCCGTCGAAGCGCTGCTGCTGCTGCTGTTGCTACTGCTACTACAGCGGCGACCAAGGCGTCCCACGCGCGCCATACCACGTGACACCAACCTTCCCAAAGAGGCAATTATGTCGCGATCCCGGCGAAAAGTTGATGCCTAATGACAGCCACTCGCGCCCATCATAGCAGAAAAGAACAAGTGTCTAGAAGGGGAAAGGGAACCAAACAGGAAGTATATGCGAACGGACGGACAAGTGTCAACTCCGAGAACCGAAAAAAAAAAAGAGCCGTGTAGAGGAAGTGAAACCACCCGACAGCCCACGTCATGCGGAGTGACTAACCGATCACCGAGATCACCACCACCGTCACCACCACCGGCACAGATAGCATCACCACAACCACCAATCAACATCGCCGGAAACTCGGCCACTCCCCTTCCCTCCTTCCCTTCCTTACCTTTCCTCATCGGCGCCGCCCGCCAATCTTTCCAGATTCTTCCGACAAACAAACGTCCCTGCATGTCTGTCTGCCTCTGTCTGCCTCTGTCGTACCTACTATCGTCACAACGGCATCATCATCATCCCCATATGGACCCTGGGATTTTCTTTTCGCTTTACTAATTACCCACCCATCCACACCAGCCAGAAGTCACACGAGAAAACCCTTCCCGTACCTTGCATATTCCAAATTCCCCCCCCCCCCCTCCATCCCACGTTTGATCCCGAAAGGCGCCTTCGGAATGACGTGCGACGCAAGACACGTGTGCGCCAGTGAGAGGAGAGAGAGAGAGAAAAAGAGAGAGAGAGAGTGTGTGTGTAGATAGAGTTTCCATGCCGGTGGACGGGGTGCGCATGCTGCACCACCACCTCCTCCTCCAAAACACGCCCTGCATGCCTTGGCGCGGGTAGATAGGATGTCTCCGGATGGTATGCGTGACACGGGGCAGGTGTGGAGGGGGAAAAAGATAGCCCATTACAGGCAAGGGCAAGAATGCAGGGCAGGCAGGTAGGTAGGTATTCGTCATTTGAGTGTGGGCTACCAGATCAATCGAGGGAGGGGATTTGGTCGAGAGAGAGAGGGGGGGAGGGAGAGAGAGAGAGAGAGAGAGAGAGAGAGAGAGAGAGAGATAGAGAACCGGGTTGGTGGGTGAGTGTGTGGTGTGCGAGAAAAAAAAAATGGCACAATGAGAGACATCGACACTCCATGAAGAAACGGGACCTCAAGAGAGCACGTCTAGAAACAATGGAATTCATTGGCGTCAAAGCACGCTTGAAATCTCGCACCGTAGCAACCCCGTTTTCTGCGCATACAGAACACCCTCGAACGAGCCAAGTCCAGCTAGCACGTATATGACAGTCCCAAAACTCCAATCCGACCCATCCAAGAGATAGAAAGGGGAAGAGGAAGAAGAATCGTTTGAAAAACACTCTGGGAATCTATGTACATACAGAAATGTTGTCACCAAACTTCAATTCATCAGCCCTGTTGTAGTCATGGTGACAAACGCCGCATCTCTGTGTGAGGCCGACGTAAGAAAATATCGAAAAGGAGATGGGAATCAATCCTGTGGTCACCCGTCCACTAGCCCGCCCATTGTCCGCCATCCCATCCCGTCCAGTCCAAAAAATGATCCGCTATCGTGAAAACAAAAGGAGAGATGATGTTGTTTTGGGGTAATGATATCGTGAAAGAGGTTGTTGTTTGCCGTAAGGGTATGTAGTGACTGTTGTACAGACAATCTGCAATGTTTTTCTATGTTTCCCATGCTGCACAAGCCCCTCTGCGCGTATTCTTTTTTTTGTTCGAGTGTGTTGGAAGCGAGGTAAGTGGTGAAGTTGATGGAGGTAATTAGGAGATGTAGGGCTCTGTAAACCATCCGCTGACACCGCGCTATTTGGATGAACCAACCGGGGACCGCCAAAAACAGTTTGCCGACAAAAGTTGAAGGATTTGTGCAAAGGATTATTACGCTATTTGCGCAATGAAGAACCAGACCAAAACGCAGTCCCCAGGCGCCGTGTACACATGCACTTCTCGAAAAAGAGAATGTAGTGGGACACTTTAGTTTAGGCAACCTCGACCACGCGGCCGGGCGTTGTTCGTTCCTGCACAGCGCCGACGAAGGCAGACGCAGCTGCCCACAGCTGTGGAAGCCTGCTCCGCAGCATTGCACACAAAATGATGAGGAGCAGAGGGATCCAAATGAAGAAAAGGTTGCGGTCGCTCCTGATGCGCTTGAGCTTCTGCGCATGCGCCCTTCTGACCTGCTCCTGTTCTTCCTTGGTGAGGCTCTTCTTGCCAAGCTCGACGTTCAGGCTGCCCTTGGCGGCTTCGCTTGAGCTCTCAGCCTCAACATCAAACTGCTGAGTACAAGCCTGGTCGAGGAGGTGATCGGCAGCAGCCTGAGCCACTGACATCTTCTTGACATCCATGTCCTTGTCCGCATTCTCCGGATAAATCTCCTCGTACGCCGGAGGAGCCGCCGGCGTGCTGAACAGGTCCTTCCACTTGTAATCGTTGCTGCTCGACCCGGACGGGGTTGCTGTGTCGTCGCTAGAGGACGACGGCGTACGCGGAGGGCTGCGATGCGGTACAAGCGAGCTGATGCGGCGCATCATGGGATGAGCCTGATAATCCGGAAGGTTCGGTAGAGGCGGAAGAGCCGGGAGCTGCAGGTTCGGGAGGTTCCAGTGCATGTTCTGCTGGAATTGGTTGATCTGGGCAGACAGGTTCTCTCTCCAAGCATTCATGGCAGCAACAACGGGCATTGCTGGCTGGTTTTGTTGGTTGGCCGAAGGCAAAGGCAAAGGCCGAATGTCCTTGGCGCTGCCACGACGCGAAGCAACCCAGGCAGGCGCTGACGGGCCTTCCACCGACTCCTCGAACTCCTCCCCTTCGTCTTCGTAGTCCGCTTCAACCTCGCTGACATAGCTGGGGGAAGACGACTCCCACATGGAATGCGTAGACGCGATACTGCTTGCCCTGCTGCGCATCGAGAATGACACGGAACCAGCGCTGCGTGTCCGTCTGTGCGACCTGACTCGCTGGAGTGCGTTGAGGACGTCCTCAGAAGTAGCCAAGTCGGATGCCAGGTACCCTTGGAGACTACGCATCATTGGGTCAGCGCCCTTGAGAATCAGACGGCGCACGATCTGAGAGTGGCCGTGCATGGCCGCCATCATCAGGGGAGTGTAGCCTCCACGGTCGCGAGCATCAGGATTAGCACCTCTAGCAAGGAGGCCTGCGACGACTCGACCATATCCCAGACTGCACGCAAGCGACAGGAATGTGGCCCCGGTCTTGTTCTTCATGTTGAAGCGCGGCGGATGGGGACTGTCATCCATGTCGACCAGATCCAAGCATCGGAGGAGCATTTCCTCCGTGTCCATTGGCGGAGCGTTGGCATCGAAGCCGGAAGACCTTTGCTGCATGCTGCCACCTCCCTGGGTCCAGCCGTTGGTAGCCATGCTTACGACGTGACGCGCAAAGCCGCGGTAATCATCCTGCTTTGTGTTGCCGGTCTGCTTCTGGCAGAGAATGCGCAGGGCCATCTCGCAGATACGCTGGTCTTCGTCATCCACGTACCTGAAGGAGACAGTAGGGCCAGGTCCAGGCGGAACAGGGAGTCCATTCTGCATCCGGATAGTCACAGGAACGACACCCGCATGGGGCGAGGGAGGCAGGAGGCTGACCAGAAGCTGACTGTTCCAAAATGTTGTTGTAGTCGCGATCGTATCACCGAAATAAATTTCCATATCGCGGGTGAGATTCGACCCCAGGATTGAGATTTCAATTCCTCCGGACTTGGAATACTCGCCAGGAGTGAGCTTGTAAATTGAAGGAGGCGCCGAGACATGATTCGGCGAGTCCATCAAGCTCATGGTGTTTCCGACCATAGTCGATGCTGAATTGTAGCTGCTACCAATCGACTGCCTTCCGAGAGATGGGCTTGTAGCACGGCTATGCACAGCTGAGACCGGCAGAGAAGAATAGTACATATTGTCCATGCTACCAGCGCGTTGACCAGGGGTGACAAGGCCGCCATTGCTGCCGGGAGTGGATGGACCAGAAGCGTAAGGAGGGATGGTGAGGGGCTGCATCATAAATTGAGAGTCGTTTGCGGTTGCGTACGAACTACTCTGAGGAATAGACGTCAGAGGCATGGTGGTTGCCATTGCTATGGCTTCTGCGATTGCTCCGGGACTTGATCCAGTGCCAGCACGACTTATCGAGGTCATGGTGAGATTCCGAGGAAGCTTGTTATGGTGAGTGGAGCTCGACTTTCGCTTCTTGTTGGGCCCCGTCTGCGTAGACGATGGCGACGGCGACGGCTGCCGCGAAAGATTTGAGGGAGTCATTGTCGTCGATGTAGCCTGCGACGGCATGTTGGACGGCCTGGAACAGCTTGTGGAGTTTGCCCAGCTATTTTGGAAAGCCTGCAAGTCATTGGTGGAGTGGTATGCCCTGCGAGGCAAGCTGGATTGCAAATCCTGCTGCTCAGTTGGAGTAAGCAGGGGCACGTTGAATGACTGGGTCGGCTCGGTAGGCATTCCAGTGGAGGAAGGAACCGGGACTCCTTGCGTCTTGTGATCGTCCGTGATAAGGATTGGGTCCGTCATTGACTGCGCGACCACCGATCCGCGATAATCCTTGACAGTGAAGATCACCCTGGAAACCAATGTCAGTCTCGAAGATGCACAGCATCTGGCCAGGTAGACACTCACCGGAACCCGTTTTTCTCGCCCTGGTGCCGACAATAGCAGGCAATGCGCATGGGCACCTCTATTTGCATCGCGCTGGGCGGGTATGTCTGCGGGTTGAGCTCGCCTTGCTTTGGGGGTGCGGGGGCTCCCCAGTCCTTGTACTCCTTGTCGTTGAACACGATGACTCGTTCGAACTCATATTCCGCCCATGCCTCCTCGTCTTCTTGCTTCTTGACTCTCTTGCGAGCAGCGCGCTTACGTTCACGCTGCACGCAGTTATGGCAAATGCGGACCTCGCCGCCATTAGCAGGCTTGTCGGGATCATCTGGATCGTCATCGCTCATGTCGGTCTGGGAAGGCCGCCGATGCTGGCTTTTCCGCGTGTTCGAGTCGTGGGCACGGGCTCTTTCCAGGGCACGCGCACACAACTCAGGTTTGTCCATAGCACTTGCGCATACCAGCGATGTATAAAGTTCCAGTGTGTCGGGTGCCTTGACGATCTCTTTTGCCAAGAGCTTAGGCTTGGAAACGGTGTGTGTGGGAAGATGGATCTTCGTGACTCCGGGAGGCATAGGATCCAAAGTCAACTTGATATTGATTTGTGTTTCGACTCGCGACTTGTTGCCGTCCTGGGCGATGTATAGGCGGGCCGGGGCCTGCCTGCCGGGCACGATGTTCTGAAAGACCATGGAGTCGGAGGTGGAATATGATAGCGGTGCCTGAGTCGGCGAGAGCTCGTTCTGCCACGAGTTGTTCTGGTAGCCTGAGTTATGCCCCGAGCCATTCCAAGCAGGCATATTGTGAAACATGTCGCTGTTACTGAAGGCTGCCGGCGACTGGCATTCGAACATAGCTGCAGGAGAGGCACCTTGACTTCCGCTTCTACCAGACCCCGGCGACTCGTCGCAGCCAATGAGGAACTGGGGTTCTTGGGATGGGGCAAATCGCTGCTTCAGTCAGATACAAGCTTTGGAATTGTTGGCGCAGAAGACTCACCTGAGCGCTGGTCAGCGTTTCGGACGGGTGCTGTTCCAACTTGGACGGCACGATAGTCTGGTCGGGCGAGCCAAAAGTGAAGTGGGCAGGGCTGCTGCCGCTGCTGCCAACTTCGAAGTGTGTCGCCATGGTATTGCCAAGCGATTCCACGTCATGCTCGAGACCGGGGATATCTGAGGGCTCACACTTGACAAACATGGAGTCACGGGGGTCGCCGTAGTCAGCCATGGCGTCTCTCTGCCATCCCTCCATGCCGCAGAAGATGGCGGAGGGCGACGAGTCAGACGAGGTCATCTTGCGCTTGCGCCTGTGGGATGTTTCGGACGACGAATCTTGGCTTGAGCTGTCGGGCGACGAGGACATGTTGGAGCGCACCTGCATGTCGGATGGTGGCTGCAGCGGGGCAGGTGTTTGCTTGGCCGGCAAAGAAGTGTGGGCCTGGGCCGGGTTGGGAGACGAGATGAGGGCATCGTTGGTGAGAAATTGGGCGTAGTCGAAGCCCGGTTCGGCGTGCGTGTCGGACAAGTCGGAATTGAGGCCGGACGAGGCAAACATTTGGTGGTCGGCGGCCCAGGAATCAGCCATGTCGGTGTCCATGATGTGCGGGACGTAGGAGTCGTCGTCGGTCGCCATCGCCAGCGGAAGGGCTGAGGCCGCGTCGCACGGCGGCGGCGTCGGAGCGCAGGGTCGAGGCGCGCGAGCTGGTTTGGGCCCTGGAGAACGTGCGAGTCCGCAATAATTGATCGGTCGGGGCCGCGAGGGGCTGCGGGCGCGCGAGGCTGCCGTGCTGCTGTGCTGCTGTCGGCGTCACTAGACGGGCATGGCAGAGGCGGGAGCTGCGAGATACGGTGGTGAGGGCGGCGTACGGCGGGCTTGGAGATCGATGAGGTGTGTGGGTGGAGGGTGGGTGCGTTGTGACTGGCGCAGGCGATAGGCTGCTGGGTGCCCGCGTGCGTGGTCAAGTCGACGAAACCCTTTTTGGGATGCGCGCTGGAGGCAATATTGCGATTTCGCCGAAGGGACGGCCGGGAGCGAGGACGATGGTCAGCCTGCCGACTGGCTGCCAACGGTGTTATAGCAGGCAGGCGCGCAGCTCGGGACCCGGCTGCCGGTGGTGCGAAGGCGGGTGCCGTTGTCGTCACGAAGCCCGGTGGTCGGCTTGCCTGCTCGACATCGCCCTTCAGTGATCGCCGCTGTGCGGAGAGGAGGGCCTTTCCCCCCGCTAGCGGAAACGCATCAGCCTGCAGCGCCTCCATCTGACGCCCTGGCACCCCGGCTGCCGACCAGCGTGCCTCCTTCGCCTTCGCGCCGCCGCTGATTGGGCCCCTGCGGAGACGGCCTCGCCCGCGCAAACCCTTGGCCGTGGAATCTGCGCGCTGGCCGCTGGCGCGCGAGCAACGACCATCCCGGATCCGCCTGCAGCGGCACGCCTGCCGTTGAGAGGCGCGTCAAGTACAGATACCTCGTCCGCCAGCAAGCTGCCATGCTGCCGCCCCTCCTGCTCGACCCCCGCCTCCCAGCCGCCCTCTTCGTCGCTCGCCGTGCTCGTGCCTGCGCGCCGCCGTCGCCGCCGTGCTGCTGTCCGCCATGGCCAGCCCGTCACGACGCCGCCGACTTGCGAGCGAGGTAGCGGAACCTGGGAGCGCCGGCCTAGGTGCATGATGAGGCTGGTTTCTGGGCGGGTCCAACGCAAGATAAGACACAGACCTTTCCGCTTTCACCTCCCTCCACCAGAGCATCCGAAATCACCCACAAAAACCCTCAGTACCGCTCGCCCTGGAGGCGGGATGCGCCAAGCTAGCACCTACTGTGGCAAGCGCCCGCCCCCGTCGACGCCGCAAGCTGACGTATTATGCCTCGTTGCGACCGTCGTGCGAGCTGCCAAGATGGGCGTCTTGAACAGCACCCCCACAACTCCACACCAAGCCGCGCCCTGCGGGCCCTCCGCTGACAGAGCCAGTCTCTCGACTTGGCAACCGGGGCCGGGGTCCTGAAGAGACTCTTCTGCCTGGGTCTTCAGCTGCCACTTGAGCTTGCGGCTGCTCAATGGCTTCTTACATCCCAGCTGGCTGCGCGGAGGACGACCTCCCGCGGCGTACGCAGCCAGGCCAAGCGGCGGCACGCAGCATTATATGCAATGGACGATCGCAATGACAGCCGCAGCAACGCCAGACATGAAGTACTGGTACCCTCTCGTACTCGGATCATGCTATTGTATGAAGCCGTAGGGCCCCGCGGCTGACAGACATTGTATCCAGGGGGCCGGAGAGGCCTCGTCACCAATGGATGCAATAGCAGAGTTGATATTGCCGCAAGAAATCTGGATCCTGCAATGGCCACTTGGGTGCAGAATGTGCCTTGGGGTTGTGGCCCTATTCTTGCATCCAGCCCCGTCGGCCGTGGGCGCGCTTACGGCTGTGATTGGCACGCACGCGCCGCATTACCCGCATTCCTTAACGGCCGATAACGCATCCTGCATGCTAACGGACCCTTGTGCGGTACCTGGAATTGCGCGGGATGGTGCAATGGTGTTGGACTTCATTCGACGACGACTTGGGACAACGCATGCCAGAGAGTGAGGCTCTGAAGCTTGTGCCTGCCAATCCTTCTCAACAAACCGGATCCAAGCCTCCGTATGGCCAGCCCCCATGTCCCCCCACGATGGATCGCTTGAAGTGCGGCAGGCGCTCGATGGTCGATGCTTTCTGCCGCGACGGACGCATGTCCGGCGACGCTATCTAACTCGTACTATTTTCAAGAGCCTTTCTCGCTACCAGCAATGGCCCTAACACTCCCGTCCGCAGCCGTTTCCGGGCCCGCATCAAGCCAATCTAACGTCGGCAACGGAAGGCTAACGGGCCATGGTCGCGGTCTGATAGGTGCGCAGTCGGCGCGGGTTCATCAAGCTGACGCTGGGTTCCATAATTCTCTCGCGTACAAAGATTCTTCACACCCGTCTCCTTCCTTCGTCGTGGTCGTTAGGAGCACACTTCCGGCCTGATAACAGGCGCATGTATGCGGTGGCGTTGCCTGTGGTCGGCGCTTGGGATCGATGCTCCCGATCTTCACCTTGGGTCCGAGCGCAGATCATCGCCGGCTTCCCTCCCGTTGGCGGCTTGGGAGGTCGACCTTCCGTTTTCTCCGACCAGGAACGCCCGGGGAAAAGCCAGACGTCCCTTCCGATTCGTCGCATGGAGCTTCTGCACGTAACGGGCGCTGGATCGCTGTCTTTCGTGCTGGTATGTATGTATAACCATGGCGCTTTTTTTCGGAGATATCGCGTCTCTCCGCCGAGCTTCCCCGCGTTTGCTCGATCTTCGGCAACTAGGCGCCGGGGCTTTCCGGTCCTGGCCTGACCACCATCCAAACTTCAAGCAGCCTCCGAACAACTACCACGTCTGCGTCGACTGTCACACAGGGCCATTGCGGAGCACAGTGGCCGAAGAATGCGAGGAGCCCCCAAGGCATTGTCAATATTGTCCCCCCTTCCTTCCTCGGGTGCGCCTTGTTCGGAAATTCCAGGAAGAAGAATTCAATGTAAGGCCATGATCCGGCGTTGCTGCGGGACCGCGTTGGATTAGCTTCTTGCAGTACCACCCCTTCGGTTCCCGGGCCTGGCCTTTTCCGAAGGGCGTGGGCGTATTGCCGTTGCTCAGTGGTCCAGCCATAATGATGCTCGGCAACTTTGTGTGGTTCCGCGCGGGATCCCGCACTTCGTGGGGCAGAATGATCCACCGCCGATCAACCTGCCTTCAACACCACAACCAGTCAATTCGCAAGATTGGTACGATTGCCCGGTTCACGGAGCAAGGAGAGACGTCGTTCGTCACTGCAAAGTATCGTATCTCCTTCATCTTCAATCATCATCCAATCCTTACCCTCGCACTCGCACTGCCTTTGCTCAAGGTGGTTAGGAAAAATTGACTTGCTTGGCGTAGGGACGAACTCCGGCGTTGGCTTTGGCAGGTCGGTCCAAGATCTTGCTACAATCCCCGATCTTGGTACAGTCCCCCTTCAACTTCTATTATTACCTTATTGAGCCGCTAAGGTCTTAGGGGCAAACGTGGGACCATCCCCGAGAAGGGAAAAACAAGGCATTGCCCCTGCGTCCGGCTTTCGTAAATTCCACTACGGGACGGTCCTTTGGCACCAGTCCCCTTCTTGGGGCATCCTACGTCTAAAATTGCCGCGACGCTAGTCATGAACTTCTGATCTCACGATGCATGACGTCATCAAGGCTCTGGGACCGCCATAATTTGCGCAATGTGGATTACATAGCAGGGACACAGCATGGGCAAACGCTCAAGTGACTGGTTAGCAAAGTGGAGACCCGAGAAGAAAGAAGGATAAACTTTCTCCGCACGATATTCTGGCTCCCGGCGGTACTCCTTTACCCAGTGTCGCGATGGCTTTCGCGCTCAGTTACTTTTGCGTCATCATGACAAGGTTCTTGAAATTTTGAGTTCACTACTGCCGACGCACATTTTCGAGGATCACACACCGCCATCAACATCCCTCGACGTCGCACATCGCCGCATCCGCAAAGTGATGATGCCAGGTCGGGAAAGCGCGATTAGACCAAACACACGGCGCAATCCTAACAAAGTGAGCTCATGTCGTTTGTTCCCCCTTTAATCTTTCCCCGTGGTCTGGGGGGAAAACACAAGCCAGCCACGAAAGCCCGTGGGAGAGTAAGCCATGTTTTCTCTCCCCTCACGCCCCATCCAACCTCCCCACCGCCCAGTTCCAGACCTCCAGAGTGCTCTGCACTTCACTCTCCTTTTCCCATCTGCCGCTACCTCCGCCTCTGTCGTCATGATCGGGAATGCCATGGTTGCGTCGGCGTTCTTATAGCAGAAGTGGAACGAATTCATACGTAGGCGACGAGTGCACGAGTAGACATCGAATTAAGCTTTTCCACTCGATGCCGCCGGGCGACGAAGTACATTAGCTCTGGTATATGCTGGCATGTGGAGCCCGACAGTACTTCCGGCAAGGTGACTGGCCAGAAAGAGTTGGGGGCTCAGATAGGAGAATTTCTTTAGGTTATCGCGATGCTTCATGCAAGGTGATGCGTAGCGTGCGTTAGAGAGGACTTCGTGTGGGCGGTCGGGCGGCTTGGGCTTATGGCGTCACGCCGTTTACCTTGCGTGCTTGCTGTCCGGCACGTGAAGGAACGAGGTTTGCGGATGAGATGCGAGTGACAGTACATATCACGCTGCATATGTGAGGAATGTCACGAATATGTGAGAGGGGTAGGTATATTCTTTGGTCACTAGAGAATACGACTCCTTCGTCCTCGGCGAATCACTTGGTCGTCACGATCTCCAGTTTGCAGCCTCATCGGTGCCGACCACTTCGTACGTCTGGACCTTCTCCCTTCCATTCAACGGATGATCGAACACCTTCTGGACTATCGCGACTGCTCTATCACGGCGGCTCATGACCATCCGCGTACGTCACAGTCACCCAAAGCCTGACTTGAGAGTCCAGGATCACGCCAACCTCGCCGATCATCTCCAATGGCTGCCTGCAGAGGAGATCCACAAAAAGCCGAAGCCCACAACCCGTCACCCGCAACCCGCAACCCCAGAAATGAAAGACCGCGTGGACCCACCGATCAGCCCCATGCATGAAGAGGAGAAGAGACAAAGACAGAACAAAATACCCATGAGGCACGCATCCCACCGACCCGGACACGAGGTGTGCTGACATCTGCATGAACGATGCAACGACTGGAAAGCAGAAGAAGAAAAATCGGGGGCATCTGCCTTTCCGTCCCAGCGGCGGGCGAATGGAGAAGCACGCGAGTGCCATCCTCGGTCTTGGCCTGCAGGATAATAACATCGTACCATATGTGCTGCGCCGCATGCAAGTAATAATGATAAAGGCAACGCGAGAAAATCTCGGGCGAAGCTCGCGAGCTGGGGGGGACATTGCATTGACGAATGACCGTGTGGGAAATACGGGCCGGAAATAAGCGATGCATTTCCTGCGCTCTTGTTGTCGGACCGTACTCCGTAGTTCTTCTATTTTTTGCCCTCATGCTTGCGCGTAAGCGGTCTAGACTTCTCTTGCTGACGTTCATGCATAACAGTACGCTCGAAGATGGAAACCCACGGTAGCATTGAATGCTGCTACCTACATATAACTCATCTCCAACAACCGCGCGTATCACCTGATCATGCTCCACATCAATCACGCATGCTCTCACATCTTTCGTGTCAAGAAAATCCAGAGCCATGGCAAGCGCCAACGTCGCATTCTCACCTCTCCACTTCCACCGTGAACTTCTCCGCCTTCTCCGCCACTACCATGACCGTCACGTTCGTTGTCCCTCTCAACAACCTTCTCTTTCGAAAACACACGCCATGGCTTTCAACCCGCTGTGGAAACGAAGTATACATTCGGATGAAATGAGTGTTGCGGCGAAGCCGGAGAACAATCTCGTGGACGAGCCTTAAGCGCCGACGAATCACTGAACCAAAGGACCATCTAGCAACAGGCCGCTTTGATGAAGACCTAGGTGGTCTCGATGGTTCTAAAGAATGCACGCCAGTAGTCACATTGCACGCAGGCACCTATAGACTGCACAGCCACGAATGTCCTCCTCGGTGACATCTTGCTTCGGACCTTCAGTGACAAGCAGCAAAAGATGAGGGCAACATTACACAAACATTGCCGGCTTTGCTCGTTCCGCACTTTCGTTTTGAGGTACTGTCAGAAGTTCTAACCATACATGCACAGAATTGTACCGTCTCAATGATGGACAAAAGAAACGCCACAATCGGCCCTTGATTCGAGCCTTCTCAGATTAAGATACCACAAGAGAGTGACATTGGAGGGGACAAGTAGATTGGTACAGGAGGCCTGCAATACGCTTCAAGCAAGCGTTCGGCTCACTGTCAATGCTACAAAAGAAGAAAAGGGAGCCGAGAGAGCAAAGTACATCTCTGTACAACAGAAACCCAAGAAAAAGGAGTCAAACTATGATTCCTTTTAAAACGCTTATACGGCTATAATCCATCCGAAACTTTCCTTTTCCTTTCCATTTTCCACTACATACGTTTCGTGTTTCTCTGCTCATACCCGTGCCTACGTAAAGACCTCTTTCTGCATGGATATAAAGAACAATTGGTTCAAGTTTCGATGGATTTTTCATTCTGAGCTAATCTGTGTCGGGGCCGACGGGACCTACGCAATGATGACCACCCAACACTCTTGCGCGTTGTCGCCTATTCCACAAACATGCAACCCCGGCCAGTATATTCTTGATTCATCAAAGTCGGCATACGCTTTTGTGCGACATCATGGCGAGACGATGAAGTGTAAGCGATGACTGCAATGGCAACCGACATGATCATTTTGGTAGACGGATAGCTACCGTCAATCGAACCTTGTTTTTCGCATCTTAGGCTGGTTTCTGGGTGAACATTTCCCCCGGAATTTCTGATGGTGAATCCGACATCGCAGGCTGAAGATGTTTTAAATCAGCTGCCAAGGACGTTGCCAAGTCTTCTGTTTCAACCTTTTCACGACCAACACTGCATCACCAAAGCTACAAAATTAACATCATGGAATTCAGCTCCCTCCATCCCAGTCCCGTCGTTGAAGAGACATCTTCATCATCATTACTATTCCTCTTCTTCCTCCTCCTCTCCTTGAAATAGGGCCCGCTTGAGTCGGCATTCGCATCGGACAAATGTCCGCAGTCGCCGGCCAAGTCCATCGATCTGCCACGCTCGTTTCCCTTCTCGTCCCACTAGCCCGTCACACCTGACTCGCCAAGCCTAGGGAAGAGTCTTGGTCGTGGAGTAGCCAAGGCCGGCGCGATTGACCTGATTGATTAGATCTTCTGATTAATCTGCGCAGAGCACCTCCCATCATCTCTTCCACCTCGTAAAAAGCAGGTCCCTACGGCTGGGCGCGGTCATACCCTGGCTGGTACTCCGTATAGAAAGAAAAAACTGGCCCGGTACCTGTAGCTGCCGGCCGGCGCGTGTCCGGAGTCCGGACGTTTCTGTCAGTGATGTACTCGGACGATCTGTTTATATGGAGGTCCCTGCCCGCTGGCGGAGAGGCCTGAGTGCTTGATCAGGTAGGCTTGTTTCCCAGCTACACCGTTTCGACTCTCTTTCTTCATTCCTTCTTGGAGGCCTCTCTTTCAACTCCCTTCAAGAAGACCACCACCACCACCATGCGGTCCGCCACCGCGCTCAGCCTCTTCGCCGGCGCCCTCGCCGCCGCCAACACCACAACCACCACCTACGACTACATCGTCGTCGGCGGCGGCACCGCGGGCATCATCGCGGCCTCGCGCTTCGCCGAGACGGGCGCATCAGTCCTCCTCCTCGAGCGCGGCGCGGCGTCCGCCCACAGCACGGGCAACAACGCCACGCTGCCGTGGAACGGCACCGTCACGCCCTTCGACGTGCCGGCGTACGGCTACCTCGTACGCGGCGCGGTGCCGGCCGAGGCGTCGTGCTCGGACACGGCGTCGAACGCGGGCTGCGTGCTGGGCGGCGGCGGCTCCGTCAACGCCGAGATGTTCGTGCCGCCGCACGCGGACGACTTCGCCACGTGGCCCGCGGGCTGGCGCTGGGAGGATGGCGTGGAGGAGGCGGCGGCGGCGGTGCACGCGCGGAATCCGGGGAGCAGCGCGCCGTCGCAGGACGGGCGGTATTACAATGGCGATGTGTTCGACCTGCTTGGCGGGTTCTTGGGCGAGAACGGGTGGAGGCAAGTCGACGCCATTGAGCAGCCTGATGAGAAGCACGACGTATGTTGATTGTTCCCGACACTTACTTGGACAAGATGGAAGACTCACGATGACAGGTCTACGCCCGCCCGCCGTGGAACATCCAAGACTCGGTCCGCGCGGGCCCGGTCAGGACGTACCTGCCGCAGGCACAAGCACTGCCCAACTTCACGCTCCAGCTGCACGCCAAAGTCCTGCGCGTCGTGCGCGCCGGCGGCACCGCGACGGGCGTCGAGGTCGAGCACGCCGGCACGGGCAAGCGCGAGATCGTGCGGCTGACGGACCCTTCGACGGGCAAGGTCGTGCTGGCGGCGGGCGCGCTGTCGACGCCGCGCCTGCTCTTCAACAGCGGCATCGGCCCCGCCGCCCAGATCCAGCTCGTCGCCAACGGCAGCACCGAGCACATCGCCCTACCTCTGCGCCGCGACTGGATCGACCTGCCCGTCGGCGAGGGCGTCAAGGACCACCCCATCTTCTACATCAACCTCAACCTGACCTCCCCTTCCAACACCACCACGAACACCACCACCCTCCCCGTCTTCGACGCCGAGCACCCCACCACCGCCGACATCCGCCTCTACAACACCGCCGGCGCCGGGCCCCTCGCCCAAGGCCCGCAGCGCCTCAGCTTCTGGACCGCCCGCGGCCCGCGCTCCTTCCAAGGCACCGTCACCCTCGACTCCCCCACCGTCATCGGCGTCAAGGTCTACCTCACCCGCGGCCTGACCTCCGCCGGCGTCCTCGGCCTCAACGCCACCGACCCGTCCCGCACCGTCTTCGCGACCAACCCCTGGCTGACGGACGCCGCCGACGCGGACGCCGTGGTCGCGTTTCTCGACGAGCTGCTCGCGCTGTTCCGCGCGAGGGCCGACTCGTGGACGCCGGCGGACTGGATGAGCGGGGAGGCGATCGGGGAGGCGCGGGAGCTGCTGGGGAGCTACACCGCGGGCGCGCATTTCGTGGGGACGACGGCGCTGGGGAGCGTGGTGGAGGACGCGGGGAGCGGCGAGGGGCCGAGGGTCAAGGGGACGGCGAACTTGTACGTCGTGGACGCGGGGATCCACGCCGATGTGCCGACGGGGAATACGAATGCGATGGTGATGGTTGTGGCGGAGCATGCGGCGAGGCTGATTGCGGCGCGTGGGTAATGAGGATGATGTTTTGAGGGGCTGGCTCGGGGAGGAGCGACAGATTGGTGTTGGGATCGGATAAGGGAGTGCTGTAGTGTCATGTGCGTATGGGCATAAAATGCACGCTCATGACCATGTTTAGAGTCATCTGATAGCGATTCGTAGTTCAGTCAAAGACTTAAAGACAGTTCCAAGTCCTGTCAAGCTTTAGCTGCAATGAAGTCAAGCCTAGCTCTCGCTACGGCAAATGAGACGCTCTTCCTAAAGGCAATCTTCCAAGCTCTAACTGTGGCCTGGAGTTTTGCGGCCTCGTTATTTCCAGTCCAAATCCTCTAGTGGAACTCCTATTCAGGAGCTCAGCATCAACTGGCCTTGATGATGACCCGAATCTACAATTTAGTTTGATGGCGTGGAGCAGCTCGGTGGAAAATTGAGGAATGTTACCAACGTATAGGATGCAGGTCTTCACTTCTCCCAGACCAGAGGCGGCAGTAGATCCACAACAGGCCCGCCGAAGGGACCGCACCCAAAGTCAAACGGGATCATCCAGGACAGGCTGTTGACCGGTGTTGAGTCTATCTAGCGAGTACGGCCGTGAAATGTCTCATTTTCAACAGAAAGACAGACCACAGACAGATCTACATGGAGGCGCGTGCCTTGGGTTGGTCACATGCATGATCCTGTCTATTGTTAGACTTTACAGTGAGCTTTGCAAAGGATTTGACTCTTCTATACCTCGCGAATGATTCTAATCTCTTCCCATGCGGATAGTTCAAGCAAATATTCAGCAGTAGATGTAAATTTGAAACTACACAAGTACCCCCAAACGGGATCCCACTCCCAATGTAAGTAGGATGTAATAACTGTGAGATAGATGTAGAGAGCCTCAATGCTTTTGCAACATGACGTGCCGTTTACTCCGCGAAATTGAGTCGCCCTACATCTCACTCCCGTTCAGCGGTGTTGCAACATTCGATGAGGGCACCGAAGTGGCGAGTCCCCTCATGGTGAAAAGCGCAAACAACTCGTTTAGCTCGCTGGAAAAAGAGGCTCAACTTTCCAGTTGCAACGAGCAACAAAGTCGCCGGGATCCAATGAGCCCCGGGCGTATGGACACTCTCGACCTCCCCTCATCAGTGGCTGAGCCCTCTCATGACCACAGGAGCAAAAGTCACACACTAGAAACAAGCAAGGAAAAGGCACGCCAAATCTTTGACCATACGTATCGAATTACTCACCCACTCATTAATCATCTTCTTGGCCTTCACATACTCCGCGTCACAATTGACTTTACGCCACGCCCTTCCTCCCAGCTCGAATAGTCTACAGGAGAGAGAAGAGAAGAAAAAGAAAAAGAGATTCCAACCCAAAAAAAATTCGCCATTCGCAATGCTGACCATCATTGACGCTTTTATTGATTTTTTTTTCGTTTCGTAAAATTAATCCCGGATATAGTGAGTTTTCTTTTGAGTTCCCTTCCATGACTTTGCAGGTTTTTCGATGTTGAGCCCTGCCAATTTAAATCCTGCGCCTTCGCCGATCGCTGTGCTCATGATGACTGGAGACGAAAAAAGAATAGAAGTACTCATGAAGGAAGAGGGGAAAAAGGGAAGTGGAATGTCAACGCCTGAAGCACCGTGCCTGCATGATGTCCGATGTCGAGCAGAGGGGGGTTTGGAGGGCTGAAGCAAGCAGCGTAAGCTGAAAGAAAACAACCACGTGAAGTCCGAAAAAGTGAAGTCAAGCCGATCATCCCCAAAGTCATTACCAAGAGCGCACACATCCACATCAAGCGCTCTCCTTCGCCCCCTTCTCGTTTACCATGTACCTTTCGGAACCTCAGAGCCACGAGGTTTTAAAAGGCGGCACCGCCCAGCTCCCCTTCTCCGTTCAGGCTCCTGAGGTGCTCATCCGCCAGGTCCGCCCTCAAGCTGAAAGTCTCTCCCTCCCTTTCCAACCGCTCCCACTCCCTCTTACCCCTCCGTCCCAGCGCCTCTTTCTCCGCAATCTGCTCGCGGAGCTTACGCGCTTCGTCCTCCAGCTTCTGCAGGCGGAGGTTATCGTAAAGGTCCTTCTGGCGGATTCCCCCAGGCACGATCGCCGGCAAATCCGAGAGATGGGCGGCGACGGCACTATTGGTCGTGTTGAGGCTCGCCGTGCCGGCAGGACCGGTGGGAATAGCAGGTCCAGTGGGGATGACAGGGCCGCCAATGGCCGGGGCAGCGGCAGCAGGGCCGGTGGGCGGCGTGGGGTTGTTGAAGCGCTGGGTGCGGGGGTACGTTGTGGACGTGCTGTTCAACGAGCCGCGGAAGGATGGCGCCGCGCCACGCGGACCGGACGGAGGACCGCCAAATGCACCACCGCCGCGAGGGCCCCAGTTAGCAGAACCGCGACGAGGACCCAGGGGTGGACTGGGGCCTGTGTTGTCGTAGGGCTGGAAATCTCTTGGAGGGCCACCGCCGAAACCACCTCTGCCGCCGCCACGCGGACGAGATGGGGCAGTGAGGATGGGATTGCCGGGACGAGCATGAGCAGATATGGGGACATTGGATGCAGGGCCTGAGGGCGGTGACATCGCAGGGTATGCGAAATTGCGGGGGGTTGTCGATGCGGGTCCTGTAGGAGGAGCGCGTGCGAAGGATGGGTCTCCATTACGCGGACCTGTGGGAGGAGCCGGGGCAACAGGAGCGGGACTGCCATTGGGGAACGGCTCGCGCTCACGAATGGGCACCGGTGGTTCACGACGGGGTGGTGGTGGGGAACGTTCGCGCTCAATTGAGCGGGGGCGGAATGGCGAGCGTGGGCGTGGAGAGAAGCGCTCAACAGGAGGGCGCTCTTCAGGCAATAGCCCGAGCCTGCTGGGATGCACCGGCGGAGAAGAGCGACGTGAGGAAGCCACGGATTCGCGGCCAGATTTTACACCAGCGTCGTACGCAGCAGGTCTCGGCGGTGATGGCGAGCGGCGCCTCCAAGAATCAACACCATACGGATCGACTCTCTCTTCGCGACGGGGAGGCGAGCGCGAACGTGGGCGATAGCTTCGGTCGCGGGGCGGCGAGTACGCGCGGCGAGGAGGGCTGTTTTTGGTGAGCAACGTGTTTTCTTTTCTTTTTTGGCAATGGGTCTCTTAGTCCAGACTTACCTGTAGGCCCTTGGCCTAGGTTCTTCGTAACGAGCAGCCCTCGGCGGCGGCGAAGCCAGCCTCTCCCTCTTGGGCGCAGGCAGAGGCGAACGACCGCGACTGCCCACAGGTGACACATCCCTACTTCTCTTCAACGGCGGCGGTGACCTCTCTCTCACTGGACGTGGCGAAGGCCTGTCGTAGCCGGTGTCCGCATAATCACGGACCGGTGACCGCGCACGAGTGTCCCTTCTGAAATCCTCGCGACGAGGTGAGTAGTCCCGCCTCGGCGAATAGTCGCGGCGGGGAGAAAAATCCCTGCGCCGCGGCGAGAAGTCGCGACGCGGCGGAGAGTAGTCACGCCTGGGCGAATAATCACGCCTGGGGGAGTAGTCTCGGCGAGGCGGCGGCGACCGGGGACGAGCCCTCCACGTATCACTTTCCGGCCTAATGTATCCTCCACGAGGGCTGCGTGACCTACGCCGGTATATGGGCGATCGGCTTCGAGGGCGCGGAGCTCTGCTGGACGAGGGCACATACGAGTCGGCCGGAGGAGGTCGGCGTGGCGGCGAGCGCGTGGAACGGTAACTGTCGCGTGGCGGCGGAGATCTTGCAGGACGGTAGGTCGACGCCGAGGGCGGTGCGTAGCGCTCGCCTCCGGGCCTGTAAGACTGCATGTCAGCTCAAATCTTGCAGCGACTGCAGGTGCGGGCGTGGACGGTGTTGGTGTTGGCCCAAGCTGGCGCGCGAGCAAGGTGCCGCAAATGTCGATGTTGCGGGTTTGCAAATTTAGGAAGCTCGGAATTAGCATCACCCACCTTCGGTCCCTGTCACGGTCGCGATCCATTGCGATGACGTGTCCCGGCCGGTATGTCGAGCGTCGGGGCGGCGGAGTCGCGTCAAAAGTGGTTGGTCGGTTTGATGCGCCAGCGATGGTCAAGAGAAAACGAACGAGAAAGGAGCCGGTGCAGCAAATCGTCACGTGACCAGGCGTCATCGCGATGCATGCCCGGCCTTCGGTGCCTCTGCGGCCTCTGCTGCAAGCTCAATCACAGCCTCCCATCGTAGCAAGCCAGATGCGACACCAGAGCTTTGGTGTTCGCACGGGAGCGCGGCCACGCTCATGTGAGGCCGCGCGAGGCCCTTGTTGTTCCAGCAGGTCCCTCTCACGCCGGGTTCGTGAGCCGCATCGTGTTACCTGGTTGGTCCATGGATCGGTACCGTAGCCGCCGGCTCTAACATGCATTTGCCTGGAAAGATCAGTATCGAAGCCCCACAAATGGTTCTCGGCCGTACATCCATCACCCCAAACCCTGTATCCCACTCGAGAGCGCGATTCTCGGCATATCACATCTGTACGCCCGGCGAGGCATTGCGGCAGTCGACTTCGGAATCCCAGGCAGAAATTTTGCAAGCATTGATCTTATGGTACTCCTTCCTGATCCCGGAAACCCAGCCCATCCATCAACGCCCGCCGGCTATGGAAGCTTTCCCTTATGCATGTTCTGAATCAACAACAACTGGTATCTTGACCTCCTCCCGTTAATCTCATCGTATGATTCCCCTCGCTCTGCTTTTTGGAATTCACTTGTTCCTGCTTTTTGAAGTGTCCTGTGTGATCTTTCCAGTGTGTCGTTCGCCTGGAGATTAGCGCCTGCCGCGGCGCTCTTGATCCTTCTTCAGCCTCTTAGCGCTCTCTTCGGCAATCATGGAACTGAGATCATCCTGGTAAGCGGAGCCCCAGCCGCCCTGCTGCTCGGCCTGGCGCTGGACCTCATATTGCCTCTTGATTTCATCTTTGCTCAATTTGTCATCCCTCTCCAAGGCATCGACGTCGACACTGACATCAAGATCGCCTGCCTTCCTCTTCTTCCTACCGCTATCCTCCTGTCCAAGGACCGGAATGTGCTGCTGAGCGGTCTTGAGGTCGTATGCCTTCTCGCCACCAAAGAAGCCCGAAGCCTTAATGTTCTGTTCCGGCAGCACCGTGTAAGCTGAGCGGGGGTGTGTCGGTTCTTCTGTTTCGGTACCGCGACGTTGCTTGCGTAAAGTGAAGTCACCACCAACACTTTCTGCGCCGCCGTATTCAGACGGGACAGTCGATGCCATGCCACCTGGTGTCACGAGGCCACTGGCATCCATTCCGCCGGCGTCCGACTCATCATCCTCATCCTCTTCCTCCTCTTCGCTCTCTTCCTCTTCCTCCGATTCCTCTTCGGGTTCCTGCAGCTCGCCCCACAATGTCTTTTCAACGGGTTCGCCGACATGCTCAGGCTGGTTCGGCTGAAGAACACCAAAGACATCGCCTCCGTAGAGGGGTCTGTTGTACTCATCAACCGGAGGCTTGCCATATCCGCCGGGGTGGAAACCCCATTGAGCCCCAGGGGGTGGCGGTGCGTTTAGACCCGGAATCTTCAGTGCAGGGTACGAGGGAGGTGGACCGAAACGCTGCATGTTGATCAGCCAGGGCGGAGGAGCGCCAGGCGGAATGTTCAAAGCCTCTTTCAGCTCCTCACTAAGCTCACCGGGACGCAAGTGCTTCAAGTTGGTCTCGTACTCCTTACCCTCGTAGTACACCTCACCATACCTAGTCAGCTCAGGCTTCGTCTGAAATCTGAAGAATGCCTCGTAGAGCTTCTGGTAATCAATGTCAAGTTTGTTCAGCTTGCCCTGGACGCGCTCCCTCTGCTTCTGCTTCATTGTTTGTTGATCTTGCTTCTCCAGAACAGCATCGCGCATCTCAGCAATACCAGTCTCTTGGATGAACTTTGGAAGGGCGAAGGGTGGCTTCTCGATACCCCGTTTCGACGAAAGGTACTCGCGCTTGAGCGACCAATGACTTGGGACGGGGACGACGTTGCGGTGACCTTTGATGGCGACAAGTAACCGAGGGTCCGGTGAAGAGGTGTCGGTCCAGTCGACGAGTTCAGGTTTCCTGACCAGCGCCTTCAGTTCTGCTACGGACAACTTGTTCAACTCCTTCTTCTTCTTCTTCGAAAGTGGCTTCGGCTGGTCGTCGTCCTCCTCCGGAACCTCATCTTCGTCCCACATAACCTCGGGCTTCTGAACTAGCTGGCCATCACTCTTGTCCACGTCCGACTCCTGAAACTTTCCGAGGACTTCCTTGAACTGGTCATAGAGCGGGTCGTCAAGGTCGATGTCGTCTTGAATGGCGACGAGAGCCTTAGATGAAGCGGTGTCGGTGTCGGTGACGGGTTGAGCATCGTGATCGGGCGTAGATTCGGTCTCGGGCTCTGTGGGCGGCGCAACGCCGTTTTCGGTAGTGGCTGGTTGTTCAGAAACTTCTCTAGACGATGCGGCCTGCTGCAATCAGTAAATCAAGCTGTCAAAGTGGGGGATGACCATGGCAAAGCTCACCTCGGCCTTCTCCTTCTTCGCCTTCGCGCGGCGCCACGCGTTCTTGGCCGCCGTTTTACTCGCGCTGCCCGACATTTTGACTAGTCTCGGCTGGCAAGCGCAGTCGTGCGCGCTCAGGAGAAAGAAAGGCGATGTGGGTGGAGGATGTAGATGCGGAAGGCGTGGATGAAGTTGTGCTGCCGCGAGGTCGAGGGCGGTCGCGAAGTTCAAGCTCCGCGCCAAGACTTGCATTTTACGGCGGCGGTCGCCCGGCGTACCCCGATAACGATCTGATAACGATTGCACCTTTCACAACACACGACCTCCACCACCATGTCGTTGAAGATGTCCATCGACTTTTCCGAGGAAGACGGCGAGCCATGGACCATATAGCACAAGATTTTTGATGTCATAAATGACCACCTGCAGTCAACGTCCCAGTTGGCTTCTGAGGATGCTGCTTCCAAGTTCATCGAGCTGTTCAATGCGAACCTCCGCCAGAACGACAAAGCAAAACCCCGAAGGATTCCTATGGCAAACGTAGGGCATTGTGTTCAGCGTCGCAGAGCAGGTCCCGTACAACCATGCCTCCCAGGACTGATTCGTCGCGCTAATCGCGGCACTACGCGACGCGTCCGCCCCGCCTTTCGCCGAGCTAAAGAACATGGGACCCGCGTTGACGGAGAGATTTAACCGTAAGAGCTTCTCTTGACGTATATATTGCTCGAAACACCTATTACTGACTCATAGTAGAGATTTGCCCAGAGCCGCCTGCCGCCGACGCTAGAGAAGAAGAAAGCCCTTGGAGGAACCTTAACGCGCTCGCTGCTCGTCTAACGCGCGACGCTGTCGTGGTCATCGCTCTGGCATTGGAGAATCGCCCGGATCCGCGCTCGCGGGCTTATCAGTCAAGGAGCTCAGCCCTGAACTTCCACGTTCCAGTTGCCGCGGACTGGATGCTAATTTGTGCGCGTGAGTTTTACCTAGAAATGAAGACTGGGAATGGGGAGGGCGTAGGCAGTCCTCAGAAAGGGAGAAGAGGCATTTTCGTGGAACGCTGGAGTCATTGGAAGCAGCAGTTTGGCGATATTGCCCCGGCACGAAGATTCGTGCGAGGAGCGTGTAAGGGAAGCGGTGGGGTTAGCAGCGCTGAGGATGGCGGAAGTTGAGAGCAGCTATACTACTTAGCTACACCCCCCTTCTTTGGTCGACGGCAACACGCAGGCCAATCACGACGACCGAAAATTGTCAGCCTCAGAGGGTACATTGCCGCGCCAATTACAGCCTCATGATAAGCACTCGTCTCCAACTTCTACACCCCAAAACCGGCGAGCTAATCGTCATTGCACGCATAGGGCATGCGACTTACAAGTTTCGAGAACGACTTTATAACACACTCTTGTTGTGGTATGAGTGGTGGTTCGTACCTTACAGAAATCTGCATGGCCGAGTAAAGAGATCTCCGATGCAAATATCGGACCATTTGTGCCACTGTGCTGCCACGTCAAGCCGTGAGCAACTGCAGAAGAGGGAACTAAAATTGACGAATGGAGAGGACCAGCTCCACGTGTCTGCAAGCGTCCCTGGTCCGGCTTACTCTCGTTTACACCCCACGCACAAACAGGACAACAGTCTCAATGGCATGGCTGCCTGGAAATGAAGCGCTTCGCTCAGAATGAGAATTCGTACGCCAGTCAATTGACGACACAGCGGTTAGCGCAGCTTAAGAGTCCGTGTTTCGCTAAAAGGCAATGCGACTCGTTTGCGGAGGGTCGCTGCAGCCGACGCTTAGCGCCGAAGCAGATGCTGTACCAAACAAACTACATCATTGATCAAACGGAGACTCCCGTCTTACTGGCTTCGAAGGTATTCGCGTCCGGACAAGAGCCTTCCTGTCGCGGGCATTCTTCTTGTTAAAGAGTATTCACGCTAATCATCAGCTGCAGCATCAACCTGAAGCAGACCACTCTGGATGGCGGGGATGCATGGTAGCCTTGCTCCGACCCCGGCCTGATCAAGGGCTCTGTTGCAGCAACCAACAGTAGGCGTCCCGTCACCGTACATGGCGATCCAGACGCGCCCTGTGTTTGCAACGTGCGAGAAATTGACAGGTGCATTCAAGGGCCCTTCAGCCACGGCAGCCTCAGGCAGTGGTGTAATTTGCTGAATCGTTGGGCACGACAGCCCTGGTGCACCCGCCGTGCCTCGGAAAGATCCTGTCCTACACACCACGCACAACCGTCGAAATTGGAGCAGCGCGTTCCAGCCTCTTCGAAAAGTGCCTGCCCCGCCGTCTTTCCGACTCGAAGTGAGTCACGCTCTCGCTGCTCGCGGGCGCGAAAAGCGTTCGCAGATCCGCAAGCGGCCAGAAGCGAAACCCACACTTTTTTTGTCCCGTGCTCGGCAAATCTCAAGATCGACCCGGGTGGACGCACCACTACGCGGCCAGAGCAAAATCTCGCGGCTGCGTGGCTGGTAGGGCTGGCGCGCGCTCTGCGGAAGCTAGAGATCACGAGTGTCTTCGAGCCGCATGATGCGAGGCCTGGCGCGAGTCGCGCAATTAGTTCTTGCACACTTCGGACCGTCAACTCGCCAGCATCCAGTGGGTTGGCATGTGCACTTTGGGGAGGTTGAGCAGCGTGGTCACGTTCTCGAAGACATTGGCGGGGGGTCCCATGCCCGGCGGTGCAACACCGCAGCCCAAAGCAGCCTCACACTTCCGGCCGTTTACTTATCGATAGAGAGAGAGGGGCGGTTGAATGCCGCTTACCTAGCTGCATCGAGTCTAGCCAGGCACTTGTTTAAGAAGCGGTGAAAAGGCGTGGGAATCACGTTGTCCGCATTCTCCACGAATTGCTCAAACGCCCGGGCGCGGGCGGCGGCGCCGTGCCCCAGCAGGAAGGTCTGTCGGGCGGGCTGGGCTGGCCGCCAGCACCTCGCGAATGGATCGCCCGCGGTCGCACAAAGATCACTCCTGTCTCGGTGATGCCAAGGGAGCGTCTCGACTGCGCTGGATTCGCTGAGGTCGGCAGCCCCGCAGCGGGCTTGATGGGCCCGAGGCGCAGAAGACCGTGGCGAGTCAGCGGCCCTGACCGCTTTCCTTTGCAGTCGACGGCTGTGATCGGAGCGAGGTCAGCGAGAGGACGCTGGCGTCGATCGAGCAGAGGCCATCCGCCGGTGACGTGAGCGCGCGTCGTTGGGGCGAGTGGGGAGGCGTTCTTGTGGCATGACGAGGGCGGCGGCGGGCGCGCGCGGCCAACATGGAGCGGCGGGCCCACGGTGTCGGCCTGCATCCGGAAATCATAAGCATATCGTGCGGTGTACGGAGGAGAGGCGGCTGGGATGCGCGTGCTGGGAGTCGCTGGCGCGGGAGAGATGGCGTGTTGTAGGAAATGGTGAACGACCATTGGGGGCTGTGATGCGCTTTAGCGCTGGTCCCGATGACTGGGGGAACGAACGTCGAGGGCCCCAGGGTCCCGGGCTGGCGCTGGGCGGCGCAAGCTGCTGGCTCTCCCGACGACCACCTCGACTCGTGTCCGGTCTCCCAGCTCCCTCCAACAATCGTTCTCTACTCTGTACTTGTAAGATCGAGCCGCCATCGTCCGCCTGTACTATACCGACCAGCTGCCCTTGCGCGCGCGTTGGGCCGACTGCGCTGTTCCCCGCGCCCCGACCAGCAGCTGCCCTAACCAGGCCACCGACTAGGCACTGTACTGTACAACCACCAAGCGGCTCTTCCAGCGCGGCTCCCGCAGTCCTTCGTGCGCCCCCCAGCGCGGTCGAAATTCGCAAAGAACCTCCCAGAGGGCTGCTGCCCCGTGTACCATTTTGCCTGTACGTTACCCCTCCCGCTGCCGGCCCGTTGCGTGGTCGCCCAGGCCTCTCCGCCGCCGAGGCCACGGCGCGCCGCAGGTACACCGCCAGCTAGGCCGGCCCAGCGCCCTCGCGAGGTGCCAGAGCTTGCGGATGCTGATGTCTGAGGAGCGACGTAGGTAAAACACCATGGCCTTCTCCAACGGCCTGGGGGACCGCCCCGAGGACCGTCGCTTTCGCAACCCCCAGTCCCCGCGCGAGGAGTCAACCTTCCCCAGCTTTACCTCGCCCATTCGCAGCATCGCCAGCCAGATGCAGGCCCACACGTCCACGGCGAACGATGCCCGCGCCAGCCTGACGAGACGCTTTACGACAAATACGGTGCCCACGATGCCCACACTTTCCCCATTGTCGCCAATTGGCCAGCAGCGGAGACAGGCTGCCGAGAATACGGAGTTGACGTCTGCGGTAAGCGATTCCCGGTTCCTCGCGAAGCGCGCCGTGTGCGACGTGTGATATTTTTCTGTCTCTGGAGCCGCGACTTGTGAGACGGGCGGGCGATTAGATAAATGGTTGCAGCCTCGCTGTCGTCGCTGCACCCTCCGGGCGGGTGCGCGGGCGGTGCGGCCGACAGGCGGAGCTTCCAGTGGGCTGAGCAACAATAGAAAGAACAATCGCGCTAACTGCTTGACAGACGTATCATAAAGTGCAGTTGGTAAGTAAAATATCTGGTTCCTTCCTATTGTTCATTGTCAGGTGGGGTGTTGTGCACGAGGGCCCCGTTCCCACCTTCGCCTTTACCTTTAAATGCCTCCCCTCCACACCTTTCTCCCTCTACCCCAACACCAACTCCACATTCCCACTCCCAACTACCAACTATCCTTTCCTCGGCGTCACCACACTTTTGCACGTTCTAGCATTGCGTTTTCTTTTCGACGCTGCAGGAAGATCTTGTTTGCGCTTCAGATCTTCTCCGCCTCAGCTCGCCTGCCAAGATCTTGTGGTGCATCTGCACTGCACGCCGGGGTGCCAGAAGATCTACATTCGAGATATTCCACTGCATGTCATCCAACTCGCCTCATCGTCACCAAATGCCCACTCCAGCCAAGGACAACGACCTGAACTCGCTCCAGGTCTCACCTTCTGATTCGGAGTCTACTGTCACTGTAGACACCACTTCAGACCAAAACGCTAACATCCAGATCTTCCAGCTGGAAAAGAAGAAGGCCGAGTACGAATATCTCAAAGA
The DNA here is from genome assembly GCA_022560015.1 of Diplodia mutila. Taxonomy (NCBI): domain Eukaryota; kingdom Fungi; phylum Ascomycota; class Dothideomycetes; order Botryosphaeriales; family Botryosphaeriaceae; genus Diplodia; species Diplodia mutila. Next base: position 103,269 of record JAFISB010000002.1, on the reverse strand, counting down.
GCAACGCCGCCGCTTTGAGGCCGAGATGGAACTGTACGACATCCAGATCAAGGGCGTTCAGAACGACTTCAACCGCCTCTCCCAGGACGTTGTTCACACCAACAACTACACTGGCCACCAGAGCGAGCCCACCACCCCTCCCGAGTACCGTGACCAGGGCTTCCCGTCTGCTTTCTCACGTCCCCAGCGTTACTCGATGCAGAGCATGACCTCACCTCAGCACAGCTACCAGTCTGGCTCGACTCGTCCCAGTCGCTCGGGCTCTCAGATCACTTCTCCTGGCCAGACCTTCACCCAGGGCGTCTCACACATCCCGTCAAAGTCCATGCCTGGTTCCCGCCGTGGATCTGATGAGGAGGAAGACAGCTACGAGTTCGACGTCTCCACCATGAACCCCCGCTCCGGCGCCGCTGCGTAAGTTTTCTCTCCCTTTCTCACTTTGCATCTTGTGTCACTTCTTGGGGGTCACTTGGCAATTTTCGATTCGTTGGCATCTGCGTCTCTTGTCTTGACTCCACTGGTCGTGCATGAGGTCCCAGCGTGCCGGATCCTAGCGAGCCCTTGCATGTTATCACGTCCTATACGTCAGATCGCATTCCGGCGCGTTTGGCGCGTCCGTACAAGCGAACCTTAGCTGACAGTTTTGAAGTCTCAATAGGAACTCGGTTCCTGTCACCGGCCTTGACTTCCGCCACCGCGCGACTGCTGAACTCCCGGACCTTCCCTCGGTTCTCGGCCACATTGACACCACGCACTTCCTCTTCGGCGACGACGACGAGAAGCCTCGGAACCCAGCAGCCTCACCAGATGTCAAGAGCTATTTGCAGATGAACACAAAGGACGGAAAGTTCCCGATTTTGGTTCGTCACGGCGGTGGGGACAGGATGCAGCTCTCCGCTTCTTCTGCCGCTCTGGATCTTGCGTCCGTGTCCTCACACTCTCCCGACCCTCAGTCAAACGGCTGGCCGACGACTTCGCGTCACCGTCATGCTCAGCACAGCCTTCCGGTCAACAACCTGCACAAGTCTGACGAGTTCGGTATCGATGGTTCTGGTGCCAACGGCACGGAGACTCCCAGGCGCTCGACCATCAGCAACCGTCACTCAATGGAGGTGAGGTTCAGTCCGTACAATGACTCTAAGCGCCCTGGTCCGCTTGCGACTCCGCCCAACGTCCCCACCAACGGAATGCCCAAGCTTCAGTCGTCGTACTCGACAAATGACATCCCGACCATGAAGAACACCAACGGTCTTAACGGCACTCCTTCTGGCGGCAACGGTGTCAACTCGCATGCCGAGCAGCACTTGCACCACCACAACGCTAGCATGGGTCGCATTCCTATGAATGTAGTCAACCGCCACAGCCGTGAACTGTCTGGTGGCGAGAACAGGATTGACGACCCGAAGGGCGCTGCCGCTTTCCGTTCCATGGGGTCTGCTCTTCAGGCTAACGCTGCGCCCTTCGGACCTGCTCTCAGCAACGGAACCAACGGCGTGACTACGAATGGCACGACGATGACGGCTGGAGTTTCCTCGCCTACCGCGACCACTGTCCCGTCATCCAACGGCGCTGGCATCACTAGTCCTCCGGTGTACGGCAACCCGAACACTCCATACTACGGTGGCTACGGCATGGCGATGCTCAACGTGGGCATGCAGAACATGGGCCCCAACGGTCAGGCTCCCTACAGCCAGATTCAGATGTACCCTCCGTTCAACCCGTATGGCCAGGGTTTCCAACAGCCTTTTACCCAACAGGCTCCTGCTCAGCCTCGCTTCCCGGACAGTCAGGCCCGTGTTATTCAGCAGCGCCGTATGCAGAACCAAGAGGAGCACATGCGCAGCACGACGAACTACAACTTCGACTCTCTCATGCCTCATGACATTGTTGAGTTGTGCAAGGATCAGCACGGTTGCCGCTATCTTCAGAAGCAAATCGAGGGTCGCAACTTGGACATTGTCAAGAAGATCTTTGAGGCTACCAAGGATCATGTCGTTGATCTGATGCAGGACCCCTTCGCCAACTACCTTTGCCAGAAGATGTACGAATTCTGCAATGATGAGCAGCGTACCGCCCTTGTCCGAAACGCGGCTCCCCAGATGGTCAAGATCGCTTTGAACCAGCACGGTACCAGGGCTCTGCAGAAGATGATCGAGTACGTCTCCACTGCTGAGCAGATCAGCATTATCATCGAGGCTCTGCGTCACAATGTCGTCACGCTCATTCAGGATCTCAATGGCAACCATGTCATTCAAAAGTGCCTGAACCACCTTGGTTCCAAGGACTCTCAGTTCATCTTCGAGGCTGTTGGCAGATCTTGCGTCGTCGTCGGTACCCATCGCCATGGCTGCTGCGTTCTCCAGCGTTGCATTGACCACGCTTCTGGCGATCAGAGGATTGAATTGATTGGCTCCATCACCGCGAACGCCTTCTCTCTGGTCCAGGATCCCTTCGGCAACTACGTCGTCCAGTATATCCTCGATCTTCAGGAGGAGCAGTTCACGGTTCCCTTGTGCCATAGCTTCGGCAGAAGCGTTCCCATGCTGTCGAAGCAGAAGTTCAGTTCCAACGTCATTGAGAAATGCATTCGCGTTTCCCCTGCCGACGCCAAGCGCACCTTGATCGAGGAGCTCCTCGTTCCTGGTGAGCTCGAGAAGCTGATCCGCGACTCCTATGCCAACTACGTCGTCCAGACCGCTCTTGACTATGCCGACGCCCCGACCAAGATCCGCCTGGTCGAGGCCATACGCCCTATGCTCAACGCCATTCGCGCTACTCCTTATGGCCGTCGAATCATGAGCAAGATCCAAGACTTTGACGGTCGCATGAGCACCAACTCGAGTGGTCAGATCACCCCGACTGCCGGCGCTGGTCCCGGACAGATCACATTCCCTGGCCAGCTTAACGTCACTCCCCAGCAGGGTGCTTACAGCAACTTGACCAACGGCTACGGCACCAACCTTGCCTCTCCTCAGCCGCACCGCCTGTCCAACCCTCAGGTTCCAAACAATCTTCAGAACAATGTACAGCAGAATATGAACCCTTACAGCTCTCCCTTCCGTGGTCCCAACCAGCAGAATGATGGCTCTCCCTTCCGTGGACCGAGCCAGCAGAATGACGGTTCCCCCTTCCGCGGTCTGAATCAGCAGAATGATGGTTCCCCATTCCGCGGCCCGAACCAGCAGAATGACGGTTCTCCCTTCCGTGGACCGAACCAGCAGAACGGCGGTTTCTTCTAAGCACCCTCAGTCTGGAGAGCTATGTTTCATTCGTGCATCCTTGGTTTCTTTTCTTCTTTATGACTTTATGATTTTCACGACGGACCGATAACAATGGCCGGAGAAAGCTGCGAGCTTCGACGAGTGCATTCCTGTCTGCCTGTTTCGGGACGGAGAATCTTCGACGAAAAAAAGCAATATGGTCCGGAGCCGGCCTCTTGACACAAGAGTCTTACTTCTTTGCCATTTCCATGCGTCCGTTTCAACCATCAACGTTCATCATCAGACATCACGAACCGCCATAGGGCCAACCCTCAACAAAACAAAAATGGTAGAGCATGGACCAGGCTGCTGCTACGACTCGCAACCCCCCTCTTTTCCAAAAACAAAAAGAAAAAAAGAAAAAGCGGCTCCTTAAGAGGTCCGATAGTCTTACCCGTGTTGGACTATGTGGATTTCTTTGTACAACACTTGGACATCAGGAAGACCGCTCTGGCTGCTTTCTCGGTTGACGGGACTCGAAGAGGAATCAAAAAAGAACCATCATTCTCTTCTCGGCATCCTGAAACTCTTAAGATGTTTCTCCTTGACTGAGAAACTCGGCTACGATCGGAGGCTTGATCTGGAGAAGAAAATTCCGACTTCTGCTTTCCACTGGGTTACAAGACCCAGCCCTGCATAGCCTGGGGCGTTTTACTCGACATTGAAGTCTTCTGCTTCTTTCGACTGCACACAGTTTTGGCGACAGCCTTACGCCTTAAAAACAGCTTTCTTCTTCCACCACTGCATAAACAATATTCGGCTTTCTCCCCATTCATCACCTCCCCCCTCTTAGTTACGTGCTGCGTCATCATCATCATCACTCCCAGTTTTGTTCTCAGCAGGCGATTTTGGGGAGAGCTTTTTTCTTTAATTCCTGCCTTTTGCGACATTTTCGGCGAGCTGGTACGGAGGCATCAGTGATTCCCCTGGTTTTCTTTCTGATTTTGGGTCTCTTTCCTTGCAGCCTTTGATTGCTCTGAGATGACAGATCCTTCCAACCTCTCGATAGGATCTGGCACCTCCTCCTCTTTTCCTTGAAGTTGGTCTGAGAGTTTCTCCCCTTGTCTTCTTTCGCTCACACACTCACCCATCTACTTTTCTCTATAACAACTTGGAATGTGGATGCTGGAGAGGGGGGCCAAGGAAGAAGACTTCTTTTTACTCTGGGCGATTTCGAGAGAAAATTTTCTTTACGTAGGGAAACAGAGACGACTTTTTCTCGGGTCATCGGGGTTTTCTTTTACCTCTCCCCTTTCCGGTCTTGGGTGTATGCTTTTTTTGATGTCGATGGCTGGTCCTTTAAATCGGTGCGGCATGGCTTGCGAGATGGTGCGTTGCATGCGTGTGTGTGAGAGTGCGTGAGTGAGAGAGTGTGTCTGCGCTGTGCGCGTATATGCGACGAACTGCATGACAACGGTTTGGCACAGGTGATGTTGAGCGAGTCCATCGCATGAAGGAGCACGCGAGCGAGCGAGAGAGAGATTAGAGAAATCTCGGCTTTTCGTTTTTTCTTTCCCACTCTATTTTTCCCTTCTTGTGCTGAGGTTCAACATCTCTGTTTCTGGGTTGATATACGTGTATGGCTCTTGTTTTGGCATATTGTTTGTATATGTGCTAAGAATTCAGTGTATGAGAAAATTTCACCTCCTCCAAGGGGGGTTTTTTTTTTTGTGTATGTACGTGTGTGTATCTTCCTGCTACTAGGTTGCTTTCGCACGACGAAAATGCGAAGCTCGTCCAGACCCCTTCATTCTATCTCTTTTCGGCAATCTTGTTTCTTTGATGTTTTTTGTTCCTTCTTACCAGCACCGGCATACGAGCGAGAATACCTTCCCCGCCCTCTTTCTCATGCCCTCCTTCTCCTGATCCAGTATTTAACAAGCCCTCCGTCACGGTGTTCTGCGGCTTTTCCTCCTCATCCCCCACCCCGCATGCCCCCGGTGATCAGCGCTCGCAATAGCCAACTGCCTTCATGCGAGCGGGTAAGGATTATGTCTTGGCAAAGACGAAAGGGATCAGCATGGCCTCCTACCTCGTCGGTTGTCAGGGATCAACTGTTTGCTGCTTTTTTCGTTCGCGAAAATCTGGGGGTTGGTTTGTTTCGAATCACAGCCGCCGCTGATCGCTACGGAGCCTCCGTGTACACAATAGATTAGGGGTTCTTCATGCTGGCTGCTGCTTGTTCGCTCTTGGCTTTGTATCAGCCCTACTGACAGTTTGCTGCTGCCCACCTACTGCCCTGAACGACGTAGGGATGGTTGGGTAGATCCACATCCTTCCTGCATGCACACTGTTTGTGGAGGTGGAGGTTTTAAGGCGTGCACATGGATTTGCGGTCGGTGGAGAACAGGGCAGGGAACGTCAAAGGGCGATTGGCGAGAGAGGGATTTGCGTTGCTTGGCTGGAGGAGTTTATGTGGACGTTAGGGTTTGGTTTTTCTTGGTGGGAATTGTGTGCAGGTGGGTTGATTAGAGTCGGGGGAAGTTCGCGTGGGGTGTGGTTTGAAGGTTGAGTGGGCTATGGAAGTGGAATGGGGGTGGGTTGGCTTGGGTCAGCGTGCAGAGAACAGAGCAACGTTGACAATGTCTACAATGCTATGGATGAGGGAATGTTGTAGAGGCTGGTTGAGCGACTGTATGCTGAATGCTTCGAGAGCTCTAGTCACGGGGCTCGCCCTTGATTTCGTGGCGAGTAGCATGTCTCCAACCAACGGCCGCAAGCCCCTGCCGGGAGGTCAACAATTCGAAAGCCGATGCCTCAGCCGCTGCTCCGGTCTTCAGGAAGCGCTTCTTCTCACACACCACCAGGAGGATCCCTACGTCCAGCCGGGACTGAGGCTTGAAGGCATGAACAGCGCATTTCGGTAGTGATTCGCACGCGAACCGAGCAACCCGCCCCGCACAACAGAGGGAGGCCAAGGCCGAAGGAAGTCGTTTTTAGCGCCGAGAAGTCCGAAAGCAGGCTCGGATCTCGCTTCGCCGCATGTTCGCGAAGGACGAAAAAAGGAGCAGCGAGATTGCCCGGCCCCATCTGTATACAAGCTCCAATAAAGAAGCATAAAAGAGGCGCGGGCATGTGGGAACGCGGAGCGAACGGCATTGCGTTGGTGGCGTTCTCCTATTCGAAAAGAAAAAAACGAGCAAACAAGCCTCCTGCGGAACGGCACATCAAGCGGGCGAACGATTAGGGGACTTGACTCGGAGGTATCGGCGGCCGAATAGAAGGGTGTTCTCTATATCGGAAACTGGCTATAGGGAGCATTACGAATGGGCTAGACTGGATAGGGTGGCGACGATGGGGGAGCGATATGGCACAAGGGGGGCGGACAGACGGTGGCAGCGGCTGGCACTGACCACCATTGGTGCGAAAACTGACCGCCGGCAGTTGCCTGCCGATTGGTCTCTTTTCTCTCGGCAGCTGAGGCAGAGGAAAGGTGCAGGCTTCGGGCCGGGCGTTGGCGTTTGGCTTGGGATGCAGTAGCGCTCGGCTCTTGTCGCGCGCGGCTGCAACAACCACGCATATGCCGCATCTCGTGCGAAGAAGTACCGGCTTGTTTTACGGAGGCTGCCGGCGTGGACACCTCCGGGTAATCATCAGGCAAGCAGCACATCGAAGCTTGGCCTGGCGGGGATGCAGTTGGAGGCAGCGAGGTCCGAAGATTCGGGAGGAGGGCTGCGCAATCGGCTGGGGCCGAAAGAAAGAAACAGCGAGCTCTGGCTGGCTGGATGCGCGGGCAGGCGTCAGATAGATTGGGCGGGCTGAAGCAGGGCGGCGTTGGTGGGGACCGCGTTCTGGCGGCGTTTCATGCCTGGCCTCAGCCGTCGGTTATGCGACGATGTTTGCCACGCGAAGGGGCCGGGGCGACGCCTGTGCGGAGGGCGGCGGGAGCGCAGTAAGGGGCGGGAGGGCTGGACGCAAAGCTTGGCCTCTGGCGGTAGTGCGGCTCCATTGTGCTCACATCCGCATCACGAAGGGCGGTGCTGGAGAGTGGAAAGGCGCGAGGCCAGCCAGCGCAACGGCCGGGCCCCGCATGCCCGATTGAGAAAGCGAAGCGACCAGGGCGCGGCTGCCAAAACGGTGGGACTGCGCGCGAGCCTCCATCCAAACACCTCCTCAAATCTCGCCAATGCATCATCCACCCCTGCTCGCCATGCCTGCGTCCATCCTCCATCACGCTCTGCCGTAACCGGCTATTCTCCGTGGCCTCGGCCACTCCCGATTGCCCTCCACGGTACTTGCGTCCCGCTGCTCTCACCACCCGCTCGCTTCTGCCCTGCCATGAAACGCCAGAGCACCAGCACTGCTGTCGCCGTGCTCATCTCCGCGCCCTATGGGCTCCGCAGCCACCGGCCGAAGTGTTGTATATAGCTGAGGCTCTGTCCGCAATACCATCGCTTTCTTCTTCACCAAGACACACTCCTTCTCCGTCTACGTCCATTCTTTCACCGGTCTCCGACCTCACACATTCTTTCCAACAGATCATTCTTCACTGTGTGAAGCTGGGATCTTGTTTACCGCTTTGATAGCAGTCCATCTCTTCATTCAGCCAACCACCAATCTTTTCAGTCCCTCCCTCACCAAACCCGACTACCGTCAACATGTCTGCTATCTTGAAGAACGCCGGCCTTCTCGGCGCCCTCGCCGCCACCGCCGCTGCCCACGGTACCGTCTCTGGCATTGTCATCGATGGCAACTACACCCAGAACTACAACCCGTCCATGCAGTACACCACCCCTGCTCCCGTCGTCATCGGCTGGGCTACCCCCGACGACCTCGACAACGGCTTCGTCGCCCCCTCGGCCTACGCCGATGCCGACATCATCTGCCACAAGGGTGCCACCAACGCCAAGACCAGCGCCAGCGTCAAGGCCGGTGAGGACATCACCATCGAGTGGACCACCTGGCCCGACTCGCACAAGGGCCCCGTCATCTCCTACCTCGCCAACTGCGGCACTGACTGCACCACTGTTGACAAGACCACCCTTGAGTTCGTCAAGATCGACGCCGGTGGTCTCGATGTCGACAGCCAGACCTGGGCTGCCACCGACCTGATCGCCAACAACAACTCTTGGGTCACCACCATCCCCTCGAGCATCGCGGCCGGCAACTACGTCCTGCGCCACGAGATCATCGCCCTTCACGGCGCTGGCTCGTCCGACGGTGCCCAGAACTACCCTCAGTGCATGAACCTCATCGTCAGCGGTGACGGCACCGACGACCTCTCCACTGGCGGTACCAAGGGTACTGCTCTCTACAAGGAGGACGACCCGGGTATCCTCCTCAACATCTACCAGACCCTCTCCACCTACGTGATCCCGGGTCCTACGCTCTACTCGGGCGCCTCTTCCGGCTCCGCCACCGCCGCCGCCGGCTCTTCCTCCGCGGCCGCCTCCACCCCCGCTGCCACCTCCGCCGTCGCCAGCACCTCCGCCGCCGCCGCCGCTGCTACTCCCACCACCCTGTCGACCGCCGTTGCCGCCGCTGAGGCCTCCACCACCGCTGCTGCTGACCTGACCGCCGCTGTCCCCAGCTCCGCCCTGACCGTTGCGGCCACCGCCATCCCCACTGCCAGCGGCGTCGCCACCCCCGAGACTGCCATGCCCGACAACTTCACCGTCAAGGACGTCCTCCAGTGGTTCTCGTACGTCATGGAGACCTACTTCACCAAGGAGTCGACCTCCACCAAGGCCCGCCGCCACGCCCGTCAGTTCTAAGCGTGTCTCTGCCTGACGTCCTGAGGAGGAGGAGAGGAGGTTGCACTACTACTTCTGATTGATTGGAAATCGGCTGGATGATCTCTCCGAGATTTCTGCTGTTTCTGCACCTTTTTTGATTGAAAAACTTCTGTTGTATAAATAAAGCGCTTATTTTGTTCTTTGGGTTGTTGTCTTGGAAGTTACATAGTAGACAGAGAGGAGAAGGAAAAAAAACCTCGAACAAATGTAGTATGTCTGACAACAAATGTGTTGGATGATTTTCTTGATGACGATTTGCTTCTTGTGTTGCTTTGATTGGTGAATTCTTATGCAAGTGAGTTGGCTGACTCGGGCGGGATCGTCTTGCGGGCTTACACCGGCTTTGCTGAAGCGGCATAAATCGCACAGATGAGATATGTTTGTTGTCAATGCAAAGATAAGAAACGGAGAAAAAGAGAGAAGTTAATTTCGACGTAAGCGCCCCGACGCAGTATGCCTGTGACAACAAGGGCATATCGGTGCAGAATTACGCGCCCCCTCCGGAATGAGAGTCAGAAGCGAGCTGGAGCGGGGAAAAAAGTTAATATATTTGATGCACGCGCGGGAATAGATAAAGTCGGCAGACGGAAGAAGACGTGGGGAGAGGGTGGACGCGTGGCAGTTACTGTACAGTACTGTACATACGTGGCCATGTATGGGGGCCCTGGACGCCTGATGAGGCATGCTGTACGTACCGGGCGGCATGTGATCGGTGATCGGTGACCAGTGAGTGAGTGAGACAGAGAGAGAGAGCACGCGCGCTGTTTCAACGGGTGGATGGTGAGTGGGCTGGAAGGTGGTCGGTCTCGTGAGCGGGTTGCGGGTTGCGGGGGTTTCCGGAGGGGTTTATATATTGCTTGCGTCTTTTTGGTTGGAGGGGGGGGTTGAGAGAGTTCAGTGGACTTCGGCGGTGGGGACAGGAGGTGCAAATTTGTGCTTATCCAATCATTTGCGAGTTTGACTTTTGCGTTCTCTTTCTCTTTGAGTGGTAGAGGTTTGGGAGAAGAGCCCTTTGGTGACAGATGCTGATGGTGAAGAGTGTAACGTTCATGAAGCGCATCTTATGATAATGCGGGTGTGGCTCGTCATAAATAAAAATGTGACGCTGTTGCTTTGGGGGATTATCTGAATAGAAGCCCAATAGACGAAACCAGAGCAACGAGAGTCATACATCATCATCTTGCGTGGCTGTCAAAGACCCAGTCCAACCAGTGACCAACTGACAGAATACTTGCAAGCTCAGCCCGGGTGCTTTGAGAGCGCGGGAAAGAGCCGTATGCTCTTCTAAAAGGTTGACGGCGGAGTGGCACGAAACTCGTGCGTGCCAACCTTATCATGTGAATATCAGTCAGGTGCGAGCACGAACGACAGGGATGTCAGTTGACCCACTGACTAGCGGAATTGAGGGTTCCTTCGCTGGGCTTGTGGAATTATACAATGTGGACAATGGGATCGCTGTTAGCACCGCCGACCATTCTTCGCTATAGATTGCGAATGACTGGTTAGCATAAAGGAGAGAGACGTCCTGCAACTCCTGTGCACTCTTTGCGTGTCATTGCGCACTGCAGAGTCAACTTCCTGTCTGCGCCTTTGTGCAACAGTAAATGATGAGCCACACCGGAAACGGGCAATGATGACGAGACGGCACTTAAGAGATGCTGTGGGTGATCATAGTCGAAGAATACCATTGCGTCTATGCTACAGTACATCTCAAAACCGGGCTTGAACAAATGTGATCAGGTGATGGCGGGGCTGGACACAGCTGAAGTCGGCATTGGGCCGACCGTCCTCTCATATCAGTTTTAACTGCGGAATGAAGCGGATCTGGGACAAGTGAATTATTCTTTTTTAGTGCATGCAAACATAAGCACACTCCCTGCAATGGGCCACGCATGGTGTTGAAGTGTTGACCTTGAGTTAGCCTAAGAATTCTGATTTCGCTTCAGCTTTCTCTGCATCACTTTGATAGCCATAGATATAACAAACTAAGGATTCACCAGCTACGGCAATACTATATTTCGCTAATTGTGCCCCCTTTACCTACGTGAAAGCAAATTTGGTTTGCCTGTTTCGCAGATAATTGTATACAGCGATGTGCTTCTAAGAACCGGAGTTCTTCTTGGCTACTATTCTGCACTCAGTTCGTATTCAGGTCTCACACCCCTTAAAGTGGTGTCCTTCCACATTTACAGTAGTCTAAACTACAACTAAATTCATTGAAAATTTTCATTTGGACCCTGACGACTTGTGACTTCCCAAACCCAACAAAGCCCGTCGCTTGGCAGACTTCTACCACCATCGTGGTCAATAATAAAATTGAGCAAGTGTTCTATCTCAGGCGAAAATGCTAAAAGTACGTAATAGCTAAGCGCTGTTGGACTTTACTACAAGGGAAAAATGCAGCTTCCTCAGTCATAGAAACCAACATCTTTGAAGTGACGAGGCGAGTGCTTGAGAATATTCCTATAGTAGTGTATACGCCTGTGCTCTTGTCAAAGGTGGTCTGGATGCACATGGGTTGGCAAAGCTTCCATCGATGCGTGCCTCCCAAGTGGCCGTACGGTGAGTGGATATTGTTCGAGAACTGTGTAGGAGTGGTTAGCGTCGGGGTCAAGGACCCAACACTCACTACCATGGTCAAAACTCTAACATATGACGTGCTTATCAAATCCCACACGCATTTTTTATCCGCCCACAATATTTAAGAGCCAGCAGCATCTCTCATCAGCGCACCCCATCCACATCCAAACCAACTTCGGCATCGCTGCACCTTCGACACTCAACCCGTCTTCCTCGCCGTGTCGAGACTCAAATCAACAAAGCCACCATGCCAAACTCCACCTTTCCCACAGCCACAAATGGCAACAACTATAACGAAAATAACGACACTAACAATAACCGCGACTACCCCAGAATGCCGCCCGGACGGCGGCCCATACACATGCGTTCGCACTTCAGCACCACCACAACCATCCCAGACCGCACCACCAACGACACAGCACCTCCTGCCCGCCCAGAACGCAACAACAACAACAACAACAACAACAACAACCTCACCAACGCCGCCGTCGCCTCCGGCTCCCACCTCCCAACCACCACGCCACCCTCACCACCGCAATCACCACCACCAGAACCCGCCACCATCCCCATCTCGCGCGCCAACATCGAAGACGCCGCCTACCGCCTGCTGGTTCTGGCCCGCGACATCGCCGACGCCCAGGCGTCCATGCTCGCCACCGACGCCGCCGCCGCCGGCTTCAGCCAGCCCCCTCTCGACGCCGCGACCATCGGCGTCTGGCGCGAGGACCTGCGCCGCATGAGGGAGCGGCAGCGGCAGCAGCAGCAGCACGCCACGATCCCGCCGTCCTCGCCGAGCCCGGCGGAGGCGGCGGAGGAGGTGGTGGTGGTGCCGCGGGACTGCGAGCGCTTCGTTTACGACGGCATAGGCGTCTTGGAGATAGCGCTTCATAGGATGGGGGTGATGGTGGCGAGCGACGCGGGGCAGGAGCGGGGGAGGGTGCTGCTCGAGGAGGAAATAGTGGAAGAGGAGGAAATAGTGGAAGAGGAGGAAATAGTGGAAGAGGATGAGGAGGACGATGATGGATACGACGTCGAAAGAGAACAGGACCTGGAGCTCATGTTCACGTTCGGCATCGTCAGGCCCCTTGCCAGGGAGAAGGTCGAGGCGAAGAAGAGCGTTTGCTGCGACATCTGCTGCGAGCGGTGGGAGTGGTTGTCGAGCGAGGACGTGACGCGCGTGGCGCCGGAGCAGGCCGTGGTGGAAGACGATGAGGATGGCGTCAAGAGGACTTGCAAACACCCCACCGTCCTGTCTTGTGGGCACTTCTTTGGTAAGAAGTGCCTGTGGTCGTGGTTCAGGGAGAACGACACGTGTCCGATGTGCAGGAAGGTTTTGGATATAGACGATGACAAATGGGCTTACTTGATGTTCGTTGGTGAAGACGAGGGGTTCTATGAACGGGGCGGGGGGTCTGAAGGCTACGAGGAGAACTGGCGTACTTCGTGGAGGTAACAAGGATAGCCACGACAGCAATTTCACCGCTTGCACGTAATTGTATTTCTAGTGTCTTCGGGTCGCACGCTCTTCGCAAGACGCGGAAGAGTAAAATCTTATGCAAAGCACTGTGATAGACAGAATTTACATTTCATGACCGAGAAGGACAGAGCATGCTATTTGTTGAAACCGAAAGACCCAGAAGAAGCGGAAATTTGTTGAGCATCTAGACGATAGAGGGGAGTGTCTTGACTCAGTAAACCAGAAGTATTTTCATCACCAAACGCCCGCTTGAGCTAGAGGCTACGCAGAGAGCCGCCAACAAAGCACAGACAACAGTCACGATGTCCCTGTACCTGACCACTCCGCCTGCCCAACCACGCCTTGCCAGCTGTTCAGCAGAAGGCGAAGCGGCTCAGCGTAAATCCGCACGTCCCCCCACTACCACCCCGTGCCCAGATCACTGGTATCTCCTTCTCACTCCCTTCAAAAGGAGAATGAACCTTCCCGTCCCTGGAGAATCCACCCTCCATTCCCGAGCAGCGGAGAAGTGCATACCGTTAATCCCTGGGGAAACAAGAAGATACTACCAACACACTTGCTCTCGTTCTCCGCCTGTCGCCCGACTGTCTGCTTCCATGATTCTAAGACACCCCACTTTCCCATCTATCTCTCCCACATCGCTCGGTCGAAGTAAACAAGAGCAGTTCGCTCAGCATCATCATCATCCCCTACATCGGCATCGTCACCAACAACGCATCACGATGTCCAGCAGCGCCATCAGAAAACAAATGCAGAGGGGCCGCCTCTTTCCATAACAACGCTGCACTACCACCTTGTAGCGACACATACGTATACTTACGCCCAATCCCGTCCGGCCTTTCGCACTCCCAGCCCAGCGCACAGGGAACCCCACAGTGTATAGGCGTTCATTGCCGGGGCAAGATCCCCATCACAAGGAGTGTCGAGTAAACATCACGCCGCCACGTCCACACCGAGAGAGGCATTTTATAAACAACCGGTAGTCCCATTAATTGCTTGTCCTTATCTACCGCAGCTGACCGATCGTCTGACCCCCATCCACCCGTCATCCTTCTAGGTTAAGAAGAAAGTAGAAGCACTTTTTGCGGACGAAAGCCGCCGAACCGACCCTTTTGATAGAGGGAGAAAAGAAAGAAGAAGAAGGACCTAAGGATGGGAGTGAGGCGGGCACGGTTAGGTACCCAGAAAGACTGAGCGCCGAAAAATAAAGGCATGAGGTCAAATGATCCAGGTGCCCGACATGCTTTGCCAAACCCACATCCATCGTCCTACATTCAGAGAAAGAGAGAGAGGCCGATCCGCCACACATGCATGCACATCCCAGCAGGGGAGAAAGGAAAAGAATGAGTGTGTCGCTAGCGAAAGACCATTCCTCCCAATGTTACCTGTGCCGAACTCGACCGCAAGATGACCTGCTGAAAGGACCGTACTTCTACACCACTCAGCAGCCGCATTCTCAGCGGCGCTGAAGTGAGTGAGAAAGAAAACCGGCCAACGACTGCCATCAAGCCGAGACCCACGAGCTCAACTCTCATACCCGTCTCATCAAGCCCACAAGCATGGCGTGGGCCGTGACCGCTAAGAACACATAAAAAGCAAAGGTGAAAGCAAGTATCGCAATTGTGAGCATCGCTTGAGTGTATCCATATACCGACGAGAAAGACCTTGATTATCCGACCACGCTTCGAAACGATCCCATTTCCCCCCCCCCCCCTTGTCCATACCGAAACTGATTGCGTCTGGTCATGACGAAAAAAGAACGGGAAGGAGATTCGTGTAGGGCCATGGTGCTATCTAGTGCTGGATACGCTCAAATGTGCAGAAGCCGTCGAGGGAATTGAATAGGGAAATCATAGAAGGCAGAGCAAGAAATCAAAACAATTTAGTAGTAGTAAACCCGTACCCGCCCTGAAGGGAGGCACTGGCGAATGGCAGCGGCTGAAGAGCATATTTCAGCATCTTCAGGTGCGCGGTGACCACCCGATGGTAGCCCATGTCCAGCTCGTGACAGCATCACATAGGTGGACACAGCCTTGACCTCGATTGGAGCAAGCGTCGCTCGGTCGCTTCGAAAAGCGGTAGAGGCGTGGACGACAAGCTCAGGTGGAGGCGTTCTTCAACTCCTGGGCGCGGCGAGAGAGCATGGAGATTTTCCTCAGCACGGGATCTCCGGGGTTCTTCTCAGCAATCTGCATGTATGCAGCTTGGAGACGAGAGGAAAGGACGTCCATGATCTTCGGCGCAACTTCCCTGATATCCCCGTCGGTTGGGTCGATGGAAGCGAAGACGGCATCAAGCCACATCAGACGCTCGGTTGTGTTGGTCTCCAATGAAGAGCTCACAGCAGCAGAGACGCTCAGGGCGACAAGGGGGGTCAAGTTCCTGATGTAGGTTGGGTTGCACCTCACAAACAGGTTATCGAAAAGCTGGGTTTGACGAGGCGATTGAAGCCACTGCGACAAGTTAGCATGTACGAACTTCTGGATCTGCAAAAGAAACCATCACTGACCATGATCGTGCCCTCCTCAAATTGACCCTCGGACATCAGGCGCGTAATCTCTTCCTGCTCGAGTTCTCCCTCGCTCTTCTTGGCACTGGAAGCAGCAGACTGGGCAGTTGATGGCGCCCTAGCCGAGCCCTCGCTGCGGATAGCCTGCTTCTGGAGCTTCAGGATCTCGTCTTGGAAGCTGGCTTGAGATGCAGACATGCTGGCAACAGTCTCACTGAGACCAGTTACCAGGTTGGTGAGCTGCTCGATCTTGGCGGCATCACGCTGGCGCTGCAACTCGGCTTGGCGGACCTGCTCGGCCATACGACGTTCCATGTCCGCGGCCATCTGCTGCACAGCATTGACGGTGATGTTCTGAACAGAGTTACCAATCGTGTTACGAAGGACATGTGCCAGCTGCTGGTCAATGTGAGCAGTGGTCTTGCTAGCGACCAAGTCGGACATGTGGCGCATAGTCTCGGGATCCTTAAAAGCCAAACTGACAGCATGAGGAAGCGTCTGCTTGACTTCACGAGGAACGGAGGACTGGACCGAGGTAGCAAGGATCTCAGTAAGACGGCGCTCGATAGTGGCGCCAACAAGATCACTCAGCGAAGGAAGGATGATCTTCTGGAGATTCTGAGTCACGATGCGCGACATGCTCTTCTCGACATTCTCGGTCAAGGTGCTGGAGACCAAGCGCAACACAGCATCCATCTTGGCGGCACCGGCGGCTTCCTGGACGCGCTTGTCATCGTCAAGGCGGCGGTAAAGGGACTCCAGCTCCGTGGTGAAAGTCTTGTTAAATTCAGTAGACACGTTCGTCTCCAGGGCTTTCAGCGACTCGGAGTCGATGTTGGCGTTGGCGGATGGAGTGGCGGTATTGGAAGCCTGCACCTGACCAAGGAGGCGAGTGGCCCACTCAGGAATTTCAGACTCGGGGCCCTTCTTCTCCTCAACGGCCTTCACAGGCTCAGGCGGAGGCGTCTTCGCGCGCTGGGCAATATTGGCGTACGAAGCCGTGGCGGGAGTGGTTGACGCCGGCTTGGCTGCGGTGGAAACCTGAGAAGCCGTGTCGGTAGCAGTAGCGGCACCCTTCTTCTTCTTTTTCTTTTCAGGCTTCTCGCTACCGTTGATGATAGCCGCTCTAGCAGCGTCCTGCTGGTTCTCAACTCTCTCAAGTGTCGAAGCAATCATGGACGCAGTGTCGGGCGCTTGAGAAGTGGCGCGAGACCTGCTGCTAGCCGGCTCCTTCTTGACAACCTCCCTAGGGACAGGACGAGAGCGGCTGCTCTGCGTGCCCTGCTGTACCTCGCCGTTGGCCGAAGACTCAGTAGTGCTGGTTCCTTCAGTCAATGCCAAGAGGCGGATGGGATTGATGATGATGCTGCCAGTGGCCTCCGCGTCAATGGGGTGAAGCACCTTGCTCTCCTTGCTCCAGCCAAGGTCCTCCTTCCGGATGCCGAGGCAAGTCACGCCCTTGGAGTGCATGACATAGAGCTCGAAGAGAGGTGCCTCATCGGGAGCGTAGCTCTCCGGGGAAGCGGCAGGTTCCTGCAGCATTTCCAGGCTGCGCAGCTGGCCCTTCGATGCGAACGAGTATTCGCGGATGCCACTCATGATGGCAGTGGACTCAGGTCTGGGGAGCTCGGCATCCTTATCCGCGAGACGGCCAAGGAACTTAGCCTGCGACATGGGAGGCAGATTGTACCTGGGAGCAGACAGGTGGATGAAGTAGATAGAGTTCCTGGTAGGGTGTCCAACAGCCAGGATGCCCGTCTTCGGGTGGTAAGCAACGCTGCAAATGGCGTCGGATTCGTTCTCGTGCGGGAAGTTGATCTCCTGAACAGGCTTCTGAAGTCCAATGTCCCACAACTGGAGCGTGTGATTCTGCTTCAGGCCAACAATAAGGTATCTCAAAGCAATCCCCTTGGCGCAAGGGCGCTCCTTGTCCAAGAAAAGAACAGAAGTAGGCCAGGACTTATCGCCGGCAGCAACAGTGTTGAGCTGCATGATGGGGTTGCGGACTTCCTTCGCGGAAATGCGTCCCACGTTGGGACCACTTCCCTCTGTGATCAACTCGCGAATATCCCAGAACCTCAGCCTTCCAGCCTTGTCCAGGGAAGCGATGACGGTGTCGTCCTCGCTGAACGCAAAATCCTTGCCGGCCTTGCCCGTAATAATCCTCAAGCAACGGTGGTGAAGGTACTTCTCGCTGTCGCAGACACGAGTCTTCGAATCAGTGTACTCGACTTGGCGAGCAGTGTGGGGCCAGACGAGGTAGATGGACTTGCCACGACCGATACCGAAGAACTCCGGATGACGAGAACTCTTCTTGGCACGAGTCTTAAGCTGACCGCCTGAAGTGTTGTCGTCTTGAGCGGGAACAGGAGGGAAGATGAAGCCCTGGTCCTCCAGGTTTTCCTCGCCGTAAGTGTCGCCGTGACCGGCAACAGTGGTCCAGAAGACGGAACCGTCGACGCCGGTAGCGAGGATGGTCTCAGCATCGTGCGAGGATGTAATGGGCGGACCCGTGCAGAGCTGCAGATTGAAAATGCGCTCCTTGGTGGTGTTGAAAACCTGCTTGTACTTGCCCGTATCCTGGCGAATCAGGCGGAAGCCTCCATGCTTAGACAGAGCGTAAGCAATGTAGGTCTTTGACACGGTGACCAGATTGCGGTCGATTTGGTCGAAATCCTTCTTCAGGCGGGCGATATCCATGATGTTATCCTGACGAATAGGCAGCGGGGGTTCCTTGAGCTTTTTGAGCTCAATGGAGACGAAGGGCCGCATTGGGAAGTTGAAGACAACGACAGTGTTGTCGTCCTTTCCAGGACTGTCCTCAGCACTCTCCCAGCTGTCGGCAACCTTCTCTTGAGCAACGTCTTCAACGACGTCCTCAATGGCCTTGGCCAGCTCCTTAGGCATGCTCTCTTCGAACTCGCGACGCGTTTCCTTGTCCTCGAGTTGATCCTTGGCATCGACGGCGACGTCGTGGACGGCCGCCGCCAGATCCTTCTGATCGAAGGACTCCTCAGCCGCCTGCTTGCCATTGGTATTCTTGTTCTTCTGGTCCACGCCGGCAAGAGCTTCCTCCACCTGCTTGTCGACAGCCTGACCGACCTCGGCAACGGCTTCAGCCACAGTCTCAGGCTCGCGAGAAGAGCCGGCAGAGCCAGCATTAGAAAGCTTGCGCGTCTTCGAAGCAGGGCCGGGGTTAGGGGAGCTCTCGCGACCGTGCTTCAAAATCTCAACCTTGGGCGTGTGCGTGCGCGACTCGGGCTTGGGCGTACGGTTGCGCGGCGACGAGGCCGAAAGCTGCTCGAAGGGGTTGATGTAGGTGAACAGCGACGGCTTGGGGGCGGCAGACTGATTTGCAGGTGGCTGAGAGCCACTGCCGAATGCGTGCATCGGAGGCACAGCTTGCATTTCGGCAGGAAAGCTGGAAGCCTCGAGCGTGGCGTCGGCAAGGTCACGAGCGAGATCATCGACCCTGCGCTCCGAAACATCTCTTTCAACGTTCTGGGGAGGTAGGGCAGGTGAGTCGTTCTGAGGAGGCTTCGGGTGGTTGAGAAGCCTAAGCAGCAGGTCCTGAGGGTTCTCGGACGAGGCAGCGTCGGAACGGTACTCAGGCCTGGAGGGCGCAGGCTGGGCAATGGCAGCAGGGGACTGAGGCTTCCGCATGAAGGATGCGACAAGGTCAGAAGCAGAAACACCACGGCTATGGGTGGGCTGCTGGGGCGGGTGTTCCGGGTGCTGGAATGTGTTGTTCGACGGGCGACGCTCGGCCCCCGTGTCGTAGTTTTGAGGCGACGGGGCGCTGGCGCTGGCGCTGGGCTGGTTGAATTTCAGCAGGTTCAGCAGGCTCGCGGTGCGATCGGTGCTGGATGGGTCCGGAGTAGGGGTACCCATGGCCGACATGTTCGGGCTCACGATGGCAGACTGGTGGTGAGGTTGCGGACCGCCGGGCTGGGGTGAGAAGATTGGTGACGATACGGTCGGCTGGTGATAAGTGTTTGCGTTGGCGCTGGACTGCGAGGCGCCGGGCGAGCTGGCAGGGTTCGATGGGCTTTTCAGCCGAGCGAAGAGCTCCTGCAGGTCCGCCATGGCTCGAGACCCGCGGCTGTGCGGCAACGAGGAGAATTGACGAAGTGAAGTGTGGTGTGCGAGTCGGAGTCGGTGGCGGGTGAGCGAGCTGCGAGCTATGATGATAGAAAACGCGCCAAGCTGTCCATGATGACGAGATTTACCCGACGCAAGGCAGTCGCGCCCAACCTGGCGCCTCAGGCTGCCCACTGCTGCACCCTTCACTCTTCACTCTGACATGTGCCCTGCTGTTTGCCTTCCGAGCCGGCCCAGGCGCGAGCCACGGTGAGCCTCGTTCCATTGCTATCGCTGCTCTGCTCGCTCCGCAGCTCCCTCGCCCAAATGGGCAGCAATCGGCGCGCCCGCAGGCAATCACGCATCATAACCTCTGGGTGTCCAATCTCGCCTCTCGCTCCCCATTTTGGACGCACGACAGATGAGATCTTCCAATTAAACCGTCGGTGCCCACCGCGCGCTTACCGCTTGGCCCGTTGCTATGCTAGTCTAGCCTCCCAATACCTGCTTGCACTACGCAAACTGCACCACCTGCGAGTTGATGCTTCCCAGCAGCTTCGTCCTTCCCCTATCCGCGCCAATGACCTCCTCGACAAACCTCAGACACGAGACCCTGGTCCGCGCTTTCGGGTCGTATCCTGAACCGTACAGTCCGGGTGCTCGCAGCCGCCTGACCTTAGACCCGTTTTTCAGCGAATAAAGCTGCACGTACCCGTTGTCCTGCGAAGCAGCGACAAGCCCAGATAATTGATGAACATCGAATCCGGATGCCTCTGTATATGCGTTTTCGTAGTCTTTGAAGCGGAAAACTGGCCTTTGATGCGTCAGTCCCAGTGTCTTTTGGTGATGATTCAAAGTGATGTATGTACCTGGTGGATTTGTGATCCTTTATCATGCGCAGATCGTACAAACACAGCGTGCTTTTCAGACCAGCAACGACAAGCTGTGACTCATGCTCTCCGCGCTTGATTCCGATTGCTGAAGATAGATGCTTTAGTCTCGTCTTGTAGCCTTTGCTTCTTGTGTCGTAGAGAACAATATCTCCTGACCGAAAGCCGGCGGAGAGAGAGTGAGGCGTCAACCACTCCAGAGACAGAGCTGCGTCGGGGCGATTCTGGGGCCCTTTCTCAAAGGCTGTTTTGCCACCCCAGCTTGAGGGACCTTCTTCTAAACGAATGACTTCACAGCTGTCAGCTTTGGTGACCATTGCACTTCACTTGGGTGTTTGAATCCAACTCTGGCGCCTGTCCGGCCAATGCAGACAAGCTTGACTAAGGTTGTGAAACGCGCAGTGCTGCTGCACGCTGGTATCAGCGGCGAAGGATCATAACTTACCAGAGCCCAAAGTGCCTACAGCTATGATTTCGGGGCCGGACGAAAAGGGATTTGGCGCGCTCGTGAAGATGGTGGTGTGAGCATTCGGTCTTAAGTTGACGGTCGAGTCCATGTATACGCGATCCAAAACCGATTCCTGATGTCGGAGGGACGATATCTGAATCTCTGCAGCAGAGCTCGAGCCGCGCGTAGTGACGACGACCCGGCGGTGCGGCGTGATGTGTACGGAGCTGATTGTGGAGCTCAAGACCTGGAAGTCTCGTTGATGCCATTTCGGTACAATCCGCCTGGAACTGAGGTTCGGATCGACGAAAGTGCTGAGCAGCATATGGTACTTATCCTCGACTCCGGTGATGAGCGTTCTCGTCTCTGCATCGTAGTCGAAACACCGCACGGCGATATTACGGCTTGTCTCAGCAGCCCACTGCACCCTTGGGTTCACGAAGGTGCTCGACTCGAAGCCGCTTGCCAAAGCTTTTGCATGAGCACTTGGATCGGCTTTCAGGCCGTAGGTTTCGAGCTTAAGGTTCCATGCGCCTGCGTGTGGCAAGATGATGGAGCGTTTGACGGTCTGCGTCCGCACCCGAGTCTCGTGCTCCTCTTCACGCTTACGTTTCTGGATTATGTTAGAATGCTGGTTTGTAGGCGTCTGCAATAAACATCACTTACGTTGGTTTCGGCTTGCTCGCGCTTCACCGCATCTGTAGAATATTTGGAACCAGTGGGAAGCTTGTAGCCCGGTTGAATCTTGAAGTATCGCTTTCGCTCGCGATCTGAAGTCCTGTTATGATCAATACTGAGAAAATAAAAACTGTGAGAGTAGCTGAGCCTAACCGTAGTAGAAACCCGGAAGGTCTGGAGGATCCATATTGGGCCCACTGGTCTCCAGAGAGGATAAAACTGTTCTAGGTGTAGAGAGGAAGCACTGTGAGCGCGGGCGGGTCAGCGCACGAGTACAACCATCTCCCGCAAACCCCACAGCAAGAAGGGACGAAGTTGGAGAAGGAAGGTCCGGTCTCGGTGATGGCGCGGATCAAAGCCAATCGGGGTTCTGCCGCACCCTGACGCGCTCACCGCCTTGTTCATGACGACATCAGATAACGGCCGGGAAACAGCCATCCTTCGGTTTTTTTTTTTTTTGGCCTGCTTAACGCGAAGTACTAGCTTTCGGGACAATTTTGGCGGATACACGGCTTAAGAGGCCCCGTTCGGCCTGGAGACAAGTTAACACGATCTTGATCCGTCAAAATAGCCGCATATCGAGAAATTATGTTCGCAACAGCTGCGGGCCGATGCACTTCCCCGCGCTGAGAAATCCCCCAGCGAGGATTAGTGGCCGCGGCAGTAGCTTCGACCTGTCGGCTCGCCGCCTCGAACGTGCTGATGACGCAGCAGTATGGCAAACATCAAATGGCGAATTTCTATCCTTTCTCCCTTACGTGTCAGCTGAATCGCATCTATTCCACGCATCCGCCTTGAAACCTCCTCCGGCAGCTCAACGTTCCACAAGCCCCCCGCATCTTCGCCACCAGGCCGTCCCACGCCGTATATGCTCTCCCGCGCGCTCCGCGCCCGCCCTCAAGCAGTACGCCCGCGACTCGCGCAGATGGCGAATCACCTAAGCAGCGGCGCCAACGGCGCAACGAGCAACTCCCAAACCTTCAAAAGCCTCCGCGACCTCCCCAAGTCCAACGTCTTCACGTCCCACCTCCCCTCCGACCCGGCCTTCGAGACGCCCAAAGACTCGCACAATGCGCCGCGCGAGACCCTCGGGCCGCGCATGGTGAAAGGCGCGCTATACACATACGTACGGCCGGAGCCGACGCTGGCGCCGGAGCTGCTCGCCGTCAGTGACGCGGCGATGCGGGACCTGGCAATCGCGGCCGACGCAGAGAAGGAGCAAGAGTTCGTGCACGCACTCGCGGGCAACGAGATCATATCGTGGGACGAGAACACGTTCGAAGGCATCTACCCGTGGGCGCAGTGCTACGGCGGCTTCCAGTTCGGGCAATGGGCCGGCCAGCTGGGCGACGGGCGCGCCATCTCGCTGTTCGAGACGACGAACCCCGGCACCGGCGTGCGGTACGAGCTGCAGCTCAAGGGCGCGGGCAAGACGCCCTACTCGCGCTTCGCTGACGGCAAGGCCGTGCTTCGTTCGAGCATCCGCGAGTTCGTCGTCTCCGAGTACCTCAATGCCCTGAAGATCCCGACCACCCGCGCCCTGTCTCTCGTCCTCTGCCCTCGGGCGAAGGTCCTGCGTGAGCGCATGGAGCCCGGCGCCATCGTCGCCCGCTTCGCCCAGAGCTGGATCCGACTAGGCACGTTTGACCTGCTCCGCGCGCGAAACGACCGGAATCTCCTGCGTCAGCTGGCCGAATACACCGCCGAGAACGTATACGGCGGTTGGGAGAACCTCCCCGCGAAGCTCCAGAACCCCGAAGAAGACCGAACCACGGTAACGCGGGGCGTGGCCAAAGACGCCACCGAAGGCGAAGGTAAAGACGCTGAAAACCGCTTCGTGCGTCTCTACCGCGAAGTGGCGCGGCGCAACGCAACGACGGTGGCAGCGTGGCAGGCATACGGCTTCATGAACGGTGTGCTGAACACGGACAACACGTCCATCCTCGGGCTCAGCATGGACTACGGGCCCTTCGCCTTCATGGACAACTTCGACCCCAGCTACACGCCTAACCACGACGACCACATGCTGCGCTACAGCTACCGCAACCAGCCCACCATCGTCTGGTGGAACCTCGTGCGCCTGGGCGAGGACCTCGGCGAGCTGCTCGGCGCCGGCGCCCGCTGCGACGACGACGAGTTCGTCACCCAGGGCGTGCGCGAGAACTGGGCCCAGGAGCTGATCGAGCGAGCCGAGCACGCCATCGACCGTACCGGCGAGGAGTACAAGGCGGTGTTCATCGCCGAGTACAAGCGCCTGATGACCGCCCGCCTCGGCCTCCGCACGCAGAAGCAGACCGACTTCGACGAGCTCTTCTCCGAGTGGCTCGACCTCATGGAGGCCCACGAGCTCGACTTCAACCAGTGCTTCCGCCGCCTCAGTGACGTCAAGACCGCGGACCTCGAGACTGGTGAACAGCGCGAGCAGCTCGCCGCCCGCTTCTTCCACGACGACGGCGTCGCCGGCGGCGAGGACGCGGCCCGCCAGCGCATCGGCAAGTGGCTGGAGAGCTGGCAGAAGCGTGTCCTCGAGGACTGGGGCGAGGGCAAGGACGAGGAACGCAACGCCGCCATGAAGAGCGTGAACCCGAAGGTAAGTCAACCACTCGCCACACCCCCGGAGCACGGCGTCACAGTATCTAACATGGCTATAGTTCGTTCCCAAGGGCTGGGTCCTCGACGAGCTCATCGATCGTGTCGAGCAGAAGAAGGAGCGCGACGTGCTGAAGACCGTCATGAACATGTCCCTGAACCCCTTCGAGGAGAAGTGGGGGTTGGATGAGAAGGACGAGGAGCGGTTCTGCGCCGATCCGCCTAAGTACAACAGGGCGATGCAGTGCAGCTGCAGCTCATAGATGCTTCGAATGTCTCCCGTATGCATCGTGTAAGAGGTGGATGGCGTGAGCTTGATACAGAGACTTGCCAGTGTGTAAAAGTTGTGGAGAGGTAGCTCCCTGAGATACCCGGTAATAGGTAATAGGCATCGTTACAAGAGTTTGCTACGTATGAGTGGTTCAGTAATTCTGCTGTCAGATACTGGCTAGTAGTGAAAACATGAATGACGTCAATCGTGCTGCAATCCAGGGCCGTGATCTGATGAGCTGCTTCTTCATTAGTAGTCTGATAGTACGAAGCTTTGCTATTTCACTTGGTTGTTCTCTTTAGCATTGCTTAGTACGTATGTACATAGATGTGGTATTATCCAACGAATTTCCATAGACAAGGATGCTCTTCAAGCATTGATACCATCATCGACAATGAGCTTGTCCCCCTCGTTATCATCCTTCGCATCTTCAGCGTCATCCTCCACAAACTCCCAGCACAGAAACTTCCAATTCAACTCCGTCGGTCGCCAGAACAGGCCGTGGCCCACGCCCCGCTCGTCCGCCGTCATGCCGCCGGAACCGGGCATGCGGCGGGCGAACACGACCCTGTTGAAGCGCGAGTGTAGGATGGCCATCGAGCACATGACGCACGGCTCATGCGTGAGGTAGATCTCCAGATCGACGCAGAGGTACCCGTTCGGCGTGAGGTTGTCGTCGCGGTCGAACAGCGCCCGCTCGACCTCCGTACGCGGCCGCACCGCGAAGACCAACTCGACAGGATCACAGCAGGCGCGCGAAGGCTTCTCCTTATACCCCTCCTCGCCCTCAGCCGGCGCCTCTACGCTCCCCTCAGCCTCGCCAGAGCCGCCTTCTTTACCGGCGGCCGCGGCGGCCGCCTCCTCCATCCTCACCCGCTTCATCGCCACCATCCCAATCGCCCTCATCACCGCATGCGCCATGACATTCCCCGGCCCTCCTCCACCACAGCCACCGTCGCCATCCCCCACCATCCCACACCCCCTCCCATCCCCGGCCACCGCAACGCACCTCCCCTCCCCCGATCCCACCGCCCTCCCATTCCCATCCAACCGCCTCTCCACCACCACCGCGCCAACCGCCTGCGTCGTAATCGTCTCCTGAGCTACAGCCTCCCTCGCCGCCCTCTCCGCCAACGCCAACCACGTCCCCGCGCGCGGCGCGACCTCGGCCGCCGCGCGCGCCACGAGCGACGGGTGCGGGCCGAACGGGTTGGTGTGCTTGTACGCGATGGGCCAGTAGGTGGACGTCCAGGCGGCGGCTTGCGGGGCGGAGGTGGGGGCGAGGGCGGGGACGGGGAGGGCGTGGATGGCGAGGGGGAAGGAGGGAGCGGGGGCGGTTGTTGTTGGTGGTTCTATTGGGGTGGATTCGTCGGGGTTGGCGATGGTGTTCTCGGTGGGTGCGGGATCGGGCACGGGCTCGTTGGTGGTGGTCGGTTTGAAGGGCGGGTGTGCGGATAGCAGGGCGGAGAGGTCGTCGGAGGCGATTTGCGCCGCGGGGCAGACGAGGAGGAAGCGCGTCTCGCCGAAGGCGGAAGGGGCGGTCACGCGGCTGGCGGAGAGGAGGGCGAGGGCCGGCGGCGGGAGGAAGGACGGCTTGATGACGCGGCGGAGGTGTTGGATGTCGATGGCCGGGGTGGTGGTGTCGGCGGGCAGGGCGCTGCGGAGGATGCTGAGGACGGCATTGGCGGAGCGGGCGGGGAGCTCGACGACGTAGACGTCGACTGCGGGCTCTCTGGTTAGCGGCGGAGGTTCGTGAGGTGTTGTGCGATTGTACGGGATGACGTACTCAGCTCGTTGCTCGCGCGGATTTCGCCTTTGGTCTTCAGCGGCACCAGGTGGCCTTTGAGAGGGGTGATGCCGAGGCCCTCCACGACATGGTCGCGGGGGTGACCGCCGGTGCTTTGGTTCGTGCTCATGACATATTGTTGGAGAGAAGGAAGTGGTGGGGGAGCTGGTGTCTTCAGCCCTACAGCAAAAATTCGGCCGGTCCGTCTCCAATTTTTGGCCGGGATCTGCCTTGGTGGAGACGCGACGCGACTCGACTCGACTCGCGCGACCGTACAACCAATCTTCACCATCACCACGCTTCCGCCATGCTTCACTGTAGCAATTTGTTGACCTTGCAATTTATTTGATGTATCGAATCCACGTCGCGGCGTATTAAAGAAGAAAAGCGGCTTCAACTGACAGCAGCGTGTTCTGGTTCACCCTCTCAGTCGATTACTTCCTCTATGAATCTCCGTAGCTAGCACCCTGAATATATTCCCAGCAGGTATTAATCAACAGTTTGCCCTTACAGATCCTTGACTTCCCGGAGAATACCTTCAAGCATCCGACCGGCATACTTCACTTCGCAATTGCCGAAAGCACGGCAGTGCATGGCCCCTCCCTTGCTATCGCCGCACCTTCCCATTAATGGTAATGGATTTGCGACGAGTCATTCATTCCCCGGCTGATCTAGCTCTTTGGCGGGGTAAAAGACCTGGGGAAGCCATTGCGCAGCCGACGATCCCTGTCACAGTGCTGTAACTGTGGGGTACCATTGGCGCCTGTCATTCCTTATAAATCACTCTAGTTCCCGACGTCTAGTTTCTCAGCGTTCTACGTACTTTGTATAAAGCTGACCTTTGCTCTAATCATTTGAGGTCGGAAGTATCGTTCCGATTCCGCATCTGTCCTTCGCGTGGCCAATTCCAGCTACAAACACATCTACCCCTCATGGAGACGGTGGAGAAGGCTGAGGCCGTTCACATCGAGGCTCTGAATAACCATACAGATAACTCGCCCAGTCGTCATGAAACAAACTTGAGGACTATTCAAGAGGAGGCTGCTGAAGAGGCATCCCCTCTGGATCTGGGATGGAGGACCTGGCTGGTCGTGTTTCTCTCATCATTCACGTGAGGATAACCTGAACGGGACCGTGATCGTCTTCTGACAACCAATAGCATCATGGCTCAAGTGTACACCACTGTGGCAGCCGCATCTGTAGTCGCCTTCATAGCCATGGATTTTGAAGACTCTTCCTTATCTGGCTGGATAATTCAGGTAATTCCCCGACCCTTGCTCAGGCATGTCAAAACCACACCCCTCAATATAGTACCAGCCCCTCAGATGCGAAGCTTGATCTTGGAAAACGGACCTACACAAAAGCCATAAATGTAACATGCTGACTGAGCACTGCCAGGGACCCCTCCTCATGCAAGCGGCTCTGTCTCCGATCGTTGGCCGTCTATCGGATATTTTGGATCGTAAATACCTCGCTTCCATCCCACCGCTCATAGCCTTCGTCGGTTCCGTAGTCTGTGCGAAAGCCACGTCGATGAACATGTTGATCGGTGGCAGCATTCTGGTTGGAGTTACACTCTCGACTATAGCCATAGTCCAGTCTATCCCTTCCGAAATCCTTCCTCTGAAGTACCGCGCCGTAGCAAACGGGATTGCCTTTTTGGGAGGCGCATCTGCGGGAATGTAAGTCCATCGTCCTTGCCCTTTCCTCACGCTACCCTACACAGGAGGGATCCGCGGGCTGTTTCACGAACATATGCTTGTATAACTAGCCGGACCTCTCTACCTCTCCACTAACACCAACCAGAATCGGCCAACTCAGCGCAGGGGCATACAGCAACATGAGCCCCAGCGGCTGGCGCTACATCTTCTGGACCCAAGGCGCCTTCCACCTGACCTCCGCCCTCGGCTTCCTGCTCTTCTACTGGCCCGCCCGGCACTCCGACTTCCCCCGCATGAGGCTGGCCGAGTACGTCTGGGCGTGCGATCCCGTCGGCTCCGTCCTCTTCATCGGCAGCTCCACCGCCATCCTCCTCGCCCTCGACTGGGCCGCCGGCGCCTACCCGTGGTCCGACGCCCACGTCGTCGCCCCGCTGGTCGTCGGCTGCGTCCTCCTCGTCGTCTTCTGCCTCTACGGTACGTACCACCCCCCTCCCCTCCCCTTCCCCCCCTCAACCACCCCACCCACTCACCCACTCACACGCACTCCGCAGAATATCTTGCCCGCCCCGACGGCCTCTGCGCCCACGTCTTCTTCCGCAGCGGCCGCAACTTCCCCCTCGCCCTCGCCGCCTTCACCATCGAAGGCTACCTCTTCTACTCGGCCGTGACCGCGCTCACCCCCCAACTCATCCTCCACCTCGGCTTCGCCACCACGCCCTGGGCCATCGCCACGCGGCACCAGCTCGCCTACCTGCTCCCCGTCTTCTTCGCCAGCGTCCCCATAACGTGGTACGCCACCGCTTACCGCGACATGCGCTCCCCGCTCGTCCTCTGCTTCGCCGCCTTCCTCGCCGTGTCCGTCGCCTACGCGTGCGTGACCCCCGCGTGGGCGGACGCGCAGAAGGGGTTGAACGTCGTCTGCGCGGTCGGGCAGGCGGGCCCGCTGACGCTGCTCGTCGCGGCGGTGCAGTTCGCGGCGCCGCACCGCTACCTGTCGACGGCGACGGGCCTGGCGTTTTCGGCGCGGGCGGTGGGCGGGGCGGTCGGGTCGGCGGTGTTGGATGCGATCGTCGCGGGGCATGTGGGTTCGGAGTACGACGGCGCGGTGGCGGCGAGGGCGAGGGGGGTCGGGTTGGGGGACGAAGGGGCGGTGGGGAGGGTTGTCCGGGCGATGGCGAGGGGGGAGGGGGCGACGAGCGTGGAGGCGCTGGAGGCGGCTCTGGCTGGGGTCGAGGTCGGCGTGGGGCAGTTGGAGAGCGTGGTTATGGAGGGGAGGTGGGTGTGGGCGAGGGCGTATCGGCTGGCGTGGGCGAGCGTGGTGCCGTTCACGGTGGTGGCGTTGGTGTGTGTGGCGTGCTTGAAGGGGGTGGGCGAGCTGATGACGGAGAGGGTGGAGGCGACGGTAGAGAGGCCGCGGAGGGTGGATGAGGAGAAGAAGGTTGGGGGGGAGTGAGGGAGAGGTGAAGGGCTGGAGAGAGGGGCGAGGCGAGTCAGGACTTTAGGTCGGGCTCAACAGTTCAACACCATACATACAAGCATCACTAGTCATGCTGCAAGAAATCATGAAGGTGACCCAACCTTACTTACTTCGCCAACCGCTGGACTGCTCATGCGTCAGACGGTTGCAGTGGCGAAGCACAGGGCGGTCTTATATTACTGTCCGAACTCATCCAACACCTGAGGGTGACCCAACTTTACTTACTCCGCCAACCATTAGACTGCACTTGCGTCAGCCGGTAGTGGTGGCGAAGCACAGGGCGGTCCTATGCTACTGTCCGAAATCATTCCAACGCCTGAGCTCCAAGAGCCATCCGAAATCCCAAGCAAAACCAAACTCCATCAGTAAAACTAAACCCATGGGGTATCTCAAAGTCGTTCAGCGGCGGAGCTTTCCTCCTCATCCACTGGGGGTATCGTGCCATCGCTCATACATCAAAGGAAAAGGTGCTCCAAATAGAAGAAGCAAAAACGCAAACAACAACAACAACAACAGCAGCAGCAGCAACACCACAAAAGGCCGGGGAACAAAAGCCCTTAGAACTGGAATTCGGAAGCTTCCCAAAAGACCTCTGAACCATATGCGGAGTTGGAGCCACCGAGACCATCGAAATGACAGTCAGGCTCCTGCCATGGCGTCAGCAGCCCACTGAAATGTGGCTGCTGAGTCCCTGTCGAGCCCACGCACCTGTCCCAGAGGATCTGGTCAGCGGCAGAGACCTCCTGCTGCTGCTGCTGGTTCTGGTGCTGCTGCTGGTCGTCGGCAGCCACGAAGCCCTCCCGGGGGTTGAAGACATCGTGGCATCCCCTCAAGCCCTCTCGAAGAGCATCGAGGACATTCAGCCCCAGGACCCGATCCTGGCCCTGCTGTTGCTGTTGTTGCTGCTGTTGGTGAGCAGCGGGCCCCAGGCCCTGGTCAAAGTTGCCGGCGAAGTGGGGGCCGGCGGGAGGGGGGGTGAAGAGGGAGGGGTTGAAGAGGGAGGGGGAAGGGGGGGCGGAGAGGGGGGCGGAGCGGTGGAGGGGGAAGGAGGAGCCCGAAGTGGCGGCGGCGGTGTTGTCGCCGTCGTTGTCGTCGTCGTCGGCGTGCTTCCTCTTCTTACCCTTGGACTTGCCGGCGTTGCACCCGGGGCAGCCCAGGACGAACTTCGCGACCGCCTCCTTCATCGGAGCCTTTGCGAACCACTTACCCTCCGGGGCAGCGGAGGGGTTTTCGCAGCCCGCTTCTGGGTCACGAGCCCAGTTGTACGTGGCATCGCGGCCGCGATGGACGCCAGTCTTCGGGTCGACGTGGGCGAGGCGGAGGCGGGGGCCCCAATCCTCCACGGAGAAGACCTCCATGGGCGGGACCACATTCCTGTGGCCCTTGGTGGTCTGGAGGCCACTCTTGCGCGTGGGTTTGAAGACGATGGTGTCTTCCCCCCTGAGCTCGAGATGCTGGCTCGCCCAAAAGCGCCAGTTAGGATCTGGCCACCCGTCGGGCGAAACACCATCCCGCTGGCGCTTCAGCCTGGCCCGCCATTCTTTCAACTCGGCATCACTTGGGATGTGCTTGTGATCCTTCTTGTTATCACCTCTTGCCGCAAAGATGGCGGCCAAGCGAGCCTTGGACTCATCTGGAGTCTCCGTGTAGAAAGTTCCCTCCATTGTTAGAAGGGCGGATGGGATTTGGGGGAGTAGATGGGGGTTGGAAAAGTATCGGAGAAGTCGACAAGTCAAGAAGGTGAGTTGTCGAGTTGTCGAGATGTGAGGTATGAGAATAGGAGGGCAGGAAATTTCCATTATATACTGTGGGTTGTGTGCTCTCAGTGTGCGTAACCACAGTGCGTACCACTATGCGTACCAGAGGCCAACTTCGCCGGTTCCTCGTACCGTTCCTGCTCTTCGGGGCCAACCAAATCTGGAAGGACCACTGCTCCAAAAGATGCCTTTAGATGCATTCAAGACATGGTACAGAGCACCAGAGAAGCAGATGGAGAGGGAAACCGCACTCAACCATTATATACCCGCATGGAAACCGTAGCAATGGCATGCCTCATTGAAGGCCGCCGGTGGAAAAGTTGACGAAGAAAATACGCACCGCTGCTGGCGGTACCGTCATAGCTTGGTCAACGGAACACCAAACCGAACCAGCAGGCTCTCACAACGCCGGTAGAGGACCCTTACGACGACGCTCACGGGAGCTGTCATAGTATGTGGCCAGCGAGAGCGTCAGTAATTGCGGGGGTTACCTTGGATATCGATGAAAACTCGTTCAAGGCCGCCAACAGCGCGGAGGCAGAGGCATGCATCGCTCGACGGGCCATGTGCTCGAGAGCTAAGCTGGAACAACCATCTAGCCGCACGGTTTCGATCCAGGAACGTGGTGACTTGTTCCGACCTCCCTCTGGGTTCCCAACAGCTGCAGAACACCACGCAAAGTCGAAGCCAGCGGCGGTTGCCTAGGGAACCTCTGAAATTGGCCGTGAATGCCGCTACCGCGTAGCGGAGAGCTATACGGGGGCGTACCACTGTTCGAATAGCTATGGTGTAAGCAAGCGGGAAACGGTGGGAGTCCTGACACTCGCTGCAGGAATTACGATTGCGGAGGTTGTGCGGGGTGGCTGCGTCGGAAGCTACACCATGGGGTCCGCGGTTGCGTAGAGGATAGGTGATGAGTTGAGCGGGCGTGCCATGGGTTGCCCGAGAAGCTTTCGGTGCAGCTGGCCCAACAGCGGTACTGGTGAAAAATGCATGAGCGGTGATGCAATTGTGATTGTTGCGGCAATGTCTTCAACAAGGCCGGAGGGCAATGCGGCAATGCCAGCCTGACGCGAGCGGCGGCGGCAGCGACGACGGGCCGGGCCATGGCCAACCTGCCCAGCCCCTCTACGACCTGAACACCCCCCCACCATGACTATCGTGGCTGTTGTCCAAAGTAACCAAGGTGAATAGGATGAGTGCACTCATTACCCCTGAGTGCGACGGCGAGGTCGAGCTGCAGCCTTGGCTCCTGCCTTCCTCTCTCTCTGACCAGGACCGCCAGGTACAGAACATGTATTTCAGCCGGCGTACACACTCCAGCTACAGTGGCGACCATCCTGCTCGACAGTAGACGGCACAGCCAGCGTCCGGGCAGCGGCAAGATCCAAGAGGCTCTGAGCGTCGAGATAGCAACCGCACGAATCGTGAGACGACTCCATCCTATACGTGGCAACGCAGGAGCACCCGGCCATCTGCAGCGTCCGTGATGGATGTTGGTAAGCTTCGAGTGTCGTGACAATAGCCAGGGACGACCAGCCAGGCCGTGTGAAGCACGCGGGGTGAGGTGTGTAGCTTCAACGAAGCGTGAAGGTTTCTAAACCACCACGGCAATAGTCAAGATGGATGCACCTCGTGGTGGCAGACGCACACCTCCAGCAAGCCGGGCCGTCATGCTTCGAGAGCGTGATGGCGATGCCAACACATGGGCAGGGGCAGTCCTCAGATTTGATACCCGACGATACGCCCGAGCGGCCATCACGCCTCGACGACCGAGGACGGGAGACACCAGTGCCTCCAGCATCGACCCTGCATGCGACAGGGAAAATTCCAATCGTGTCCTGCATATCAGAAGACCAAACGCCGTCGGTGTATCGAGGAAGTGGACGTCGAACGCATCGCGCAAAGCGTCCTGCAGACCCTCAACACCAAGCATCGACGTCTGTACAAACTTTCGGGGCGGAACACATCCCTGCAAAGCCTGACCCACGTCGGTTTGGCGTCAGGAACGCTGATGCGCCACTGTTGCAGGAGGGGGAAAAAGCTGGCGCACGCGGGGTAGACTCAGGTACTAGAGCCCGTTTCAACAGTAGCGGTCTTGGCTCCATCGAATGGACACTCTGTTATCTCTTCCTCGTTTCCCTCCTGGCCTTCGCGCTGATTGGTCGGAAGAGGTCCCGGTCGCTAAAGCAGATGTTCCCAAGCTCTTTCTAGTCCTATATCTCGGTCTCATCTCTATTATCGTCCCAGATTTTCTGGAGGCGGTTACCTTGCACGCTGTTTCTTGCGAATGATCCAATTCCTGTTGGCTTCAATCCTTTCGTCTTTACGCAAAGAAGCCCCCAAGAATGTTCCGCCCGAAGCAGGCAAAACAACCTTGGGGGTAAAGAGGAAAGAGAGATCACATAGGTCAAGGTATTTATGGCTGAAAGTCTTTGAATTTCCTCACTTTCAACCAGCGTCTAATTGCTCTCATTCTATCTTGGCCTCGAGCCCTCGAGCCCAGCCAATATGGGGATACTATCAAGCGAGGTCCTTGGCCGAAACAGAAACACCAGGCGCTCGAACAACGCAGGCGCATGCGAACCAGAGAGAATCTCTCATGTAAGTTTTTTCCATTGCCATGCTCAAAAAGTAAAAGTACAAACAGGCGAAATGACGAAAAATGCCGTCCATACTTACGATGCCCGCGCTGTCTTTCGCGCCGGCGGCAATCACACCCGTAAATTCGCAGCACCACGGATCAAACTCCCAGCGGGGGAGACCGAATCCGTCTCAGAACGGGCAATTGAAAGCGCAAAACAAATCGGCCTTGAACAAGTGGCAAGGTAGCGCGCTGAGGGTGGGGGGAATCATGGTCAAGTCAAGACTCTCTCTCCCCTTACTTCCCGGAAATGCTTTCTTCCTCCGCCGGTGTAACGCCATCGTACAAATTTCCCAAGGCGTTCTCCGTCCTTTCCCCCTTGGAGTTTCGTCTGCATTCCAAAATGCAGCTTTTTTTTCTTTCTTTCTTCACTCCTCCGGCGCAGATTGAAAATTTGGAAGAAAAAGAGGGCGAGTTTACACGGGAAGGTTGAACTTCTTTCCCTGAAGAACCCTGCGGGTGCGCGCAAAACACGTCAGCAAAAAAAAACAAGATCATGCCAGGTATAACACCGGCGCAGTCTTTTCAACTCACTTTGTGTAGTAGATCCAGAAGAAGTCGGAGTACAGGATGGTCTGGATGATGCCGGCGAGCTGAGCGATGGGGTCGTAGTAGCCCTCGGCGAACCAGCGGTAGAGCCAGTTGGGAATGTACAGGGCGCGGTAGGCGCCGAGCGCGAAGAGGTAGTGCGTCGTGATGGTCTCGGCCTCGCCCGTGCGCTGCAGCATGAAGAGCTGCGGCAGGATGGCGACCGACTCGAGCCAGATGGAGAAGGCCCAGAGGATCTGTCGGCGTCGTTCGCGCATATCAGCATATGTTGCCCTTCCACCGAATACCCATCCGTCCTCTTCGTCGCTGCTAATGGGATGGGGAAGCAATGCGCACCTCAGTCGGCGTGTACTTGTACGGGAACAGAATGGCCAGGGCAGCGCTGGCGCCGAGCAGGTACTGGACCTTGAAGGTGTCGAGGTTGGGGTCGTGCGTGGGGCGGAAGTCGTTGAGCATGAGGTAGACGGTGTAGGCCGACGACGAGATGAAGATGATCTTGAAGATGGTGTTGTACAGCGCCGACGGGTCGTAGAAGGTCCACAGCAGGTCCATGTACCGCGTCACGTACACCATCAGGTACAGGAATTGCGACTTGAACGAAATGCCGTTCGCGCTCTAACAAGTTTCAATGCCTGGGTCAGCATTTTCATTCGTTCTCTCTTTCTCTCCCTCCCTTTGCTCTCTCTCTCTCTCTCTCTCCCGAGTGTCGCGCGCGCGCCGCGCTCGCGCTGCTGCAAGCCGCCCGGAGAACTCGAGCTTCAGACGGGCGGGCGGACGGGGCGCGTGGATGAGGTGGGTACGCACGTTGGTCGTCTTCATCTTGTGAAGCAGGATCAGGATGGATATCAGGTGGGACAAGTCCCCTGCGCAGCGCCATAACCGTCAGCATTTGCATGTCTTGCTACTCTCCCGCTCCGCCAGACGGGTGCTTCTTGTTGAGC
This sequence comes from Diplodia mutila, assembly GCA_022560015.1. NCBI lineage: Eukaryota > Fungi > Ascomycota > Dothideomycetes > Botryosphaeriales > Botryosphaeriaceae > Diplodia > Diplodia mutila. Next base: position 67,937 of record JAFISB010000002.1, on the reverse strand, counting down.
TCGGGGACAGCGGGGCGCGGAGGTGTGTTGCACGTACCCAGCAACCGGAAGATATTCATCTTGGGCAACACCAGCAGCTAGCTCGCTGGAACAAGAGGGTATGGGTGTGAATGAAGTCGAGTTTCCTTTGCGGCGGAGGTGTTTGAGCTGCTCCGCGGGAGAGAGAGATGGAGCTTCAATCTGGACACGTTGGAGCGTGACTAAGCGATGAAACGCGCGCGACGACTCTTTCGCGCGAATCGAGGCGAGGAATCCTGGCCCACCAACCCCTTGCGCAACTTTATTTCGACTCGGGATCCCACGCCCTGCCCGGCTGCGGCTGTGCGCGCTGCTACTTATACGAGCAACGAATGTGCAGCTGCCTGGCTGGCTTTCCCCGGTCAAGTACCCAGCCAAGGAACACCACGGTGACCGTCGTCGAGAGAACCACGACGCCTCACGATGTGCTGCGTTTGAACTTGGCATTTCGGCCGCTTTTACTACCTCATCCTACCGAAGCTTGAGCTTCCCTCCGACGTAGCTGAGACCGTCAAGCGGCATGTCCTCGATGCATGACACCAGCCACCCTGCCACCTTTCCCCATTTGCTCTGGACTCTTGGTCTGCGTGACCTGGGTTCCCCGTAAAACAAGTATTCAGGACTCCAGCGCGACCTCGTGGTTCCATGCTCGGGGGCATAGAGTGGGGAAATTAGGCCACATCCTTCCAAAATGCCCGTGAGGACAGTATGATGATGTTATGTTCCGTACAGTTACCTACAGCGGCAAAGAGCCTAAATTCATCGTCCCTCTACCAACTCATAATCGAAATATTTCTATCTGCAAGACCTGAGCTTTTCCTTCACTCTCACGTCCGTGATTAATTCCACCCCACAGACGCGGACTACACACTCATGACGCCATCATCGCCGGCGCCGGTGAAGCCACCTATCCACCTCCATATTCCTCCGCTCAGTAAGACTCATACCCCCGCACCTTCTGCGCCTTCCACTTCTGACCGCGCACGCTCGCAGCCGGTACGCTGGGTACTACTCTGTGGCGCGCGCTATGCGGGCCGCAGTTCCGGCGCGGATCAGGAACCATGGGAACGGAGGGGAGATCCTCTACCTGGAGCCATGTTTGCAAGTTCTGGTGACTCACAGGTGAGTAGACTAAAGTCCTTTTTTTTCTCTCTCAGGGTTCGCAGAGGCGCGGCGGTGCTGTCCGGGGGACAGCGGTAGCGTGTGGGCAGAAGTGGCATGGGCAGAAGTGGAACCCGGGCGTGCCCCAGGAAATGTTGGGGAATATTTTTCTGCAGCTGTGTGTGTGCGCCGCGAGTACATACGGGCAAGCTGCCTCGTTCGAGAGGTTGGGGGTGCAACTTCTGATTCATGCGGAGTTCTATATCGAGCTTCCATACTATGCGCTGGGCGCTTCACTTGCACGCCACGGATATCAAACAACATGATGAACTGTACATCGACTGGATCGAATCTCTATCTCGCTTTTGCTTGCATTTGGGTATCTATTTTCTTTTAAATTCCTCCTTCCACGACGGAACCAACAACATCACCAAGCACTCACACAGCACCGGCAGCCTCTCCTCCCTACTAACTACCTACGCATCCACCACCCCGGCCAAATACTCCCCCATCTCCAACCCCACGCTCCTCCCCAGATCCCGCACGTACTCCCACCCGTAATTCACCCGCCACTTGCAGCTCCCGTCCAGCGGATCCGCGCCGGCGGCACCGCTCCGCAGCAGCAGCCGCAGCGAGTTCAGCGTCGCGACCGCCGTGTACACGTCCGCTGACGCGGGCGGCGCGGCGTCGTGCGGCGGCAGCACGGCGCGGAAAATGGCGAGCAGGCGGTCGAGCGGGAAGGCCGAGGGCGTGAGCAGGTGGCGCGAGATCTTGCGGTGCTGGCTGCCGGCGGTGCGGCGGTTGACGCGCGTGGCGGCGGTGCCGCCGCCCTTTTTGCGGCGCTTCTTCTCGCTGGCTTTCATGAAGTAGACGCCGTCCTGCCGCGCGGGGTTGTAGGAGGCGAGGTAGGCGGCGCAGAGGAGGTATTTGGAGAAGTAGGGGAGGTCGTGGGTGACTTATTTGAGAAGCGTTAGTTACGAGTATAGCGGCAGGGGAGTTGTGCGAGGTTGTTGTGTGGTGTTCTTACCATTTGACTTCGATACACTGCTCTCGTCCGCCGCCTCCTGCGGCACGACCACCCTGTCCACGAGGGCGGCCTCGCTCTGGAAAATCGCGCGCCGGTGCACCAGCAGCCGCGAGAAGTCCCTCGTCCCGAACGCGCCGTCGCGGACGGGCGCGACGAAGGCGTCCCACAGCTTATCCGCCAGCGCCGCGAAGCCGACCACGTCACGCGCCGCGCTCTTCGCCAGCGAGTCCCACACCACCCCGAGGAAGCGCGTCCACACCCATGCGTCGTCCTCGGCCGCCAGGTCGTCCGTGTAGCCCTTCGACGGGCTCGGCGGCGCGAGGAAGATGGTCGACGGCGGCCCTCGCCGCGAGAGGATAAGGAGCGCCTCGTCGCGCGCGTACGACGGGAAGTGCACGCTCGGAGTGCTGGCGGCGTGCAGCAGGCGCGGCCGCGGGGGGACGGAGATGATCAGGATCGTGCTGAGGCCGGGGATTTGCTCGCTCAGCCGTGCGAGTGCGGGGAGCAGGGTTGGCGGGGCCTCGCGCTGCTTGTCGACCCCGTCGAAGACGAGGACGAACCGCTCCGTGCCTTCAAGCAGCCGTTGCAGCTGCACGAAGAGCGCGCTCAGGTTCTCGCATCGTGCGTACGGTGCTCGGTCGAGGGTTGTGTCTAGGTCGGCTTCGTCGACGGCGTCGAGGCAGGCGGCGAGGGTGCGCTCGAGCAGGTGTCGGCCGGTGATACACTCGCGGGAATTGACGATGGCGTGGGGTAGCTTGCGGGTCTCGAGGACGCCGCGGACTATCGAGCTCTTGCCGGTAGCATCGAGGCCGTGTACGACAAGGGTAGAAGGGCTGGGAAGCGGTGGCTGTCGGAGATGTTAGTTCCCACCGCGTGGGAATTGGGTAGGGACGGACATTGTAGAGAGCTGCAAGCTGGCGGACCTGCAGCTCACGGCATGGGAATTGCTCGCTCAGCGTGGTAAGGAGCAATTCCTCAGGCAGCATGGTTGGAAGTGCTGTTGCAGCTCTGGCGCTGGTGCTGATCGTCAAGAGAGCTTCACGCGTTGTGACGCGTCCGTGCGCGCGAGACCAAAATGCCGACGCCGCCCGCACCTCTTCCCCTCTTCCATCTCCACGATTTCATGGGCGTTTCATCATGACAAAGCCCCATGTCATTCTTGGCCTTTTTTGAAGACACTATCAGACGGTTTTCGCACAGGAATAATACTACTGACAGATCTTCGGACGCGCAAAACCCTTTTCTTGTGAAATTGCTTTGATGACGGCATCACAGGGAATACGGAGTACGCAATCTTGAAGGCATGCAGAAAGCCAGCCGGACACTGTAAGTTTCAGACCAAAGGTTGCAGATCATGAACGCTAGCAAACTCTATCTCGTATGGAGAGCAGACAGCCGTGACTAGAGGAGGAAATAATGAATGAAACAGGACAAAAAGGATGACAGTACGCAGCAACTTGAATCGCTCACCAAGACATCACACCGTATACCCGAAATTATAAGATAATATCATGAACGCCAGCGGAGACAGACAAAACGAAGAGAAAATCATGAACACGCGACCTTCCACCGCCATCCACTCAGGCCAAGATCCAAGCTCCGCTCCAGGCCTGACAAGAGAATCGATAGCCGTGCTCCCAATACCGCCCTTTGCGGGCGTCATTCGCTCGGATCCTCTGGGGAGGATTTTTGGATTCTAATGGCAGTGATGTGGGAACCCACGTCCCGTTCGAAGCCGGAAAAGAGAATTGCCCTCCGTGTTCCCAGAACCAGGCAGCGTGTTCTTGTCCATTCCGGACAACCATGCAGGGTTTGGCGCCGTTTTCAGCGAGGAGTGTGAGCACTTTGACGTGCCTTTGTTTGAAAGCCGCTTGGTAGGGTGTTCCGAAACGCCCGCCGGGCAAGTTGACGTCGGCGCCATAATCCATTAGAACAAGGACGTTCTCCACCATCCCACAGAAAGCTGCGTTGTATAGTGGTGTTGCATTCCATTCCAGGTCTCGTAGGTCGATAATATCGAGCATGCGCTTCACCGGTCTTTCCGAGAGGATGCTTTGCAAAATTTCTCCACTGGCTAGCCAGCCACTCTTGCTCATGACGGCAGAGGAGCACAAAGTGGTGATTGCGAAAGGATCACAGCCATTTCGAAGAAGCATCTCTACGCAATGGCCGTTAGCGGTAAGCATCAAAGCCGTGACTCCGATGTTTGAGCTTGCAGTAGCATCCAGACCGTTTTCGAGGAAATAGGCCAGCATTTCAGGGTTACCCGCTACCAGGTGAATCACCGAATATCCGTCGATGCCACTGTGATCTAAACGCGCGCCTAGTGTGTGAAGTGTTTTTGCGACATCCCACCGCCGCTTCGTTACTGCGTGCATCAGAGGTGTCTCTCCGTTGTTATCAAGTGCATCGACCTCTGCATCTCCTGCAACAAGAGCTTCCACCGCCTTCTCCCAACCTTTCCCACTTGCAATATGTAGAGCTGTCTGGAGCCCCTCGTTCACACGTCGATTCGGACTCACCCCTGCTCTTACAAGACGAAGAAGATCCTCCTCGTTCTCTTCTCTGCACGCACGCCCTAATTGCAAGGTGTTAAGCTCTTTCTGCGTCCGCGTATCGAAACCAATGTCGTGGCGGCTTTTACTGCGCAGCTTTGATCGTAGAAGCTCTGCAATATCGTTTCTTCCCGCTTCTAGCGCGTCCATTTCCAAACAGACGGGTATTTCAACATCTTTGGCAAGAAGAAGTCGGACGACGTCTTTATGTCTCCCTCTGACTGCAACCTCAAGCGGCGTTCCGGAGATAGGCGTAGCAAATGCTAAGGCCTCATCCACCGACAACAGAAACTTGCATACTTGGGAACGACCATGATTGCAAGCAACATCAAAGGCTGTGCATCCGTCCTTGCGGGTCTTTGAAACATTTGCGCCTGCTGACACCAAAATCTTGCAATTGTCCAGAACCCCAAGGAATGCAGCAGGAAAGAGTGCTGTCTCTCCAGTTGCCGTTTCCTGGTCGATATTTTGTGGTCTTCTCTCCGGTCGGAGAAGCCACCTCAAAGCTTGTGAGTCCGTGTTCCCTGCTGCAATGTGAAGTGCGCCGGCCTTGGGAAGAAAAATCTCGACTTTTTTGTCCTTTTTCTTATGATAAGATAAGAGCCAACCTTGGGTTATTGTCTCGTTGTAGTCATAACCTTCCAACGGCTCCAGGATGTCCAACAAATGACTACACCGAGTAGATAGGGCAATATGATGAAGTCGAGCGCCCGCAAAGTCTTGGACATACGGATCAGCGCCAGAATCAAGAAGAAGCTTCACAACGTCACTTTTCCCCTTCATTGCAGCTGTCAAAAGAGGTGGCTCCTCAAACCCTTCCACGCCTCTTGGCTCGTCGATTTTCACACCACGACTGATCAAGGCCTCTGTCATTACCGTAGAACCGATCCAACAAGAATGATACAGGAGATCGTGGCCATCGTTGTCGCGCACTTCGACGTTTCCTTTGGCCATTCCAATAAACTGGTACGTGAGAGATGATGTTGAGATGACAAGTGGTGTGAGCATCAGCGGAATACGCCCAGACACATCTCTTGAAGCTGAGGTGGCTATGTCGGAGAGATAAAGCGACAGCAAATCCTCGATACCATTCTTTTTGGTTCCGCAAATACGATGCAGGATAGATCCACCAGGGTGGACTGGAGTTTCAAGATCCAATTTGGACGTATTTTCCATCAAACAGCGGAGCAAGTCAACGTTATGACTACTGCCAATGGAAGAAGCAATCTGTAACGGCGTCAAACCTTGGCAGTCCCTCGCCGAAACATCCACGGGGTACTGTAAGACGAATTCCGCTATTTGCTGGAACGGGAACCCTGTGGCACAGTCTGCGATCCAGTGCAATACGGTTCGGCCTTGATGATCTTGTCTCTCTAAGCAATGGCCCTGCTCATCCGCTTCAATGAGCATCCGAAATGCCTCTGCAAGCATGGCCGACTGAGACTGAGGAATTGCTGTTGGGAATTCACGCTCCGCCAACAAACTCGCCAGGTAAAGGAGTGGCGTGCGCCCTTCTCCATCTCTTATTGCAAAACATGCTTTGACCTCTTCTGTGCTGCAGATGGACTGAATCATTTCAATCGTATGATTACCAGGCGAAGACGTAAGCATGTTGGCACACTTTTGCATAAGAATATGGAGTGGAGTAAGATCCAGCTTGTTGCGCGTTTGCAACGCCATCGTCCTGCTGAGTTTGAAACGCGAATCGCTTGCGACGGCTTGCCAAATGGATCGGGAGGCCTCTTGAGACGCGTTTTGGAACAGCATGTGCAGAATGCTATCACCCATTGTCCCCTGACTACAGACATTATCTTGTTTTGGCAGAAATGTATCGATGACCAAGCGTGCGAACTGTCCAGGAAGTTCAAGCGTTCCATATCCAAGACGCAATAGAGTGTGCAGAGGAGTTTCCCCGTCTGTTGCAGCACGCGTGATGTCTAGACCTCTTTTGTGCAAGAACCAGAACATTGATCTGTTCCTTGACTTGATGGCCAAATGAACAGCTGTGGTTCCATCTTTTGTTGTCTTGTCAAGGCTGAGTGAGGGGTGTACTTCCAGGAACATCTGCAGTATCTCAACCGAGCCGACCTGAATGGCAACAGCCCAAGGAGTAAATCCTTCGTTGTCCTCGACTTCGACGCTTCTTGGAAGATCATGTGAAAAGTTGAGCAACTTTTGGACTACCCTTGTACGTCTGTCATGCGCAGCATGGTGCAGAGCTGTTCCTTCTCGTGCAAGTCCTTTGTAAGACATATCGGCGCCTTCCAATAGGAGGTATTCGACCACTTCTGTGTGCCCAAAATGTGATGACTCAAGTAGAAGTTCAGAAAGGAATTTCTCTCGCTTCTTTCCAGTGAAGTCTTGCATTCCAGATAATATCTGTTTGATCCTTGACAATTGACCGTTTCTGGCTGCTGACACCATCATCTCCTTATAGTCGTGCTCCAAATAGATAGAATTGATATTTGGCGTACTGGGACAATTAAGCGGATATGTCCCGGATTTCACGTGGTCCAAGGCTCCCAGAAGGTCGGAAGCTGGGTCGAGGTCTTGCTTCCTCATGATCTGTTGGAGAGCAAGTAGGATGGATGGTGATCCCTTGTCGGCAGCAAAGCGAACGTTACTTGCAGTAAGTGGGCAGCCAGCTTCCGCTAACATGACCAGCAGACGTGCGTCATCATGAAAGATGGCACCATTCACAGCAAAGCTCGCAGACAAATCTTGCGTAACGTTTTCTTGAAGCAATCTTTCTGCTGCCTTTTGTCGATCTTCTGGCCTTGGAAGTCCTTTCTCTTGTGATGACAGGAGAACTTTGCCGTTGATGCATAGAAGAGGCGTTCCGAGGACTGAACTGCTTTGGTTCACGTCCTGGCCTCTCAGGATAAGTGTGTCGATGACATCGTAGAGCCCGCAAAGGCAAGCAAGATGTAATGGGCTTATGGCGGCCATTCTCAAATGTAGTTGACCAGGATTTTTCAATGAGATGTAATGTCGGATCCAGGAGTAAGCCCAAAGCACGAAGTGGTTGGTTTTTTGAGGCTCAAACAAGCGTTCCACTAGGGAAGGCACGCGGCTTGACGATTCAACAGGATTTCGAGCATGGTAGGTCCAGTTCAGCGATGCATAGGAATAGAACTGGCTATCCTTGACGACACCCTGCACTTCCTCTTCAGACTGGGCGAGCTCCTTATCGAATTCCTCCAGAAGGAGGTAGGTCAAACAAGTCTCGGCCAAATACTCATGGCTGCGATTTTCGTTGAGTTGAAACCTTGCTAGAGGTCCAGCGTCCGAACCAATACTTCTAAGGTATTCCTTGATACTGAAATGGCTGAACGTCAGGACTCCATTTTCTTCCTTGATTAGGCTGTCATAGTGGCACAGAATCTTTCCCATATCCATGGGTCCATCGAAGACGGTGTCATTTTGCTCAATGGCGATGGCATGGGAGACTTCCGTGACTGATAATGGGCGCGCGGCAAAGGCGATACAACGCAGTGTCCGCTCCAGATAGAGCACTATATCGCCGTGAGCGGTTTCGTTTGCTCGGTGAAGAATCCTCTCGTAAGTCTGCGGAAGATTGGGAGGGAGTTGTTTCAAGGCTTTCCGTCTCTTCCCGTTGGACGGCAAGGATGCGAGGTAATCCAATTGACATCTAATCCATCAGCACAGTTTACTACATCTTGAAACAAGTGACTTACTTAACCCATTGGAACCTTTGAAGGCCACATGTTAGCCTTGTATGACCTGTGGACAAGCAAACTGGATGTCTACTTACATTCCGCCTGAGTGTTCTACCAAGTATTCAAGTATCTCATTTTTGAGACCAGAATTGCTTGTGCCAATGCTTCCGAACCGCGGTGACTCCAACTGCGCCGCAACATGCAGCCTGACATCTGACTTGGGTGCATTGACCTCAAAGATTTGAAACTCGGTAAGGTGGCTCCTTATATCCCTTTCGTCTCGGCTGGTGAGCAAGACTTTGACTGAACAATTATCCGAGTTGCTCAGCTCAGCCAGAATCTGGACTGTTTCGGTTCGGTCTTTGAGACATTCGTCAAGACCGTCTACCACTATGAACGTGGTATCGAACTTTCGCGAGATACTCCGTATCAAATGCAGAATAGATCGACCGTCGGCGGTGAACTTGTCGAATGATGTGTGCTTGTCGTAGAACTCTTCCAATTCGGCAAAAGCATCCTCATTTTGATTTGCGAGCTGTCTTGCAAAAGACCCGAGGATGCTGCGGGCACCTTGAGTATCGGAGTTATCATGTTCACAGAAAAATAACGCCGTCGCGACGTTCTGCGCCCGAAGGGTATTGATATACTCGATTGCGGCAGCACTGAGAACCGATTTTCCAGCTCCAGGTATACCATACAACCAGAGGCTCGTATGATCCTCGGATAGGAAGTCCTGAAAGTGTTTGCCTTCCAAGAACCAAGTCCCTGTCCCTTGCTGACGAAGTTGAAGGTGTCTTTCCAGTGCCTCCCGCGGCTCGATGTCGCTAAAGGCTTTCATCATCTTCGTTTGTTTCTCGCTCAACTGGCGTTTGCTCTCCTGGATTTGCCCAGCTCTGATTTCTGCCTGTACCTTCGTCAAATCATTGAGATGACGAGACATTGTGGTTTGGGTCTTCAGCACTTCTACGAGTGCCGTCATAGAGTCTTTGGACATCGCAAGAGCGAGCCTTGATTTGTGGCGCTCGAGGTCTTCACAAAGCTTTGCCACCTCTTCCTTGTCGAAATACCAGCGGGTTGCCTGCTTCACAGTATCCCAACGGCCAACTGGTTTCGCTGACACGGAATAGCTCATGTTTCTTTCTGAGCGTGCAAACCCGCCATGTAGATCCAGCCTGTGTTTCTTGAGTAGTCGGTTGATGGCGTCGAAAGTGTCGTTGCAGGCGAAAACAATGTCTCCCGGTGCCGTGTCTCTCAGAAGTTGGTCGTCCATCTGTTCCATGACGAGGTTGGTGCCTTGTAAAATTGAGTAGAGGGATACAACGCCATTGTAGAGACCGCTCAACTCATCTCCGGATCCTTTGAGAGTGCTCCTAACTTGCTGGATTCCTTTGGCAATATCTCTTGCAAGCAGAGCAAGCCCCGCAACGCTCGCGGCGATGGAGAGAGGGTCCGTCATTGCAAAGTAGGATGCCTCATACGAGGCAGAGTGCTGTCGGCAAGAAGGGACAGCCGGAGTGGCCTTAGAGGCGGATTATCAGGAATCGAAAGGGAAGAATGCAAACTTCCAAGGAATGAGGAGCGTTTGAGCTCCATAGTTGCCGCCTGGTGCAATGAAGAGGCGGGTCGTGTTCAGAAGGCTGGCAGGAAAATCAGCCCATCTTCCCTATTTACTCCGCCATGGTGTGTGGCTCTGTGGCTTGCAGAAGTGATGGAACGCTTATTGGTTGTTTCCAGCGAGGACTCCAATGGCCACCGCAGTCAGCCTTGTGTATAGCCACTGCAGGCAATGGAGGCTGCGATTTTGTCTTAAAGTCTGCCTCAGCTGCCTCGGTTGCCTGATTTCTGCATGACGCGTAGCCTTTCGCTGCGCAGTGAGGTGAAAGGGGCTGAGTTTGCCGCAGTTACATGGGGACCGAAAAGGCGCCACCAATCGCCCTGCCTTCTGCCACAGCCTAAGGCTGACATGCGTGATGGGGTCCAAAAACGAATACGAAGCCTATACACAAAGACAAGGCCAACGATGGTGATTTGAGCCCTCTTTTGGAACAGTCTGGGGTCGAAGATTGAGAGAAAGTGCAGCAATCATCATGTTGCCCGAATAAAAAAGCTGTCCCACTTACAACTGTAAAGTGAGGCTTTCCGAATTGCACTGAAACCGGAAATGAGAGGCGAGTGGCGTTGACAGGGTTCCCCACTTCATCGCATGTGAAATTTCGCACCATGTCAGCCTTGTCGCCTGGAGGTCAGGACTCTGATGATGAAAGTAACTGTTTTCCCCTCCTGAATGAAGCGGGCAAACCACCACTTCAGCAGGAGGCCAAAAACAAATCGCGCCTCTTGGATCATTGTTTTCCACCAACGATTAGCGGGACGCCGTTGTTATCGCAGCAATGCCGAGTTCCTTCGGGGTGCAACTCTCTCTAGAGCTCACGAAGCTGCTTCCTCTGCAGCCCGCCGCACGTGCAGCCACCAAAGCAATCCTGGATTTTTCTCGAGACCTTCGCAAGTCCGGCTCAGATGTGGTAGTGGAGGAAGACCTCGCAAATGTTTTCGGTCGCGTCAAAATTGTACGTGAACTGGAAGCGGCATTCCGAAGTCGCGTGAGCGTGCAAGGCTTCACACAGCTCTGTGCGGGATCAGAAATCGAACTACACTACGGCCCTGGACCCACGATGCGGCGAGCATTACAAAAGGACAATGGCCGCTACCTCGCAACATTCATCATTCTCTCTATGCTTTCATACTTCAACGGTCGAGAACAACTGGCGAGGGCCATATCTTTTGCTCTTCGCGAACGAGCTGCAGCAATGGCCACCGATGCTGCCACCGATCCTGGATACGAAGGAATTATGGGCACTCTGGTCTCTTGCAACGCACAGTCCAGCGCTTTCGATTGGTCTGCATACGTTGTGCGCGTGGAAGAGAAGTTGGAGCGGTCCATACCAAACTACCACCACTCGCCCGACTACGTCCGTTTGACGCCTTCTCTTCTGCTCGCCGCAATAGATTTTCTCTTCATCTGCCAAAGTCTTCCAGAAGATCGGAGATTCACCGTCTCGAACCAGGTGGGATGCATCGTCCTGATCATCTGGGCCCATTTCATCATGGGCCTAACGGTTGTCGTCACCAGCACTCCAGGAGGTCAAATCATCTACGGAAATACCAACGACCCTCAGGTTTTCATCAGCTGGGATGAGAAGCTCGAGCCAGCCCCAAACCACGTCGGGCTTCCCGCTCCCCAGATCAACCGTGATGTCATTGCCCGTTTGCACGAGAAGAACATGTCCGTGATCTTGACATGCCAAGTTCGAGATGACCAACGAACACGCATTGTTGCAGAAGAGAGGCATCCGCTCCTTGGTTTTGGAACAACTTACCTCCATCGAGCACTAAACGCAAAGCACATTGTCTCCGAGAAAGACCCCGTGTACGAGGAAATCGCAAAGTTGACCATAGCACTCGCCATCCATACGTCACGAAGGCTTCGCCGAGAATTCTGGACTACGTATGAAGAGACAGTGCTTGAACGTCCCGCAGTGAAAATCGAGACATGGAGAATCTTGGGAGCTTCCAAACTGTTCTTTGATGGCCTCAAATTCGATTCTACCGGAATTCATTCCTACGCAGAGATTCTCTCCAAGGTTGCCTTTGACAAGCACGAGTCATCATTTCCCCGGGCTCTTGTCATGTTCTTGAAAAAGCTCGAACACGAGGATTCCAACCCTTCCGCACTAGTGAACCATATCAAAAGTCTATCTGTGATAGTTCTTACATTCTCTCGCGTTCAAAACATCCAGAACTGTACCGAAATACCCATCGTCATCTCCTCAGACCTTCTGGGGAACTGGTTCCACGATATTTTCAATATCGTGAAGGATCCGGACAATTACGGAATGGAAAAGTGGGACCTTGCTTTCAACATCATCGCCAACTTGTTATCACCTAACAGGGTGCACAACGAGGAAGAACGGGTGTACCTCACCAGCGACTTCGGCTGGAGTCTTTACTACAGTACTGTCCACCCAGAAGCTGGAAAGGATCCGGGTGAAACGAGACCGGAGATCCTCTGCATTGCTCGAGGAACGCCGACCAGCAGCAAGACCGGAGAAACAAAACTCCAGATTCTCAACGATGAGATGTTCGGCTGGGAGAAGGATCAGTTTGTCGATATTGATTCGATTGAGCGGGGTCTCACTTTCGTTCCCCGGTGTTGCGCCTCTGTCGGCGAACACAACGAATATTGGACAGTACAGCGGACCCATTTCGAGATGGCTCTCCATTTCAACATCTTGCCAGTTCCGCGGTGGTGCCAGGTACTGCGAAGCGGCAGTTTTGAAGCTTACATCGGGTACTCTCAAATGCAGAAGTGTCTCTGGGACGTGTTTCGACCTCCGGCCTGCAAACACGAATCCGCTTCCAACTCTTCTGGCAGAGTGAAACCCCCCACAGGAGACGAACCTGAAGTCAAACTCGGTCCTGATGTCGCTGTCGTACTGGGCTTCGGATGCAAGAATGAGTTCCCTGAACGCGGTGATATACCGGAAAGAATACTTGTTTTACCAACAAAAGGGATTCCTCAGGTCCGGTGGCTTGCACTAAAGGAGGTCAAATACGAAGGAGCAACGATTGCTGGATTACGGAACACAATGGTTAGGGGTGATGAGTGTTGTGTAAGCTGTGCTATTGACTATACAGCCTCACTACCCGAAAAATGGATCCTAATTCTCTGATTGCGATTGCGAGGCGCGGGGAACAGATGGTAACAAGGAATTCATAGAATGCCAATGCAATACTCTGTTGTATTGGTGAATCGAGACAGTTAGAACCATCAAAGTGACCCCGGCGATGCTACTTAGCTGATTTCACCACTTTCAAGAGGCATCAACCCGTCTCTATAAATATTGCGCCTAGCCATCATAGCGTTGTATGCTTCTTTCTCACTGCGGGCGGTGCTCGCTGCTAGCGGTGACAGTAAAGTCAATAGGTGCGGTAAAGCTGCAACACAGGTAGAACGTTGGGAATGTCACGAAACTACTTAACGCAGGCAAACCACGAGGATCCCGCCTGCAGATTGGTATGGCTCGAGCGAACAGCGTGCACCGTCTCAGCTTCGACGGTTGAACCGCGAATGTTTAATTGCACAGCTAGATCTTGATGATCACCTTCCCAACATGCTTCCCCGCCTTCAGATACTCAAACGCCTCCACCGCCTCCTCGAACCCAAACACCCGATCGATCGCCGCCTCCAAGCTCACCTTCTTCTCCGCCAAAAACGCATTCAGCCGCGCAATATCGCTCTTCGGCGCCCCCGCAATACCCCTGCCAATCACACACGCACACACGTCAGCAATCAACCAAACCCCGCCCAACAAAAAAGAGCGAGAAGGGGAAAAGAAAAAAGAAAAACACAAAACTCACCGCACACTCGCCCTCTTCACCATCAGCCCCACCACCGTCGCCGGGCCCAGACCTCCCTCCGCGAACCCCTCCATGAACCCCACGACCGCCGCCGTCCCCCTGCTCGCCAGCGCCTCGACGTCCTGCGGGAGGGAGCCCGGCCCCGCGTTGTTGAGCACGACGTCGACGCCGCGGCCGGCGGTGAGGCGCTTGGCCTCGGCCTCCCACGCGGGCGTGGCGCGGTAGTTGATCGTGCCGACGGTTTCCGTGTCGGGTGTGCGCAGGGAGGAGAGCTTGGCGAGGAGGGCGGAGAGCTTCGCGTCGGAGGAGGAGGTGATGATGGGGCGGATGGGGGGAGAGGCGGCGAGGCAGAGGAGGAGGGCGGTGGTGGAGACGCCGCCGGTGCCTTGGGTGGTTTAGTGTCAGCCTCTGGGCGGTGGAGGAGGAGGAGGAGGAGGGGTTTTCTTTGGGGTGGAGTGAGAGGGACAGGGAAAGGGGGGTTCGTGCCTTGGAGCAGGGCGGATTTGATCTTGCCGATGGAGGAGGGCATGCCCAGGGCCGTCCAGGCCGTGCTGCCGGCGCAGGGGATGATGGATGCCTGTCGAGAACAAACGATATCAGATACACACGACGACGGCGATACCCCTCGCCTCAGCTTACTTCTTCCCAAGAAAGGTGCTCGGGGATGGGAAGTAGATGCCTCTCCTTGAAGACCGCATACTCCCGCAGCACGCCGTCGACCTCGCCGCCCAGCGCCAGCGGCGGGTTTTCATCCTCGTCGGTGATGTTGTTGAGGTCGAGCACGCTTATCACGCGGTCGCCGGCTTTGAAGTCCCGCACGCCGGACCCGGTCTCGACCACCTCGGCGGCGCAGTCGCACGCCGGGATGCCGCGGTCGATGTACGGCAGCGGGTAGCGGTCGTCGAGCATTGCGATGTCGCGGAAGTTGAGGGAGACGGCGCGGATGCGGATGAGGACCTCGTCGGCGGCCAGCGCGGATGGAAGCGTCTCGGTGACTTTCTCGATCGTCTGCGGGAGGGGCCCGGTGGTTCGCCGCTAGGCGTGGTAGGTGGTTGGTGAAGCCATTGTCGTGAAGATGGGAGTAGCGAAGGATTGGCAAGTAGTGCTGTGAATGCATGATATCAACAGAGAGTTCAAGCAGCATGATATAGACTCTCGCCCATCATTGGAACTCTAGGTAAAGACCACGCTCGATTGGAAATACATAGCTGCCGGATGTTTGCGAATCCGCATCCGAATAGTATTTGAAATGGACCACCGTAGCTTACATGATTTTCAAAAGCACGCAAAGACCATATTTGTCGTCTCATTCGCGAACGGTTATCTGTACCCCGCGTTGGCTGCCCCCCATATGTCGTGCTCGTGAGAGATCCCAGATCCTGTCCGAGCTTCGTCCGGTCTTACTAAAGCATGAACTGACAACCAGTCAGCCACGTCTGTATGCCCAACGTCATTAGGACCAAGAGGTAAACCAAGCAGATATGTATCGCTGTCGTCAAAGATAACCGAAGTAACATATATCGCCTCTGACAGGTGCCGGTGGATCTGTGGAGACGTTGGGGGGATGTTGCGCCTCGCATTTTACATTAACCAAGATAACTTTATCATCACCCTTTCTTTTGTTTCTACTCTCTCGGAAAAATAAAGCTGCGCATGGGAGCGTACGAGCTATTTCTTATGTCTGCCACAAAGTTATTGTGTGATGAATGCAGTGCAATGTTAAACGTTATCCACAGCACCACCCCGCCATGCAGGTCTCATTTAGGCGGAGAGAGCGCTGGCATGAAATCGAACCCACATGCAGGGACATTTTGTTGATATATAAACACAATACCCAACCTTGATTGTCACGTACGACCATAGGTCGCAGAATGCAGGGCTTCCCGTCCGCTCAGCCGTACTTAAGCTGCGAACCGGCCGATTAGTACTCAAGTGGGTGACCATTGGGGAATCCCGGCTGTTGTACGTTTTGATTTTTTTTTGCGCACTGACCATTCTCCAATCCGTTCCCATCAATGGAACTTCAGGTCCCGCCACATAATTTTTTTTTTGCTACGCGCTAGTAGCTCTATGGCGAGAGAGAGATGTAATAAGACGGTGAGCGAATGGTGTTGCGGCCGCGGTGTGGTGTGGAGAGGCAGGGAGAGGGAGTCCACCAGGATTGCTCGACGTCCCGGACGTCAACTGTAAACTTCTCTTTAACCACATCCGGCCACTTGAAATGTCTCCTAGCCAAATTAGGCAAGGCCAAGTTCATACTAAAGAGCTGAGAGGAATGAGATCCTAAAATCCAGACCTGCTGCTCATAGAAGTCCCGTCATGAAGGACCCGTGTATTTTCCGGGCAGTGTTTGCGACAAGGTGAATCCGTCACTTTGATTCTCCCTCCAACGCCAGCCGCAAAATCCTAGCCGCTTCATCATTACCAAAATGCTCCGCCACCTCCCTCGGCGTGCGGCCATTGGTATCCTTGCGCCTCAGATCCGCACCCTTGTCCACCAGATACCTCACAACCTCCGGATCCCCATTCCTCGCGGCATAGTGCAACGGCAACCCAATCCCATTCTTCACCTCCGTCGAGCCCGCCCAATCGGGATCGAACCACTCGCCATTGACGTCCCCGCCCCACTCCTCGACCAGGCACCGCACCCACCCGAGCCTCCCCTGCTGCGCCGCCATGTGCAGCGCGCGCGACCCGTCCACCTCCGCGCCCCTCTCCAGCAGCATCCGCGCCACCGCCGTCGGCGCCTCCTCCCCCTCGTCCGCCATCTGCACCGCCAGCCGCAGCGCGTGGCCGAGGTGATCGACCCCGCCGTACGGCCCGTTCGGATCCGCGCCGCGCTCCAGCAACCACGCGACGAAGCCCGCCGGCGCGCGCCCCAGGACCGCCGACGCCAGCGCCCCGCCGCGGTAGCCGCCCAGGTCCTCGTTGACGTCCCACCCCGCGGCGAGCAGCGCCTCGAGGACGGGGAGCGAGCGCTTGGCGACGGCGAGACGCCGGTCGATGCGGTGGGTCGGCGTGCCGGCGGCGAGCAGGTGCGCGACGACGTCCGCGCGGTCGTGCTCGACGGCGGCGGAGGCGAGCTCCTGGGCTGTGGGTGGGGTGGGGCAGGCGGCGAGGAGGGAGAGGATGGCGGGGAGGGGGGCGGCGGTGGCGCAGGCGGAGAGGATTTGGTCGGGTGTCGGGGGCGAAGGGGACGACATTTCTTTTTTTTTGTTGTTGATGCGTCGATGGGGTGTGGTGATGGTGGTGGTATGCTGAAGGGAGGAACGAACGGACGGACGGCGAAAGTTGAAATAGACGGTGTCCGGATCAACTCTGGATGCTATGACGCAACTGTCTTGTAGTGCTGCCTGGCACTGCAGGTCGCAGCAATAATGCAGCTGGACCTCAGATGGGGGATGGGGGCGGGGGGCGATATATGTAGGCAGCGAGGCGCAGCCAGAGACATCGTGGCCCCCAAGGCTCGTCCGACCGTTCCAACAACAACACCAACACGCCCTTTAGGTAATGCGACCCAAGTCACGGCCTTAGCATGGGCCCCCAAATTCGATGTCCTGAGAGAAAATGCGTGGTGCGTTCTCTACATACGACTTTCGGAAGAAAGTTACGAAGGATTATCACGAGTGTCTTTCGCCAAGGTCGTTGGATGCTGACAGGCTGTTTGTTTCCGACGGACTGTTTGTCCTGGATGGTTTCATGTTCCTGCTTCTGGATTATGGTTCCAAGATGGCTTCTCGGAGAATTATAAGAACAGCTTCATGTTCAACAGAAGAACGCATCAACAAACCACCACTCCAATTCACTCTCCAGTTCATCTCTGATCCATCAGGTCGAAATCTGCAGCTCGTCTTGAACTCTCCAATCTCCATCTTTGATTCCATCAAGTCGAACCCTCCAACTCCCCTCGAAATCTCCAATTCCCATCTTCAAATCTTTACCTACTTCCGCCTTCAACACCACCCCATCTCCAACAACCATGAAGTTCTCCGCCATCTCCGCCCTCCCCACCGTCCTCCTCTCCGCCCAGCTCGCCATCGCCGCCCCCCTCGAGCGCCGCGCCGACATGATCGACGACGCCCCCTCCACCGAGACCTTCCGCGAGGCCATCAGCGCCGCGAAGACCATCGGCGCCGACCAGACCATCTTCTACACGGGCGGCGGCTGCGCGGGGCTGGCGTGCCGCAAGTACAAGACCGCGCACAACCTGATCAAGATCCAGGACGTCGAGGTGCTCGAGATGGGCGACCCGACCAAGTGGGAGCCGGACACGTACACCGAGGCCGTCGCGCGGTGGAGCAAGGCGTTCGCGCAGCTGTCGTCGGGCGTCGCCTGGGTCATGTTCCGCGACTCGTCCGCCATCGACCCGAGCAGGGGGTCCGTCTGGAACAAGGAGGAGTTCCCGGCCCTCAAGGACAACGACGACGTCGAGGAGGTCATCCAGATCGACGGCACCGACCCCTCCAAGATCCAGCAGATCTGGCCCGTCGAGATCCGCGCCGAGAGCGGCACCTGCGCCTGGTACGGCTCCGCGCCGACCTGCGATGCCGAGTGCCCGGACGGCACCGACAAGAAGGCCGAGAGCAGGTACGGGTCCGACTTGAATGTTTGCACTTCCGGCAAGAAGGTGTACTGCTGCTCGGACTAGACAGGGGTTGGCTGTGGCATCGTCGCTTTGGTTCCCGTCATTTGTACGAATCTGCATCTCTGGGTGGGGCAAACGTTGGCATTTAGACTAGACAATTTCACTTACTCTCCATGATCCTTTTTATCATTTGTGTGTAATCTCACTGCATCACGCCGCCGTATACAGAGTTCATTGGCGTGTACAGTAGATATGCTTTGTCAGTGACGACGTGTGATAAAAGAAGCTTGTTGAAGCCTTGATGGATTGACCCTCGAAGTGACAATACAGCAGGTTCCGAAATAATTGAGCCCCGCCCACATCTGCCTCGCGAAGACATTGCACTAGATTTACGGAGGCAATTGAATCAAATATCCGGACGCGATTGTCTGCATTCAAGACTCACATCTACATCCGGACATCGAATTCAACTACCCCCGCCATGGGGAGAATATAGTTGCGTCCTCGGTGCAGCTCATTTGGCTCAGATCCTTTGTCACCCGCTGTAGTGTGGGCGGCGAGAGAAAGACGGAGGTGGGCTATGACGTCAGCTTTTGAGATACCGACTGACAGCAGCGCGGTACAGAACTCACATCTACGTCCGGACATTGAATTCAGCTGCGCAGGTAAGTGTGGTAGCAATGTCTGTGTAGCAGATGTAGGTGGGCTCGATCATTTTGCAACCTTCTGTGGCCGAGAGATATTCTTTCGCGTCAGTGTTTGCACTGTGGGGTCGATGGTGAATCTATTTGGTTGGCATGTTGTCGGGTTGCGAAGGAATTGCCAAGGGTCAAATGGACCATCCTGTAACTGGCAGCGGATTTAATGAATTTGAACCGAAATGCGTTCGCATAAGAGCCGTCATTCCTGGGAGATGGTTGCGTCGAAACTTAAAATAGCGTACTGTTTGGACAGAGTGAGCGATACCTATCCCGTCTATTTGAAACGAATGACGATCTGGGCTGAGACATAGAGCTCAGAACTTGCCTGTAACGGAAGTGTGGTTTCGTATCCGATCGGATTGTGTCCACTTTTGGAAACATTGATTCCAGATCTGTTTGTGAAAGCTTCTCAAATTCGCAAAGACCTATCCGTTCTATCAGATCTTCATTTTTTACCAAACCAGTCTATAAGAAATACATGTATACATCGGCTTACACCCACCAAAAATAAAAGAACTTCCCTGGCACCTGAAAGAAATGCAACGTAGCACGTCGATCCTTCCTGCCCTCCGGAATAGTTTATTCGAACAAAGATGTAGCGAACCGCTCACCGGCTTCGCTCATCATATCTCCTCCACATTAGTTTCCGTCAATTCATGGTAACCAATCTCTCTCTCTCTCTCTCTCTCTCCCGTCTCCCCAATCCCTCGTTTCCCTCCACTTTCTAATACACTACCACAAAACGGTCACAACCACCAAAATTTCATTCCTTCTCTTTCAACGGTTTACCTCGAACCGAGCGGCGACTTGACGACCTCCCAGAACTTTTCGGGGCCGAGCTTGTAGTACATCAGGCCGGCAAGCGCGATGCCGTAGCCGAAGACCTGGGTCATGGTGACGGGGTCCCAGAAGATGACGACGGACGCGACGACGAGCAGGATGTCCTTGAGCACACCGCACAGGGTCAGGGTGACGGCGCTGGTGCGCTTGATGAACAAGACAACGGCGAAGTTGAGCAGGAAGGCGATGCCGGCGTTGCAGATGAGGGTGAAGATGCCGACCTTGGCGATATCGGCGCCGGTGAGAGTGGGGTACTCGAAGATGAGGGTGGGCAGGAAGTTGGTCACGACGGTGGCCGGGGCGTAGTAGTAGAGCGAGACGAGCGGGTCCATCTTGAACTCGGGCGCCGACAGCACGCGCTGCACGAGCACGAGGCGGGTGGCCTCGAAGCAGACGCCGCCCATCTGGATGAGGAAGCCCAGCAGGTCGAACTTGATCTCGCCGACGGAGGCGATGAAGACGCCGATGACGATGAAGACGACCTGGTACAGCTTGGTGATGTTGGGCTGGGCCTGGCCGAGGGCCCAGGTCACGAGGAGGGTGATGACGGCATTGGTGGCCTAAGGCATTCTTTGTTAACACGTTTTACTTTGGCGAATTTAAAGTTTGAGGGGGGTGCAGGGGTGGGGCCGTGGGGGCCGTTTTTTCGCTTGAAACTTACCTTGAGCATCTGGATGAAGGACACGCTGAGGTACAGGTAGGCGACGTTGCCGCAAATGAGAGACAGCGAGTTGAAGACGGCGATGGGCATGATGGCGCGCATGTAGACCTCGCGCGTCATGGGCACCTTGTGCCTGGAGTCAAGCAGGTTGGTGTAGCGGGCCAGACATTGGGTCACGATGGTGGCAAAAGTCAAGTGCCAGGTGGTCAGGAAGATAGCTGGCGGTTTCCATCAGTTTCGGGAGCATTGGGGGCTGCGCAGGGCTGCAACTCACGGAAAGCGAACTGCAGGGTGTGCAGGATCCATTTGTTGAAGAGAATGACACCGCCACTCGCGGCGATCCAGAAGCTGCGCACGCCGTCAGTCAGGGCCAATGGAGGCGGGCGGAATGGGGGCTTACACTGCGAAAATCCAGACGGGGATGGCGGCCAGCTTGTCCTCAGGCTCCTGCTGGGTCGCGGGCGCGGGGAGGAACTGGCTCGACTCGGCTCTCTCATCGTCGGAGGCGTCGTCGGGACCGCGGAGGTTGACATCGTCCTTGGCGGCGGCCATGATGGGCACAGTCAATGGCGTGGGTCGGGGTCGGGGGGTTGAGGGGCGGGGGTGAAGAGGTTGTGTTGAGCTGAATTAGGCTGGCCCAGCGGGAAAAGTAAGGACAGGTGTTGAGCACGTGAGAATTTGCGCTACGCAGGTATAGGGGGTACCAGATTTCAGAAATTGAGATGGCGGGGATGAAACGGCGGAAGGGGGCTAAGCCGGATCCTATGCGTGCGCTGGCCCAATCAGCGTGTGAAGCGGATCGCCAGTACGCGCGTTCTGGCGTCGCACCTGCTGCAACCGAACAGATCTTCCAGAATGCAGAGCTTTTCACCCACAACCCCCAGAAATTACGAGCTTTTAATTTTGCTAGCTTATCTCAAGCTTAATTGAACCCGGCCTAGCGCAAGGAGATCGTCCCCATCGCGCAACACCACGCCAAGTATCGCAATCAAGGGGCAAAAAAACTCAATTACATCAACAACTCCCGGCCCGCTCTTGCCTCGCACCGCCCGCCCCGCCATTTCCCCATCTCACCCACCTCACCATGAGTGAACTCCGCACCGCCGTGAGAAAGGGCCTCCCCTCCTTTAGCGGGTCCCACCCTACCTGACTCTTATCTGATGAAGCTGAATCGCCTCCCCCATCACTCGGTCTGTCCGAGCTCATTTCCACCTCCGCCACAATCGCACCTTGCTTGCGATAACGCAGCTATCAGCGCTCGCATGACCATCGAACGCTTCATGTCCCGGAGGTCGAGCACCGCTGCCGTGAGCCTCCCGCCCTTTTCCGTCAGTGGCACGGCATCGACGGCATGAGACCACGTCCCAATGCCCAACTCCTCGTGCGCGAGTCGCTGCAGCTGCAGCATTTCGTTCGTGCACCATTCCAGCCGCGCGTACTCTCTCAGCCCGTGGCGCCTCTGGATCCAGGCGAGGACCGTCTCAATCACGAAAGACGCATTGATGATGAGCGTGCCGACGTGTAAGTTGACGAGAATACAGATGAGGCTGAACGAGATGTATGCCCTGCCGAGGATTCCGGAAAAAGCATCCACGTCATGGTGGGACTATGAGACCTGATTCTTGCACATTTTCTCTTCCTCGATGTTATTCGGTTGGGTGACTCCGTCCTGCAGTCTGCGGTCGGACGACCAGTCGCGATATCAACGAAGCCGGACTGCAAAAGCGCCAACGACCTCGTAAACCAATGCTGGACATCTTTCTGCCATTGATCGTCAACAAGCGGACCCTGCGCACCCTGCGTTAGGCTATGTCTCGACGCCATCCTTGGCAGGAAAGAAGAGTGCGAAAGAGCCGGGTTGTGCATCAAGAGGCTTTCCTGATAGACTCTGTGTTTGAGACACGTAAGGAGCATTGTCTCGGGAGCAGGGTTTATTCAGCTGGGGGAATCCGCGCGCAATGCCTTTCAGCTCTCTGCAAGCGTGTCGACCCTTTCCGTAAAAGGTCGTCGAATCCGAACACGAGTGGAAACAAAACAAAACAGGGTCCACTTCTCTCAGCCGCAGCCGCAGCCTCAAGCAATCCGGATTGAATTTGGCCCCTACATTCGGAAACGCGTGCAGGCAGTACGCTTATCTACCTCCACATTAGGTGTACAGCGCGTGACGGAAACGCAACAAAAAAGCAAAAGGCGGTGGTACCTCGATCTCCACATTGCACTGCAAGAAATGTCTCCTTTGGCGTGCGAATGCATGCTTACGGGAGAAAGCGTCAAACCCCGATATTGCACGATTGACACGCCGCTCCTGCTGATGGAATGAGAATCAATCTCAAATTAGTTGTTGCTTTTGCGGAAGCCATCTTCCACAGCCTGCGAATCTGAGAAATCCATAAATCCTGCCTTGACACCACACATCACTCTCCGTCCTGCCATCTTGTGCTGTACAAGCTCTTCGTTCTACTCCTTTCTCTCGCTTTGATCTTTGGTCTTCCAGCCTTGTTCACCAAGCTCTCATGTTTTCAATTCAAAGACTGATCCACACGTTCGTGCCAACTCCAGAGGGGGATGCCCCGGTTGGTCCTGAGGCAGGTACCCAGCGAGATGAGACCCAAGACGGTGTCAATGAGCCTCCTCAAAATTGCTCATGCTGTGAGTGCAACGCGACAAATCTTCAAATATTCATCCTCTAATGCAGGCTCTTCAAGGCGAGTGGAAGACCGAGCCCATACCGGAGCATCTAAGTAAGCTCCCGGACAACGTTAAAGGGAAGCCGCGCGCCAGGAAGACATACGCATCCTTTGGGGATGATGGCACCACAGCAAGTGTCAACGCGAATGGGCACCTCATGCAGATATCCCGCTTTTTAGATCGTGGACGATCTGGGCTCTTCTGCGTGGACCTCCCCGGCACTCCCGAACCATACCTCGTCCAATCTCGCGCAGAAAGACTTACGGAAATATCTGGGAACCCTCACATTGGGCTTCGCCTGGAGTTCGAAGAAGACTCTGAGTCTTGGTGGAAGTCTCGCACGGTTTGCCCATCCTTGGAATTTGTCCACAATCGTTGGCCGTTATACACTTTGAGGAATTCCGTCAGCGCTACTGAAAAGAGTACTAGCGTTGATAGCCTCTCAGTGCAGTACTTTTGCAACAAAGGCACTGTTTTTCAGAAGTACATATGGAAACATGCGGCCACACCCCTCCCAAGCCTTCCCCAAGTCAGATTCAGCTCGGACCTGCGCATTCGGGACCTGGACTTTGTGGATTCCAGAAATCACTTCAATGATCAAGACTTGGGTTATTTTCGAGAAAAGGGCTCTTGCGATAGCGCCCTGATCCTCCTCCACCAATTGATGTCAGGTTCTGGTCATGAGGGGGACCAAGGTTCAAACGGTGGCGGTATGCAGCCGGTCGCTGGGCTGATCATGGCCCCATTCGCGTACGGCGAGTCTCAAACGATACGCACGACAGGGGAGAAGATGCACGAGATCGTTCTCTCGGACAAAGCACAAGACAAATTTCGTGAGCACGGAACTCTGGAGATTACCATGGCATACAAGCTGGAGCTCAAGCCAGCAGGAGAAAGCTGGGATCAAACAACAGTTGAGGCAAATGAATTGGAGCACCAAGAGGGAACAGACACCCCGTTCCAGCAAATCAAGTTCTCAAACGATCGACACCTTGACTTTGTTGTTCGACGCAACTTGGAACACATACTCTCCGTCTGCAGTGTTCCTGTTTCACCACACTCTACCGGGAGTACCAGCCGTTATGCGTACAATTTTCTCAGACACCGCCCTACAAACAGATCCACGAGTCATCCCACAGAAATGGCCATCGCCTTGACGTGTGGGGATTTTTCTGGGCATCGAATTTCGTCACACGCTAGCTTGTATGCCTTCCAGATCCTTCTTGCCCAATATCGTGCTGATACTGCTTAGTTTTGCTTTCCAATTCTTGCTCTCCATTTTTGAGTACATCAACAACGAACGCAAGGATCCAAGACGATGTTTGCCAGATGATCATTCAAAGCGCTGCCGGTGCAAAGAAAAGAGAGAAGGGGAGCGCTGTGAGAGTTGCAAGGAGCTGCAAAGTTATCTCAAGCACCTCGGCGATCGAATCCAGAAAACATGCCGAGGCCACATCCAATGGGTTTGTGAAAAAGCCCAGTCATCAACGGACGAAGGTCAATTTGCACCTCACTACTGGGTTACTGGAGAGGTGATATCGGGTTCGGAATACTTGCCTCCTTCTTCGCTGGCCGATACTCCCTTGCAGCTTGTCAAAATTTCCGACTACTGCTCACGCTTCCCCACGCGGGGCGACCGAATCTCGCTTGCGGATCTATTTCCTTCGGATGATGACGTGGCTTTGCAGAACTTGAAGCAAAAGATCAGACTCTGGATAAGCACATTGGATAAAGTTAACATTCGTGGGAAGTACGCATTCCCGCGAAGATATGAAGACGGAAATCATGACAAATTCTATTTGGCAGACCATGTGTGGATCTGCAGGGCCATCAGATCTGTAAAAGACCTTCAACTCCAAGAGGTACTTGCACGATCGAACGGAAACACAACCCAGGACAGGGAGGAAGAATACCGGATACTCAATGACTACTGCTCCGAAGACCTCCAAGAGACCGTTGTAAAAAGATTCATAACCGAGAATCCCTTTTCCAAACAGCGAATGCTTGCGACTCGCCGCACTTCATCAGAAACCAGGTTTTTGTTCCATTCGAAGGACACTGCGTTGTTTCATTCAATGGAGTCGGGTTTCTTCACAGAAGAGGGAGGAAAGGAAGTTGAAAAGCAAAAGCAACAGGACAACGGAAAGAAAAAGACAATGAGGCCGGACAAAGCATTGAAATATACGCTTGATATTTGGAAGAATACGGTGGACGCGCAATCTTACCACGACGATTACCAAGACATGGACTGGACCAAACCGTTGTGGTATGCCATAGTACTCATCATGGCTACCAGGAAGCAGCGAGTCAACACATCTTCCGCAGACAGTGTTTTCCACGAGATGTCCAGGGTTCTCTTTGAGAGTTCTTCTCAGAATGGTCTGTTTCCCGGGCTACTCGACGAGAGTAAAGAGCCAACGCTTTATGAGAACGAAATGAAACAAGACATCTACTGGCACACAACATTCGAGCTTCCGTACATTCTCTGGACGTATGGAAAAGATCATCTTGATAGAAGCCATCAATCTTCCAAAGATATCCAGGCTCTCAAAGATTCAGGTAACACTGGTTCTGCGAAGGACAGTGGAAGAATCGGAAAGTTGACCAACAAAACATTTCATTTCGTCAATTTCAGCAGCCTAATCGACCAGAAAGGCCTTGTAGAAGTGTCTGACGACTGGCTTCAAGATGGGCCGGCAGCGGTGGACTTCACATTCAAACCAGATTTCACGGGTTTCAGGGAAAAGTCCAAGGAATATTTCGCTGGTATCCTGGAAGCCGCCAATGGAAACAACAAGGTCATTCAGTCAGCTTCAGACTCCTGCCAAAGTGCTCCAGGAATATTCTCCGATCCAATGAGGAACAAAGGCGTTGTCATTGACATACCTAAAAAGAGCGAGGGGAGCGAGATTACCAATAAGCGTATCGGAAATCGCGACATCCTTTCTATCTTAGAAAAACAGCGGACGGTTCAGGATGCCAAAAAGAGGGTGATCTGGTTGGCCAATGGAGACATAGAGACGGCATTACTCTGCTACCTTGCGTCCCCTCTCTCTGATCGGGACAATTTGTCATTGTTTTTTGACAGACACGACGATCATGAAAAGTACTTCTTCGATGGAACGACAGCAGCTTTGAATGTGTGGGAAACGGAGCTCCACCTCTCTTTCTTCAGGCTGGTGGAGGTTTCATGGGGAGAACCGCTCAAGAACCCAGACGAACGGACCAGGACACTTCCCTACCCCAGCTTCGTGAAATTTACGGAAGAGATGGGAGATCAAAACAAAAAGACCGAAAAAACAGTCGCACGTAAAACCTTGAGCTTTCGGTTCGTTGGCGACTTCTTCGATCGTTATTGGACATGCTATTTCTTGGACCACGACCTTCAGGATTCCGGTAAAATCCTTACCCTGAAAAATCGACTCTCAAAACTGGGCCTCACCCAGTTCACCACTCCTCGCGTGAACGGTAAAGAAAAACATCCTTGGCAACAGCGAAAAGTACTTGAGCTTCTCCTTTTCAATCAAGTCCTTACAGATATTTCAGAAAACACATACGAAATCTTGCATTGGGCACAGGACAACACACTTCAGGCTCCAGGAGAGAGTTCAGCAAGAACGACGTACGTTCCTCTACCGGAAGAACCAGTTTTCCAGAGGGGGCGCTTCAGAGCTGAAGCATCGACTCCATTCAACTCTCTCGCAAAAACTCTCGAGGACGGCTTCAAACTAGCTGAAAGAGGAAGCGGAGAGGACTACTTTTCCACTATTGAGCGGTGGCGGCTATTTGAGCAGGTTTTACAGGCCGTAGAGGATGATTTAAGGGGCAACTTGGAGAGGATAGAGCAATGGACCAGGCGTGAGAACGACCGTGAGCCAGAAAGACCCCGATGGACCAGAAAGGATGAGAAAGCCTATCGTCCCGCAATCACCAAGCTGACAGTATTGAACCAAAGAAAGATCCGCGATTTGGAGTGCCTGGAGGTAGACATTAAGGCATTTCGAGATTCCCTCACCAGGAGACTAGCGTCCATTCGAGAAGAAATCAGCTTTCGTGGATCAGAGAACATCAACCTCTTTACTTACGTCACGGTAGTCTTCCTTCCTTTGGGTTTCGCCACAGGAATCTTCAGCATGAACAATGCTCCCAGCCGTTCCACCCTAGTCAGCATGGTGGAATTAGCTTTCATTGCCATGGCTCTCACAATCTTTGCCTTGGCAAATGCAAAGACGACCGGGAAAAAGGTCTTGCAGCCGGTTATCTGGATTTTTCGCCGCATCAACAACATGGTCTTATACCCGGTCATCCAAACTTTGTACTTCCTTTGGAATTCGGTCTCCAGGCGAACAATATTTTTCTTTTGTCGATATGTCAGCAATCCATTGGCCGATCGCCTCAACTTGGAAGAGCGTTGGAACTTGAAACGTAGGAAGGAAAAACTCCATGAGATTGAGCGCTACCCTGGAGGCAAAATGGACCCAGCCAAAGCAGCAGCAGAGTCCTACAGCAGTTTCCGAGATCATGAAAGAGAAGAACGATATTCTCGGCTTGCTCAGCTATGCAGAGGTATCATGAAAGCAAGGTCAAACGGTGAAGTGAGAAACAGAAGCGACAATGTATGACAGCTCTGAAGTATAAGAGCGAAAGTTACTTTTGTATTCTACTTTTTACTGCCCTCACATCCCCTTGTCATATCTTTAGACCAGGTTCTCCTTTCCCTCCATTCCTTTTCTTATGGGAGGCTGAGAAAGACTACAGCCTGTCTCTTTCATCCTGTTTAATTTTTCGGCTCTTCGAGAACTACGGGTTGGTATTTGTATTCAGGTTTAGCATTTTGTTTTCCAACCAAAAGTTCTCTCCAAGTGGAGAATGTTGAAGTTCCCTGCAGTCTGGAGCTGCGCGATGAATCGCTGCAAGGAATAAAGACAAGAAGCGCCGAAAAGCATTGGTTTGGCTTTGGGGACGCGGACCGATTCTGAGAATATCAAGCCTGCATCTGTCTCTTAGCCCGGTCGCTGTCTTAAGCTTGCGATGTAGTGGCCGGCTAATCAGACCCAGAACAAAGACGAAACTGATCTGCTCGGTCAACGTAAAATAAATTCCAGCCAAACAGTACCGAACAACAAAGACGCGGAGAAGGATATATTGAACGGACGATAGCGTAAACTATTCCACGCTCCCTTCATTTACCAGCTGAGCCACCCCACTCCCCCATCCAAAACCGCAAAAACTTCCCCACAAGCTCCTCGTCCACCACCGTCCCGCCCCGCAAGCTCGGCGCAAACCTCTTCGCGTCCGTCATATCAAACACCGGATGCGCCGGCTGCTGCTGCTCCTCTCCATCACCAACCGCCCCGCCATACCTCTTCCTAAAAAACTCAAGCAACTTCACCGACGGATTCTTCTCGACATCCTGCTCGCCCCCCTCCAACCTTCGCACCCACTCCGCCTGCGGCACCGCCTCGAACGCCAACCCGGCCTTCCTCAGCGCCGGCAGGAACTCGGCGTTCCACCTCAGCCGCCGCTCGTTCTCCACGTGCCACACCTTGAAGTCCCCCCCATGATCTCCCGCGGCCTTCGTCCCCGTCTCCGCGAACGCCAATTCCACGACCGCCCGCGCCGCGACGTCCACCGGCAACCACGACAGCTCCTCGTCGCCGGCGACGAACGGCAGCGCACCAACCGACAAAGCCGCTTGCACGGTGGCCGGCACCGCTTCGGACGGGTTCCACACGCCGTGCGCGGTGTCGCCGCAGAGCTGGCCGACGCGGAGGACGCGCGCCTCGATGCCGAGACCGCCCGCGGCGGCGGATGCGCACACGTGCTCCGCGACCCACTTGCTCTGGCCGTAGCCCATGCCGTCGGCGACGG
This sequence comes from Diplodia mutila, assembly GCA_022560015.1. Classification (NCBI taxonomy): domain Eukaryota; kingdom Fungi; phylum Ascomycota; class Dothideomycetes; order Botryosphaeriales; family Botryosphaeriaceae; genus Diplodia; species Diplodia mutila. The sequence continues at coordinate 38,792 of JAFISB010000002.1, read as the reverse complement.
CGGAGAAGGGGTGGAGGGCTTCGGGGATGGCGGTTTTGTTGCTGTTGCCGCGAGACTCTTCCCCGCCGGTGGGGGGCGATGGCGACGACGAGGGGGACGACGACGATGAGGCGGAGGGCGTCAGCGACGGCGTCGACGATTCCGACGACGGCGATGGAGATGCGGCGCCGCTCCCGGCGCGCAGCGCGGCGGCGATGCTCGACACGAACACAAACACCGGCTTGCGCCCCGCCGCCGCCGTCCCGGCCGCCAGCCGCAGCAGCGCGTGCAGCGGCGCCAGGCACGCGGCGTCGAAGCTGCGCAGCGAGCGGTTGAAGTCGACGCTCCAGGCGGCGTGGACGACGCGCGTCGTCGTGGCCGCGATCGCGGCGAGCGTGGCGGGGGGCAGGCCGTGCAGGCCGTGCTGCGGGGAGGAGAGGTCGCAGGGGATGGCGGAGATCTTGGGGAGGTGGGGGGTGGAAGCGGGGGAGAGGAGGTGCGAGCGCCGGAGCGCGGCGTGGATGCGGGAGAGGGCGGCGGGGGCGTCGGGCGCGCGGACGAGGCAGTGGACGGTGGCGATGGACGGGTTGGGGAGGAGGGTGGAGAGGATATGGACGCCGAGGGCGCCGGTGGCGCCGGTGAGGAGCTGGTAGGGGGGTGGTTAGGATGATGGGTGGTTTGGGAGGGGAGGGAAGGGAAACTTACGACGGACTCCTTTTCAGGGGGGTTGGCTGTGCTGGGAGCAGCGGGCTTGTCGAATGTGGTGTATTTTTCCAAGAGACGCATGGCGAAGTCTTGGGCTGACTGCTGCTCGTTCTCCTGGCCGGCTCGGACTTCCAGCAGATGAGTGGTCAGGAGCTCCACGGAGGGGTGGTCGAAGACGACGTTGGTGGTGAGCCCGCGCCCACCAAGGCCGACTCTCTTCAATAGTCGAGACCGCACATTGGTAGCCTGCAGGGAGTCCATTCCTAGAGCAAAGAAGTCGGAATCATCAGTCAGATCCGCGCCGCTCCCCTCCCCGAGCCTCAACTCCCCGCGGACGGTTCGACGGACCAAATCACGAACACCAGCATCGTCAAGCAGCAGCGAACCAGCCTCCTCGCCCCCATCCTCCCCCTCCTCCGCCCCCCTCGTCCTCTCCCTCCTCGCGTAAAACTCCTCAATCTCCCCCGCGAACTGCTTCACGAACGCCGACCGTATCACCGTCGCCTTGTCCGTACTGGGAAACCGCGTCCCCGCCGCCTTCACCACCAGCGCATCCGGCGCCACCCGCGCGTACGCCGGCACGCCCTCATTACCCCTCTCCAAATCCGGCAGAACGCTCCTCACGACCTCCTCCTCACGCATCCCCGCCGCCCGCTCCGACGCGATCACCACCATGCCCAGGGCGTCGCGGCCCGCGCCGAAGACGACGGCGGCGGCGACGAGCGGGTTCTTGGTGACGGCGGCCTCGAGCGGGCCCGGGTCGGCCTTTTCGCCGTTGACGAGCACGACGATGTCGTCGAGGCGCGCGGCGAACTTCCAGTGGTCCGGCAGCGACGGGTGCGCGCGGAAGAGGTCCTTGGTCGCGTACGAGCCATCGGCGGCGGAGGAGAGGACCTTGGCCTTGAGGCCGGGGAGGACGACGAGGTGGTAGAGGGGCTCTTCGTCTTCTCCGTCATCCCCCGACGACGGCGCGACCGCCTCGAACTTGAGGAACGGCGCCGCGTCCGGTAGCGGCGTGACCCAGTTCCACAGCTCGGGCTTCCGCCCGGGCTCCATCAGCGCGCCGCACTCGGTCAGCCCGTACAGGTGGAACAGCCGCACCCCGGCGCCGACGACCAGCGCGTCGCCCAGCGCGTCCGGCACCGCGCTGCCCGCCGCGACGACCTGCTCCAGCTCGCTCAGCCTCCCCGTCACCGCCCCCGTGCCCCCGTCCTCTTCGGCGAGGAACTTCAGCACGTACGGCACCGTGACCAGCGCGCGCGACCCCGTCGCCGCCAGCCCCGCCAGCACGGCGCCCGCGGTGACGGGCCGCGCGGCGGAGAGCAGCGACAGCCGCGCGCCGTTGACGAGGCAGCGGAGCAGCGTCGCGAGGCCGAAGCTGTGGAAGAGCGGAAGCGTGGACAGGGTGTCGGCGCGCGGCATGCGGCCCGCGATGCGGGCGGCTTGGAGCAGCCAGGAGGCGGCGAGGAGGGGGACGGGCTTGGGGAGGCCGGTCGTGCCGCCGGAGTGGATGATGAAGCGTTGCGGGGTGGTGGAGTCGTCTGGGTCGGAGGAGGGTGTGACTGGGGGGAGGGGTTTGAGGTCCGAGGGGGAGGTGGCGGGGAGGGAGGTGATGGGGAGCATGGGGATCAGGGAGAAGGCGAGGTTGGAGGCGGTGCGGACGCGAGACATGCTCGCCTGGGAGGGCCCCGAGGCGATGACGACGGCGCATTGGGTCGAGGCGAGGAGGTGGGCGAAGCCTTGGTCGGCGAGGCGCGGCGAGATGAACATGGAGCTGAGGCCGAGCCGCTGGAGGGCGAGGAAGGTGATGTAGTAGTCCAGGTCCGAGACGCCCACCATGGCGACGGTGCTGGATGGGCCATTGGGGCGTGTGGCGTCGTCCAGCTGCGCGAAGGCTTCGGCATACCGGTGGGCGGCGAGCCTGGTCAAGCGCTCGAGATGGGCGCCGGTGTAGTCGACAAAGTCGGACTCGTTCGCCGGGTAGGAGAGGAGCACTCGGTCGGGATGGGTCTCGGCACGGCGCCGAATCACTTGGTCCAGCGTGACGCACGGCTGCTCGGCATGGGCGAGGCTTCCCATGGTGTTTTTCTCTGTGGATTGGAAACGGGTTGTGCAGCGGCCGACAGTTGAACGTAGCTAACCAGCAGTCAATGCTTTCTTTGATAGTACGGTAGCTGCGCCGGACCGAGACCGGTGCAATGATCGGACTTATAACGGTCGCTCATATCGATCGGCTCCGCAATCGCAAAGGTTAGATCGGATTAATACCTCAACACCATGTCCGTCATGTACCTGCCTCGTGCGGCCACGCGGTTTCGGGCAATGATGGTACGGGCCCCACGTCGCAGCGGCGTGCCTGATAGCCGCGAGTCAGAGGACGGATTTGCGCTGACACCGATTATGGTGCAAGAAGGAGTAACGATATACATGGGTCCACAATTTCACCACTGAAAGTTGGATCCGGCCGGGGATTGGCCGGAGCTGTTTCCGTCACGAGCGTAGAGCGCTCCCGGAATAGTGGGAAACACGGCTGGATTTCGATACGATGACTAGCTGCCTACTACAGAGATGCGAAGCGAAGAAATCGCTTCCACTAATCTTCTCATTCCGACTCGGGATCGAACGAATCCTTCCTAACCCGGACCTCGTTCACCGGCGCGAGCGGCCTGCCGGCGTCAAAATAGCTTCGGATGTTGGCGAAGCACTCCTCTTCCGCCCTGGCGAACGACCCCTCGGTCAACCCTCCCATGTGCGGCTGCACAACTACCTTGTCGCTTTGCATGAAATACGGATTGATGCCTCCCGGCTCGCCTCCGAAGACGTCCAGCCCGGCTCGAGCAACTTTGCCGTTTTCGAGAGCATCGATAAGCGCTCCGTCCTCGACGATTGGTCCACGCGACGTGTTGACAAGATATGAGTTTTCTTTCATCATCGCAAACTCGGCTTCGCCCATCAGGTGGGTCGTCCCAGGGGTTAGCGGGCAGTGGAGGGAAACAACGTCGGAGGTTTGCAGGAGCTCTTCCAGACTGGCGCAATATGACGCTCCGGCCGGCACCTCATCTGCCGGCAGGCGGTTCCGGCTGTAATACCTGATGCGCATGTTGAAGGCGGATGCCTTGCGCGCGAGACACCTTCCGATGTTGCCCATCCCAACAATGCCCAGCGTCAGTCCCGCCGGGTCTCGGGTGAGCGAGAGTCCCTGACGCCAACGGCCTTCGCGGAAGTTCTTCTCGGCACGGCTGGTGTCGCGGAGAACGGCCAGGATGAGGAAGAGGGCCATGTCGGCCGTAGCTTCGCCGGTGGCGTGTCGGGTGTTGCAGAACCAGATGCCCTGCGAGGTCATCCAGTCCACGTCGAAATCGTTGTGACCCATCTGTGCGGAGACAACAACCTTGAGTTGCGGCAGGAGCGGCGAAAGGAGCTCGGCATCGAAAGGCTCAAAGGGCTGGGTGCCCAGGCGGCACACCACCGCTTGGTATGGTCCGTGAGACGCGACGGCATACGGTATTTTGGCGAGCAATTCCTCGCGTGTCGAAGCATCGATGATCTGGAACGAAGCTTAGCAACCGGGCCCTGGAATTGGTGTATTGCGCCTTACGTCGATGTCGAAATGCTTCTGGTTCTCCTCGATGCCGCCTCCGGAAAATTTAGGCTTGCCCAAGAACAGGACGCGGGGCCTGGGTGCGTGAGAGTCGTATGAGCGCATCTTCGGAATAGGACTTTCAAGTGAAGTGTCAGTCAACGTGCTACAAATTCGCCGGGTACTAATACTGGGGCGGGTCGGAAGAAGTTCCTGCAGAGTTGCTCCGCGGGCAAAACCACTCGGGCGGTATCAGCCATGACAAGCATTTGCCTTGGTGCAAAACCGACGCATCAAAGCTTGGGGTGTCAGAGAAATTGGGATGGCAGTCTGGCCTGCTGCACCAGGGATCCGCAACCGGGACCCTGGCCTGTGCGTGGCGACCGGACCGACAGTCCTTCGCGATCATCTTATCTTGATTGAAGATCTTGCCCTTATAGGACCCCTGTCTATAGACACGGCTCCAGCCGATGCTAGGGTTGCAGCATCCAGAGCTGCCCGACTGAGCTCGGCGCTCCACCATTGAAATTGCTCAGATCACAAACGCTTGTAGCTCCGCCTCACCGCACGCCCCGGACCCCAGTCATCCCATCGGTAGACCCATGACGTCGCTTTTTCCTGCTTTTTCCTTGTGATGCCGTCCGCGGTCTTCGCCGCAACACCCATGTCGACGGACCAGGAACGGGAGCTGGACATGAATCAGGAGACCGAAGTTCGGAGCAAAATGTCGGGCTCGCGATGGTCGTTCGCAATAAGAAGCTGCCGGTTCACTTGTCAATTGCTCCCCAGCAGCAGTTCCCCACACGCTCACTCCCTCATTCTTTGACCGATGCATTCGTTTGCTCTCCTCGGCAGCCTGCTGCTGGGCCTGCTGCCCGCGGCCAACGCTGAAACCGCCTGGCAGAAACGGAACCTGACCTACGAGGTCCCTGAGACGCCGGTGACGACCTTCGCCGCCTCCAACTTCACCTCCAAGAGCGACGCTCTTTCCGCTCTCCAAACCGCCCTCGGCAACGTCACAATTGCCCAGTCCGGCAACATCAAGTATGGCTCGACCATTGCCCGCGTCTGGACGAAGCAGCGCAAGGCGTATCCGGACGCCATCATCTACCCCGAGACGGCCGAGCACGTCAGCATCCTGATGCAGTTCTACTCCAACGTGCACCCGCTCTGGGTCGACGGCTTCGCCATCATGGGCGGCGGCCACGCCGACTTTGGCGGCGCCCAGTCGCCCAGCGTCATCGTCGACCTGCAGAAGCTCGGCACCACCGAAATCGTCACCACCCCGCCCGCCAACTCGTCCGAGCACGCCATCCTCAAGATCGGCGGCGGCTCCGAGGCGGGCGACGTCTACGACTACCTCGACGGCACGGGCTGGGCGTTCCTGGGCCCGCGCGCGGCCTCCATCGGCGTGGGCGGCTTCCTGCTCGGCGGCGGCATCGCCTTCCAGACGAACCGCTACGGCGTGGGCGCCGACAGTCTCGTCGGGCTCGAGGTGGTGCTGATCGACGGCACCGTCGTCTACGCGAACCCCTACAACGAGCACGCCGACCTCTTCTGGGCCGCCACCGGCGCCGGCTGGCTCGGCTTCGGCGTCGTCACCCACTTCTACATCCAGGCCTACCCGGACCCGGGCACCATCTACGTCGGCACCATCGCCTGGGGCGAGGACAAGGCCGACGGCGTCTTCGACAAGGCGGCGGCCTGGTGGGAGGGCAACACCGACCCGGACGCCTTCCCCGCGCTGCTGTACTACCTCAAGGACCCGGTCGAGATCAACGCGCTGGCCCCGGTCAAGGACCGCCAGTACACGCTGCAGCTCAACGCGCTGCGCTTCGGCGGCTCCGAGGCCGACTTCAACGCCACCTTCGGCGACTTCTTCGACGGCGCCGACGGCTTCATCCTGCAGACGTACACGCTCAAGACCCTGCAGCAGTACCTGCTGACCAACTACCCCTACGGCTACAACCGCCTCTTCTACGGCAAGAGCCACACCAACTCCACCCCAGCCTTCTACCGCAACACCTTCGACGTCTACAAGGAGACGGTCAACGGCATGCTCGAGCGCGGCGAGGACCCAGGCCACACGCTTTGGGTCGACGAATGTAAGTTCACTTCCTCTCTCCTTTCCCGAAAATAACGACACGGTGCTGATTTCTCTTCAATGCAGACGTCTTCCCCGACTGGAACGGCGCCGGCCCCGACACCGACACCGCCACCTCGTGGCCGCACGCGACCAGCGCCCACATCACCCTGACCTCGGGCGAGTGGAGCAACGACAGCACCACCCAGTGGCTGTACTCCCAGGACGAGAACAGGATGATGTCGTACCTGCGCGACTTCCAGAACGGCCTGGACGAGCCCGAGATCTACGACTACCCCAACTACATGTAAGTTGCTCTCCCCTCGTCCGTTCCCCATGGTTTGCGGTCTTCAGGAACTGATGTTTTTTCGTAGCGCTCCGTACAGCAAGACGGAAGAGGTTTGGGGTGAGGAGAACTTCAAGAGGCTGGTCAGCATCAAGGAGAAGTACGATCCCGAGTGCTTGTTCAACAGGGGCAGGGTGCCGGCGACGGAGGCATGCGTCGCGAAGGGGTTGTCGAACACCAAAATCGAGTAATTAGCGCGGCTGCGAGTAATCCTTACCCGGAAAAATGGGAACAAAAGAGTGGGGAGATAATACGGAGGCTTCCGAGGTGTGGGAGGCTGTTTGAGTTAATGTAAGATAAGGTACAGATAGTCTATGTATGTACATACGCGAGTCAATATTTCTTCAGTGGGGACTCAGTATCCCCGCAAAACCACCGGCACCTGTTCAAGAGAGGCAAGATGTGTTGTTGCACCGGGGAATACGATGTGTCGATCTCCTCACCTGTCCAGCTCGGATTGCCTTCGTTACGAGATAATAGAGATAATCTCCGTCTTTTCCTCTACTGGTTCTATACATTCAATGAACCCTTCGAGATCAAACACATTATGCCTATCCATAACTCCAATACGCTGGAAGATGCGCTCGTTTGTATTCTCATCAGTTCCAACAAGCTTCAAGATGATGTACCATTCGCAAAAGCCTTCATCATAGATGGTGTCATCTTCGCGTCTCGGAACGGCAGAAAAGAGCAAACAAAAGACCTCCAAGCCTTGTTCCGAACCTGAATCATCCCTTACATCACCTCACAAGGTGCCAAAGGAAGGTTTTTGGAAGTGTAAGTGGTCGGAACAAGTGACCTGGCACACGTGCCCTGTGGTAGTTGCAACAGCACCGGGGTGTTCCCTACGGGTGGCTGTCATGACTGCGCGGCGACCCCTGGATGGAAACGTATCACTCTGGCGAGCCCGCACCGATGTGACGAGTGCAGCGGCCGGGGTCAAGCCACGGGGAGGACAAATGGGTGAGATGAGTCCTGATCGTAAGGCGCTTGAGAAAACCGCATGGTAACTTTCGATTTGACCACGAGGGGGGTAAAATGCTATCTAAGGATCACAATGCGTCTCCTAACATCTTTGCAGTTCCAAATCAAAGGCGGAGACTGTGATGGCAGTGGCGTTTCCGTTCCCATCCAGATGAAATACAAAACTGTCAAGGTCCTTGCCGTCCTTTCTGACCTCATTCTCTCCCATCCAGGTGATGCAGGTTGGAGTACCTTGATCGACCGGAGCACTCTTGTCCTGAAAGACCGCGTGAAGTTTCAAGAGCAGCGAGCCATCCGCGTTGGTTGATCGCAGGTTCGTGGGGTACAAGCGAAAGTCCAAATCCGCCGGCTCGATCGCCAGAAGCCCCGCGACTTCGGCGCGCCAATCCCTGCCGTCGAGCACGAGGGTTTCGACGGACAATCCAGGGTCCGAGTCTCCCGTCTCCCCCACCACCAGCGACGAGTTGGCGCCGGCAGACGCTCGGTAGGCTCCCGCCAGCAGAGACTTGGCTTGGGCCCGTCCGAGCTGATCGATGGCGAGCAGGGCCTCCAGCGCCACGTCGGCGTACGCATTCAAGTCCGGGCTCTCGGCCTCCTCGTCGTGCGCCAGGATCGAGAATCCGACGTTGTGGTCGGGGGTCAGGCCGAAGTAGGAGCTGTACCGGCCGATGCTCCCGGTCTTGGTGTAAATGTCGACCACGGGGTCCGTCGCGTTGATCCCGAAGTGGTAGATCTCCCACGGCCTGCCGACGGCGTTCCGGAGGTTCGACGTGGAAGACGCCGGTTTCAGCCAGCGGCGCGTGTCTCCGGGCGAGACTATGGATGAGTCCAGCATCGCCTTCCCAGCCTTGGACAGGTCGCGCGGCGAGGAGACCATTGAGAGTGCTGCAGGCTCGCCCACCCCGGATATGTTGGTCAAGCCGTCGCCGAAGATCTGCGTGTCCTCGGTTAGGAGCATCGTTTGCGTCATGCCCACTGGTCCGAAGATCCTCTCTTGCAGAACGGTCTCAAATGGCTTCCCAGTGGTGCTCTCCATTACTGATCCAAGTAGCTGGAATGCCGCATTGGAGAACAATGGAGTCGTGTCAGGAAGGTACGATGGTGGTTGTAAAGCAACCTTTGCCAGGAACTCTGTGATTCAGTGTCAATGATTGATCGAACCAGGGAATGTTGGAGCTAATACCATCCGCGTTGCATGGGCCGTAGATGCTGCATGCATGTGCTGTTTGGCTTCTGTTAGCGAATGCTCAATCATGAGGATGCTGTGGTGCGGCGTACAATCTCTTCCAATTCCGGCTGTGTGGCTTGCCAATGAACCCAATGTCACCTCTTCCCACTCCACCAACGACAGGGGATCAACTGCGGAGGATCCGCCTTGGATTTGGAGTAGCTCAGGTAGAAATTCCGTAATGGGTTTATTCCAGACGAGCGACCCATTACCGGCAAGCAATGCGTACACGGTAAACAGCTGCGTCAGTGCGCCGACAGGATACTGCGAGTCGGCGCCTACATCTCGAGACCTGGCCGACGTCGCCGGGGCAGTGTGGTGATACTCATAGAAGAATGGATTGCTTTGGTTTGGTGACGGCTCAGAAGCAGAGCCCGCGAACAGGGTAATGCTGAAACTGGTTGTGTTTGGCGTGATCGGGCCAAAGTCTCCGTCTCCCGCTTGTACGTACTGGTCGAGCGATTCTGTGAAGCTTGAGAGCGAGTGCTGGAGCACCGCAGAAGAAGGATCGATGCGAGCTGCCGGGAAAAAAGGCCCCAGCAGAGGACATGGCTGGAAAGATTGCGCGGTGGATGTAATGATAACTGAATCGAGGAGAAACAGTGCACAGAGGAAAGCCATCATGATGTTTACTTTGTGCAGTAAGGGATGGGATGATGTTTCATTTTCAATGAGTGACTTCAACGCTTTAATAGCTGAGCGGGAGGAGATCGTGGCCGAGCCACCAAAACAGACACGGCTCGAGCATTACTAGATGCAGTTAGGTCAACACGAATGTGGAGGAGCATTCGGGCTATGTCAGTAAGCGATGACTGTAAGCGAACAGTAAGATAGCCTCGGGGTCGATGCTCGGACACGGACACGGACACGGACACGGGCACGGAGCCTGCAAAGACCTTTTTCGATGCTGCAATTGTGAAGGCCTACAATGGGTAGAAGCGAATCGGTCATCGAGATCACTAAAATGCCCCTTCGGGCTAGCCAACCTATGCGATGCGGAAACAACCCCCGAAGCGCAACTAAACCTATTGTGGAGTAGTCGCCCTCCACCGCAAAATACCACTCAACGCCATCCAGATGTAAAGGCGATATAGTTACTTATACGTCGTGCAAGCGAGTGTGGCACACGGGCAAGCAGATCACGAAAGATTTAGTTGCGCATCGAATATATAATATCAAGAACACTCATTCCCTGTCGCCTGGTTCAATTCGAACGCAACCACCTCTTCGAGACTGTTCCTATTAACGAGTAGATGTGTGGTTTTATTTTCCCGCTTACTTGGAAATGTCGTGCTTCAATCACACCCGAACTGTTTATGTAACTGCCAGTAGTAGCGCTCACATCTTAGCGCTGTTAAACACGTCAATATTAATAAAGCTGGTCTTATTGGTAGGCCTTCGAGGCGCTAAACGAATTCAAATGTAGCTGATTCGAAATGATATCACTTTGATTGGCAGTTCCTTATTGTGTAGGTTGTACGAGCTGGCTTCCGCGGTGTGCGCGAATCCTACGGCGTCCGCGGCGTCCGCGGCACCCGCGGTGGTGGGTTTGGAGGGCCTCGCTCAAGACGGCTGGCACTGCACAGTAAGCATTTGATTGTTTCCTAGCGACATTCTGGCCAACATTTACCGTCAATCCCTTCCGTATTGCAGCATCTGTGCATGGATCATACCCCGTTTTCCAGGTTACCGGCCACGATTCACGAAACACAAGCAACAGACCGCCCGGAACGGAAAGTGTCCTATCCGACCTTACCGAGTGCATATATATATACATGAGTATATTTTCAAGAAAGCGGCACTTAAGCCACCGTCTCAATAGCAAACCAAGCTCTCGTCATGTCAAACCAAACTCTCAACATGCCTCTCGACCCCAGTGTTTCCACCGGCGAGGTTCCATATCTTCCCGTCCTTGTTGCTCTACTTTCATGTTCACTTGCATATCTTGTTTTATTCTATGAGCCCGGCCTCTTCCACGGATTCCCAGTGGCCGGCGTAGATGATACAGGCTTCCTCAGGCTTGCTAAAGCAAGAGAACGCTGGCTCCTGGACGGCAAGAACATTCTTGATCAGGGCCTCAAGCAGGTAAGGCTACACATTCCATGCCACGCAACTCATGACTGAGGTAGTGCAGTTCTCCGGTTGTTTCCAGGTTTTCACAAGTGTCGGCCCCAAAATCGTTCTGCCGAACCGTTTTGCGGACGAGATCCGGAACAACCCTCACATGAACTTTGGAAAAGCTATTTCCTTGGTAAGTAGAACATGGATCTATAAGAAGCACCGGATTCTTAATGGCGAGCAGGAGTTTTTTGGCTCATACCCAGGCTTCGAACCGTTCAACGGCAGCGTCGATAATACCATCTTCGCGGACACCGTCCGAGGCAGGCTTACCCAATCCCTCAGTAAGACATTTGCCCTCATTTAAAGAGCCTGTGCCATTCTCAACGCTTTGACACAGACTTCATCACCGGCGATCTTACAGATGAGGCTACAAAGGCGCTCCGAGATGGATTGGGCGAGCCCGAAGGTACGTCTCGGTATTGCCGAGGTCGCTCAAGCAAGACGATGCACAGAAGCGTACCTACAGTCGAAGATATTAGATAACACAAAGCTTATAAACTCCGACAGAATGGACAGAGGTGGCGATAAAGCAGAGACTCCTTCAGCTAATCGCCCGCCTGTCATCCCGCGTCTTCATCGGCCCCGAGCTCTGCGACAACGAAGAATGGCTCACCCTCACCAAAGAATACACCGTCAACGTCTTCATCGCCGCGAGGGCCCTGCGCCAATGGCCCACGTATCTGCGCCCCATCGTCCACCGCTTCCTCCCCGAATGCCGCCTCATCAGGCAAAACCTCGCCGACGCACGCACGATCATCGCCCCCGTGGTCGAGCGGCGCCGGGAGCGGAACCGCAGGGCGCGGGAGGCGGAGCAGTCCGCGTCGAAAACGGCCGACACGATCGGCTGGCTGGACGACGCGGCCAGGGGCCGTCCGTACGACGTCGCCGTCGCCCAGCTGAGCCTGTCGTTCGCGGCCGTGCACACCACGACCGAGATGGTGAGCGGCGCGGTGCTGGACCTCTGCGGGAACCCCGAGTACCTCGACCCGCTCCGCGAGGAGATCCGCACAGTCTTGGGCGACAAGGGGTGGAAGAAGACGGCGCTCTACGAGCTGAGGCTCATGGACAGCGTCATGAAGGAGTCGCAGAGGCACCACTTCGGAGACATCGGTGAGCAGCGCCACCTACCACTCATCCTCGCCCCGTTCTCGGCAGACTGACTGACAACCCCCCGTGCTTTGCTTTTCCTGCAGCCGCGATGCCCCGCCTCGCCGAGAAGCCGTTGAAGCTCTCCGACGGCACCGTCATCCCGAAAGGCGCGCTCACCATGGTCGCCATCGACAAGATGCGGGACGAGTCCGTCTTCCCCGAGCCAGGCGCCTTCAAGGGCCGCCGCTTCCTCGACATGCGCCGGCGGCCCGGGCAGGAGAACCGCTGGCAGTTCGTCACCACCTCGCCGGAGCACCTCGCGTTCGGGCACGGCAAGCATGCTTGTCCCGGCCGCTTCTTCGCGAGCAACGAGGTCAAGGTGGTGCTGTGCCACCTGCTGATGAAGTACGACTGGAAGGCGCCGAGCGGGGGTTTGAGTCGGGACAGGGTTTTTGGCCAGGAGGCGGAGATTGAACCGGAGGCGAAGGTGCTGTTCAGGCGGAGGAAGGAGGAGATTCCGCTTTGAGGGACGTACGGCGGGTGATGGATGCTGCCTTCCATGGAGTACGTATCTCCAGAGACACTCTTTCGCCAGAACGCTCGGATTGCGTTTTGTGTAGCTATTTCAAGATTGGTCCAAGTCTATTCCGACTGTAGAAATTTGCGTCTCATGAATAGCTGATCGGCAGCTTCGCCTCGTGAAGTGAACTGAGACGCGAGATGAGTGCAGACGAAGATGTTTATAACAGCTCTCGGGTGACCCCAGAGACAAGAATCATCATTCAATGCTTATGATCCGTAAAGGCATTAAACAAGGTAATGAGGGCAATCTTATGACCTCACCCAGGTCTTTGAAAGCCTTTCTTGAGGAGTTCTTGCCTTTCGATGGATACACCACACGAAGTCAATTGTATCTATCGTTCTCTACCCACAAGAATCTATTTGAACGAGAAGTAAAACATAACCGAGGCATGCAAGGGCCTAATTCATTGGACGACTAACAATGTAAGTCATGCACGAAATGGGGGCCCTTGTTTCGCTGTTTCTCTTTGTTTTCGGGGGGGGTTTTTTTTGACGCAAATATGTCGCATATGGCAATGTGGCGCTTTGGGTAGTCCTTCGAGGCTTTGTAATACGGTCTTCCTCATGCGCCGAGACTCAGCGGAAAAAACACGCATTGTCCTGATCAGTCTTCGTGGGGTGGGCCGACATAGTTCTTGTGACCCCACACAATATACCAGCCTATCGCGATGGCGATGAAAGCCACGAACACAACACTCGCGTAGTTCATTGAAGTCTTATCAACAGGGATGGTAGCGGGCATGCAAAACAGCGGGATGGCGAGGACGGACCAACCTACGAAATAATATGCATCAGTAAAACCAGAAAATAGGATCTCCACCGGCGGTCGGAAGGAGTCGAAGGACACCACACGGTGGAGGGAAGAAAACGGTGCTGTGAGCACTTACACAGCGCCACGCAATTAGCGAAGACCCCAACAGTGCCCAGATAAAACCGGCCCCCCTCGACCTGCTTGCGGCCGGTGGCGAGGTTCACGGCGATCGGAACAGCGTAGGAGGCGGTCAGACACACGACGCCGACGCCCGAAAAGGCGTTGAACGCCGCGGTCGACCCGAAGTAGATGAGGCCGAGGAGGAGCTGGACGGCCATGCTCAGCATCATGGCGTTGAAGGGGACGCTGTCGAGCCTGCGGCTGTCGATCGCCCTCCACCACCGCGAGCCGGGCACGGCGCCGTCGCGGGCGAACGCCCACACGCAACGGGAGGCCGCCGTCGTGCAGCCGGTCCCGCACGTGAGGCCGAGGACGATCAGCGGAGCGAGGAGGGCGAAGGCGCCGCCGGGGGAGCCGACGGCGTCCTTGACGATTGTGGGGACGGGCTGGGTGGCCGAGGCGCGGGAGAGGAGGTCGGTCGTGTCGGGGAGCACGAAGACGAGGGGGATCAGGGTCAGGAGGCCGGCGAAGAAGTTCATGGCGACGGTGGCTACCATGGCTCGGGGCACTTGGGTTGAGGGTTCTCGGGTTTCTTCGCACATACTGCGGTCGTCAGCTCCGGTCAGCACGTAGAGAGAGGAGGGGGGAGGAACTTACGAGCTAATCATGCCGGTGGAGGAGGTCCCGTAGGCTGCTTGTAGGAGACCAATGCAGAACGACCAGCCAGCAGGCCAACCGGAGGCGGGCTCAAATTCGGTGAAGACGTATTCGGCATCGTTGCGGCCGTTCTTGGCTAAGACGAGAGCGCAGATGATGATGGCTACAACACCTGCGAAGGTCCAGAAGATGGCAGCGGTCTGTACTCTATCAGCCGCTGCGTTCCAATAATAAGACGGGAACTTCATACATCGAGAAGAGGTAACCAGCGATTGCCTACTGACGATACAAGATTGCAGAGCAGGGTGATGCCGAAAAAGATGAGGTAAACTTGGTAGGCCTCGTTGGGGAAGATGCCAACCCCAGGCGAGGACTCGAATATGTTGAGGCAGGCTACGATAAACACTGCGGTACCGAAGTTCACCGAAAGGGTGATAGTGATATTCCCAGCAACATACAGCCATCCGCAGATCCAGCTCGCAAGCCGACGCCATCTGACAGGGGTCAACATGAACGTCTGGTGGTAGACACCTAAGTCACTGGTTAGCAAGCGGCTTGCCAATGACTTTCAAATATCCCCACCTCCTGCGGTAGGACAGACGCTCGTGATCTCGCCCAGAGAGGCGGCCACACAGAGAATAATAAACGAAACGCCTACCCAACCCCATACGATGTTGGCCGGACCGCCGCCCACAAGCGGTTGATAGAAATTGGTTGTCAGGCCGTAGGGTATCGATGCGAGCACGAAGGCCATGAAGGCGACCTGCAAGGTGGAGCGGTTCCGTGAGAGCTCAGCCGAATAGCCCATGGCCTCGAGGGCCTGGTTCGCGGTGCCGGCATCGTGCACAGAAGGCTCGGCCCATGCTTCTGCGTCTTTTCCTGCACCGCTGAGCTTGCGCTCGTCAGTTCCAGTGGTTTGGGTGCGGGGCACGGCCATGATTTGGGGGTTTGGGTGACTTCCTGCAATATGGCTACAGGTGAGAAAAATCAGGACAATGGCGAGCCGTGGGAGAGGGTCGAGGACGACGGTGTGAGAGGGCCCCCGGTTTTCCGCCATTCGGCCGCCGCGGACTCCGTGCGCGCCGCGGTCACCGCCACGAGCTGTGGTTGCGCCGGCAGGATACGTCACACCTGATGTTTCTGCACCGTGCTTGGATTTAGAGGGGGATCCTTCTTCACGCTTAAATCCTCGAATGTTATAAAGTGGGGTTCTTGAACGGACCCGCAGCCCACCATAGGCTACTACGGGATTCTGATTGTGCTGTTTGACCTCCATCACTTGACGACACACAGGTGAGCAAAAGCAAAAACGTGCAAATAGAGGGAGGACCTCGCCAGGAATCGAACTCGGACTCCTTTAAATTCCCAAATAGGATGTTGCTACAATGTGACCGCTGGGTCTCAAACACCTGGGGCCCGCGGAATTCACTTCTCCACTACATCTTCAGGAACACCCACATCAATCCCAAAATTCCTCCTCTCCCCACCACCGCCACCCCAAACCGAACCTCAACCCTCCCCCGCGAAACACCTGATCTTCCAACCCCTCGCGCATTCTGCCCCACAACCCCCCCTCGCTCCCCCTCGCCGCCAACAACCCCATATTCGCCGCCGCGCTCCCCGGATCCTTCGGCAGCACCGCCGCGCACGCCGCCGTCGCCAGCAGCAGCGCCCCCAGCAGCGCCTCCAGCAGCGCCTCCAGCAACCGCGTCGAAGTCGAACTCTGCGTCAGCCGCCACCGTCCGTCGCTGTCCGTCAGCGTGACTTGAGCCATTGTCGTCGTCGTCGTCGAGCCGGGCGGTAGAAAGGATGACGACGACGACGATGAAGGCAGAGCCGCGCGGTAGTGCACGTGCAGGACCTGCGCGACGAGTTGGCGGTACAGGTGGTCCATGCGGTCGAGCAGCAGCAACCGTGGCGGGGTGTTGTCGTCGTCGAGACCGCGGGGCGGTCGGCGCCGGGGACGAGGGCGCCGAAGAAGTCGGAGATGCCGGGGGCGAGTGAGACATTTTTGGCGCGCAGGGCGGAGGTGGTGCCGACGAGGGGGAGGGTGACGGCGTAGGAGGAGGTTTCGTCGCCGCTGTTGTCGTCGTTGTCGTCGAAGACGCGGTGGGCGGAGGACTCGTCGGGCTGCGGGGGCGCGCTGCTGTTAATGTGGAAGGACGGGGCGACGAAGGTGGTGTCGAAGTAGAGGGACTCGATGTAGGGTGCGCAGTGGACGACGGCGAGCTCGTCCGTGACGTTGCCCATCTGCCGGCCGACGGAAAACCAGAGGTGCGTGCGACCGTCGCCGCACTCCAGTCCCGTGTCCCTCATGGGGGAGGAGCCGAGCAGGATTTGGCCCGCCGTGCCGGCGAAGAAGCCGTCGAGCGTGGCGGACGGGCTGTAGACGAGCTGCACGGTGCTGCTGTTGGCGTCAGTGCTGTAGTAGCGCAAGCCGTCGTAGCCCGGCGGGATGGTGGCGGGGAAGACGAGCCTGTCGCCGCCGTAGAGCCAGAAGCCTCCTTGGCGGATGGTCTTGAAGTCGCCGTTCCGGTGGAAGTTGTTGAGGCTGCAGTTCATCTGCGCTCGGACGCCTGGGATGCGAGCGTTGAACTCGTATGATCCTTCGGGAACCTCGCTGCTGTCGGAGTCCCCGAAGCTGATGGGGAAAGACCGCTTCGCTGTACGTCCATTGCGGATACGAGGTGTTGGAGAACAACACCAGATCCGATATCCCCATGTGGAGACCCCGACCTAAGTTCGTGTCTTGCCACCAATCTCTACCGTCGTCGCTGATGTCGAACCAATCTTGGATGTTCGATGTTACGTTTTGTACCAGCGGAACAGCCTGGGGATCGTACAGGCCGCTTGTAACGATAGTGAGCAATGGAGACATGAGAGAAGCGAGGAGGATTGCCGAGAGAGAACAACGCTTTCTTTGAAGGGTATGAAAGAATCCGATGGGCGTGATGCTGCCAAGGGGATCGAACTGCATGGCCGACACACTGACTCCGCGTTCCCGTATCTCTTGGAAATTGGAAAGCAGCCTTGCCGTGATATCGAGCGTGCCAAATAGTAAACCGATAGTAGCCATGGTAAGAGAAGGGATGAAGACCCAGGTGTACTTGGTGTACTCTTCCAGTGAGACGTCCGCGATGCCGTTGTGCATGGATGATATTTGGTAAATCGTCGCTAGGCAGATCGCAATGAGCACTGGGGCAGTGATGACGAAGATGCGGTACGTTAGATGGCCTGCTATCGGTTGCCATATTTTCGGATGGTCGCCCTCTTTGCTCTCGGAAGGCGTATTGTTGAAATCCGGTTCAGCGCCGTCTGGCTCGCTGACATCAATGGTAAACGTGGTGATCCTGCGATTCACCGACGGACACCAAAACCTCATCCCCTCCAACTTGTGCTTTAACTCCTTCTCCTGTAGCTTTCCGCTTCCTTCAAGCATACGTGATAAAGTAGGGCTTTGTGCAAGGAGCAGAGCATGAGCCATGAGCTATCCGGGGTTTTCGGGAAGGGAGACGCGGCAAAGTAACAAAGAGCGATACATCCAACCCACAATAGTGCCAATAAAAACTCCATAAGTCTCAGAGCGATGTTTTGAACACACAAGCGAGCATGGACTTTAGTGGATTTCCCAGCTACAGCCTCGCTGGCAGAGGTCATTTTCCCGCTCTTCGCCCATTGAGGAAGAAGCACGCGGGAAAAAAAATTTGAGATGCCAAGCTCAGCAGTGTTTCGTTGCTCCAGGTTGCGATATCCTGTTGGGGAAAGGTATCGTTTACCAAGCTCAGCCCGGTGCTGATGTTTGAGGCAAACGGGCTGTTGATTGCTTGCAGCGCCTCATCGCTCTCAATCGAGAAGATGGTGTTGTCGGTTATTGTCTCCGGGTCAACCCCCAATGGTATTGTCTCTTGGATGGTGTCCGAAATGTTGAACCTATCCTCAGTGCTCATGTTCGCTATATCATTCGAGACCCTCAGTCGGGTTAGGGAATAGGCGGGCTTGCAAATTACACCGTATAGATCCTTGAGATAGAGCGGGGTGGTAGCAAGCAGTATCTCGTCTGGGTATTCGTAGTAGGACGAACTCCGAGATATGAGCATGTGCTGCTCTGACTTTGTAGATGGAGAACTTGAGCATCCTACCTTCTGAACTCTTGCCTCCCATCCTTCACCGCTGGTTGAGAAAGGATGGCTGCGTAACAGGCAATCATCAGAAGATATTTTCAAGTTGTGTAGAGTTGTTCCGTCCCCCGTTACATTCAGGGTGGGTGTTGCACCAGCATACTTCCAACTGAGTGGCCCGCATTGCTGGAGCTCGGACGTAAACACTTGAAAGTCGGCGGACACTGTTTCATTAGTCACTATGAGTCGTTAGCTTCCAACTGATACTGTTGGTTATGAAGTATATTTGATGGCATAATAATAGCATTTTCTTGCACATCTAAAGCTTTTGCCCAATAGGCTGCATCTTCAGCCTTTGTTTTCCCTTGCTTGAATGATCGTGTCGTCATAATTCCCAGCCTGCTGGTTCCGGATAGGACGAGCTATCGACAAAGGATATAGGAATAAAGAGACATGCAGGGAAAACCAAGTAGCCATTCATGCAATATGATTTTCCCGTTGGCGCGCGAGCGTAGACGAGACCAAGAAGAGTTTGAACCCTGTCAAGAAGACGTGGGGCTTTTCGGTAAAAATTGAAGATCCCATGCGGGGATGTATCTCCTTTTGGCTAGTGAAAGTCCGTATGCAGTGTCAACATGCCGACCTGGTGTTCCGGGACGCTTTGGACCGTATCGCGTCTAAAATCATCTACGTCAGCATTAAAATAACTACTGAACATTCGGAAGTCTCACTCTCGTCTTCATCCGCCTCAAAGTTCTTCATCTTCACTGAACACTTCTACAACAGAATGAACAAAAGAAAATGGATCGTAAACCAGCTTCATTGTGCTCGTTTGTCTTGACCATAGATTCCATAATTGCAAGTGCGCAGAGGCCTCTGCGTCAAACAAGAAAGACATACAACTGTTTTGATGCAACAATCTTCTTGAGTGCTTCGACTTTCTCTCCTGCCTCGCTAAGAATTCTGTCTGCGTCAGATTCTAGTCGAGAAGACAGTCTCACCTGCGTCAAAAGCTTTTGGCATTTCATCCGCGCAACTCTTTGAAATTCTTCTCTGCCCAGGAAGATTCCCGGGTGCTCGCCATAGTACTGTTGTCCAATTGCTTCATCCAACCATCTCATCCCCAAGTCAAGGTCCTGAATCATCGAGCCTCCCAGTATCAGTGTTACAGGACGTCTTGAAAGCATTGGTCCGTCATAAATGTCGACTTTCAACTGGACAGCCTGCTTTTCCCTTAACTCGTTCGAAAATATGGTGTAATTTTTGACGGGATCAGGACCTTTAAGCGCAAACAGTGCTTTCTGTAACTCAGTGTGATCGGTGCGATGTCGCTCCCGGTCGTACCAAGCCATGGTCAATCGTCGACTCGCCCATTGCAATGCAGCAGATGCCTTCATTGCGGCGGTTGATCTTTCACGCCAAGATTCCATTGATTCCCCGTCCATTACGCCGTGAAGGAAACAGTCGCCGATGATTTGGAAGCGGGGCGGGTCCATTGAGCCAAGCGAGAGCTTTTCAGACCGCCGTGGGACGTCGAAGTCACCAGCATGCCGGAGGACGAAAGGAGTTTGCGCCCCAAGCAAAGCATATATTCGATCTCCGAGAGAAGTTTGCGCCGGGCCTAAGCCAAAGTCTCCTTGTGTTGTCAAAAAGAATGCCCGACGGCTTGTCGCAAGAAGAACACTATGCTTGACATCCACAGCAGTATGGGACCCCTTCAGAGATGTGTCTTCTGGAAAGACTTGTTCAAGAGTACACCGAATCGACGAAAGATTGCTGTTTTTGGAAACTTCTTTCACCCCGAATGGCCCGTCTGGTCGATGTATAAGCCAACCGGCAATCGCTTTGAGATCCTCAGGACAAATGCGACGACAGCCGGAGACACTACGATCACTGGGGTAAATTATGTCCGCACACAATGTCCTCATGAAAGCAAACCAAATGTCCGGGTCTTGTGAGTGTTCCGCTGCGAGGATACCCCAGGATTGAATCGTAGGGATGAGGTCTGTCTCGGACATGTTAACAGCGCCCACGGCGGCTATTGCACTAAGGTCCTGCCCTGGAAGGCTGGTGAGACCATTGCCGTGGTCCCGGAGACAGACTGCACCACATTGAGCCGTAAGATAGTTCTCAACTGCTTCCAGATACCCTCCATGGGGTGGTGGAAGAGACTCGAACTTATCATTCGATCGCAGAAACTGCTTCCAATCAGAGCTCCCTAACAACTCTGTGCAGTCATCGGCTCGCCACTGTGCTGGAACTGAGCGTTCTGTCCCATGTTTCTTGATCCACATACATTCGAGGTGTTGTTGGATACCACTCCATTCCTGCGGGTCCTTTGATTGGACATAAATGGAGCTCCTAAGAGTGGCTCCATAGCGGTCAACTGTCTCCGCACGACGCCGGTCGAGGTCATGATATTCAGCTTCCCAATCCGGGACCCAAGAAGGAAGGTCTTGTCGAAGCTTTCTCCCAATGTCCCCACTCAAAGCTGACAAATTCCCAGTTTCGTTGATAATCCCGAGGACTGTACGTCGATACACAGCTGCGACGTCGAGGGAGTAGTCGGGTTGTACTGGCAGACGACCGCGGACGAGGCCAAGGAGAGCATAAACCCTGTCCCGAGCATCCGTAGCTTTTCGGCCACTGAACTGCCGAAGCAGAGGAAGGAGAGTGGTCTGCTCATCGCTCGTCCAATGTTTTCTCATAGCTTCGATATCGAGAACCGTCTACGAGAACGATTCGAGAACCTTCGTGTACGCAGGTGAAATTGGAGAAGAATCTTTTTGCTCGGTATATACCTTTGCAGCTTGCGTGAACATGTCCCAGGTTGAGACGCATGACCCGTAAATAATGGTGAGATCCTTCGGGACGACAGCTTCTTGCAAGGTCCACATTCGGTCCCACCACCGACAGCACATCAAGTACCGTAGCCACTCAAACAAGCGGCACTGATATTTGGAGTCAGATGCGCGTCTCGAGACGGGATCAAATGGGGCGGTGTATTCCAAGCGTTGGGACTCGGCGATGCTGCGAATCAGACCGAAAACCTCGAAAGCCTGGTCCATTCTCGAGATCCTGGGCACACTATGGAGGGAACAGCGAGTGGAAAAAGAAATCTTGATCCGAGGAGCGTGGGCGGCTTGCTCTCGTCTTTTCCTTTTTGTTCCCGTGATACTCCTTAAGCTTAGGATACGGTCATCTGCTTTGGCTTGGAACGCCGTGGATATCGACGACATGTGCGATTTCGAATGTTGGACTTCTCCGAGGTAAATGATGACTCGGCGAGCGCTACTGAAGATGTCACGCATGAGTCCAACTTGGACGGTGCGTTCTTCGTTATCTGACTGGTTGATGCACAATGCATCTACCCATACGGTGGTCGTTCCATATGTCTGGCGGAGTCGTCGAAGGGCCTGGTGTGCACTGACTGTTACGCCATGTGGCTTTCCATTCAGGCGGACTGATCGCACAAGGCTCGGGGATCCCCATGCGTAGGAGAGTGCGTCAAAGATAGGTTTGTTACTCAGAGGGGCGTGGATAAGCTCGCACTCGATTTCATCGTCCCATCTTCCGGCGGCAAGCTTGAGGAGGCGAATTTCCGAAGGGTGGAGTCCGAAGTAGAGAGAATCTGCCGTGGACATGGTGTGCTCGGTTGGATGTGGATTGTGTTGCGTTTCCATCGTCGATGGCTGAAGATTTATTAGCACTAGGCAGCAGCCAGACAGGTGAGGCTGAGCCCCACCGTTGAGTGAGACACTGTTGTGCTACGCGACATGCAGATCTGACAACATTGGTCAGTCTATTTCCATCGCAGTCGATGCTCGCTGCTGCTCCGGCTCATCCACCGAGCCATTATTTTAGCCCACAGGACCGGCATGCGGGCATTGGCATAGTGCACAGTGTCGGAATGTGGAATCTGGCGGCAACATGGACATTCCGAGCTCGTGACTCCTGCAACTCAACCCTACGGAGTGATCTTAGTCTTGGCATTAATTCTCTCAATGCTTCAGGAAATAAAGGGAAGAAACAGCAAGGCGGGCGCTCATATCGCGAACCAAGCATTTGCGCTGAGTGTTCTCCAAAAAGCTTGGCGCCGGGTTGAGGGGCGAAATAATGACGATGTATAATGGCAGCATGGGAATTGGCTGCTTCGGGTACTTGTGGGCATGATCGGTGATGTATGGCGTGACGTAGCCTGCGATACGTAACCCGACTAGGGCATTTCGTCCTGGCATGGGCCGATTGGTGCGATGTGGGGATTGCGTGGATGCTCGCAAGAGGATCGCCGCACGGGCAAGCCGTCTCCGCACTGCCGCCAGCTCTGGCCTGTCACATTAATAATTGGGGGCGTCGGAAGAGAGGCCCACGGCTGCTCAGGTCATAATCACCTTGCTCGGGAGGGCTGCCGACGTGATCGGAGAGAGATGCAAAGATTGGACCACGGGTGGGTCACTAAGCAGGACGGATCTAGAAGCGGCGGTTGCGGGCCAATGAGAGGCTGGCAGAATAAACAGACACCTCGGGACGCCCCAACAATCCCTGTCGCCCCCACTTCTCCACCCCCGCCCTGGTCGCCCCTCCCCGCTCCATCCATTTCAACACTGCGACCCATTTAATACCTACCCCGACCCGCCCGCCCTTCAATCGTCAGCCTACACACCCCTCCCTAATCATTGAACCCTCCCGTCGTCATCCGCAGCCATGGGAAGCATTGAAGGTTGCCCCGCACACGCCACCGCCGGCGGTGGAACTCGCCCTCGCGACTTCTGGCCCGACCAGCTCAAGCTCAACATCCTGCGCCAGAACCAGCCCGCCACCAACCCGCTGGGCGAGACCTTCGACTACCGCAAGGCCTTCGAGAAGCTCGACTACAATGCCCTCAAGAACGACCTCAAGAAGCTGATGACCGACAGCCAGGACTGGTGGCCCGCAGACTTTGGCCACTATGGTGGTCTGTTTATCCGCATGTCCTGGCACGCCGCCGGCACCTACCGTGTCTTCGACGGCCGAGGAGGCGGAGGTGAGGGCCAGCAGAGGTTCGCCCCTCTCAACAGCTGGCCCGACAACGGCAACCTCGACAAGGCCCGCCGCCTGCTGTGGCCCATCAAGCAGAAGTACGGCTCGTCCATCTCGTGGGCTGACCTCTTGCTGCTGGCCGGCAACGTCGCCATGGAGGACATGGGCTTCAAGACCTTCGGATTCGGCGCCGGCCGTCCGGACACATGGGAGTCGGATGAGTCGGTCTACTGGGGCTCGGAGAAGGATATGTTCCCTGCAGGGAACGAGGACCGCTACGAAGGCAACAAGGACATCAACAACCGCAAGCTCGAGGAGCCATTGGGTGCCACCCACCACGGCCTCATCTACGTCAACCCCGTCGGCCCCGATTTCAACCCCGATCCCGTCGCCGCCGCCAAAGACATTCGAACAACATTCGGCCGCATGGCCATGAACGACGAGGAAACCGTGGCTCTGATCGCCGGCGGCCACGCTTTCGGCAAGACTCACGGCGCCTCCTCCGATGGTGACAACCTGGGGCCCGGTCCCGAGGGTGCTCCCATCTGGAGGCAGGGTCTGGGCTGGCACAGCAAACACCAGGATGGAAAGGCATCCAACTCCATTACCAGTGGTCTGGAGGTGACGTGGACCACGACGCCGACCAAGTGGAGTAATGGCTACCTCACCAGTTTGTTCAAGAACGAATGGGAGGTCACCAAGGGCCCCGGTGGTGCGTGGCAGTGGGTGGCCAAGGACAGCGACACCATCATTCCCCACGCCTTCGACAAGAACAAGAAGCTCAAGCCCACCATGCTGACCACCGACCTCTCGCTCCGCTTCGACCCCGAGTACGAAAAGATCTCGCGCCGCTTCCTCGAGCACCAGGATCAGCTTGAGGATGCCTTCGCTCGTGCGTGGTACAAGCTGCTGCACCGTGACATGGGCCCCAAGTCCCGCTACCTTGGTCCCGAGGTGGCCAAGGAGGATTTGATCTGGCAAGACCCAGTCCCCAAGGTCGACCACGCGCTGATCAGCGACGGCGAGGCTGCCACGCTCAAGAAGGAGATCCTCGCCACCGGCCTCGATGTCTCCACTCTCGCTTTCACTGCCTGGTCATCAGCATCTTCGTTCCGCAACAGCGACAAGCGTGGCGGTGCCAACGGTGCTCGCATCAGGCTCGAGCCGATGAACAAGTGGGAGGTCAACAACCCGCAGCAGACGGCATCCGTCCTCAAGACGCTCGAGAAGGTGCAGCAGAAGTTCAACAGCTCGGCATCGGGCGGCAAGAAGATTTCGCTCGCCGACACCATCGTCCTCGCGGGTGCCGCCGCCGTCGAAAAGGCTGCCAAGGACGCCGGCGTCAACGTCACCGTACCCTTCACCCCTGGCCGCACCGATGCCTCGCAGGAGCAGACGGAGGAGTCTCTCCGCCACCTGGAGCCCAAGATCGACGGATTCCGCAACTACGGTCGCTCCTCGAAGCGCGTCAGGGCCGAGCAGTGGCTCGTCGACCGCGCCAACTTGCTCACCCTCACCCCTCCCGAGCTGACGGTGCTCATCGGCGGCCTGCGCGCCCTCAACGCCAACTACGACAAGTCGGATAAGGGTGTCTTGACCAAGACGCCCGGCAAGCTCACCAACGACTTTTTCGTCAACCTGCTCGACATGAGCACGATCTGGAACCCGACCGACAGCGACGAGGAGACGTTTGAGGGCGTCGACGCCAAGTCGGGGCAGAAGAAGTGGACTGCCAGCCGCGCCGACCTCGTCTTCGGCTCGCACGCCGAGCTGCGCGCCATTTCCGAGGAGTACGCCAGCGCCGGCGTGCAAGAGAAGTTCGTCAAGGACTTCGTGAGGGCGTGGGATAAGGTCATGATGCTGGACCGCTTCGACGTGGATGTGGAGGAGATCCGTCGGGGTCGCGAGTCGAGCATCCCGAGGCTCTGAATGTGTTGATGATTCGATGACGCCTACGTACGCTTTACTCACCCCCTTACCTGGGCGTAAAGCCTGTTAGCTAGTCTTTTGCTACTAGTCCTCTCCTGGCGATCCTTGATGATGAGAAAATCGTCGGTCTTTAGTTCAAAACATTATGTCTTTGTCTACAAATTTTATCTCAACTCTTACGTCTGTCCAGTGACTAGCTCAACGTACGTGAATTCTTTGGCTACTTATTTCAAATTTGGCCGCGCGAAACACCCATACGTTCAGATATATCATTCCCTCAAAATATTGCATACGCTTTCTTGACGCGGAGTCGAGGGGGGTTGCGATGCAATCTGGTGTTGAGGAGTGTGTTGACTTACGGCAAATACCTGGCATGGTTAACCTGTCCATCTCATTGAGGAGGATGAGGCTGTCGCCATCGCCTTTCATGAAGTTGACGCTGAGCACTCTTCGGGATTCTTGTTGTTGAAGTTTGCTGCGTGCATAGACGGCACCTTAGGTGTAGTACATTGCCTAGATCCAACCTAGGAAGAGGCCGTGTTGTCTCCGCAAAAAACTCCCACTCTCCTCGTTTCACGAGGTAAGCTTTCCAACCTAAATCGGCCTATTGAGTGACTCCAAAGCAGAGTAAAATAAACTCCACGTCACACTCCAACATCTGAATTGTGCATCAATTGTCGACTGTCCACGTGTACGAGGATGTCCGTGGAGCTGAAGCAGTTCCCGCGTAAACGTCCTAATTCAGCTAAGCGTTAGCCGCCTCGACTGCCCGTTACAGAATGCTAAACGAGAGAGCCGGCAAAGTGTTCCAAAACAGTAAGTATCACGACCCATTTTTGAAGTCCTCGAGTACACTTCCCGAAAAAGCCAGCTAAACGATGAAGATAAGGGCCCACTTCACTCCAAGTGACGCAAGAAAGGCACTCATAGCAATCCCCATGGCACCGAACCTCCAACGACAACAGCTATATAATCGTGCACCGAGTCCCCCCGCGGAAGCCATACCAAACCACCCAGCTTTCTCGCATCTTTCAACCACCATCCCCCCCCCAAAAACAACACACATCAACCAAACCAACCAAACCATGCTCCTCTCCCCAACCCACCTCCTCCTCCTCCTCACTATCGCCCTCCCCCTCCTCCTCGCCCTCAAACGCCTCCTCCACCACCTCCTCCACACGCACGCCCACCTCCGCCGCTTCCCCCCCGCCACGCCCCTCGCCGCCCTCATCCCCTCCTCGCTCTACCACATCCACCTCTCCCCCGCAACGACCCGCATCCGCACCGCCCGCCTCACCGCCGCCCACCACCCCGAGAACCGCCCCGCCAACCCCGTCCTCCGCACCGGGCCCTCCACCATCTCCTTCGCCACCCCGCTCGCCATCCCGGCCATCTACGGGCACGCCTCGTCCAAGACCTTCTGCGCCAAGGGCCCGCTGTACGGCGCCCTGGGGGGCGGCGGGGAAGGTGGGCGGCACACGAACGTCCTGCACGTCGTCGACCGCGGGGCGCACGCGGCGAAGCGGCGGCGGCTGGCGCACGGGTTCTCGCTGCGGAAGGCGGAGGGGGAGGCGTGGCAGGGCAAGGTGGCGGGGAAGGTGGGGGAGGTCGTCCGGGTCTTCGACGGGGCGGGCGGCGGGACGCTGGATTACGCGCGGTGGGCGAATTTGTTCACGGTGGAGGCGGTGGCGGACCTGGTGGGGAGTTGGCGGTTGGGGTGCTTGGGGAGGGGGGACGACGACGTCGTCGTTGTGGGGGGTGATGGCGGGAGGGAGGAGAAGGTGGTGAGTTATGTGAGGAGCGTGCGGGCCGGGTCGCGGGCGACGGGGAGGGCGGTGCTGTGGGCGCCCCGGTGGGCGGGGGTGGTGAAGCCGGTGATGGGGTGGGCGTCGAGGTTTTGTCGGGAGCAGTGGCGGGAGGGGGCGGGGTATGGGGAGATGATCAGGATGCTGGTGAGGGAGAGGATCGGGCGGGCGGAGAACGGGGAGGTGTTGGACGACATGTTTCGGTTCCTGCTGGAGGATAATGGGGGGGAGGCGCTGGACCTGGATGTCGGGGAGATTGAGGCGGAGGTTAGTGCCATGTGTAAGTTTTGTTTTGGGACCGCCTCGCGTTGTCGCTTGCTGATGGACCTTGTCGTAGTGGACGCCGGATCCGACACCACCGCCATCGCGTTGGCGAACGTCATGTACTTCCTCCTTAAAAACCCCGCCACCTTCGCGAAGCTCCGGGAAGAAATCGACAGCGCTCTTCCGGCTGATACCGTCATACCGTCCTACGGCAGCGTCAAGCAGCTACCGTACCTCCGCGCCTGCCTTGACGAATCGCTGCGCCTTGTCCCGCCGGTATCGATGGGTCTATCGCGCATCACTCCGCCCGAGGGCATGACAATTGCGGGACATTGGATTCCGGGTGGGACAACGGTCGGGGTGCCCGCATACACGGTGCACAGGGACCCGTCTTTGTTCCCGGACCCGGAGGCATATCGACCGGAGAGGTGGCTTGGTGACAAGACAAGCGAGATGCAGGCTGCCTTCATCCCGTTCAGCGCCGGGTCGAGAGGTTGCATCGGAAGGAACATCACGTACTTGGAGCAGACGATTTTGATCGCTACGCTGGTCCGTAGGTACGACTTTGAACTTCCAAGTCCTGACTGGGAGTTGGAGAGAGAAGAGATGTTCAATGTTTGGCCGGGCTCGATGCCTCTCAAGGTCAAGCTAAGGCCCGAGTTTGAAGGCCATCAAGCAAAGTCAGTGTGCTGAAGGGGCAGGAGCGGTCTTCCACAGCGAGTCGTGGACTCATAGCTTTATATATCCACTGTTCACGTTAGACGCAATTTGAGCTTATGCAATCGGCAATTGAATTGTGCAGTGGCGCGCTCAGGTTTCAAGTCATATTTTGCTGGGTGTTGATGAATTTTGACGCTCGTGAAAAGTACTTCGCCGATGTATGACGAGTATTTTGAGCGGGCGGGTGTGCAGGCGAGGAAGCGTAAGACTGCATGGAGACCAATTTTCCATACAAGACTGACCCATGAGTGACGTCAGATTACCCCGCACAAGTCCGCTTAGGCCTCGCTGAGAATCTCCGACGTTGATCTCAACGTTTTCCGCGCAATCCCTTCAACTGTCGCAACCTGACGGCAGAACCCCTGATCCCTGAAGATCTCCCTGCATCTTCTTGTCGAACCTTAATTCCGAGACGACATGAGAAAAGCGAGCAAACGTCGCAGAACGGGTACCACTCCCCCCACAATTTGGCCAAATATGGTGCTGACACTTCTTCAGGATGGTGAGCCACATGTGCACCAAGATATCCGTTATCGGAATCTGACAGCTTGTTCCTTAGTGCCACCTGCCGCGCCCGTCACATCAAATGCGACGAAGGGAAGCCAATATGCAAGCATTGCGCAAGAAAGAACCTCCCGTGCAAGCAAACAGACATCATCGTGCAATGCAACTGGGACGAACCTCCACAACGACCCTCCAGCGCCACCACTGCGGCAACAACACCGCCGGCACCACCACCACCACCATTCGACCCAGCCCCAGCATCGACGTGGGAAGTGATCCAACAATCCCAATCCGCCCACCATCATCACCACCACCACCACCACGACAACATCCCGCACCCACCCCCGCCCCCAACACCACCCACCTGGCCTCCCACCACCACCTCATCATCCACCGCCGCCAACCCCATCATCACCGACGAATCCGCCAGCCTGCTGCGCATCTACCAGCACGGCATCGGGCCCTGGCAGGACGTGCTCGACCACGCGCAGCGCTACCAGCGCGACGTGCTGCGCCTGGCGCTCGCGTCGCCGCTGATCCTGCACGCCCTGTGCGCGCTCGCCGCCAAGCAGATGAGCCGCGTGGTGGTCGTCTCGTCGTCGACCGCCGCCGCGCCGGCCGCCCCGCTGCCAGCCTCGCTGTGGGGCCCGCTGGCCGCGCGGTACTACGGGGAGAGTTTGCGGCTGCTCATCGCTGCGTTGGCGGAGGGTGCGGATTCGGACGGCGGCGGTGATGGCGACGGTGGGGGTGGTGGTGGTGGTGGTGCGGGCAGGAGAAGAAGGGAGGAGACCCTCACGGCGACCATCCTGCTGGCGAGCTGCGAGCTGCTGGCCGCGCCCAGTGCGGACTACGCCAGGCACCTGCGCGGCGCGCTGACGCTGGTGCAGACGGGCGGGGTCGACTTCTCGACGGCGTCGCGGCTGGAGAGCGCGGGGCTGTGGATCTTCGCGCGGCAGGACATTGCGATGGCGGTGGCGGGGAGGAGGGGGTTGTTGTGGGGGGTGGGGCGGTGGGAGTACGATTGGAATAGCGGTGAGAGTGAGAGCGAGGTGGAAGAGGATGGGTGGGGGAAGAGGGTGTTGTGGTTGCTGGCGAGGGGGGTGGAGTGCGTGTTTGTTGATGCGGATGGGAGTGGGTTGGCGGGGAGGGTGGAGCCGGTGGAGGCGTTGTTGGGGGAGTTGGAGGAGTGGCGGCAGGGGCTGCCGAGGTCGTTTGAGGGGCTGAGGTTGAAGGGTGGGTTGGCGGAGGGGTTGGATGAGGTGTGGTTTCCAATTGATTCGGCGGGTAAGTATGGTGCAAGCTTCTTGGCGAAACTTTGAGGTCTTTTGTTGCTGACGGTGACGTGCTCACTTAGCCACTGCGTTGCTGTACTACCACCTTGCTATGATCATCCTCCTTGAAGAAAGAACCAGACGTGCAGCTGAATCGGAGTATCCAGTAAGTGCCTGTAAGCTTGGGAGGATCTTCCAGGTGCACGTGGCTGATTTGATGCAGGAAAAAATTCAAGAATGTGCGCGTTCGATCGCTTCCATCTGTTTGTCCAAAGGCATTGCCGATGGAAATCTCATAGTCGCAATAAATCCACTTTCTTATGGTGAGCCATGTCATGGCTTGCTGCAATCGAGAAGGGCTAACCGAATATGCTTAGCTATCAAGCATACTAAACCACCTGCAATAAGAAACAAAATGTGGGCACTGCTGGACGACATAGAAAAGAGATTGGGGTTTCATACGAAAAGCACATTGGAGGCGCTCGAGCATATTACTTGAAAAGGAAAATTTATCTATAGTTACGGAAGATTCGCAGCATGGTAAAGAGCGTATTCACGGAGTTTTTTTTTTTTCTCCCCCAAGCTTTTGAGACATTAGACGAGTGGGTCATTCGACGTTCTAGCTCCATTCGGTTACAATAATGTGTATGAATGTCCAGTCTGAACAAATCCACCAGCAAAAACTCAACATGGTATCAAAGCGAATCTCCTTGGCCAATCTTGCTTTCAATCCTCAAGTTCGTCATGCCTGCTCAACCCGGCAATCGCTTCTGTGAAATCGATCCGACACAGCTCCGACTGGGTTCAGCCTTCTTTCTGCTGGAAAAACATCATGACCATCACGACCATGGTCATGACTGCGAGGTATATACTCATGATCCCAGTTGCACCTTGCATGTCCCGTTTGAGCACCGCATATGCCAAAATGGGACCAATACAGATGGCGAGTAGACAAAACATGGTCCACATTATTTTGACCGGATCGGGGCCCTCAACGATATGGATCCCCCAGGCCGTCACCAAACCATCTGTCGTCTTGAGTAAGGGTTCGTTAAGCTTTTTTGGAAGCCTCTTTAGCCAGATCGCTCTCCCAAAAGGATCGGGTTCGGCGTTGCACTGCGTGAGATAATGAATGAAGGCTGAACTCGGCATTGGAAGAGGGGGTGGATTTGGGGGGCAGGGCTCATAGTGCCATGTGGCAGCAGCAACCTCGGCGGCCGAAGGAAGCGAAGGTTCATTGAAAATGTGCACCTTGCGGCGTTGCTCAAGCCCGAATGAAACGAACTTTATAGCAGTTGGTTTGAGCAGGAAGTGCTTTTGGATGCGCCAACCGCGGATTTGTCTGTAGCGCTGACGCACTCTTTCAAATAGCATGGTGTCCGATGTGAGGAGGCTCAACTCCACTTCCCCGAGACTTTGACATGACTGTCCCGTATTGATACAGAGCTCCAAAAAAGATGGCGGGTTTACGGAGTGTGTTGTCCCAGCCCGCAAAACATCATGACCACCAATACCTGACAGGTTGTGCTGATTTGTCGAATAGTTCGATGCTTGCCGTGAACTGTAGCTGTTTCTCATGTGCGCAGGACCGGGTGTGGCAGGAACACCTGAGAATGGCTGTGTCACTGGGCCGTCCCGGGAAGATCCATTGTTCAAAGCGTCGGATAGTTCCTGAACAGCATGAGGGTCTGCATCAGACATGTCGGCGTACATGTCCTCTCCACATTCCTAAGCCAATCAGCATTGGTTCTTGAAGTAATGACTCTTGAGAGGGCTCACACATGTCCACGTAATTCTCATACTGTGAGCTGGCAATGAAGGTTTCATGGCCAGCTTTAAGATTTTGCCCCACCATCTGAGACGGAAAATTGATTTCAGTCTCGTGAAAGTGCCTTGAATGCGCGCCGACTGTTCGTCGATACTGTCGTAGAATGTTTCGTGATTGTCGTCTCCGTCCGCCCGTGTGTTCGTCCCTTGAGCTGTCTGTAACGCGCCACCCTCGGCTCTTGTACTTTCGTGCTCTCCATTCTCTTGTTCATATTCTGAGTAGGCCTGACCGTCATCTGATGCCCATGAATGCGACTCTTCGGTCACCGCATCGCCAAACTGAGATGCAGTGTAGAATCCTGTGCGATCGGATCTTGCGTACTGAAAGGACCTTACAGATGAAGCATACGTGTTGGGTATTTGCACTCTGGGCTGACCTTGGAACCCAGTTAGATCTTGACGAATGGAAGTGTCGACGTTGTACAATGATGATTCAGGCGTTGGCAGTGGAGGAAGTTCCGACAAGCTGCGATTTCGTGGGTGGCCGGGGTATAAGGAAGGCCGGGTGATATCCGAAAGAGACCCCGCAGGAGCCCTAGCTGGCGAATACAACGTTGCAAGGCTTCCCTCCTTCAACGGCCTGCCTGGCTGCTCGGGAGCCTGATCAACTGGGCGGAATTGATTCCCAACCCCAACAATATCCAAAGAATTCGACGCCCGGTAAAGAAGTGTTCTGGGGTCCCCGTCGCGCTCAAATCCAAGATTTGGTAGCTGCGGAGGCCCCATGTCATTCCTCTCTCGCCTTGGATGTCTGCTCGACTCAGATATCGTCTACGTCATGGCAAGAGTGCACTTACTCTGACTGGTCAATGATTGCATCAAGCTCAGCGTCCATGGTAATGTGCCTGGTCGCGGAATGTGTGGCGGCGAAAATGCGCCCGCGCGCCCGTACTTATATGCTCGTACATATGTAACGAGGCTGAATCCTCCAGAAGTAGTAGGCAGCCCCGCTGATGCGAGTTCAGCCCCTCACGGAGACGGCTTAGCAAGCCGTCCGCCAGATGCATCTGATAAGCCACGTCATATCAGCGACCCACTTTCGTTAATCGAGCTGAGTTGCGACATTAGTCTCTAATCTGGCTTGAGTGGACTTTTATCATGTGCTTAAATGATCCCGTATTATGCCTTCTACCCCCACACCCACTTTCAGGCCTTGGAAGCGATCACAGAGAACTAAAATCGGGTGTGCGCCAAAGGTGGTCAGATTGACCGGTGATTGGCCTTCCACCCCTTGCTCCGATGACGATTGTTTGCCACGTAAAACCTGAAAAAGCTTCGGTAACATAAAAGCCTTCAACAGTGCTCATGCAATACTTCATTTTGTAGAATACTTGAGTGTTATTTGATATGGTCCAATAAACTACCATGCAAAATGCGGAACCCCTCCCCCCCCTCCTCGGCTATCTTATGTATGGTCCGGTGACACTGTCTTCATGATCTTGACGACGTCGCTTTCTTTTCTCGTCTGTGTGATCGTGCTCATCTTGCTGAATTGTCAAATCTTTAAAATGCTCAGCGGTATTGATTTCCGCGCCCATGTATTCCTGAGAGACAGAATCGTGTCGACGTTTGAAGTGCGTCTTTCGGCAAGTCCGCTTGAGGTCTGCATTGTTCTCCGAGCTTCCGAGTATCACCGCGTCCGTCTCCTGTAGCAGTGCCCGAAACTTCGGGGTTTTCTCGACCAGGTCCAAAACCCTGTCACATTCAGACTTCCGCTGGTAATGGCAAGGCCGGAACACATCCCTCCCGTAAGGGTTGTTCAGATACAACTTCGAGGTCAACATTGGTGCGTGAGATGAATCTCCGAACACTTCCGAGATGCTAAAGATCATTTGTCCAGTGGTAACCAACAGGTCCCTGTTGGAGGGTACCGGAGACCAAGTGTCGCAGATGATACGATCGGCACATGGTTGAATCAAATTTCCTGCTCCGTGACAGAAGAGTACTGCGACGTCAGGATTATCGTTCAAGATAGACGTCCATAATCCGCTGGTACTCTTGCTGACTTCACAAGTTTTCCGACGGAACAAGTACTTGGAAAGAGCAACATCCAGGAGCTCCCATCCCAGCAACGTAGTTTTTTGAGTTATTGGAATGCTGGCTGTGGTTGTATTCCGCTCGATCACCTTTTCTTTCCTGCTGATCAATGCTGCCATGATGTTCTTCAAAAGGGTCATCATAGTCAGCCCTTCACCCGCACAAGATGCTTTACGCAGCTCTGTATCAGGAGTTTGAAGCAGGATCGCGTAGATTGCATCATTTGCATCCTTGGTTGGTTCAGAAAATGGCAGCTTTTCCAGTAAATTGTCCTGATCAGGCTGCTTAGTTGCCCAAACATGGGCAATCATCAACATGACATTCAGCTCCGGAAGCAGCCATCCTCGCCTGGTAGCAGTATCAAAGAGTAAGCAAGGGTGAGACTTGGCTTCAAGTATGGCGTCTTCGAGGGAAGTGTG
Source organism: Diplodia mutila (assembly GCA_022560015.1). NCBI lineage: Eukaryota > Fungi > Ascomycota > Dothideomycetes > Botryosphaeriales > Botryosphaeriaceae > Diplodia > Diplodia mutila. The sequence continues at coordinate 4,654 of JAFISB010000002.1, read as the reverse complement.
CCCTGCCATGATTGTCCCGGAGAGTCCTTTGGTGAAAGTGAATTTTGCTCCCATCTGGACACCAAAGATCCCGCTACCAGATGTTCCTGCGGATGGTGTCAACTCGCGGGAGAGTAGCTTATGAGTTGGCTCCAATGATGTGCCAGATAGTTTGATGTCTCTATAGCCTGAGTCGTGGGTACCAGCGTGGATGCATGCGTTCTCGCAAAATCCGACGAAAGCTCTGCAAGTACGCAAGGTCTCGAGATTGACCTTTTCTAGGACTGATCCGCAGTGCTTCGATATTTCTTCCATCCCAACACGTCGTTCACTGGATATGAAATGCCATTGGACGGCGTTCCCTACTCTGCTGGTGGGCACAAGTAAGGTACTTCGTCCCTTCAGGACTATGCCGTCGAGGTATTCCATAGGGTACCAAATTCGTCCTAAGGATACCATGACTTCATACGGGATCTCTAGACCGCGTCCATAGTCCCGGGAAGGTATTGGAAAACCCTGGCCCACTACGCTGTTTCGAAGCAACGGAGGCCAACAGCATTCCTTGCCCCCTTCGAACGGGATAAGCTCGGATGGCTCCAACTCAACGTGTATCCTGTTATAGTTGAGTTTGTGAATCCTGTGCATTGGCCTTGAGTAAGCCATCGATCCGGCGAGAGGACTTCGAAAAACGGAGACTAGCCATGAGAAAGCCCGAGCCGCCTGCACAAGAGCGGAATTATCCCCTTTTGCCGAGACTTGCATGAGATGTGATTCCTCAATTCCTCCACCGGTTGTTGCAAGAGTGCACTCGAGCTGAAGGACGACTTCTGATGGTCTGCTTCTTTTACGTCGCGCTCCTTTGGGCGAGAGAACTCTGACAAGTCTTCGGCGTGTATATCCAGCTTTTAGAACACTGTTCATCTGTTGCAATAGATGATGAAGAAGGATCGTATTGGACTCCTGCTGAGGAGTGGCATGAGGAGCAGAGGAGAGGGTCACCCGAAGGTGCCTTTATAACCCAATACGGATGACTAAGCTATCTACTAGTACTAAAACAGCTTATATTGCAACACACCTCCTTCGCGTAGTGCCTAATTAGGTAGTGCGTGACATAAAAGAATAGTGTTAAGGCTTAAATAAGTAACGAATCTACTTATAACGAGAATCGACCTTTTAACTAGTAAAAGATAATTATAAAAGAATCTATTTTACGACTACTTAGGTAGGCGTAGCCTAGTAGAAAATACGCCCGATTAGTCCTACTATTATAGTAAAGAAATAAATGGCTGTTATTACTTATATAGTAGTAAAAAAAGGAGATTACCCGTTTAGATAGTAGTTAAAAAAAAAGATAAATGCCTCGCCGTTTACTTAACGAAGTACGCCGTTTAATCGTATATAACTATTTTAGACACGCGGTTTCTCGGAATAGCCTATTACGAAATAAGATAACGTAATAGATGCGCTTAAACTATCTATAAGTTAGTTTACTCTATACTATCTAGCCGATTTTAGTTAAAAGAGTAAACTACTATTATTATTTATAATAGTAAGGTAGGCTACTTAAGTAGATGTACGAGTCTAAGATATTAAATAAACGCTTAGTACTTCTACTTAGATAGTATCTTAGTAAGTCCGTTAGTAAGTATATCTACCGTTAGTATTTAGCGAAAGTAAATGTTACCCGATTAAGCCTTCTATCGCAACTAGTAGTAATAAATATCGATATAGCGAAGCTTAGTATTTAGTTTACTAGCGTTCTTCTATATAAGCGTAAGTGTTTACTTATTATTATACTAGACCTTAAGAAGATATCTAGAATCGAATATAACTTCGCGGAAGAATCGCTTCTACTAGTAGTACTACTTAGCGGTTTCTAAAAGGGCTAGAAGCTCTACTTCTATTATTAACGTTATAACGGTTAGTTATTTAGACGCTTTTTAATCTATAGAGGCTCTAAATAGAGTAATTAATAACCCTTAGTAACTTTTACGTATAGCGAGGTCGTTTATATATAAGGTATCGCTACTAATCGTAAAGATATTCTATTTATTTAGCGTATTACCGTTATAGTAGATAGCTAGGTTACTTATATTACCGAGATACTCTAGAACTCTTTAAGTAAGCTAAAGGTAGCGCGAGAAAGAGTTAGTAAGGTAGAAGAATAGTATAGAGAAGACGTAAGAGACGTTAGAGCGTATACTTATAATAGTAAACTAGATTAAACTAATCTTACTTTAATACGTATAAACCTCCTCTAGTAAGACGTCTTTACTCGTATTAGATACTAACTATTCTTTCGAGGATAGAAGTATTATAATATTCGTCTTCTTAACGTTATATCTAACTAATAGCGCGTTAATATATAACTTCTAAGAGAGCTATAATAAGCGCTTCTATCGATCGCAAATAATTCTAAGTACTAAGAACTACTAAATCTCGCCTATTATACGTATTTTATAGCGCTTAAAGAGGTCCTTCTAGAATGCGTTAGCGAATGCCTTATCTTACTTAGTAAAGCCTATAATAACGTTATCTATAAAGAAGAATATAAAGAGGCGATAGTTCGCGTAGAGATAAAGGGTATTAGATACTAGTTCTAGTTCTAATTCGATTAGAATATTATAGAAGTATCGTTACTAGAGGGCTAGCGACTTCTTTAGGCCGTATAGTACTCGATTAAGACGTAGAATCTAGTCTAGCGATAGATATATATTTTTAGATAGCTTATAAAACGTTTTCTCGTCTAATAGAACGTAAGAGAATATATTAACGACGTTATACTATCTTATTTTAAGATTAAAAGCGTAGATAATCGCTATAAGAGCTCGAAAGATGCGGAAGACTAAAGTAGTAGCGTAGATATCTTAGTTAGTTATTTAAAGATCGCCCCGTACGTAAATTCTTACTTTAACCTTTACTAGATAGTCGTATTCGTTAAATTTATACTTAAAGACCTATATAAGAAGTATAACCTTCTTATTTATCTTCTAGGCTTTATAGATTAGTATAATCGTTTATATCTTCTTACTCTAGGCTTATCGTAGCTTAAGATCGATAGCTCGTATAAAATACGTACTTAGTAGATATAACTTTACGTTCTTATAGTAGCGTAGTTTAGAGAATAGATAATCGCGGTAGATCCGCGGAACCTTATCTATATTATTAAAAGGTTCTTCTATCGCGAGGGTAGCGTATTACTTCTTAGAGCTCTACTAAGTTCTAAAAGAGGCGGTTAGTCCTTACTTTCGTTAATAATAAGTAATTAAATACTTCGTTATAAGTGCGGAGGTAAACGATAATCTCTAGAATTAGTAGCTAAATACGTTATTATATAGTATTACTAGATACGTATACCTACGCGATCTTTCTCTTTAGGCGAAGATAACTTCGGGTCCTTCTATCTCGCTTATATAAGGAGTACGATTATTCTCTAAGGCGCCTAGATTATATTTATTATTATATTAAGCCGGTAGTAAACGTCTCTAACGTCTAGAGGCCTACTCGGCTTTACCTTCTAAGTCTTAGCGACGTTTAGAGATATCGAATAAGCTCTATAAGCTTATTTTCTACGGGGGTTACTTCGCGTTTAATAAGGTTAGTATAGGTAAGCGATAATTAGATCTAGTTTTCTTATTTAGACGATAGTACGGACTATCTTTAGATTACTCGCTTTATTTAAACAACGTATTTAAACCTTAAGAGGTATTATCTTATCTAATTAGAATAGAATCTTTAGATTATTTACTTATTTAACGTGTCTAAGAAGTAAAATTTTTCTTAGATAACGACTTATCTAAGTTAATAATATCTTCTAAGCTTAAGCGAATGCGTAAAACGACCTTAGCGGGTTCTTCTTCCGCTTTTAGAAGCTTAATATAGCTTTCTTACTTCTCTAGATAGTAGAAGGTAGATTCGTTAAAGATAACGTTCCTTAAGCGAATAATACGGTCCTCTAGAGAATACTATACGCGGTAGATATTAGTAGAATCGTATCTAATAAGATAACTAACGAGTGCTCGTTCTTATAGCTTATTACTACGAGAGATGATTTTATTAAGAGCGTAGGTTTTATAATTATATATCCTTATATAAGATACGTTAGGTTTAACACTATAAATAAGTTTAAACGGTATTTTCTAATAAAGACGTTAGATAGAGGTTCGATTATAAATATAAGCTACTACTCTAACCGCTTCTAGCTATAAGAACTCCGGTAGGTTTGCTCCTATACGTATTACGCGTGCTTTAAGAATAAGTAAGTATTCTAACCTCTTAGAGTATTCGTTTTAAGTAGAGGTATAGAGAGTAGTAACTTTCTATATAATTCCTCGATGTTATAGTTCTTATTTAAACTATTAGATAAAAGATCTTTCGCTATCTAACCTTAGAAACGCTATTTTATAGCTAAATCTAGTAGGGATTTACGTAAGGATATTTAGAACTATACGGTTATATTCGTTTTTAAATACGTATAACTCCTAGATTACGTAGTACGTTACTATATATTTTAAGTAGATAATCTACTCGTATTAGTTATATACGGGAATTAATTAAATAAGGTCCGTAGTTACTTTAAAGAAGGGTTAATCTAACGATTCCTCGTAGTTATTTAAACGCGCGATAAGCTAGTATACTTTTAAACGCGCGTAAACGTTATAATACGTAGGTATTA